>LR999987.1:10022500-11222500 GCA_905220455.2 Deilephila porcellus
GTGGTTACTGGTTATTTGCAGGCCTCTCATAATATGTTAGAGGCCGCCTGGGTAGGTACCACCGCAATGTCTATTTCTCCCGACAAACAGCAGTGTAAATGCACTGTTGTGTCGGCCATTGTAGCCAGAGTAACTACTGGACATTTTGGACTTAACATCTTATGTCTCAGAATGGCGCGCGGAGTGGAATGCCAAGCAATGCTTTGTAATTCATGATTTCGTTTGGTTTTCTACTGCCCATGAGCGGTCGTATCGCGTAACATCAGGCGAATGGCTAGTTGGTTGCGTCATTCATCGCAATAAAAAAAATTCGCATACGCCTAAATTTATTTATAATTGTACCCAATGGAGGAAAACTCGTCTTGCCCCACGCAGGTAATTCGCGTTGTGGGCTCTGTCTGTGTGCATCCACTTTCTAGGCAAACAAAATTTTGTCGACTGTCATAATAAATGACTATGTCGCGCCAATCATTGTTTAACTTTATTTCACTTACCTGCAGATGCATTATAGTGGCCTTGTACCTGTATAAAGAAACAAATATATTCTACATACATACATAAACTCGCGCCTTTTTCCCGGAAGGGGTAGGCAGAGGTGCCACGTGAGGTGTATGTTCCGTCCCACGATGTGATAGAGAGCGAGCCTATCGCCATATTGGGCACAAATTCCTGACTCCGGGGTGATAATGAATAGAAAAATCCAATATCACTTTGCCCGACCCGGGTTTCGCACCCGAGACCTCAGCTTTGTAATCGCACCGTAGTATAACTACGCAACTAAGGCAGACGGCAAAAATATATTGTATTTTATATTAAGTTATTACACTTGCAGAAAACCATACATTCTATTTCTATATCAATAACTTATATTAATAAAATTAAAAACTATCCCGAATCGTTTGCTCCAAACCCATCGGATCCCTGAAACGTGGTGTCGTTCTTGTACATTGCGTAAAGCAATTTGTGTGGTGAAGTGACGGCCAGCGGACAGATACGTGATCTCCTTCTTAGTCAATAAATATAATAACATTAATACAATAAAATATTAAATAGATATACGTGTATGTTATACTTAGTTTATTCTATAAAGTGCTTTTTAAAACAAATTTTTGTAAATTGGTAATAGTGTTTTGGAAGCTGTATTTTTTTGTTGAACTATAATTTTATTATTTGTAGGTATCGGCCGTTATATTTTTGTCGCCCTCATAATTTTTGGGAGGTAACTTTAGTCGATCTTTATGTGTATTTAGTCTAAAGGTGTACCTAGCACCTGTAACGACAATTACACTATAATGTAAATACATGGAAGAATAATTAAATAAATATACTGTAAGTGCTATGGAACGAGCTACTCTGAGTTTCTTTGATGGAAAAAAATCGGATCGAAATAATCCGTCAGCGAACCAAGGTGACCGATGTAGCTCTGAAAGTTAGTAGGTTGAAGTAGCAATGTGTTGGCCACATACGTCGCAGAACAGATAACCACTGGAGTAGGCGTGTTCTGGAGTGGAGACCGCGTCTTGGCAAACGTAGTATGGGACGTCGTCTGATCAGATGATGGGACAACTTGCACAGAGACAAGCTGCAGACTGGGCGGCGGGCTATGTGGTGTACTTTGGGAGAGGCCTATGTCCAGCAGAGGACCGCAATAGGCCAATAATAATGATGATGAAATATACTGCATATAGGAGTTTTATTAATTGACGGCCTCGGTGGCGTAGTTGTACGGTACGACTACAAAGCTGAGGTCTTGGGTTCGAATCCCAGGTTAGGCAAAGTGATATTGGATTTTTTTATTAATTATTTATCACATCATGGGACGGAGCATACAAGGCGAAATATGGGTGTCCAGGTAGCACCTCTGCCTTCTGGGAACAAGGCGTGAGTTTATGTATGTATGTAATAATTTACGCAGCAAAATAATATCCTCCCAAAAGCATGGATAGACCAGATAATACTGAACTGTGTAAAAACATCCACCTTTGTAAGAGGCGGCTTGTACAAGGCACTAATTAAGAAGTGAAGCGCCGAGATGGGACAGGTTAACGTCGCTCGCACGCGGTGAATGCACATCCGGGGGAAATCGAAAGTGTCACTTGCGTAGGCCGGCGGCTTTGGCTGATGGTGGTAAAATGATTAGGGGAAGTTGGTTAAGATTTACTAGGTTTTGAATAGAAATGCCTTAGGCAATTGTGTGATGCTGTGAGTGTTGGTTGTAGAAAATGTTTTCGTATCGTACCACACTTGACACCAGTATATACGAAGCCATAAAGGTTGCCAACAGTCAGGATCGTTGGCGTGACATCGTGCGACGGAAGCTGGTGAGAGGAGGCTACGATCCTCAGAATTGAGGAAAATGACGCAATGAGAGGGGAGAAAATCTCTTACCTGCAAATTATATGAAATAAATAAAATAAAACCAACAGCCACACACAAAGTCGTAACCCCGAATTAAGATTAAGTCTTGTGTCGTGGTTATCAGGAACTACGAGAGACATTTCAGTCTCACAAACACCCAAAGACCCGAAACAAATACCTGTGGATCACACAAACATTTGTCTCGGTGCGGGGATCGAACCCACGGCCTCTTGTCTCACAGCCGGCATCTAACCAGCTGCGCCACGGAGGCTGTCTAACAAGTGGATATACGCTCAAAGACCTGGATTACCGCTTTAGTAGAACCTCTTTTTACCCCCTCTAGTCTACTTGAGTGAGGTTACATTATGTTATTTTGAAATACAAACCGCAAGTATTTTTAAAAATGTCAGTTTACGTGACCACTTTTTATTGACGGTATTACGGAAAAAAAAATCTGGACTGCCGGCACAGTGGGCGTCTCAACAACTAATACTTTTACTCGGCTTTTATACTGAGGTAGCCCAAAAATACCACCAAAATTACAAAGACCAACAATCAATAATTGTCAAAATGCCTTACAATTATCATCTGACGTCGACAAATAGTACGCTAATTAAATAATTGATGATTTAAGTGTCAAGAAAACTATTCTAATTTCCTGTCTAAAAGCTGGCAGGAATTAACGGTACTAAAATTGAATTGCAAATAAACGTCTACCGTGAAACATATAAACTCGTATGTGGATTCTAGGAGATTAAAATGTTAAATGATTGTATAAAACGTGTATAAAATAGAATAATCCGCAGTTATCTGATAATATAAAGCATTTACCATGCGTCAGTGTTGGACGCGATTACGGGCTATGAGGATGTAGTGTTACTAAATTACAGTAACTGGCATATTTTCTAATTGTAAGTTCTTACTCTTTCGTATGAGAATATATATTATATAAGAATAAATTCGATCAAAATAATATGTATGTGGCAACAATTTTATATTTTTCCCTACCAACCCCCTTAAATTTATACTGTATTTTATTTGCGAAAACTTTTAAATGGCCTTCTGATATTTTCAATCCCCTGTAAGTTAGGTATAAGATTTCAGTAAATGATAAAATAAAATAGAAATACTATTGGTAAGTCTTTATAATAGTTATATCTAAACAGAAACATCTATAATATCCGGATTTAATGGAATATAAGGCGACTAGTGTCAAGGGATTGATCTAATAAGTAATATTAAGACCGCCGATTGTCACCTTTATTTAAACTAGTCTTAATTCTTTTTTATTTTTTTATGTATGTGATGTTCAATAAAGAATTTATAAAGGAATAAATTAAGCTATTATCCTCGCCCAAAATTACCTATAATCAGGGATCGCAAGTATCGGGTTTTGAAAAAGATGGGAAAAGAAATGCATGGAAGAAGTCTACTTCTAGATCACCTAGACCGTTATACCACCGGTACAACAGTGATGTATAAAATGACTTTAGGAATAGTTACTAGTCTACTGTTGGTAGGTCTCTCATATGCGAGAGGCCGCCTGGGTAAATACCAACGCAATGTCTGTTTCTCCCTCCAAACAGCAGCGTAAATACACTGTTGAGTTCCGGTTTGATGGAAGTTGTAGCTAGAGTAACTACTGGACATAACGACACTTAACATCTTATGTCTCAGCATGGCGAGCGCAGTGGAATGCCAAGCATTGCTTTGTTAATCATGGTGTTGAGTGGTGTTGCTGCTGTTGATGACCGGTCATATCGCTTACCATCAAGTGAATGGCATGCTCGTCTCGCCATTCATCGCAATAAAAATAATACTTGATTGATGATTTAGGTGTTTGTAAGTCTATTGTTATATATTTAAATATAGACTTGTAAAAAATAATTTACCTCTTCCACTCGTGATAATCATGGCAGTCAGCTTAAATTCTTTTTACTTTAAGCGGTTATTGGCAAGCCACATATTAAATCCATGAGCTCTCATATTTTCCTTGACATAGAGCTAGTGTATAATAATTTATTACCTACAAAATAAAATAGTCAGCAAGAAAAATCCATTGAAAATACGTGTGGTCAACTACCATAGATCGCTAAGTCTACGAGAGTCGGCGTCGCGACATGTCTGTTGAATGGACGGCCCGTATTCCAACTATTTACATATTTAATGACGTGAAACGTTCGTCGGCGGGAGCACGCCTAATGAGACACACTACCATGCACAGTGAAAGTAAGCTGTGCAGTTTTGTCTTGTGTATCGGAAGCTGTCAAAATTCATGATTTATTTTTCCTTTGGATATCAGAGTTGCTTTGTTAGTTTTATTTGAGATAATATAATTTTTTTTAAAGTTTTTGGCGGTAGTAGACACTAAATATGTCGGTATAATAATTCAATGACATCCTAAATTGTATTAAGAATAATATAATATGATATGTTTTCTAAGACATGCTCGTAAATAAATTTCTTCATATACAATATATAACCCCAATAAACTAACATTTCACACTGCACGCCCACCGCATCTTTACAATTAAATTTACTGTACCAATTCGCACAATTTACAGCGAGAAGCGCGCTGCCATTGAAATACTTCCTAACTCATATCTCCTTACACAACCGATACGAAGGAGTCAAGCCACCACACCACACACGGTATAATAATGAGGGCAGCCGACTTGCGCGATTGTCATTCGTGCCCTATTGTTCACTCGATATGGTGGCGCTAGTGTGCAGGATCGCTTTATTTGGCCGTGTCTAAATAGGCATAGATCTATGCGAGCCGCTTTGCCGCTTCGACCATTTTATCAAGACCCCTGCACAACTTCGGTGTGTTTGAATGCGAGGCTGTTTTACACTGGCCGGCGGGTCGGTTACGTATGGAAACATTGTCAAAGACACGGCTTTCTTCCCAGTTGACTTAATTAGTAAGTTGGATATGTGATAGGCAGTCCAATGCGCCAACATGTACTGGATGAATCTACGAACGTCGCTTTATTGGAAATATGGACGTCGGCGGCATTACGTCTCCGCTGGCTTTGTATGGGACGGGAGCTTTGTTGGCTTGTCTTGTTTATGGTAATGCAGAAAAACGTCGTAATTTAAGATTTTAATTAAAATATATTAACATAGCATTTGTCTGTCCGCGTTTGGTAGATGTTGAACTCATAATCCGATAGAAATGTTAAGTGGTTTAATTTTTTTTTAACATTACAATTAATTAGAATGTTTGCAGTTTATGTTTTTTTTTTTACTTTCTATAATAGTATTCCTAGACAATTTTGTACCAGCAAAAGAAGAACTTAAAAATAATCTAACTTATAATATTAAAAATATGAAAACCAAATTGATTTGTAAGTTCTATACTACGTGATCTTGAGTGAATATATTAAGATTTTATTTTCAGGAATTGATAAGTGCAATACAATAATGTTATGGAAAGCCCAGTGCAGTCAAAAGTATAACACAAAATACTGTCAGAAGTGAAGGCCACACCCCATTCCTACATTTATTAAATAGCGTACTTAAACTGGAATATTATCAGATTTATACGCTAAGCATATATCCGGAAGTGGTCAATTTAGCTAAACGAGTTCATTTATCAATAGTATTTAGTGTTACTAGTAATCTTGCCTTATATGAACAATATTCGTCTCTATGCCTTAATATGGAGTGATAATGTACTATATTTTAAAATCTCCTGTCTTTCATTGATTTTTATTTATTTTAGAGGAAATATATTTTTATTAAGTTGCATCATAACACCTTTTAATGTTTTAATGTTTTAACTATAGTTTGTGGCAAGTGGATGAACCTAATTGGAGTTAGATAACTTTACCGTACCAATGAATTGGTTTAAACGAGTTAGTACCACTATTATTTTTTAAATTTTAATTTTTTTAATAGGAAAACATACAGTTTATTATGTCTATTTACAATACAATTTAGTAATCTACTAACCATTAAAAAGTTTTCGCATTCGAAAAGCACGGTTTGAAAACACTTAGTACGCGACGTCAGTATTACTTAGGATATTTTGTAGTTGCATGCCATCTCATTGCAAGAAACTCAGGGAATCTTCTATAATTAAGAGGGGTTAGATCTTAACCTATAATACACACGTAATTTAAAAATTAGAATCATGTCTTAGGCGCGAACGTGCGGCTTCCTCCTCATCCAACTATCCAATCTATCCAAAATAACAACCAATTTACGTATAAAAATAGAACCATTTACAGTGTAAGAAATGAGTTGACTCAACACTACAATAAACACGTTATACGCATTACACACATAAACTACACCACATTATTATCAGATACAATCGCACACACTTATTAGCCGGGCGATTTGTTTGCAGCACTCCGAGTTATTTCGCTTTAAACTGGATTTTAATTAAAATGGCCAGTTTTATTTGAAGTTTATTAGGCGAATTGTTGTGTGTATTAAGGTTAAGTGAGTTAGGTTCGGTGTCAGATAAAAGGTGTTTATATAATATGTAGTTGAAATGAAGTGGAACAGTTCAATAATTGTTAATATTATACGAGGAATAAATGCGATGTAAACGAAATGGAACATCCAATGTAAAATGTAATGTCGGTTTTATGTATCATCGTTTTAAAGTGTAAGGATTCCTAAAGACAATATTCTGCAAAATGCTCTTTCTTACTGGTGGTAGATCTCTCATATGTGAGAGGCCGCCTGTGTAGGTACCACCGCAATGTATATTTCTCCCGCCAAAAAGCAGTGTAAATGCACTGTTGTGTTCCGGTTTGAAAGACATTGAAGCCAGAGTAACTACTGGACATAATAAGGCTTAACATCTTATGTTACAGGATGGCGAGCGCAGTGGAATGCCAAGCATTGCTTTGTAATTCATGGTTTTGTTTGGTCTTGCTACTGTCCATAAGCGGTCGTATCGCTTACCATCAGGCGAATGGCATACTCGTCTCGCCATTCAGTGCAATAAAAAAGCTTTCTCGTAAAAATAATTCATGATCGATAAGGGTGTATGAAGGGACAATTAAAAATTAAATAAGGAAGGAGGTGGATTCATACTGTAGCGTATAAAGTTCTATATTCCTTGCCAACCAAAAAGGGTCGTGAATTTTGTGTCCACTAAATAACAATCAAACAATACACACCAACCATTACCAAATGAACCGAATATATCAAGCCAACAATGGTTTTATGTTAATTAAATATTCTCGCGTGCGCATAGACAATACGCGGCGTAATAAAGAATCAATAACACTAAAACCATGTTAAATCAACATTTGGTGAAGGCAAAGACAAGCAACGAATCTGGCGATTTATGTCGGCTCGCGTGCAGAGCTACGAAGATGTAGAAGTGGCTGAGTTATGGGAGGAATCCTTCGTTGTCAGCGCGAAGACGCTAGTTAGAGTAACGTCGTAGATAAAGTGGCATTTGCTGAGTAGATTTTGGCTTAATTCCACGGTGGTTTATGATTTATGGGTGCTGTAATTTGAGATTTTTGTTAAAATGTGCGGTATCAAACAGATCTTCCAACAACTGCTGTCATTGAATATTTTTAAATACCTGGAGAACAGAGGATGTTCAGGACCAGTATGACTGAGGAATTACAAGGAATTATCTAGTTGATTTAAAGAATTCGTAAGATATGGGAAGCACTAGATTGTGTTTTTCTTCTTTTTAAAACATTTCAACAATTCTATTTCTGTGTCAGCATATACCTAGCGGCACTGCTGGTGAAAAGACTTTATATACGAAATGTTTATTGCTCCAATGTGAAGTATTGATGGATCTTTCAGATTAGACAAATTTTGGAACCTTTCCGTTTTCCAGCCGGATAACTACGATAACACATGTTATTTCTAGTCGATACATAACTCTACACACGCAGGCCTAATTTTATTAGGGACGCACCCGCAGCCGACACAGGCGCGAAACACACGCGATATAAAAAATGGCACCGGCCGATTTGAATGCGTGAATTATTGTGTTCCAAGACATAGTACGGCTTACACCCGGGTTATGGGGTTTGAATAATGAACCCGCTAGGAATATTTCACAGATGGTTCATGAATTTCGGGTATGGAATTTTTATTGGATTTGATTCTAAATATGATTTTGTAAGGTTGAAATCCAGATCTTTTCAACACAATCCGGGGGTGAAAACTAGCAATGCACCTTATCCTAAATTAAAATATTTAATCTGATTGTCAATTGTTATGGAAAAGAAGCCGACACAACATCCACGCGATATACAAACAAACAATTAAGTAATCCATAGATAATTTTTATTGACATGACAGCCTCCGTGGCGCAGTTGGTTAGACGCCGGCTGTGAAACGAGGGGCAGCGGGTTCGATCATCGCACCGAGACAAATGTTTGTATGAACCACAAGTATTTGTTTCGGGTCTGGGTGTTTGTGAGATCGAAAAGTCTCTGATACTCACGACACAAGACTCGATCTTAGTGTGGGGTCAGGGCTATATTTGTGACTGTTTGTCTGTGTGAGAGCTATCTGATTGTATTTATGTATTAGATTGTTCAGAATGTCACCACACAATTAAATAGTGGAGGTATATTAGTTTTTGTGTATCCTTGGCGGTCAGTTTCACATCACTGGGTGGTTTGATAGCGCCATTACTGCGTTCAACTAATGAGCAAAAGGAGGAAGAATATGTACGGAGAAAAAAATTATGATTGAACGGGAAGTATTTGTTTGTTTATTGAGGAAGTGTGGCTTTGTTAGGTATATTAGGTAAGTACTAAGTACATAGTGTTTTTGTCAAGAAATTGGACGGGATGTCTTAGCATGAATATTCTAACCTTTTATTTCTTTTTAAAAGTACATTGAAAGTGACACACTAAACACAACAACATAATTTAATATTTTAAAGTTGTGAACCATGTTTCAATTAACCCTGATTATTTAATTACTATAATTTATGTCATGGTTGAAAATAAACACTTCTTTACATCTATAAAATACAATCCTACTTAGACTTTGGCTGTCAAAAAAATCCTGCGAAATTGAGAATCCTAAGTATTTCAGCACTACTCATCTTTTCCTTAAACATGTTGAGGAGATTCCTCCTGTCGATTATACTGAGAAAAACTTTGCTCCGAAGCAGTCGTCACTTGTGTGTGTTTACTATATGACGTGTTATTACTTATTAAACGGAAGGCGATCATAATAGTCCTGTTACACCGTGGGAGCAGCGTGCTACATACACACGGGCGGGCCACACACGTCCGTCTAGTTATTGGATCAATCGTTTAGCGGAACATAGTGTAATTATTTCGATTTCCAATCTATATGAATATCCGTTCAGGATGGGTTAGCAACATTTGGCTTGTTTTATCCTGGGACATATGTGCAGGTATGTATGTGTGTATCAGCCCATATACGTCCCACTGCAGGGCACGGGCCTACTCTTCAATCGAGGGTACGATCGAGAGTGGTTAGGCCATATAGTCCACGCTGGCCTAGTCTGGGTTGGCGGACTTTACATACCATAAAAATTCTTACAAATCAATATTGGTATGCAGGTTTCCTCACGATGTTTTCCTTCACCGTTATAGAATACTCTGTGTTTCATGTTAATTATTACACTCAGTTGTATATAGTGTAGAAATTAGAATTATTTAAATGTCTAGTGGTTGTATCATCAGAAAATACTAGTAATTATTAGGTCCAATGGTGGTGGAACGCAAGGGTTTCCATCCAACACTATCTGGGATACAAATAACAAGCAGAAACCTCACCTGCGTGTGAAACTGCGCCTTGTGCTCGCCAACTAACCTACAGGCTGACAAATAATACTAGATAATATAATGAAAATCTTTGGATGTTGCTTATTTAGCAGCAGACCTCTGTGTCTGTAGATAGATCTTTATAATCGCCTGACAACACCTCCTTCGGCTTCAAAATACTACAGAAATAAAAACGTCACATAAGAAGACAGCCTCCGTGGCGCAGTTGGTTAGACGCTGGCTGTGAATCGAGAGGCCGTGGGTTCGATCTCTGCACCGAAACAAATATTTGTGTGAACCACAGGTATTGTTTCGGGTCTGGGTGTTTGTGAGATCGAAAAGTCTCTCGTAGTTTCTGATACCCATGACACAAGACTCTGTCATGTATGTGACTGTTGGGTGTATTTATTATTTATTTTAGAGTAAAAATCCACTAGATACTGTTCTAGCAAAACATTAAGCAATGTAAAAGGCAATTGAGCAGGGCGTGGAATACATTCTTATCATTTGTATGTTATACTGAGCATCGCAATTAGCCTGTTACCGCTGCGCCAGGAAAGCTTTTATAATATAGATAATCGGTAACTGGTTTAATTAGAATTTACAAGACTACTACACTGACTTAAGATATTTTATTAAATTCACAATTTAAAACCAGAATATTAATATATTCTTTTAATAACATTATAGAAAATATCATGTAATCGTATACAAATATTTTGATGCCTTGATATTTTCAGATGTTTTTTATTTATTTTTTCACATACTTACTGTATTGTACACAACAATAAAAGAGAGTAACATAATAATAGTTAAATCATTTAAAACGAAAGGCATGGTTACAATTGGAGGCCTTATCGCAACCTGCGATCTGTTCAGGCAACTTTTGAATGGATTAAATTATTGTGATATAGAATGATGGGATAGTTTATTTTTATCCTTCAAATATCCTTTATGCCGGATCAACGGGAGTTTAGAGCCAAAATGAAGTGAAAATTAGGACATTTATTTTCTTATCACATGTTAGTGCATAAGAAATATAAATATTATGCTAAAGCTTTTAAAATATATTATAAAGAAATATTTTGTAGCTCGTTAAGTTCGAGAAATTCTAACTGAACCACATTAAATTGAACAGCGCTTGCTGACGGGAGCCAATGCTATTCTTGTAGAGAACATTGCACAAAATAATATATGAATAATAGAACTCGTTCCAAAGCCAATATGCGATTGCGTCAGGCAAACAACTGATAAGCCTCATTTCCATACACCGTGCCTAACGCCACACGCTAATAAGTAAAATGATAATTGACATAATAAAAGCGAAATATTTTACATGCAAATGTCATTATATATCCAATAACCCAACAAAACTATCAATTTGTACGACAAATATACGAAACTCCCTGCTTATTACGTCAACGGAGTTTATATGCTCAATAACACTGTATCGGCGGGTAATTCCGACATTCTATTAACAGCTATCTATTATATCTGTGATAAAATGAAATTGTGAGCGCGATACTAAGTTCCACTTATGTGACCATAATATCGCTTTCGCATATCAGAATTGCTAATAAAGGGAGGGTATGTGTGCCAGGCGGGTGCCCGAGAGGTTTATTAGCGAGCGACGCGACGGTGGCGCCTCGCGGACAATGCGGCGGTGCATGGAACTAGCGCGCGCCGATGGTTGCCGAACCCTGGCGGCGCACCTGTTTGTGAATTTTAGTTTATGCAAACGCTAAATGTTATGGATTATTAGTTTAAGTGTTAGAAATGAATGTGAAGTATATTTCCTTTAGTTTCAAGCGTAAAGTGATTTGATATGTTACGCATAAATGAGTATTTAGTCCAGTGTATGGAAATTAATTTGTAGTATTTTTTTTGTGCTTGTTATGATTTGTAGTAATGTGTGTCAATTGCGAATGCGATTTGAGACAGTATAATTTGCAGTCATTATTTGTGTAATGTTGTTTGATACAAATATGACATTCAGGACTTGAATTATATCTGAGAAGGTTGTAATATTATTGCTATGATTATAAAATTAGCTCATTATGATTATATACATGTCACAATCGTTTTATAGCATTTGTCCGAACTTTTCATAATTGGGTTTCGAGTTTCAGATGTTTGTAAAGATAGGATCTAGTTTTGAATCCTACTTATTTTATGTTTATAAACAATTTGTGTAAGATTTTGGATATGTTAAATACTTTTGCAGAGAATTATTTTTAGAATTGAAAACTCGTGAGACTTACAATAATACGACAAATATAACGCATCTTTATGCAAAATCTACAAAAAAATCAAGCTGATAAAATTACACTTGGGGTGAATATATGTAGAATCATAATGGTTTCTTAGATTTACGCGAATGTTACACATTGAAATAAAACTATTTTTTTCGGATTTTATCACGATTTGGTTTAATGATTAAATTTTTTAACTTCCCGACGTTTCGATATACGCAATATATAAAAGTAAAATATACTCTTAAAATTACTTCCCAAACTAGAAATAATGCAGTTAAGACATCAGAAAGCCCGAAACAATACAATCCTTACGTTATGCAAATAAAATGTGAATTGTTGGGAACTGTTGCTAGCCCCTGCTAGGAAGCGGATCATCGACATCGTCACGATATGGGTTAGCCCGTACTCATACACCGGTAGCACCGTATGAAGTGGACGGGAGGACAGTTCACACAGCCACGACAGTAATAAATAAATAAATACACCCAACAGTCACATACATAGTTCGCTAAGATCGAGTCTTGTGTCGTGAGTATCAGGAACTACGAGAGACTTTTCGGTCTCACAATCACCCAGACTCGAAACAAATACCTGTGGATCACACAAATATTATGTCAAATATTTATGGCCTTATTTATAGACAGTTTTAAAACCTATTGTAGTTATCGAATGTTTTGTCCCTTTCGAACGACTTTTGAATACAGTTTGAGCGAGGACGATAAAACATTCAATAACTAAAATAGGTTTTAAAACTGTCTATGAATAAGGCCGTTAAAGGTTTTGTCTGTACAGCGTGTTAGGGAAACTCTTTTGAAAATAAAGACACTTATAATATTAATAATACTTTTGACGATGTGATAAACTACAACACGTTACCGACCTCTTAAAATGAGAGGAGAATAGGGAAGAAAAAGGATGGGAGGAGGAAAAGGACAACAGGTCTCCGACAATCTCAGTAACGTAAATAAGAAGGCTGTTGCTTCGAGCAAGTTATGTAATTTATTTCAATTTAATTAGGGAAATAGATTTACATTTTTACTTGCAAATACACTAATAGTTTTGTGTTATAAGTAATTATTGTCAATGTATTTTGTAAACAAGTGGAGAATTAAAATTTAGTTAAGTAACTTAGTATTTAAAATAAACAATTATTTAATTACATCGCGTGGCGGTGTCGCGACATGATTAACTAACATACAACTAGTTTAACTGGTCAAGAACGAAACTATAACAGTTAAGGATTAAATAAAATGTATTTTTCAAATACCAACGAATGTTTTTTACAAATTTTAACGGTGTAATTTGTTCAATATTATTTTGAAGCAGAAGTTTAAAAATTTTGTTTGTTCTGTTTAAAATATTGTTTAGCTGGCTAATGCAATTGTGTCTATTCATTTTAAAATCGTTTGCCGCTATTTCATACTCCATTTAAACTACATTTGTCTCTTAAATGTTGTGGTATGGCGAGCAATGCGTAATGCCATCTGTATCTGTATTCGGCCAAATACGGACCACTGCAGGGCACGGGCCTCCTCTTCGATCGAGAATACGACTGACAGGGGTTAGGCCATATAGTCCAACAAGCTGCCCTAGTGGCGGACTTTCATACCGAAGAAAGTTTTCAAAACCGCTACTGTATGCAGGTTTTCTCACGATGTTTTCCTTCATCGTTATAGTCCGTGGTGATTGATCAATATACACATAAATCCTAATAGAGGTGTGCCCTGGGATTTGAACCCGCGACCACCGTGAAACATGTTGGTAGTCACGTCCGGTGCGTTATCAACAGGCCACCACGCACTTCCACGCAGTGCCATACTCCAATAATAATAAGTTCTGAGTGCTGTGACTTCTGTGTAAGGCCACGCATGACCCTTGTAACTAGGCGATCGAATTGCATATTTCAAAATACTAATTTAAAACAAAATTTAACACATTAAATCCAAGGAGACACTTATCTTTGCAACCAACAATGTAAAATAGAACTTAAACCTATTAAGAAAATGATAGTACAATATTTTGCAAAACCTCGGCGAGTGTGAACCGGGCGCGATCTCCATGCATCTCATGCATCCAGTTTATAGATAAATGATAAAGATATGGATAGATTTAAGAATATGCGATAGTGCGACGATGGACGGGCCTCGAGGGAGCTTATTCATATGTATCGACACAACGGTACTCCGTAGCTATGGGTTTTTTGTTTTGGTTTATGCACTTCTGTTTCTATTTTGTGCGGGCAGGTAGATTTCTTCTTCTTCTTTCCATTATAGGTCAGCTCCTCCGTAGTATCGGAGATTTTGCCAATGTCTTTGTTGTGGTGGAAATTTCTTTATTGTGGTGTTTTTTTTAGGGCATGTAGATTATTTATCTTTTGTTGATTATAATTGGTATTAATGTAGGATCATCTGAAACTGTTTTAGCAGTTGTGGACTTAAATTATGGAATATCAAGATTTTAATAAGTGAACAAAGTAAAAGTTCAGCTTCACCACATTTGCCTTGGTCAGTTGACATAGTTCGGCTCGACTGACCTACTCTAATGACTCACCAAAAAGTAAAAACAGAGGGTTTATGTTATACATACACAGAGATTGCAGTATTTCAGTGCTCTCTCTCCTACCAGTGCTATACCATCCTTTTATTCAATCACTTACTATGAATTAGGCCGCTTGCTCGTTTGCCAAACATTTGTAATAAAAAACCCCAGTCAATGTTTGTAAAATTGTAGTGTTTCGCATCAGCACGTCCCAATTACTTTTATTATTTTATTTTTTCAGTCTTTTTAATTTATTTTTAGGAAGACTTACAAGTTAATGCATACATATTGCTAATAACAAATCTCCATACATAATTAACAATTTAGAGCAACATTTAACAATGAAGTAATATGACAACCTCCGTGGCGCAGTTGGTTAAACGCCGGCTGTGAAACGAGAGAGCGCGGGTTCGATCCCCGCACCGAGACAAATGTTTGTGCCAACCACAAGTATTTGTTTCGGGTCTGGGTGTTTGTGAGACCGAAAAAGTATCTCGTAGTTCTTGATACCCACGACACAAGACCCGATCTTAGTGTTGGGTCAGGACTGTGACTGTTGGGTGTATTTATTTATTTATTATTAATACAAAACTATGGATAAGATATTGTCAATAACCTATGTATATGCTTCACTCACACATTATATGTATCGAAGAGCAGTGGCCGGTCGGAAGGAGGCCACGTCGCGACCGACTCGTCCGGACAACCAGCTCGGACTTAATTAACGCATCGGATAACATGTGTAAGCTGCTATAAACGGCCATTACCGCGTGCGTGACCAACTATACTTTAATATACATTGCTGCTTTACAAAGCAGGTTCGGATAATACAGTAGATTTGATTACGCAATGGTTAAAGAAGATAAGGTAGGAAATTAGGTAGACGCTCTTAAGTTTACGTTTTAGCTGATGACAGTCTTGTACTTCAAGCAAAACATCCTTAAATCGAAAATTTTCTAATAGCCCATCTGGCTGAAATCTAGGAGTTTATAAATTATATCTTCTGTTTAATGTAAAGAATAAAACAACGCATAAACTTAAAATAGCTGTAGAAGACGAAAATATCGAGCATCATCTGACAGATAAATTAACTTCTCAATTCATACCATTCAATAAAAAATCTCAAACTAATTCTCAAGTGATAATAAAACCCGATTCAGTACCGGTTTGTCGCGAACAATCCTCGTTCCCGCGTAAGTAGCGTACAGATAGTTTAAATAACACATTACCAATATCTTCATTCCTTTGAATTAACATACTCGCTTTTATCCGCTATCCGCCTCGTTTGCGTGAATTACTAATCGGATATTGACACACGCGTGAGAGGATAACTGTTCATATTTATTATGTGTCTCGATCTTTCATGTTCTCTAGTTCTGGATTCATGTTCATTTCGCCATAAAAGATATGAATTTGAAACATCAGCCGTTTTTTTAGAATTCAAACCTATACCTATACCTAACCTATCAACAAACCACCATGCACTTAATTATAGTATTGTGTTTTTGATGACTTGCCTAGACGAATTGACTGCAAGTATTTTGCTGAGTGGTGGCCAAAACAAAATAAATGCAGCATCGGCCGTCCTTTAGTAATGTGGGTCGACGAACGTTTTAACGTCACAGGTCGAACCTGGATCCGAATGGCAAGGTCATGCTTGAGGTCTATACCCAGCAGCGAGACCATACAGGTTATGGATAATAATGATGAATTCATTTAAGTTTAAATATGAGAACAATTCATGGAGATTGTCTGGAAGCCAATAATGATGCTCAGTGGCATGGCAATGGAGATCTTTGAATTTAAAAGATCACAACAATTGTTGAAAAAGTCACAGCCGATTTTTTTTTAATTGCCGATGCGAGAGAATAAATGAAGAAGATAGAAAGCAGGAAGGTGGATTCTGGCATCGGCTGGAATTATAAGAAGTAAAATAGCAATAGAATTTAAATAAAATTAACGATACAAGCTAGAATATATACTCCGTCAAAAATGTTAAAAGATACCTAACCACGACAAAGCAGTTAAAATAATTCCGTATCAAAAGTTAAAATAACCCTAAACAATTGCAACAAACACAGCGAGGCAATTACATGTAAAGTGAATAGTAGTAAGTCGAGATTTAGTTAATGTGAATCGTTGAGATATTCGAGGAAGTCACGACTGTGATACGCGTGCGTGAGATCGCGCGATTGTGGCGTGTGTGTGTTACAGAATAGGGCCCCTTATACAGCCGCTCTATATTAAGGCATTCATTAATTTCGTCAGATACTGTACTGGCCAGTAAAATGGCCTGATTATTATCTAGTGTTTTTTAAGTCTAGTGCACAACCTGATCATTGTTAGGGAAATGCTGTGGGAAGTTTTGAGTACAGCTTGAGTGTGATTGGCCGTTTCAACCGGGATGGTCTCACTGTTTTATTGGTAATTTCATCAGTGAATGTATCGTCATTATATTTATTAGTTATCTAGAATGTCTATACAGCTTAGGATACAGTAAGATCTGATTATTGAGGAAAAGTATGAGCTTGGCTATTGCGTCATCAGTGAGATTGAAAGACTAACATTCTTCAAAATCCTCTAGCTAACCCTTTTTATTAATTTTCAAAGGCTGGTAATTTATTAACGACTTTCTATATGTCGTGGCTGATCTTTAATTTCTATCTGGTGAGCAGACTGTTCCATAGTTAAACTTTCCTGTATTCTATAGCCATTCGTTCCACCCATCTCATTTTCCTTTTACATTCTCAAAAGCAACTCATTTCTAAATTTCTCGATGATGTAGTCTATTGGTTTCCATCAAGTGAGTAGCTTTGCCCCACAGTAGTTTACGCAACAAACTTAATATATTTTCAATATCTTATATGTTTGTGCAAAATACCAGCGCAACCAGTCGTTGAGTGTGATAATGGTTTGTAAAATAATTATTTAATTAATCCGCGGGCGGCGTGCATTCCAAATGATTATTGTGCACTGTGTCCGCGCTGTTTGCCGACATGTCGTAACCACAATTACAAACTGGCTGGTCAATTTGT
This sequence comes from Deilephila porcellus, assembly GCA_905220455.2. Taxonomy (NCBI): domain Eukaryota; kingdom Metazoa; phylum Arthropoda; class Insecta; order Lepidoptera; family Sphingidae; genus Deilephila; species Deilephila porcellus. Next base: position 10,040,429 of record LR999987.1, read on the forward strand.
ACGAGGCCTGTGTGTTAAAGGTTGTTTTGATGAACTTTGAAGGGAGGGTAGGCTGCGCTTTGGATATATTCTTCTTCTTTTGCATTTTGTTTTAAACTTGTATTTAGCATAAGAGTTATTTTTCCCATTTCAAAGTAATAGTTATTAACTATAACAGCCTTGTAACTAAGCTGTTGAAAAATTTATGTTTGACAGCCTCCGTGGCGCAGTTGGTTAGACCCGGCTGTGAAACGAGAGGCCGCGGGTTTGAACCCTGCACCGAAACAAATATTTGTGTGATTCACAGGTATTTGTTTCGGGTCTGAGTGTTTGTGAGACCGAAAAAGTCTCATAGTTTCTGATACGCACGACGCAAGACCCGATCTTAGTGTAGGGTCAGGACTATGTATGTGACTCTTGGGTTTATTTATTTATTTAACTTACAACCATATTAATGTTTAATAGTGGATTGTCTATGAATGAAGGGTGATGATTTGTAGATGCTTTGGAAGTCTCATCTATGCGTTTTTATATGATGCTGTAACTTTGAAAAGTCTTGAAACTTGATGAACTGAACCATTTATTATTTTATAAACTACGGACTATTATATCTGTCAATTGGCACATTGCAGAATTTCACCACAAAGCTCTAACTGGCTGTAAAAAAATATAAATTTAGAACGTTTACATTTTTATAATTGCTACAAAACACACAGGGACTTTCTCATTATATGTGAAATAGCGACATGAAGTCGGACGTACGAGATAAGGGCATTTACACACGTACACGGGTCGTGAGTCGCCGTTGCATAAGCCTCTTAATGCGACAATAATAAAAGTTTAACGCGAAAGTAACAATCGGCGGATCTACCGTCGTGACCGTTTCGGATAAGTGGACATGTGGACTAACAGTACAGCTACAGGTGACTAATGTGTTTGTTTGTAATTGGATTGAGTTTGCGAAATCGTTTATTTTATTGCACATTATAAATCGAATTTTATTGGAGCGATTTAATGGTCGGGATAAGGCCTGTTAATGTTTTGCATTGATACATTGATTAAATGCTTTTTATGGCGTTTAATGCTTGCTTATGTCAACTTTTTTGGTAAATTTGGTTAATTGCATTTTATAAGTATTGTTTTACCAGCAATTTCCTGCATTATTTTTAATTAGCCGTTGTATAACTTGTACGGTTTTATCCTTTGTCTTCACAAAATAAAAAAAATACATATTTTTCTGTTATGTTCTTTATTCAAATTTAAAAATAAGTCATTCGAAATTTCAATAATCTTTATAATAACAAAACTGTACACTAATATAATATTTTAATCAGTTTAACAAATAAGAATGATTAAAAAGACACTGGCTGTAAGCTCTATAATTCTTTTGCTTTTTTTTATAGCAAAGGCGCAGTGTGCGTTCAGCCTAATGTCCCTCGTATCATTATGGCAACATGCACGTTAGACTGTTATGGCCCATTCCATAGTCATTAAGTTATAAGGTAAACGCGCGGTATTTAGACAATAGCGTTCCATAGCCATTGTAATTGTTTGGTCAAATGTAGGTTACGTTATTTCTTGTACCATAATAGCGGTCGATTTGTATTGACGCGGTAATGTATTACACATGTGTTAGCAATACGTAATTGGAGCTCGAATGGCACAATTGGTAATTCGAATTGTGTTTATGTAATGTTTTCAAAGATCTAAGAGAGAGTTTTGTTCCTAGGAAGCGAAATATTGTTTGTGCGTATTTATGGGCGTTAATTGTTTAATTTAGTTGAAATTAAAATGTAGTAGAAGAAATTTAGAGAGTTCTGAGAATTAATGAAAGAATAAATGCTGAAAAGAATAAATACACCGAAAAGTAAAACATACAGCCGGACCTCGCAGTAAAAATCTTTATCATCACTACTAGAAACTTTCATGACTCAGATACGAAATAAATATTTGTTTCAATACGGGACACAAACTGACGGCCTCTCGTTCCGTAACCGGTGTTTTAACTGAAAGTACCACAGACGCTATCAAATAAATACGAGAAATAAGAACACAATATTGGTTTTAAAATAGGTACAGGATTAATGAAACTAGGAGATTTTGGTTTCGTACAAGCATGTCAGTTGAATACGCATTAGCGGACTTTGGGATGTATTTTTTACTAGTTTTCATTTATTTAAAAACACAGATTTTTTTTCGTTCACGAAAATATGAATTACTAATACTGTGAGAGGCTTGTGTTCCATGACATCTACAGACAGAAATAAATAAGATCAACTGTGAGTGGCATTAGCAACACTTCTACCTACCCTTCAGAGAAACAAGCATGAATATCTATTGCAATCATCGATATCAATGTTACACTAGATAAGACATTCAGTACGCAAAATGTGTCCCACCTAGTTGCGGTGCATGCACCGCACATCAAACAGTCTGCTTCGTGACAGTGATAGTGCAGTACGCCTTATCGGATACGTTTTTAGTGATTTATTTAGACTTTTCGGCGTCGAACCGAAAGCAAATCGTCTAAAGTTACATTTTTGTAATAGTTCCAGTCAATGAACTAAATGTCGGTAGTGTGCTTTTAAAAATACGGGGGCACTTTGTTTCCATGACGTGTCTTGTCTATCGGTAGAATATAAGTCAATGATTGCAACTAATTCTCGAACTTATAACTCCAAAACGTCACAACTCGCTCAATTCATGCAATCAAACAATAGCGCGTATTAAAATGGCTTCTGATATAAATAGAATAGCGTTTAGTTTTATTGAGAGCGGCGGAGGGCCGCGGGGTGGGACGGGGTGAGCGGGAGGGGGTGCCGCGGCCACAATGTGTGCGGATAATCACGTGTTACCCGGTACCCTATAAAACGCGAAATGGAAACGCCACGGGACCATTTGTGTACAGGGTGATTGAATCTAGTTATGCAATAATTTATTCGAGTTGTATGGGATGTTTTACATTTTCAGATCTTATAAGCTTAAGCTTGTATTTGCAGAATTACGCTATCTACAGTTCGCAAGGATTTTTTCTGTCCCAAGATGCAAGAGCGAGGTTTCTTCTTTTTCTCTTTCAGCATAGGAACCCCTTTGCTGATGACGATCAATTTTCGATCCGGAATTTCGAACCGTAAAGGGTTTTCATAGTGACCTATCGGAAGCGGCACGCAGATATTTTGCTATAACTACTAATCTAAGACACTGTTTATAATTAACAAAATTTTAGAAAAAAAAACCTACATACTTAAACTCACGCCTTTATCCCAGAAGGGGTAGGCAAAGGCGCCACCAGGACACCCACATTTCGCCTTGTATGTTCCGTCCCATGATAGGGGGCGAGCCTCTCGCCATTTCGGGCACAAATTCCTGACTCCGGGCTGATAATGAATAGAAAAACCCAATACCTAAAACACTAAACGCAATTAAACGATGGCCATAACTTTTAACTAACTAAACAAATCAGGCTGTACCTTAGTGTTTCTGTTACGGTACATTGTCCTTGGTAGCGCTACCGCACGCCCGCTGCACTGCGCTGCACCGCGCTGCACCGCTAATCAAACGTAATAACTGCACCCTGCCTATTGCCAGCTTTATCTTATTAATAACGGTCTGTGCTTTTGGGTGATTTTTTTATTGGAGCGTCTGCACTGCTCCTGATGGTATGTGCAGTTTTGACAAAGTCTATCAGTAAGATAACCGTTTCCGGTTGCCAAAATTACGCCGGCCTACTCAAATACGTATGCGTGAAGGTTAATTCCAAAAATTGACATATTTGCATGAGTCATTACGTTTTCGTGGCTACTATAGTTGCATATATGCATATCAGTTACTTCCAGCTTATAGAAAACATTCATGGAAAAAGCACAAAGATTATTGATCCAATGATAAACAAACATTTGCAGACAACATAAATATTTGGTCCACACAGATTTTTGTTTATTATTGCGATGAATGGCGAGACGAGCATGCCGTTCACCTGAAGGCAAGCGATATGACCGCTCATGGACAGTAGCAAAACCAAACAACACCATGAATTACAAAGCAATGCTTGGCATTCCACTGCCCTCGCCATCCTGAGATTTAAGATGTTAAGTCATATTATGTCCAGTAGTTACTCAGGCTACAATTTTTGTTTTTACATCACATCAATCAATCACAATATAATATCTAAATAGTCATATATTGCTATTAATACTTACCACAGCATTCAAAATGTCGTGCCAGTGCAGGTAATGTGTGTTTAGTGCAATATATCTCAAAATGATTGACTACACGTCAGATATTACCGTCAATTTTGGGGTGTAATGTGGGTCACGTTTGGGCTATAATTTTAGTCCGTAGTATTTTATAAATACTGCTTTGGTGGCGCAGTTGTACTACGGTGCGATTACAACGATGAGGTCTCGGGTTCGAATCCCGAATATTTCTATTTATCAGCCCGGAATCAGAGTTTTGTGGCCGACGTAGCGATAAACTCGCCCCCTATCACATCGTTGGACGTAACACACAAGGCGCGGCGTGGGTGTCCTGGTAGAAACTATGCCTACCCTTTCTGGGAAAATAGCGTGAGTTTATGTATGTCTATTTTTGATTGAGATTTTGTAATTGTTTATAAAATGTGTATCATATTGCTCAGCCATGCAATGATGTAAGGGGCTATCAAAGCACCTTATGACAAATTCTGATTATTTTTTGTCACACATTTTCGCAATTCGACGTGAATTTCGCACGGTCACGTAGCAATGGCTTCATGGCCGGTCGTTGACCCGCAAAAAATATTTAGGCACGGCTGTAACCATAATATTAGCGTTGACCGTAAATAGATATTACAGCCGTAACAGATTTCAAAGCTATAGATAGCAGTCGCCAGACCGTATGTTTTGTAAAATACGCATCCCAAAAAAAAAAAAACAAAGATTATGACCCTTATTCATTAAATATTTTGGCGTGATAAATCCAAATTTGAAGCAATCAATTCATTTATTAATGTTTTTGAATCTCCGAATCCTCCCACTAAATTCCAATTTTAAACGTCTGTCCAAATCAAGGATTTCAATTGTATAAGGGTTATTTATATTGTTTGTTCTCTGTCAACGGAAAAAAAACTGTATGATGGCGAACTATAGGTGCCCCTATTGTCACCTCTGCCGTCGCTTTCAGGGACTTTCGTGAGTAAATAACTATTTTCCATGTGTCTTATGGTAATAGAACTCCCTCTCAATTCATCACAGCCTTCTTAACCTACTGCGCCACGGAGGTTCTAATAAATACACATTACAGTCACAGCGGAATGTAAAGCCATGCATGTCCGTGCGTTTTGATAACGAATTCATATTATTTATGAGCACTGAGCATTGAAATGCTGATTAGAATGGATTTAGAAACTCAGTGAAATATGTGATTTCTATTCTGTGAAATATCTGTTTTGATTTGGAGTGTTTATGGGTTTTCTGTGGCGTGAGTTTCATTAGTCATTGTTGATTGTCCGTGTGTAGCACTGTAAAGTCCTGAAATACATTCCCAGTTGTATTAGTATTTAATTTTTGGCAGACGTATTAGTTGCTGGAATCAACTTGACAGTTCGCGTAATAGGTCCCATTTATTATTTATATCTCTCATTTTGCTTCGGAAGCGGACAAAGCGTGCACCGACACAATTTGTAAAAACACTATAATGGCTTTAAATGACTTTAAAAACAAAATATAGTAATGGAAAAACTTTCGAAAGCCTTGAAAAGACTAAAACTCAACGTTCACACATCTATTCAAGTAAAATTTCATCTCATTACATGCTTATGGGATAGTCCTTACCCGGCAAGTAAACAATTTTGTAATTATTTAATAAAAGTTATTTTGGGTCAACTTGAACGCATTTTATTTCAGACACCAAACCAAAGAGTTTGTAACCAAACAAAACACCAGAGCTGTGAAAATTAAAAACAAACCGTTCCATTTTCAAATTCCACACATCAGAATGCGAGTCGTCGCGCGCCTATCCGAGCAATCTACATATGGCCGCTCATCGCGACGTCGATGTCGCACGAGCTGATTTGTAGACGCAATATCCACATCAACGGGCCTCGTTTGCAGATTGCTATTTACGTTGCCGACTTGAGAGCTGGGTGGAAAAACATCGACGGGCTACACTAATCGCCAAGTGCTACTGGATTGTGCACTTATAAATGTAGAGAAGTTGCGCTTATTATTTTGTGGTGTCACCATATAGTGTAGAGATAAAAATGATGAGCGTAAATCTGGTGATAGGTAAAAATATTAAAGGCGTAATTTACGGATGTTTCCATACTTTGACAATATAACTAATTAACAATTACATTGAGTCTTTTTAATGGATTGAATCGCAATCTGGAAATTTTAAATAATCATAATTATTTATTTACCAGTGTTATTTGGTACGTAGGGGATTACTTTTAAAAATACACACCTATATTTTGGACATAATACAAGATAAATAACACTAAAATCCGCAATAATATAGGATAAAATCAACTCAAAGAGAGGAAGTGTCCGCTATCCCACTGATTTACAGACACAATCAGAGTCCCGTATATCGATTGCTATACATTCACTTTATTGCGAAATCTACATCTTCAATACATATGCAAGTTACTACGCCAAATCAGTGTCGCCGTCGGACTATGAGTTAGTGACTGGGTCCATGCCTAAATTATGGCTTCTCTATGCATATGCGGAGAAACGACTCGTTAGCAAGCTATTGATGGATGTATCCATGCTAAATGTATGCGTTGATACGCGGCCGCGCGCCGATGTCACATGCGCGGGTTTTTTGCAATGTTGCTTTAGGAAGATACTTTTTTGTCTTTCATAAAGGGTGGAAGAGAAAATATTTTTTTTTAAGTATTCATACAAACAAATTCGTGTAAAAATAGATTGTTTTTTATCTTTCAATTCACGAATGAATGGATTGTCTGAATTAATTTGTAAATATAATAAAATTGAATCAAGATATCATTTTACGGCGTGCACTCGTCGCCTAGTAAATTAATTTTATATGCATCGGTTTGATGTTTGCGGTATACGTTATAAAACTGTAACGTTTTCACAATGGAAATAAAATTGAATTGCAAACATGAATTTTAAAAGACTGTAGAGTACCAATTGAAATTTCAATGACGACTATTGCTATTCCTAAATATTGAAGAATTAGTGATGATGGTGCTCGAAAAGTGGTAGGAACTGGTGGTAGGTCTCTCATATGTGAGAGGCCGCCTGGGTAGGTACCACCGCAATGTCTATTTCTCCCGCCAAACAGCAGTGTAAATGCGCTGTTGTGTTCCGGTTTGAAGGACATTGTAGCCAGAGTAACTACTGGACATATTGAGACTTAACATCTTATGTCTCAGGATGGCGAGCGCAGTGGAATTCCAAGCATTGCCTTGTAATTCATGGTGTTGTTTGGTTTTGCTACTGTCCATGAGCGGTCGTATCGCTTACCATCAGGCGAATGGCATGCTCGTCTCGCCATTCATTGTAATAAAAAAAAAAAAAAAGGTGACACGAGAATAACCTATTCAGGCAAAAAACATGACTCTATCGCGGTGAAACATAAAAACTTGGTTCTACATCCACTTTAACTCATTTCCTATATTACGAATTTTCATATAAAAATATTTCTCCAAGTTGCCAGACAGCCTCCATGGCGCAGTTGGTTAGACGCCGGCTGTGAAACGAGGGGCCGCGGGTTCGATCCTCGCACCGAGACAAATGTTTGTGTGAACCACAAGTATTTGTTTCGGGTCTGGGTGTTTGTGAGACCGAAAAGTCTCTCGTAGTTCCTGATACCCACGACACTAGACTCGATCTTAGTGTGGGGTCAGGACTATGTATGTGACTGTTGCGTGTAATTTTTTTTAATTAACACTTTTATCCCTAATAAACAAAGGTCCACCTGCACAGATATAATTACTCAATTATTAAGGGCTGCATACATGTCGAAGCGTGCCAAGCGCTGTTGTGCAAACAGCGGCGTGTTAATAACATGATCGAGTGAGCCAAGTGTTTGCGTTGCTCGATATCCACCACGTCATATATGACAGCAACTTGGTTGCAACTCTATTTTAAATTTAGAATGTGTGCTTATATTTGCAATTTGCTTTTGCATTGCTCTAAAACGCAATATTGTGTAAAGAATTTAGTAATTATAGAATATATTGCTAAAAATATGTAATAGTATTTAATCACTATGAAAAATCACTAAATTGAAAAATAAAATATCAATCGGATACAAAAGTGTAGGGCGCGGTGGAAATTTGGGCCAGGACTGTGATCAGTAGTGGAGACCCTATTATTGAACAAGAATAAAATATTAATAAAACGTCTTCTTTTGAATATTACATTATCTGGTGAAATGATTTTCATTGCGACTATTGTTTTTAACACATTGTATCTAATTTTTACTACTTTCTAATAGTGTAGTACATTGTCAAATGTGCTCGCAAGCTGCCTCGGTGGCGTAGTTGTATTACGGTACGGTTACACAGCTGAGGTCTCGCGTTCGAATCCCGGGTCGGGCAAAGTGATATTGGATTTTTCTATTCATTATAAGCCCGGAGTCAGGAATTTGTACCGATGCGATAGGCTCGCCCCCTATCACATCGTGGGACGGTACATGCAAGGTGAAACGTGGGTGTCCTAGTGGCGCCTCTGCCTACCCCTTCGGGGATAAAGTCGTGAGTTTATGTATGTATGTATTGTCATATGATTCTAAATATCTGTTATTGAAAATAAATTTTATTTCCATACGATATTAGCATTGACTACATATTTATCACAAATACTTCCTACAGCCAGTTAATTCGACTTGATCGTGGGAAACCCAGCCAAATAGCAACAGTAAGTCAAGTCACGATCAATCTACAGGTGCTATTTTATACACGGAGCGTATTCTAAAAGCATAACATCTAAGAGGAAGCGAAACCGACCCCATTCGTTATCATAAGACATGCATATGCAAATCAATTCAGTAGACCAACCTGGATTTACACTAAACATAAGAGTAGGTATATTGCAGATGAGACAACGGATTGATGCCATACTGATTGTATTCTTCTTCGTTTTATCGCAGAAATGATATTCCAAATTTAAAATGTTAATTATTTTGTTTAGTCAGCCAGTAGTCAGTAGTATAACCTGTCGGAAATATCTGTGAACCTAGCTGGGATGCGGTTCAAATTTCATTCTTTTGTGTTCCCCTATCCACTATGTTATTTTAAATTTAAAACGTTTTGAGATGGATGTGAATTCTATTTTTTATTCTTTTATCTATTTTTATTCAATTTGTTTAACCTATATTTTGAATTTGCTGAACTTATGTTCCAATGACGTCAATTATTCAGGTCCATAGATATTTCTGGCGGATAGTAAATTGATTACAGATTACAAAGAAATCAATCAGCTTAGTATGTCATCAGATGTCACAACATGCGTAAAATAGAATGAAAAATTACTTTACATTAAAATTAAAGTAGTAAAATATCATGAGGAAACTTGTATACCTACCTAATTGAAACTTGTGTTGAAAACTTCCCATACCTGTTGAAAATTAAGGGTAGTTTAATTGTAACAGTTACTGAGCGGATGACTAATACCTCAGTTCGCCCCGTGACCACGAAAGCTGGAAAGCAATCGAAACGTCCGCGTCGCGTCAGGAAGTTAAAAAAATGTAAAAATGAAACCAAATCGCGATAAAATCCGTAAAAAGTAGTTTTATTTCAATGTGTAACATTCGCGTAAATCTAAGAAACTACTATTCCCATACCTGAAAATAACGATTTTGAAGAAGACACAAATAAATAATTCCATATCCATCTGGATTCCGCAGGTTTCCATTTCACTTCTAACCCATGGAGCCACATAGATTATACATCATATATTGATACAACCAGCAAAAGCATGATGAATTATCTGTCCATACTCCGTACATACGGAAGAATTCGAGGCAGGGTGTGTACCAATTAATTTTGCACGATAAGGTCAAAAGTTTATTATTAAAGGAATTCAAAGCAGTCTAATGACGTGATTTAAATCGCTCAATATAATTTTAGTACGTGGATTCAAATTTGTGTATTAATCATATTGGAAATTTAATGGCACTTACGATAAAAATGTATAAAAATGAACATATGATAAACAATTAACACATTATAATATAAATGGTGATTGCATTTGATACTAAATTATTAATTTTGATGAAGTTAATTTGTTATTATTTAATTGTTTAATAATTAGTTCTTGCCTGTGTCATTTTTATTGGACTTTGTAAAAGATGTCACAAACATTACGGAGTATGTAAACGTTAGCTAGTTTAAGATACTTAATATACATACATACATAAACTCACGCCTTTATCCCCGAAGGGGTAGGCAAAGACGCTACCAGGGCACCCACATCTCGCCCTGCATGTTCCGTCCCACGATTTGATAGGGGGCGAGCATATCGCCTTAATATACATATTTATTTATTTAATGTAGGTTAACACTCGACTTCAACTGAGATCAGATAATTTCTATAAGAATCATCATCACTCCCATGATGTTTACCACTTAGTATACAACTCCTTCAAAGACTTCTTTTAGTGCGATGAATGGCGAGGCGAGCATGCCATTCGCCTGATAGTAAGCGATGTGATCGCTCATGGACAGTAGCAAAACCAAACAACACCATGAATTACAAAGCAATGCTTGGCATTCCATTGCGCTCGCTATCCTGAGAGATAAGATGTTAAGTCTCTTTGTGTCTAGTAGTTACTCTGGCTACAATGTCCTTCAAACCAGAACATAATAGTGCATTTGCACAGCTGTTTGGCTGGAGAAATAAACATTGCGATGGTACCTACCCAGGCGGCCTATCACAAATGACAGACCTATCAGTAAAAAGTTAAAGCAACTTATTAGAAGCGACCTACATACAACTCCCTTAGCCTTTAGCTTCTTTTAGTACTCGGGTATATAGCGACCATTGCCTTTGGTAGTAACCGATATCCTTTATAGAAATTTAATTGCATTCACGAAAATAAACAGTGGAACAATTGAGTCTACTGTCGCCTCTACCTCCTTACTCCATGGCACACCAGAAGCCCCGGTTTTACACTATAAATATCAAAGTTTTGATTAGAGAAAAGCCTTTATAACTGCATGTATATTCATATGGTTATTAATTAGGGCTCGCACCGTGCTTAGAATGCATTGGCACACTGCTATTAAAATCGAACACGTTTGCTAATACATCATGTTAATTGTGTAGGCTGCGTTAGACTTGAGAGGTTATAGATTTTAACGCGTAATTGCAGACTAATGTATCCTTTGAAAGTAATGGTGATTTAAGTAATATCTCCTTATTCTGTGTTATACATGTAAATAGTAGTAAAGAGGTAAAAAGAGTGGAGGGATAGGCAGAGAATCGACGCGAAAAAAAATGTATGTTATACTATTGTATGCTAATATGACGGGTCATAGTTCTACTAAACAAGCTAAGGTAACAACACCATCTTTCACCTATGTGCTACAATAAAATATTTTGAATTTGAAATCAAGGATTATGCGCATAAGCGTGCGGTTATAGAGGCCAATATCCAGGACGTCTGTTACATACTTATGATAACGAAGTAATATGTGTTTGCTATTTTATTTCTAAAAGTTAATTTGGTAATAGTAAAAGCTGCTAAAGCATCATTGATTTTGAAAATAAATTCAAAGGTTTATTTCTTTGTTTTAAAGTAACCAAACATTTATAAATTCAAAAAAACATATGTGGCTTGTGGCAAAATTTTCAGAAATTATAACTTTTATGGCTCACAAGTCACAGCACACAGTTTTTATCTTCTACCATTATCATCATCATCTTCATTACCTTCGTCTATGTGAAGTCCATTGCCGAACATATTTATTTCTATATTGACCCGAATCAACAACTAGATACTAATCTGGTAATAATAATTATCACTATTCTTGATTCCAATACTTCATACTTCATTGAAGCAATTACTTGACTCCCCAGGAGTCATTTCATCTGTGACAATGTACTGGGCGGTCCGGTGACGCCATCATATCCAGTAAAAAACTGTAACGCGTTTAATGTTACGTCACCGCGGCCGCAGCAGACGTGACAGAATCTTGTTTCCGGTGACTAACTCTATGTGTGGTGGTTTTGTTACGTTTCTATTTTTTGCTCATAGTTTGTCATATCATGTTTTTTTGCGATGAATGGCGAGACGAGCATGCCATTCGCCTGATGGTAAGCGATATGACCGCTTATGGACAGTAGGAAAAACAAACAACGCCATGAATTACAAAGCAATGCTTGGCATTCCACTACGCTCGCCATTCTGAGACATAAGACGTTAAGTCTCATTATGTCCAGTAGTTACTTTGGCTGACAATGTCAAAGCGGAACACAACGATGCATTTACACTGCTGTGTTGGTGGTGGGAGAAATAAACTTTGCGGTGGCATAAGCAAGTAACAGATTTAGTTGAATCCACTAATAAGGTGGGCTATGTCGGTAACCATTTTAGGGAGATACCTATCGAGAAAATCAATCAGAAATGCGAAGATCCTCATATCTGATCCGATATCGTATGGATCGGAATTTGCTGCTCTTCTCCTGCTTGTATCTTTTAACTGGGGTTAAAAAGTTATTTCAATAATGTGACTGTTGTCTGATGACAGCGACAATAATTCTTGACTATCACCTCCTACAAATAAGTGAAAACCTCGGGTTCATCCAGTCTTATAAATCTGCAGGTAACGGATCTCTATAACATAACTGGATGTGTTTTGAATGCTAGTAATTAAAATATTAACAAGCACACGCACATACAAAATCAATTAACCGCATCCTGCAATAAATTGCTAAAGATTTTAATTAACTACAAATGTACGGTTGTCAAATGCTCTTAGCGAATTGTGTGTGATAATCCTTAATGGTATTTTATTATTTGACTTATTCATTTTATTGTTTTGGGATGTTGGAGCGCAATTAATGAGAAGCCATTGTTTATATTGTTATGCAGCCTTATACTTTAAACCGAATATTAAAATCAATTATTTTTTTACACGAGTCTTTTGAACCGATTACAAAGAGTTCGAAGCCGAGTCGGGCGAAGTTTTTTATATTGGATTTTCTTATTAATTATAAGGTCGGAGTCAGGAATTTGTGCCCGATATGGCAATAGACTCGCCCCCTATCACATCGTGGGACGGAACACACAAGGCGAGACGCGGTTATCCGCATCTCTGCCTACCCCTTCTGGAAAAAGGAGATTATCTATGTATGCATGTCTTTTGAATTGTGAGTTAATACCAGTAGATATGGGGATTTGGCTGTATTGTACATATAGAGAAGAGATGGTGCAAGCAACTGCATTATTTTGCCGACTCTACCACAGCATAGGGTAGACTAGAAAGCAAGTCGATAATAATGAAGTGAGTAAATGCCACTGCAATACGACCAAAATAAGATCATCACTGTATCCTATAAGCGGGCGGAAATATCACTAGTGCGACTCACAGTTCTTCAAGTTTTTTCCGTCTCAATATGAGACCAGGGCAAGCCTATCCCGACGTCAGGCAAAAACTCCTGCCCTGGGAAGATGCCCATGCCAGAATGGGTATTTTCTTGTAATGATATCACTAAATGAGTTTTCAATCTGAAAATGTCACACCAAATTCATTTCCAGACCGTTATTGATAGGAATCGATTGCCCAGGTTCAATCCTCAAACAGCCTTACGCAGTCTAGGAACAACTTTCATCAAATACATTAGCAATTTAATCCATAATAAACACTATCAAGACGTGGGGCAATTATAAAACACGGTGTGTTCCGGTTACGCCGCCATCAGCCACTATCGACATATCGACATGTCGACATGAGAGATTTATCGACAACCGCGCTACCATGTGTTAATTAATATCGAGCGCGGACCTAATACGCACTATTACCGCATTATTAACATTTTTTGCAAAATGATGGAATTATTATGTTATTGTATTGGGTAGGTATGTGTTGTTTAAGGGTATATATTTCTAATTGTGAGGGATTGAGTTTAAGAACTGAGTTATATTTTTTTGGATCATTAAAATTTTTAAAGGTTGTCGGTTTGTCGGTTGGTACCTTGGAATAAAATAATATTACCAAAATAAAAAGTTTCACAGTTTCTTTTTATTTGTGTGTGTACGTTAAACAAATTAATGAAGTTTGAATTATATTTTACTATGCTTTTAAATAATGAAAAATCACATTTATATAATTTCTTAGACAATATGATAGTGTAAAGTCTGCAAGATGTTGAAAGCAGATTTATTTCGCGGGTGTTTTGTCCGGCCCGGCTGGACATCGCATTGTGCTACGCCTTATTCATACGCCACCACTCGATTTATGTCCTCGTCAAACTTTCCAAGCGTTTTTCAAACTCATTTTCACTCAAATGCCAAATCAATAAGGTCGAAAATCCCGTGAAAAAGACATCAACGACAGCAAATTTATGTATGTCCAAAAATCAGATATATGGATGTATCTCGGAGGTATTTATTTATTGGCGTGAGGAAGCTAATTGATTTTCCTTCACCAATTGTTAGATTGTGTTTTGGTATTTAATGCCGTCCTTTGTGAATTTCAATAGTTTGTTCGGTTGTAATGCACTGTAGATATTTAGTATTCGCTGAGATTATACGGGATTTCAGTAGTGGATAATATTTTTGTCGTAAATTTTAGATTTTATTATTGCGGTGATTAATAGTCGCAATATAAATTTTTTATTGAAATATTCGATATTTTCTCGTCTTCTAGGTGATTGCTTTTTGTACATATTTCAAGCCCAAGATAAAATTGACAAATTAACCCATGAAAAAGCGTTTGTTAGTTAGCTTCTAGTTCAACGGTTGTTTAACAATTTTATTTTTCAAACTTAGGATATTCGAGGGAGTTTAGAGGATTATGTGTCTAAAATTGGTATTGGAACTAACCTAAACGATTACATCTACTCTATATTGTATATAACCAAACCAATATTTTTCGACTCATAAGTAATACCTACCTTTCAAAGTGTTGAAGTTACTCAAAGCTTTATTAATTTCAGTTAAAACCAAAGATAACCCGTAAATCAACCCAGTAGATTTCTAATTAAATTACCAATTAAACAAAGGATCAACAAATTAAAAAAAACCCTACAAACGCTGGAACAATTCATAATTTTTCAAAACAAGTTTGTTTTATTTATCTGTAGGAAACTTAAATCCTCAGCCGTTAATTACCGTTGAAGACAACACAATGCCGGCTCATATTACCGGTGTCGCTTTACGGACGATTAGATTCGCCGGGAGTCTATCTTGATGTAAGCTACGTCAAAACACCAGGGCTTGATTGTGCTAGATAGAGGATAGCATCAAAGACTATATACTGCACTATTTACACCTAACAGTCATATAGTATAGTCCTGAGGTCCTGACCCAACACTAAGATCGAGTATTGTTAGAAACTACGGGAGACCTGTATATGTCATTTGATATGTATATGAGACGACGCGTGGCTATCATAACAGGGCATAAAATTCATCTCCACGTAACTAATGAGATTTTTCGAACCGAAAAACGTGTACTAATTAGCTCATCCTGCGAGTTCAGGACCTCACACACATTTCACATACTAAATGAAACCTGACAAAATTTTCATAAAACTATTGAATAAATCATACTACGAGTAGATGCACGGCAAACATTGAAATGTGTACAAACACTTTCACCGGTGGGCGCACGCGACGCCGACCGGTCGCGAGTTCGATTCCCGATAACGCAGCGCTCTTAATGAGAATACCAGTTAATTGATTTATTGACCGGTCCACCCCGGCCGCGTACAAAAGTGTTCTATTAGACTGTTGTGTTTAGTTAATAAACAAATACTGAAAATACTTTTTAATTGTACAGGGTATATCAAGACTGCGACCGAAAACGCAGCCAGATAGTAGTATTAGTGACTTCAGGCACAATGAAACTAAAAATTTCGCAAAACAAAGTGTTTTTTTGACAATCATTATTTTTTTTATTTATCGTCGTATTTGGGTGATAAATACATAGTTTAGCTAAATTAATAAAGTACATCTTTTTATTTTTAAAGACCCAATGGTACGCAAAGGTTTAAATTACTATTTACCACTCAAACACGATGATATTTAAAGAATTGCAAAAATAAATCTGTCGCATTTTTTGCGAAATTTTTGGATGCATTGTGTCTGTAGTCTCTAAAACTACCACCTGGCTTCGTTTTCGGTCGCAGTCTTGATATACCCGGTATATTTCATACAACAAGTGAAGCTTAGTTAGGAAAGGAACGGAGTACTAAAACAGAGGTCTCGGGTTAAATTCCATGGCACAAAACTTATGATTTTTTATAATTACGTGTGTTTTTAGTTAAATATTTATCGATTGTTGAAGCGTGGTGAATATTCTTCGAAAGCCTCCTTTGGGTAAGGATACGATATAACGTTCAAGGAAGACCGTTACTGAAACTTTATTCTCTAAAGTTGCAGTGCGTTAGGTAATCAGATACACAGAAGTAAAAAGATATATACAGATATCTAAATGCGAAAGGATTATATCCATATATGAATAAAATCTACTGCGATTCATCTTCGGGTAAGCATTATTTTTGTGAGCATCAGGTTCGTTATTTAAATAAATAAATAAATAAATACACCCAACAGTCACATACATAGTCCTGACCCCACACTAAGATCGAGTCTTGTGTCGTGGGTGTCAGAAACTACGAGAGACTTTTCGGTCTCACAAACACCCAGACCCGAAACAAATATCTGTGGTTTACACAAACATTTGTTTCGTGCGGGGATCGAACCCGCGGCCTCTCGTTTCACAGCCGGCGTCTAACCCACTGCGCCACGGAGGCTGTCTTGATTTGATGCAGTATTTGATAAAATGTATGCAATTGATTTTAATTATCTAGAACTTATTAGAAACCCATATATGAAATTGTCTCGGTTTTATGTCGTAGTAAAATACCGTAATTATACAAACAAGCCTTGGTACAAATCCATATAAAGATAGTTCTAATAGAACTAGTTCAGCTTTCTAATAAAATAATAATTATTGTACATTAACGACGTAATGTGTGTAATGAGGTTTTATGCCGACCTACAGTTAATTGAAGAAGTGAGTAGGCATGTATGTTCGTTATTTGCAATTCCTTAAAGCGACTTTTTAAATGTAAATATTTATTATCGTAAGACATTAAAAGAATTTGATTGTACTACGTCTATTACAATTGACTAACCGTATTTGTTCCATATTGATATCGGAATTAATTTTACTTCTAATACCCTTCACATCGAATCGAATGTAAAGTTGAAATAAGGACCCTACTATTTGCTATTTATTTATTACTATCATAGCATTTCATCGCCCTTGTCATATTTCCAATCGAGCTGTTTTTGACCAATCATGCAAGGCTTTAAATTTTTTTTAAATATAGAACACAGATTGAAAAGCGCAAACCGCTTTACAGCAACTGTTTACTACCCAAATAAACCTTGCTAGACTATATTTTTTTCAAATATAGAATACTGATCGGAATCAGCTGATTGTAATACCAATAACAGTAGCTGTAGAAAGCGCAAACCGCTGTACAGCAATTACTTACTATCCAAACTAACATTGCAGGATTTTTTTTAAAATATAGAACACTGATCTGAATCAGCTGATTGTAATACCAGTAGCAGTAGCTGTAAAAAGCGCAAACCGCTTTACAGCAACTGTTTAGTACCCAAAGGTCCGTAAAGCGCTAAATAAAAACAAGCGATCGTGCTAAACGTATCGATTGAATATAATGGTAATCACGGGCCTGGGGGATACTTTCCATTCCTGTATCTATCGTGTAACCATTACAATGCATGCACCTACAATTCATATAGAAAGTGTTCTGCAACCGCTTTGCGCACGCTCAGTGTTGGAACCTCGACAAATATTTATACGATATTTGCCTATTTTGTTAATAAAAGGTTACATACATACAAACATCAGCCTCCACTGTCCCACTGCAGGGCAGAGGCCTCTCTACACTAATAAAAGGTTACGTTTCCAAAATTTAAATTATGTTAATCTTATAATTTTTACTTTCTATGTTACGCTGCAATATTCGTGATTATAGTTCCTAACACGACAACGGAAAACTTAAAATAATTATAATAGAAAGATTCGCTGTAGGTTTGAACACAGCACGAAAGGGCCAAATTCAGAAGGTAAGCGTTGTCGCAAAGAAAACTGATATTTACTAACTACTCGTACTACCTGGACAAGCCCTCCTTTCCGCTTCTGTCCTTCTGCTTAAAGGTTTTCCAGCTATTCAGGTATCAGATTCAAATTTCGATTGACGAAAATGGAAGAAACTAAAGTGATATTTCAAGATCGAGTAACGTGAAGATCCATAGTCTTTACCTCCCCGTATGGATTACTGACGTGACGGTTATGTATGTCCTAATTTCGATAGGCTGATGAATATACTGTCTCATGCAGGGCACGAACCTCTTCCACAATCGAGAGTACGATTGCGAGGGGTAAGGCCATATAGTCCACCACGCTGGCCTAATGCGGGTTGGCGGACTTTACATACCATAGAAATAATTACAAATCGCTATGGTATGCAGGTTTCCTTACAATGTTTTCCTTCACCGTTACAGTGCATGGTGATTGTCTATCAATACACACATGATTCCGAAAAGTCAGAGGTGTGCCCGATTTGAACACGTCACCACCGTGAACATTTTGGCAGTCGCGTCTGGTCCGTACCAACACCACGCACTTTGCATACATACATACATAAACTCACGCCTTTATCCCCGAAGGGGTAGGCAGAGGCGCCACCAGGACACCCACATTTCGCCTTGCATGCTCCGTCCCACCATGTGATAGGGGGCGAGCCTATCGCCATATCGGGCACAAATTCCTGACTCCGGGCTGATAATGAATAGAAAAATCCAATATCACTTTGCCCGACCCGGGATTCGAACCCGAGACCTCAGCTTTATAACCGTACCGTAATACAACTACGCCACCGAGGCAGTCTTTGCAGCACGCACTTTGCAATGCTAAAAATATGCATAAACAAATTATTGATCAAATCTGCAGTATACGTGTCATAACTGTTAGAAAGCTAGGTGCGGTGTGTGTATCAGATCTGGGGAGTTGGCCTCCAGACATCCTGTACAATGTGTTGCACATCTAATGACCGCTTCTATAACTCGCATCGGTTTTGCATACGCGAAGTTTACGGCGTGTCGGGAAATTGTACGACAGTTAAACTGATAATGTTGAATGAGCCTGCCTTTCCGCTGCATTTTTATGATCGAGTTTTTATAATGCATGTAAAGTTTTAATATATGGACATTATAAGGATGATTAAGGAGGAAATTGTTTGATTTTAGTGTCATGACTTTTTATAATTAGGTAATGAAGTCGGATAAAAAATTATGATAATCAACATCCGCCTTTACAGTCCACTGCTGGTCATATGCCTCCTCCGAATTGCGCCATTTTCGTTAAAAAATGATGATAGTCAAGAAAATATATGAAACGAGCTAATCACTTAAACAATATAGATCTAAAATGCTGGACTTAATTATGTTTTGGGCCCAGTATTTCTTTCAAAAATACTTTATCGCCAGTAAAAATGCACAATTAAATGTGTATTTATAAATACTTCAATGCTATTATACTTCAGTACATTTTAATGTTGTTTGCTATGCCAGTACCTTTACAATCTGTAGCAGTAGAAGTCAACAATAAAATATGTAGGAAAATATCAACATAATTCTTAAATAGATTGTATTGGTTTTACATGCTTTTTAGAATGTGCCTGTGTAATGCTCTGTGTCATGTAGCTTTTGTACGTGTGTCTTTGTCTGTCTATCGAGTAAAACGGTTTTGAGTTAAAATTCTCGATATAATTTCATTCAAGCTGTATTCTAAAAGTGCATTTAACTCTCTCTTTTTTTCCTTCTCTTATGTCCATCCCATGGTAGTCGGTAAGAGATTGCCTCGAGCGATACGACCGCTGTTTGTATTTTAATATTAAATATTTGTTTAGTTGTTAAGATTTATTCAGTGTACAAAAAATAATAAAACAAATAAATAAATATTTTTATTTAATTGCAACGATTTATTCCTCAATAAAATATCTACTTTTTAAACTCAAGTACTAAACTATTTTAATACATTGAAGTTATACTAGTATTATCTCAAACATCAAGCAATGCATACGCTTACAGACCAGCAATGCTTGTATGTGAATCAGTAGCCATCTATCTTCGTTCGCATCGCAACATCGTTTGCTATGACGGCGCGCATGACTGCGGAATACAAGGCTAAAATAAACTTTATAAATGAGGCACTATTGTTCTTAATATCATCATTAGCTTGGGGTTTGTTTTGTTTTGCGATACTTCGTTTTAAATAGGGTATATCCGGGATGCGACCGAAAAAGAAATCAGTTGGAAGTATTAGTGACTTCAGAGTCAATACAAATAAAAATATCGCAAAAAAAATCCGAAAATAATTCTGTACATTTTTTTATTTTTAAAGACACCATGGTACATATGGTTTTAAATTAGAATGGTAGCGAAAACTAGGTTTTTACCACACAAACACATATAAAAAAATAAAAAAAAAGACTGTAGTTATTATTATGAGAAATTTATAGTTGCATAGTGTCTGTAATCACTAAAATTATCGCCTGGCTTCGTTTTCGGTCGCAGCCTGGATATACCCTGTATATTTTTATTTTTAATAACTTTTATAGATAAATTGAAAATGGGTACATAAAGATTTTTGCCTAAAACTAATCACTTTCTTGGTGCAGATGCTTAAGTAAAGAATGTATATAATAGATTTTCGTGTAGACTTTTACATTTTTTTTTTAAACAAGTTTGGAATGAGAAACAGTATTTATGTAAACCTTTACAGCTTTTACCGTTGGTATTATTACTGCATATAGTACCTACTTTCATTTATCTGTTTGTCTCACGCACAAATTTGGAAAGATTTTGTAAAAATACATGCAATTTGGCCATTACCAACACATCATCCAAAGCCACAACTGACCAAAGCCCCTTGCAGGCAACAAAGCTTCAATTATCGTCGCCAATATTTACTATCCAAGTATCTTCAACTCCAAGCTGTCATTGAGTGATGCTGCGCGCATGAGCATTCAGAACATTTACATACGTGGGTCGTGGTGAATGCATGGAATAAATTATCTAGAGAATGTCGCTCGGATTTCGCAATGTGCGATTGTTGCGTGATCAGCCAGAATGTTGATGTTTTGATTTGCAACAGAAGTTTATTTCAAAATTTCTATCGAATTGCTCACAAAGGAAGGACCTCATTTTTTTCCCAGAGGGGGTAGGCAGATGTGCTACCAAGACACCCAAGTTTCGCCTTGTGTGTTCCGTCTCACGATGATAGGGGGCGAGCCTATCGCCATATCGGGCACAAATTGGCATCCCTCAACCCGGGATCCGAACTCGAGACCTCAGCTTTGTAATCTTACGTGTAAACGTACATATCCGATATCATGTAACCGAGGCAGTCGGTGGCGTAGTTGTAATACAGTACTGAGGTGTCGATTTTAAAGAATTTCTACGGTATGTAAGTCCGCCAACCCGCACTAGGCCAGCGTGGTGGACTATATGGCCTAACCACTCTCAATCGATTCCCTCGATTGTACAGTAGGCCCGGGCCCTGCAGTGGGACGTATATGGGCTGATATAGATAGAAAGACTGAGGTGTCTATTCTATGAAAAACCAAATCAGATTTAAATTTGGTACCATTTTGATACGTAGCATTACATATTACATATTCATACGTACAAAGTTCAATAAATAAATAAAAGTACATGTAAGCAAGAAACTCACCTCTTCAATCCAACATCTAACTGTACCCTTTTAATAACCCACAATAAGCCTTAACTTCACACTCATACTTAAATGCGAAATCCCATACATAATAAGAAAGTCCGATATGTAAATTGTCGATGCATCTCTCTGCAATCGTCTAGAGCGATCTATCAGGCTAGGGCTGCGCGAGAGCAATTATTCAAATCAGCATTGTCACTGCCGAGGCGATAGTATGGAGTATAATTAAACTGTTTGGTTGTGGTCACATTTTCGTTTTTTTAAGGGTCACAAAAATGAGTTATGAGTCGATGCTGGTCACGTGACCGCTGGATATGACAGGATTATTGGTACAATGCCGATAAAAATTCTGAAGAAGGAGAGGGGTCAATAAAAGGGACATATTTGAACTTACGGCAATATTATTCACTGAATAAAACGCGACGATAAAAGAATTTAAATGTAGGTTTCCTGTAAAAAATCGTTTCCATAACGGTACATCCTAATAATTTATTTAGTCTAAACTAGCTGCGAAGGAGCTTAAAATATGAAGGCATTGATAATTGTTAAGCTAAAATTCCCTTTTTGAGTTAATCCCAAATCTAATGAACTCTTTTAATATCATAAAAATACTGAAAACTAAAGATATTTTTGATAAATAAAAAGGTGCAATCTCATAAGACAAGCGGGAACCACCTCACATTCAACAACTCGCTGCCGCTCATGTATTATACCGCGTACGAGTACCACTTAACGGCAAACCGCTCCGTCAGCGTTAGTCATATCAGATCACATGTCTGCGCGCACGCGCGGCTGCCGGCCACTTTGAATATCTACTAGGCATGCACGCGTCTTCTGCTTATTAGCTCATTTAAGCTCTAACAGTAATGTTGTCTATATGGCCTAACCCTTCTCAATCGTACTCTCGATTGTAGAGGAGACCCGACCCGAGGACGTGTGGCTGATACAGTACAGAACAATAATGTCGTCAGCAAAAAGTAGCTGTGGAGATCCTCGGGACAGGCTTATGTTCAACACTGGACTTTCTGTGGCTTAAGAGAGAGAGATAGAGATAATTATAATAATCCAGCTCATATTCCGTCCCACTGCAAGGCACGGGCCTCTTCTACAATCGAGAGTACGATTGAGAGGGGTTAGCTTATAGTCCACCTCTGCTGGTGAAGTGGGGTTGGCGGATTTCACATACCATAGAAATTCTTACAAATCACTATGGTAGTAGTGATTACATACAGTGATACATTTGTTTTTCGTTCACTTTTTACACCTACATAACTAAATATTATACTCAACAGCAACTGATAGTCGTGAAGCCACAGTAAGGTCAAGTCTTGACTTTTGGATATCAAAAACCATGAGAGAGTTTTCTTGTTACATACAGAATCGATATAATACTTTTGGATTACCTTAACATTAATCGAACCCACGGACTCTCGTTTTCAAGCCAGTGCAGCATCTAACTAACTGCGCCACGGAGTCTGTCAAAAGGATATGCGTATATAAGATAAATGTTTATTATAAATGTTGAGAATTTATGTTGTTTTACGGATTCTTCGGCAAACTATATTCGAAAAGATTATGTCTATGACCAACTCACAGAATACTTATTTTAATTTCATAGCTCGGAAGTATTACCAAATACTTCATGGTTTTGACACCAGATTAATAAAGCTACAGTAACCATTATCCAAATTGGTAATTTAAATGTGAAATGCTTCCACAGCCACGGGTCTCCGTTGTATCTTTAGGGGGAGGGTCACAAGCTTTCGTTCACTTAGTCGTCCACATACGAATTTGTGTAACAAGTAAAATGCTTACCAGACGGAAATACATGCAGTGGTTAGATGTGTTTAAGTTATTTATTGTGTATAAATGTAGGGAAAAATGGACCACCTTATAACTGTATTAAATACACGTAAAAGGAATAATCGAAATCGATCTACAATAAGAAGTTATGCTCGAATATACATCCATATCGTAAACAGAGCTAAACATAAAACCTCCTTTCGAGGTTAAAAACAGACTACCAATAAACATTACTTCGAATAGTTTAAACCAACATTCGCTTACATTAGCGAAATATACACAACACAAATTCCAGCACATTACAGCGCATGAGCAAGATGGAGTATAACAAAGTGTAATGGCGGTGTGCGCGTGCGCGTGCGCGGCCACGCTAATCACCTGCCGCCGTGCTGTACCGGCAGCTATCCTGCGCGGAATGCGCGCTGAGCACTGCCGGCACTTTTATACTATCAATTTGGTTTTTTAATTTTTGCGGAGGCGAAGGAATTATCGTTCAGCCTTATGAAATTATATTATATTTTAAATTTAGAACGATTGGATGTGTGTTGGAGTTTAGGTTTCCTCTACTGGTACAATGAAGTGATATAATTATTTCACTGGACGTGCAAGCTAGTCGAAATAGAGTATCGACAATTACGCCAGCTGGCCCGAGCTGGCTTCAATATACACAAGTTGAACCCGAAACGCGATAGTTGTATGGGTGTCTAAGACGGGTTTTATTTTTACGGCGTTCGCTATTAGGGTGGACATATCATTCCCATTACCAAAAAAGTAATAAATTCGATTAAGTAACTTTCAATAAAACAATTAGAATTATCTGAGTAGAATTACAAGAAATTTCTCCACTAGATATTATAGGCCTTATTAAACCGACATTACAAGATAGCGTAGCTATAATATTAAAAATAAGTATATTCGTACACTAATTCAATAATTAATTAAACACGATACCAAATATTCTAATACCGCCTCTAGCTACAAAAACAAATGAATCCAGCAGTATCAATGAGGCTAAATTACTCGTAGTTCAGCACCACGAGCTACAACTTACATTTCATTACAGCAAATAGCTTCATTATTGGTGTGAACGGTTCAATTTGGCCCGCAGTGTACACCTTACAGTTATACTTATAAATAAAGCCGGGTTTAAAACATTAGTCATGGACAGGCCGCGTCTCGTGTGTAGAGCACTAGTTTATGGTCCAGTTTATATTCATTGCTGTTTCATGTGATTGGTTTGTATTGGTGTTGGATTTGTAAAGAGGTTTTAAAGTATAAGACTACTTGGATTGTGGACAGAAGTGGGATACTTTTTAGTGGGTATGTGGATTAAGTGTTCATAATATTTACTGTAATATTTATTTATATATTATAGACTGCCACAGTGGCGTAGTTGTACTACGGCACGGCTGCAAAGCTGAGGTCTCGGGTTCGAATCCCGGGTCGGGCAAGGTAGTATTTGATTTTTCTATTCATTATCAACCCGGAGTCAGGAATTTGTGCCTGATATGACGATAGGCTCACCCCCTATCACATCATGGGACGGAGCATACAAGGCGAAATGTGGGTGACCTGGTGGCACCTCTGCCTACCCCTTCTGGGAGAGAGGCGTGAATTTATGTATGTATGTAATATTTATTTATCTGTTATTTATTTATTTTTTAGTGTTGGACGCCCGCTTACAAGATGGACGGTCGACCTGGTCAAGGTTGCAGGAAGTCGCTGCAGGCTTCCAACAGGTGGATGTGGAGGTCCTTGGGGAGGCCTATATTCAGCAGTGGACTTCCTGTGGCTGGATAAATAGATAATATATTTGACAGCCTCCGTGGTGCAGTTGGTTAGACGCCGGCTGTGAAACGAGAGGCCGCGGGTTCGATCCCCGCACCAAGAGAAATGTTTGTGCGGCCCACAAATATTTCTTTCGGGTCTGGGTGTTTGTGAGACCGAAAAGTCTCTCGTAGTTCTGATACCTGCGACACAAGACTTAATTGATCTTAATGTGGGGTCAGGGCTATCTATGTGACTGTATACTGGTGTATTTATTTATTTATTATTTATATATGTGGATTTAATAAAAGTCAGGTATATTGTGTTAAAAAAATCTACATCAGTATTATACGAATTAATATAGTATTTAGTATTTAAAAGTACAAGGACTTTTTGGTCTTGAAAAGAGGAGAACAAATAAACATATTGATCAAATATTATTTTTAGCATAGATTGAATTACAGTCCTCTGTTTTACAATTGGTATATTCTGGTACCGTAGGTACCTCGGAGACTGAAAACTTAAAGTCTCTCTCTTGTATGTAGTGTTTCTATTATAAATATTCTTGAAAGCGCTATTCGATATTAGTTTCTTTCGCGGTTCACGTTACATTGTTGATAACCATAACGTAATGGCTTTACGAGCTGCTGTCAACATTTTCTAACTGAGTCCCATATAAGTTGTGTGAAAATTATGTGAATGGCTCTCACGCTCCATAGAAATTATATTAATAACACTTATATTGCTTTGGTTAGCGAAATGATTCTCCGTTATACACATATAGCAAAAATGATTTGTGCTGGATATTGGAGGTTACCTGTATTATTATTTTTTTACTTTAAACTAATTAATTCATTTTTGCAACATTTTTGAAGCAAAGGAAGTACAACATATAGCCTGATTGATTCCATTGTTACTTTAACAAATTAATTCATTCTTGCAACATTTTTTAAGCAAGGGATGCACACCATTCAGCGTAATATATTCCATCTTTACTAACAAATTAATTCATCTTTACAACACTTTTTTGTAGCAAAGGAAGCACAACATACAGCCTAATCGATTTGTTCTTTACATTACCTCAATAATGTGTACCTACATAATAACTCGAGGTAGGCTGTATGCGCCAGACTATGCAGTAGGCACTAGGCAGGAGTATAATCGACGCGGCAGGGCTCCCGGCCAACGGTCCGCGAGTTATGGACGATATATACTCTGTACGGACGTGGACACGCGAACCGTGTGTTCAATCCGACGTGTGCTCGTAGACTTTCGAAGGAGAAGAGGTGGCTAATGTTTTCGGTATATTTGTTTATTATTACTGACATTAAAGACCGCACATCCTTAAATTTAAAAAGGAAGAATTACCCACATATTGTTGCAACTCTTCTAATGATGAATTTCAGTCAAATAGTTCTATTGGTGGTGGTTAATAGGTCCTGCTCGAATAGAGCGATCACATTGAATAATGGTGATATTCGGTATTTGCCATTAAGTCTATTTTTATCACTTCGCTATACCTACCAGTAAACATAATGATTTTATTCTATCACTTCACATTGGGTTATTTGTCATACTTTGGAAGCCTTGTAAACGCTGATTTCACATACCTACAGTAATTTAGAGCATATTAAGAATGTTTATTGCGGCGGCGACAAAACTTGGAAGACTGAGAGTGCAAGTTGACTTTTTATTCCTCAATAGTGCTGGAGGCCCTTTT
Organism: Deilephila porcellus; assembly: GCA_905220455.2. Classification (NCBI taxonomy): domain Eukaryota; kingdom Metazoa; phylum Arthropoda; class Insecta; order Lepidoptera; family Sphingidae; genus Deilephila; species Deilephila porcellus. The sequence goes on from LR999987.1 coordinate 10,067,649, forward strand.
CTCCCTTTTGCTTGTCATTTGGAGAAATCACCATCGCACTTTCGCTCGAAATAACATGCGTGGCGATAACCAGCAAGTGAGTCGCCTAGCCCATATCCAGCTATGCAATAAAAACTCTTGACATTAACTCTTGACAGCCTCCGTGGCGCAGTTGGTTAGACGCCGGCTGTGAAACGTGAGGCCGCGGGTTCGATCCCCGTACCGAGACGAATATTTGTGTGATCCACAGGTATTTGTTTTGGGTCTGGGTGTTGGTGAGACCGAAAAGTCTCTCGTAGTTCCTGATACCCACAACACAAGACTCGATCTTAGTGTGGGGTCAGGACTATGTATGTGACTGTTGGGTGTATTTATTATTTATTAACCAAAAGGCGCCTCTATCCCTACGTAACCGCACCCTCTAGAATGCGGCAATACACCCAATCAGACAATGGTTGATTTAGCTACCAGCGCGTCCGTTACGCCGGCCTACGCACCTTGCGGGCCCTGTCGACGCCGCCCGCCGCGCGCTGTCTCGTGTGGACCAGTTTGCTTGCCTTTGTATGGAAGTATTATAGATATGCAATTATGTGTAAGGTTATAAAAGTGTATTTTGTCGCATCTTGTTTATCGAGTGTACAGACACGGCTTTTGTTAGATGATGCAATTTTGTATTGAAAATCTCTCGTCTTACTGCCGCCACACGTCACGAAGGTGGTTATTAAAACGAAATAGTTTTTTTGTTTCGGTATTTGTGGCAAAGATTGTTTATAACCAAACTGATATTTACTTAAAAACAGTTTCCGTGATAGCCAATGATCCAAGTCATATTACGACATCAGATCAGAAGTTCTAAATAATACTTAAACAGCCTCAAGATCCACAGCCCTACAACAAGACCTAGCTTTTACAATGTAACCAGTACTATGCTAATTAAATTGAAGGAAGTATAGGCGTGCCGTACACGAGCCACGATAACATCGCTTATGAAACCGAGTTAACACTAACACACGGCGTACAAACGAGTATCTAACGCGCTGCAACTAATTCCTTTATTAACTAAATAAGGTATTTTAGAAGCTTTGTAATTCGTGGTGTTGTTTGGTTTGCTACAGTCCATGAGCCATCGTATCGTAAGACATGCTCGTCTCGCCATTCAAAGCAAAAAAGGAGCAAACTGCTTCATCACCTACGGAAATTGTGCCGCTAAACATGGGACGATATCTTTATAATAATGCTCTACATATTTCGTAGGGGGAGGTATAATATAGTATCTGATGCTCGTCATCAAACTATCATTTTAATGATATAATGTAATGTATTTAAGATAATGAGGTGTAAAGGTGCCACTGGCGGCCTATTTGAAAAAATGGAATAAAAAAATGTACCTATATCTTTGCGATTGTTTTTCCATTATAAATCTTTCCACAGAGCTAGGTTGTGCTGACCATTTTTTGTTGCAAGTATCAACTGTTTCTTTGACTTTCACATCTTCTATTATTAGAATGATCATTCAATTATGTAATATCGCTCTGAGACGGCTTCACTTGTATTATCAATCCATAAATTATAGATGTTACCAACGTAATCTTATCAAAATACATTCAGTACTCTTTTGTGTGACAGAACAAACACACACACATGCTTTCTCATTTGAAATAATCAAGATATTATTAATTAAACATAAATTCCTTCTCTTCGACAACACCTCAGTTAAGTAAACATAATTTGAAACTATATCAAACGTAGTACAAAGATCTGCGTCTCGTTTGATGCGTCGTTAATTATAAAACACCCGCATGTGGTACACCACGACTAATCCTTCAGGACGTATCCTGGTTTACAAACAGCTGTTTATAGTTTTGTGTTTATTAGTAAATGTAAACTGTCGTAATTGGTATGAGACATCGATGCGAACCGGTTTATATTAAAGAATTATGTAGTACAATTGAATATGCTTCTATAGGTGTGGTGCATCTGACGTGTAAATTCCGAGGTTCAGTCCTGTTACAGTGATTTTCGGGTAAAGCAATCGATTACGAGTGATATTTTCAATTTGGAAGTGAATTTGTGAAAGCAAGAAGACAAACGAGTAAATATAATTTATGAACAATCTGTTATAACTATATCCGGACAACAGCGATTTGATGGCGATAAGTGGCAGCCTGTGGGGTCAGCGAAATCAATTTGGGATTGCAACAACAAAAAATACACTCATCATGTGTGTTGACATCACCGCTCTTAATTGTACAAAAACAGAAATCTAGAACCTTTAGCCTAGTTGCAAGCGGAACTGTCAGCCGAGACAGAGGTCTAGAGGTCTCGGGTCCGATCCCGGGGCGTGCACCTTTGACTTTTCAGTTACGTATGCATTTCATAAATAATTGTCGCCATCGTTAACAGTAAACAAAAGATTATTAGGAAACCTGTGTACTCGAGAAGTCTTGATGTTTTAAAACTCATCAAAAATTTTGAGTTTCCTTACTTAAAAACAAGACACTGATGGTATCAGTTCCTTAACAATCTGCCACTCTTTCTATGTGTCAAGATCATTTTCCTCAGGAATTCATGGAAGTGCCAAGCAGTAATTATTATCTTAGGAAAAAAAACATATCATACGAATCTGCTGTTAGTATACCATGTCAAATACTAATGTAGGATTTGAATGTTATGATGAAAGATGTGTAGAATGAAAGGCTAGACGAATCACTGATATGGAACGTAGTTTATGTGAAAGAGATGAAGAAATTACGAATGGAAGTACCTACCAAAGAGTGAAAGAGTTAGAGGATGAATGATTAAGTTGTTGAAATATGAAAGGGCGGAATAAGAGAGAACTGTCTGGAAGACGATGGAAGACGTGAACGACGAACGACGTAAAGATGATAAAGACTGTAAATAATTATATTGAAGAATTTCTAAACAATCATCGTATAATTTTGACCCAAACGGAACTATTCCCACACTAATCATCACCAAAAACGATAGTTGAAACCTGTTATAGTGACATATGGAAGTGTACTGCTTTTTAGGCTCAGTCTTTGTAAATAGTGGTTCTGAGCAGGCTGGCATAGTGGTGTTTTTGGATATCAAAAACTACGAAAGATTATCGGTCGCATGACACGCAGAGCTGAACAAATAATTGTAGATCTACAAATATTTCTCATTGTGAGAATGGAAGACATGACGTCAAGTTTTTTGGCCTAAATCTTAACCAACTGGAACACGAAAACGGATATTATTTTGTTTTTTAATAACAGAAGCCAAAAGTTCAACTTGGCTAAACACAACACGAGTTAGTCTTAATAGTCTCCCGGCAGGGAAGCAAGATATTGGCGATACATCGAGCGGGGCACAGATTTGTGACTTCATTCCCGTTCAGAATTATGTGGACGCTCGTGACGGCTGAGATGTGACGGGGGCACGCTAACGCAGGTTAAGGGGACTTTATACAATACCAGCTTAGAGTCTGATTCCTCAAAACTTGTAAGTTTGTATGAATTTTTCAATAAAATGAGTGGAATCTCTGTGTGAGTCTTTTCATCAGTTGTACTGATTGCTTGTGTACCAATTTCGGCTCTAAAATAGTAATAAAGTTTTATGAAAATCAGTTTGCTAGTCAACGCTTAAATTATTTATTGTTACTATGACCCTAACCTTTACATTAATCCTTGTTAAACTTCGCTTAACTACATTCTATACATGGTTACAATTAAACAATGTACATTGTCTATATAACAATAGAGTCATTTACATGAGCTCTGGTTCGTTAGCTTTAGTATTACTTGATGAAGGAATTGAAGATAACATGAAAAAATATAAAACATGTAATTGGCAATGCCGCTTCTAATCACCAGCTTTTTCTAACATTAAAAGGCTTTGGGCCTTAGTCGGTTACGTTGCTTTGTGAACTCCACATAAATTCAATACTCTTGTAGAAAACTCTTTATTGTTCAGGTTTTCTAACGACACTCCACCACCATTAAAATATAAATTGCCATTGTTTTATGTATAGCGGAGTTAATCTCCAACACTCGCATTCATGATATAACGACAACTCAAATTACAAACACTATTTAAGTCCATCTCACTACATTAATATCTCCTAACAAAAGGACAACCTAACTCCTCCTTTACAACAAACAATGGAAACCTGTCGATAAAATTTCAACCGTATGTGGTTGTTTCAAGGTTCGAAGTCGTGTAGCTGGTTGTTCTTCAGTAGATCGGGTCTGTCTGTCTGTTCCACGTTGATGTGTGACCAGTGCGTGTTGCAGACTCCATTACAGGGGGGAATTATGGTTCGCTGTCACTTTAAGCTATGCTTAAGGATTGTTGTGGCGACCACCGAGTGTTTTTACTTGATGCTAGATTTAAATGTGCGTGTTTTGGGTTGCGAAATTCTTTAAACTGGGCTTTGTACTATTGCTTCCAACATTTGGTTTTTAATGTTCTTCATATATTTATTCTGGTGAAATTTATGAATACTTCTACGCCTTTTGGAGCTTTGTTATTTACTATTACTGGAACTAAAATCCGCCCTGCTATATAAGGATATCTCCTTGTAATCCAATATTTAATATCTCAATTGCATGTGTTAGTTTCTTCTTTCCAATTATTCTCATATATTTTCCGTTTACACTAATTTCGTTGCGGTTCTAACTATCAAATCAGTGGGCCTAGGCTTTTAAAAGTAGCAGGAATCTTGGTGATAATTCGGAGACTTGATTTTTCAATTCTTAACAATCTTTCACTGATGTGTTGTGATCCAATGTACCCAACTTTTTATGGTTAATAGAAAACTATTGGTTTTAAAGCAATAATATGGGGTGCATTAATGGGCTGTAACTGTAAAGTTATTAAAATTTTTGTTATTTCCTAGACAAATGAAACTGTTAAATATAATTTGATTTTGAAATGGTCAATTCATTTTGATTTTCTTTTATATATCTTACTGAGTTACCCACAAGTTGGTAGACATAGAAAAATAAACATAGACTTCAAAAATTAACATCCATCATTTTGTGTTTTTGCTAGACTTGGGTAAAAACTGTTGTTTGGGTATTACTGCTTATTGTCACGACAAACTATCCACCACAAACACACGACCTATCCACGTAACCTGTTCAGTTTCACAAGCGCTAACAGTGAGTGAAATATCGTCGTCCAATTCGTAACCGCGTCGAATTTCATGTCACATTTACTTTATATTTATCACTGTACATGTGCCTGTTAAACGGCGAGGCACCTAGTTTACCTAAGTTAGGTCATAAAACTGCTAGGCATTTAGGCCAGCTGTTTTATTGTTGGCTTTCGCAACTGTTTGTTGTGTTTATAGGGCTATTTGTTGGGTGTACACAGCTAAGGTTGGGTGCTTGGTTTTTATGTCTTCAAGGTTAGTGATGGCTAATTTGTAGCACAATCACATGTAAGACTCCTGATGTAGTTTTTATACTCGACTGGGTCAAGTTGGGTGAGACATGACAGAAGAGACGTCTCTGGACAATTAAGGCCTGACTGGACTTCAATAAATTCTTGTTTTTTTTTAAGTTCTAGTGTTTTATATTTTTGGGATATTACCAAGTGGGGTCCAATATTTGTTTTATATAGTTTATTTTATAAATTAATCTGGTTATTTAGTCATTAAAACAATCACCTGATTTACCCATTAAAAGTTTGTCAACACTCAACATCAATTATTGTTGACCTCCGCGCAGTAATTGTTATAAAATTGCAATATGCGCCGCATAATGTTGCCAGTCGTGATGGTGCACGTTTTGCCAAATTGCAAAAATGTGCCTAATTCTAGGGAGGACAGTGCGCAGGAGTTTTCTATTAGCAAATGCGGTTTTCGGGTGAGGGTGTGTTAAGAAGCGCCGCGATTTTAACAGCGTGTTATATACGCATCTCTCTCCGGTTGATAATAACTAGCAGAAATGTACATAGGTCTCATTTGGGTGCATGGTACTTTATTTGTTGTGTTTGTATAAAAATAATATAATTTAAATCGAATAAAACGAGATTGTGGAGTAACTCAAGTAAGATAAGAAATATTATGGCTGTATTGCAGCGATTAGACAAAATGTATAAAATTCATTAACCACGACCATTGCTATACGTGGATTGAACAACTTTCTGTTCTCTTTTTATATTTATGTTTTCTTAATATCTGTTCTACCATGGTTAAACTCAATACTAGTTAAAGCCCGTTGCAATTAAAAAATATATATATTTAAAGACACTATATCATTATCTCCTGCATTAGAACATAAAGTATTAAAGAGCCTGTAGAGACCAATTTGCAATGACAGCGTAAATAAAAAAAACTCTCTTTTAATATTTTTCCACACATACATACATACATAAACTCACGCCTTTATCCCATAAGGGGTTGGTAAAGGTGCCACCAGGACACCCATATTTCGCCTTGCATGTTCCATCCCACGATTTGATAGGGGGCCTGCAAGGATGAACGACCTGGTTAAGGTTTCAGGAAGTAGCTGGATGCAGGCCGCTTCCAACAGGTCGATGTGGTAATTGGAGGCCTATTCAGATGTTGAGGACTGAACTTCCTGTGACTGAAACGAACGAACTAATTAGTCAGCTGCTCGCTTCTCTTATCACCTAAGCCCCACCAAGCAGTATTATTCGCTAGGACGACATTCCTACGGTGACCGCAGGCACACGCGCGGCAAATTAATCACAATTATATGACAGGCCGGCGTTCTGAGCGCAATCACAACAACCATTCGTATGTGTGACCGTGTGATATGCGGGTTCATAGGCTTGCGAACAAAATTGTTTTTGTAGATGTAATTTTTCAGATTATCCATTAAATCCGCTGAAACAGCCGTATTAGAACTGTGAGATAAATATAACGGTACAAGAGCATCATATTGGTTACTTTTCACCTTATGTATACCACGTATGTATATTTTATTTTATTTGCTTTATATACTAAATTGTATACAGGCGGACTTAATGCCAGAGGCATTCTATTACAGTCTACCTTTGGGTGAAGCAGAAATGGAGCAAAGCAGGTTTATGCAAAATTAAGATGACCAAAAAAAAAAAAAACATTATTTAAAAACAAATACACATACTTAAAAATATATATACAATTATACGTACATATATACATACAATATACAATAGTATCCATACATATAGGCACTAGGCCAGCGTGGTGGACTATATGGCCTAACCACTCTCAATCGATATATCTTTTATTCGAGGCCACTCTGGATATTTCGGGAGGCTTTTTAATATTTAATATGCTTCGGTAATAATGTTGATGAAATATCTCACTTTTTACAAAGTGACTGCAATGTACCTGTACAATGCAATTCAAAGAGAATATCCATATCACACACAATTATGCCGGCCTATTCCAAATCAGGTGTACTTCACCAGGCTAACCTTTTGTCTCGTATGTGGGTGTTTGTGAGACCAAAAAGTCTCTCGTAGTTTCTGATACCCACGACACAAGACTTGATTGATATTAGGGGTCAGGACTATGTATGTGACTGTTGGGTGTATTTATTTTTATATTTATTTTTCTTATAATAATAGCATAACTCCATCCCTCTTTTACTAACTTCGAAAAAGAAGGACGTTTTATGTTCGGCTGCATGTATTTCTTTTTAATTATCTGTCACTTCAAAATCGATTTTTTGCCTACAATACCTAAAAATAATTTTGAGAGCACATCCCATGGAATGAGGACGGCTCGTCGGTTATCTGGTATCCGTCGCTAGAGCATCGTACATTGTTCAAACGAGGAAGCCTCGATGCTATCTGCTGTGGTGCGAGGTGGTCCCGCCGTGGCAGTGGTTTATGTGTTTCAGGCTTTTTGATGTCCTATCAATGTTTTAGGTTAAGTGGCTTGTGTGTGAAGTCATGTGCGATGTTACGTTTGAAATCAGTATGTTAATATATTTTGTATTTAACTGTAATTGATAACTATTAATTAATACATTTTAGTAAAATTATAAAGTAAAATAGACTGCCTCGGTGGCGTTGTTCTACTACTAAACAATTATACCGCTAAGGTCTTGGGTTCAAATCCCTGGTGGTTCAAAGTGATAATGGGTTTTTCTATTCACTATCAGCCTGGAGTCAGGAATTTGTGCCCGATATGGCGATAGGCTCGCCCTGATCCCATCGTGGGACGAAACATACAAGGAGAAATATGGGTGTCCTGGTTGAACTTCTGCCTACCCCTTATAGGAAAAAGGTGTAAGCTTAAAATTATAGACAACATTGGTCACAATGCTACAAAGTGCTGGTCAAAGTAAATTAATTTGAATGTTTACTAGAACCGCTGTTTCTTGAAAACTATCGGGAATAGGACTATAATTTTGTTGCTGTGCCGTCATAGTTTGGTCTATCTCCTGTTACCGATTTATCGTCTAGTACTATGACATCCCTGTATATTTTTATTGCAGTGAATGTGGAGACGAGCATACCATTCGCCTAAAGCAGTAGTTCCCAAACTTATTTTTCTCGTGGACCACTTTCAAAATTTTACTGGTTTTGGTGGACCCCCTGCTGCTACATTTCTACCACATTCTTAAAGTCGCCAAAAAATAAAAATTGTGTCGCTTCTGAGTTCTGTCCCTATATTCCGATAGGTAAAATAAAAACGAAAAATGGTACATTTTATAACACTTTATTTATTAAAAGAATAGAATTACAAGAAAAAATAATAAGGTAATATAGGTTCAGGTCATAATTTTAATTAATGGGAAGGATGTATTTGATGGAGTGTCAGCAAACGATCAATGTTTGGCTTTATTTTTGTGAGCAATAACCGCAAATCCCCCCGCTCTGTGATGTTTAATTTGCTCCTTTTTTTTGTTAAGAGATTTGTAACGGCACTAAAACTCCTTTCGACAAGGTATGACGAGGGAAAAGCTATTAAAAATTTCCTTGCGATTTCCCACAGTCCAGGATATTTTTCGGGTATTTCTGCTTGCAGCCAAAATGTTTGGTAGCCTTTTCTAAATTTCACCTTCAGCTCCTCATTGGTGCTTAGCTCGAGCAGCTCCTCTTGTAATACAACATTGGCCACTTCCGTTTCATCAAATGGATTTATGATCCATGGTGGTATATCCATCGTCAGGATATCTTCAAACCTGGTTTTGAAGTCATCATGCAGGGCATTTAAATGTTGACTGTAGGTATGGATATCCTCATCAATACATTCTACCTGCGACAAGTTTGGAAATTGAGAGAATTCGCGCCGACTAATGTTTTGCTTCATAAATTTCAATTTCCCAAGAAAAGCCGAAATTATCCCCTTTGTTTTTATTAAATTCAGGCTGTCCCCTTGTAACTGCAAGTTAATATCATTAAATTTTTTAAACAAATCTGTCAAATACGCAATGTCTGCTTTGAGTTTGATCAAGTTTTCTTTTAAATCTGGATCTCTACTTTCTAGGAACTCTAATACGGAATCGAAAACAGAGTAAAATCTTGTTAAGCATGCACCTTTCGACAACCAGCGTACTTCAGTATGTAAGAGCAGTCGTTGGAAGTCTTCATCATTTTCGTCGCACAATTGAGCAAATAAACGCGTATTCAATGCATTGCTTCTGATTTTGTTGACAGCTTTTATTACAAAATGAAGAGATTGGTTCAACCTGTCACTTAAATGTTTTGCCACAAGATGTTGTCGGTGGATTACGCAATGAATAGCTGTAAGTCCTGGTATAATTCTTTTGAGATGACTTATAAACCCACGATATCGCCCGACCATTGCAGGAGCTCCGTCTGTTGCCACTGAAATAATGTTTGTAAATGGAATCGATTTTTCCGTGAAAAAATTACTCAGGACATTAAATATTGATTCGCCTTTAGTATCAGTCTCCAAAGTTCTGGCAAATAGCAATTCTTCGTGAATTTCTTCCTCCATAATAAATCGGACATATGCCAATAATAATGCTTCATTACCGGGTAACGTTGACTCGTCCAGTTGTATAGAAAAATGATTTTTTTGCAGATGATTGCACAAAAAACTTTCGATATCAGAGCTCATTTCATCAATGCGTCTTTGTACAGTATTGTTACTTAATGGAATTCTTTTTAGTACGTCAAACGGAGATTTGTGCAAAACAGTTTTTAAAACCTCTTCAACAGCGGGTAAAATTAATTGTTCTCCGATAGTGTGTGGTTTTCCAGATTTTGCTATAAGTAATGAGATATTGTAAGATGCCCGCAAGCCATCATCGTTACTTTGAGATGTTGAAGCGAACATACTGTGCATGGTGGGTCTCTTTTCATATTTTTCCTTCAATGTTTGAAAATATTTTAAATCTTTACCTATTTTATCAGTATGACACCTTTTTAGATGATCTTCGAGCTTTGATGGTTTCATAGAGTCATTGCTCAAAACTTTGTTGCATAATAGGCACATGGGCAACTGTTTGTCTGCCTCTGATGGAACAAAACCATATTTCAAATAATCGACACTATATTGTCGACATTTTTTCTTTGCTGTAGCCATGTTTCGTGTCAGTTACCTTACCTGTAAAAAAAAATGTTTTAGTAACCAAGTTTTTTTCTGAATATAGGTATCACACCGCAGCCTTTGTCAGCACGCGGAAATAGAATTACGGCTTGTAAAGGGACCAACTAATAAACCGCTAAGACAAATACAGACGTTTTCACAAAACGGTATCAATTTTAAAGTACCTAATTTACCACTAATTTTTAATAGTACAAATAAAAATTGGTGTACTCAGTATCGAATACTGATCATATTTGTGTAGGAAAAAATAAAAGTCGAAATCTCAAAATTCCATAAAAACGATAACTAACATTTCATCAAATCAATGAGTTCACGCGCTCCGTGTATTTGCGTATTTTTTGTCTGCGGCTTCATTGTTAAAACGCACATTAAAACGTGACAAACTGGCATCGAAGCCCAAGCCCCGCCCTTTTCCCGTCGCCCGCGCACCGCTCGCTTTTTCCGAAAAGGAATAATTTTGATAAAATATGTAGTTACTTCAAAATCAATTAGCCTCAATTAGTCAGCCTCCGTGGCGCAGTTGGTTAGACGCCGCCTGTGAAACGAGAGGGCGCGGGTTTGATCCCCGCACCGAAACAAATATTTGTGTGATCCACAGGTATTTGTTTCGGGTCTGGGTGTTTGTGAGACCGAAAAGTCTCTCGTAGTTCCTGATACCCACGACACAAGACTCGATCTTAGTGTGGGGTCAGGACTATGTATGTGACTGTTGGGTGTATTTATTTATTTAATATAAAATGATTGTGAAATTACTGTTTTATAAAACTAGTAGTTATTTGCAAGAAAAATTACAATATTAATTGCTCTGCAATATTGCTTATTCGGCCTTTTTAGAGAGGCAGTGCTTCTCTCGTGAAAAAACAATGGAATAAAACGTGCTGTGTTTGTCTTCAAATCGAAAGAGGACAATTAAAATATCTGTAAGTTACTAAGTTACCTATCTTAGATTATATACACGTCTAATCTACCTTACCTATCTATACAAGCAGTTGTGATCAACCGACTAGTACACGGAAACAAAATACTTAAGTACTATAACAAAAAAAAGGTAGGTACTTACTTTTCTCCGGCACTAGCAAACACTGATATAAATTTTCTCACACTTTTTTTCGAAATTCCGGAAACAAATGAATGAGTTTGCCTTTGGCATCAAGTATTTATAGTGGTGATCAAGTTCATGTCTGAACAAGCATTAAGCATTGTCGGGCGGATAGCGCTTTGCAAGTCTGTACACGAAATTGTACGTAATATCGAATACGCAAGTTTGGGCAAGTAACAATCGCTTGCCTTATTAAAATATTATCTGCTTAGTTAGGTACTTAAAACAATGTAGGTAGGCCCTTATAAAAACTATGCTTACATTTATTTTTGCTTTTACTATCAAAAGCAGATCAATTTTCGTGGACCCCCATTAACATCTTATGGACCCCCATATTTTGTTCACGCTTACGTAGACCCCCAGCAAGTCTCCCGTGGACCCCTGGGGGTCCACCTGGACCACTTTGGGAATCACTGGCCTAAAGGTAAGCGATACGACCGCTAAGAAGTTTCATTACGTCCAGTACTTACTTAAATATATAACAATGACTATAAATTTACACAAAACAACCAGATCAATAACAGATCTACAATCTATTTGAGAACTGCCATACAATCGATCTCATTACAACTGTCAGACAAGACAAGCCCCCAATTTCCCTTGTTAACAAATAATTGAAATCATACCGTAGATAATTGCAAATCATTATATCGTATTCATAAACAATCCACGCCCACGCAGAGGCTTACAGCTCTATCATTACGGGGCAAGCTTGAGCTAACTGGAACGGTGCGTTGTATGCCAATATCACCGTTCTAGGAAACGATATTATATCATCTGCGGTAAATATGTTGGGGCAATTTGTTTTTGTTAGGTTGGTAGTGCAGGCGGTGCGATTGATTTATATCTTTTCTTGAAGAAATATATCGACAGTGAAGACGTATATTTCTCCCGCCAAACAGTAGTGTAAATGCACTGTTGTGTTCCGGTTTGAAGGATATTGTAACAAGAGTAACTACTGGACATATTGAGACTTAACATCTTATGTCTCAGAATGGTGAGCGCAGTGTAATTGTTTTGTACTTCATGGTACATACATACATACATAAACTCACGCCTTTATCCCAGAATGGGTAGGCAGAGGTGCCACCAGGACACCTACATTTCTCCTTGTATGTTCCGTCCCACAAGGTTTCCGGCTAAGTTTATATTACTTATATACTATTAATTTACTACGTTTCTATATTTGCAATGTATACATATGCATGTATAACCTTAGGCTCTGATTCCTGATCTCTGATCTTGACTATGATCCCCACATCTAAAGGACCAATATGTTTATTTAATAAAAAAAAACTATCGATTACAGAGAAGTCTTGTGATAGGGGCAAACTAGCATAGGTACGATTCTTCAATTAAGGGCCAGCACAGTCACATTACTAATTTAATATTCTCCCAGTATGTCCTCGTGCTTATAAACAAATACATGAAATACAGTAATGCGATGATAACAATGCGCACCTCTGAGCGGGCGCGTGGAGAGTGGATTTCATTAGAGCGGTGAGAGCCTCTCGCCATGACTCACGCGCTGTGGCGAAATTGTGCTCAACGCACACATATCTGTTTAGAGAAATAAATTATGCCTCCGTGGCGCAGTTGGTTAAACGCCAGCTGTGAAACGAGAGGCCGCGGGTTCGATCATCGTACAAATTTTTGTGTGAACCACAAGAAGACATAGACAAGTTTTGCAGAGAGGTTAAAACATCTGTCTGTACTGGACAATTAGTGATGTAATGTCGGTCTGGTTTTACATTTTTTTATGTTAATAATTTTTTTTAACTTTGTTTGAAAACCTTAGAGACACAATAACTGAAATACTATGCCTTGCTAAAAGTTTGAAGTTGTTGGATGCAGGTTTCTTGTAACAGACTCCTATAAAAATCTTCAGGTGATGCCTATGCTCAGTGGAATTCCAGGAATTGATGCTGGCACCACAAGTAATCACAAATAAATACAGCCAATAGTCACATAATATAGTCCTGACCCCGCACTAAGATCGAGTCTTTTGTCATGGGTATCAGGAACTACGAAAGACTTATCGGTCTCACAAACACCCAGACCTAAAACAAATACTTGACGTTTACACAAATATTTGTCTCGAAGCGGTAATCGAACCCCCTCTCGTTTCACTGCCGGCGTCTAACCAATTGCGCCACGGAGGCTGTATATTGCCTGATATGAAATAATATTGTATGTTTAATTGAAGCACAAGTTGCGTTGCGGTGTAGGCGGGCGCGCGTCCAGGCAAACGCCTAGCGCGAGTGTGACCTACTTGCCTAGACGCCGACTGGCAATGATGAATATTATTACAATATTTTGCAATAATAATATTTTTTAGGTTAACGTAGAGTAGGACGTCCTGCTGCCCGATGGACCGACGGCGTACAAAGATAAGGGCTATTATGCTTAAGACCGGGAGGGTTGCCGCTTACATTGAGTAGTGGCAACAGGATTAGTATATACACATACATACACTCACGCCTTTCCTCCAGAAGGGGTAGGCAGTAAGCACTACGTAGTTTAAAATCCAAATTTAAAATTTCAACGCAAAAATCATTACCTGTTTAGCAACTTAAAATCAATTCTCCACAATTTTCAGTACTTCCAAGCGACTGCTATACCACATAAAATAATTTACTAATAAAAAATAATTCGCCGTAGGAAGGCGGCGGTGTAGCTATTGGCGATCACGAGTGCCGTGTTCGCTTATTAACGCTACAGGGGCGATACATCACGCCCGCCCTCATACGGACGTCGCCAGAGATACATCCTGTACACTACGGCCATAGATACAGAAAAGCGGTAGACAAGATTTTCAAAGAAAATCCAGAGAGTATTGTGTGGTGGTTATAGAATTGGCACGTTTATGAAAGACTGGTAAAAGAGGCTTTGTACTTATGTCTCAATGCGCATGAATGCGGAATTTTTGTTCCCATAACGAGAATATATAAAAGTCTTGTTTGTCTTTGTGTTGGGATGAAAAGATTGGCTGTCTGGAATTCGATAATTTTCCGCATGGGAATAATTTGGGATGGATTGCTGGTAGTTCTTAATAAGTCAAATTATTCTGCAATAATATACTTTATTTATTTATTTAAATAAACTTATTGTACACCAGTGAAAAAAAAATATATTATAACAAAATTGAATAAAATGTAAAAAAAGTATACAATGGCGGCCTTATCGCTCGAGGCGATCTCTTCCTCGTGAGTCTTACACCGACATATGATTAAATGAAGGCGACTATTCCATACACACATGACATACCGTATGTTGTTCGTATGCTCCATTAAGAAGTGCGTAAAGAAAGACAGAACATAGGAAATAACTGGCTATTAGTCATGCGGGTATCTATACCTGTAGCCCTTAAACGTGTGACATTTCTGCTCCTAGCGACATCTACACAAAAATTCTACACCTTTGTATCGCCAGCAGGAAGTGATTTATTTAGAGCGGCCGCTGTCCATATATCTAGAGATCGTGGCTGGCCGCGGCCCGCCTGATTGTGTGGTCAGCCCATGAGCTATGGCCGCGAGAGGACGTCTAACGAGCCACGGACAGTAGCACTTTATGTCTAGCTGATAAGAGTTTTTACTCATTAGTTGTAGGAGCAGGAGACAGGAGCTTAGGCAGTGAAAAATGTGATGAAACAGCTCATGATGAAAATTGAGCTATTTTAGAATGTAAGTATAAGATTTAGAAGTAAAACTTCTACGCAATAAAATTTGTTTAATTATGATTGCTTATATTAACAATAATTTTGATAAGCCTTTTTACATTTTTTAGAAACTAGTTTGCCTACAAGTATCTTGGGGAAGGCGAAAGGACAATGTCGATCACCAACCTCCCAGCCTAGCACGTCCCGGATATTGCAACGAGACTTCGTTCCTATGTTCTACCGAGGTATTTTTCCATTTCTACTACTTATACAAAGAAAGAAAAGAAAGAAAGATTTTTTTCTTGACACGATTACAATTTACAATACAATAAATGCAGCAAATGTGAGAACAAAAAAACACGCAAAAGGAAACAATACTAAAAAAGAATAAGAATGAAAAATAAATTTTGTATTTTACGTTTATATGAGTTCAATATACGTCCTATAAGTATATGACTACGATTTTTAAGACCGGATGTAGCTTAAATTAGACTTGATTTTGGAAATTGTGCAATACCGAACCGATATATTTTCAATGAAACTAACAAAATAAATCACCCTGGAAACTGAAAGTCACACAATCTAAAACACAACATCCACTAACACAGTAAAGATAATCAGGAAATTAATTAATATAATAATTTCGCGGAGTACCGTATGGGTTCAATAACCAGGACAGCGCGCTATGCCGGCGAACGTGACTCGATATGGTTCTTATTATAACCGCGCCGATGTAACCGCCTTGTCTATAACACGTTAGTCTAACCTCTTGGTGCGAATTATTTTTAAATAGAAATAGGGGGAAAAGTTAAGATATTACCGATATGGCGATAGATTCGCCCTCTATCACATCCTGGGACAGTACATACAATGCAAAATGTGGGTGTTCTGGTAGCACCTCTGCCTAACCCTTCTAGGAAAAAGTTGTGAGTTTATATATGTTTATGTATGTTAAGATAAAAACGTATAAAAATTAAGTTTATTTTTATTTTTGGGGAATGATATACTAGTGGATTTTGATTGAAGATTAAGTTTGATGGCATCCAGCACCGCTAAAAAAGC
The DNA here is from genome assembly GCA_905220455.2 of Deilephila porcellus. Lineage (NCBI taxonomy): Eukaryota > Metazoa > Arthropoda > Insecta > Lepidoptera > Sphingidae > Deilephila > Deilephila porcellus. Next base: position 10,083,978 of record LR999987.1, read on the forward strand.
GGGACCGTAGACGACCATGTTCTCCATGGCAATAACGTTTTGAAATCTTATTGTGGATGTACACCAACTTGCTAAAATTAATATGTAAAATAAAGAGAATTTATAATGAAAATTAGGTATCCTAAGATCTCGTATAGGTTGTAAGAAGACGCATGTAGGCCGTTTCCGAAAGACCACAGTCGAAATTCTTGCGGGAGGCGTATGTTCAGTAATGAACTTAATCTTACCATGGTTATAGATGATGATAGTTCAAATAAACTGGTTTTATTATGTTTATATTTTCTTCAGTTCGTAATAAAACAATTCATAATACAGTTCATAATAAAACCTAAAACAAGTTCTACATGTCCCGCCATATTTTTACCTAATAATTAACACACAGCATCCTACTCGAGATAAAGCGTAGTACACACGATAAACACGCACAACAGTGTATCAGCTGGCGTGACAAGTTAATTGCATATTAATTCCCCAGATCCGGCCCTGTTTAGCTGTAATTATCGACCACGGGCGGCCGCCTTGATACGGCACTTCGCTGCCGGTTGTAATTGCGCGTTGTAGTTATTTTGTTGGAGTAGCGAATGTCGCTTTGACAATATAAATCTATAAAGAGTTGGATATTTTATGAGTAAGAGTGTTTTGGTGTTATTAAACAGGGAACTTTCACTGAGCGAACGACTAACACCTCAATTCGTCCCGTGACCACGAAAGCTGCAAAGTAATCGAAACATCGGAAAGTTCAAAAATTAAAAATTAATCCTAATTCACGATAAATTCCGTAAACTAGTTTTATTTCAATGTGTAACATTCGCGTAAATCTAAGAAACCCTTGTTGGAGGTTGCTGAAAATAGAGGAGGAATGGTTCGGCTGGACCAGTAATGTTGCTTGTATTGATAGTCAATCTCCACGCACTTTAACGGTGAAGGAAAACATCGTGAGGAAACCTGCATACCGTAGTGATTTTAAAGAATTTCTACGGTATGTAAGTCCGCCAACCCGCACTAGGCCAGCGTGGTGGACTATATGGCCTAACCACTCTCAATCGATTCTCTCGATTGTAGAGTAGGCCCGTGCCCTGCAGTGGGACGTATATGGGCTGATATAGATAGTGTTTCTTTCGGTGAGTGAGACGAATGGGGAAACGTTCGGTCTAGTGACATAGGTAAGTGTGCCGTGGTTCACTCTGTGTTTTATAGTTGCGATTTTTTCATGAGCCTATATTTCGTCCTACCACTGGGCAAAGGCCTCCCCTTATTTCGAATAAGTTTCGGATAGGTCAGTATATATTTCGTTTCTACCGACGATTTCGTTTATTCTTTGGCGTGCCATTTCTATTAAAATGGGCTGTATTGGCTATTTTATATAATATTCGTGTCAGACATCAAATGGCAAAATTATGAGCCGAATCATTCGACAACATTAATGAAGTAAAATTGAAGTATACAATTTGAATTTACATGTTTAGAGTCAAAACAAGCATTTATAGATTACAACAAAAATCAAAGAAAAGGAAAGAGAAAAGAACCAGTTACCATCCAAAAGACAAACGTGATGAATGAGTAGATAAGTTCTCACAGGATACGCCAATAATGAGTTCTAATTTTTAATGATTGTGAACAGTAACCGAGTAAGCACTAAGCGTTTGCTCCGCCACTTCATACAAGCTTATTTATTGGCCATTATCGGAGGTGAGGGCGAGCGGTTTTATTGTTATTCATAAACCTTGAACATATTGCGTTCGTTCAACTAACCTTCGGAAACGGTAGCTCAATAATTATGCTACTGTTTCTGCAGTTTGAGGTAGAAAGGGATTTCAAAATGTGAACATTTAAAAGTGAACATATGTTGGGTGTATTTATTTATTTAAGTAAAAAATAAAAATAAATATGTTGTCGATTTTTTTTGCGAAATTTTTACTTGCATTGTGTCTGAAGTCATTAATACTGCCACCTGACTTCGTTTTCGGTCGCAGTCTTGATATATCCTGTATAATCGTCAATATAAAGGACAATAATGCAACAGATTTTTGCACAAAAACCACTAATCTAAATTAAATAATAAAATCATCATCATCATCGTCAGCAGTCCACCGCTGTACATACATAATAAGCATTAGCTAAAACTACACCTCACAACTTTTAACTGGAACTTATGGCACTATCTGCAACAAACCCATTCTAAAAGCCAATATCTTCGTTGTAACAACAAACCAGCAAACATTTACAACATAGATTATCGTATCCAAATCATAATTCTAAGAGACATAAAGCCGGTGGCACAGTACACGATAGCTTCAGAATGTGTGTCGGGTGCAGTACGGTGCAGTGCGGTGTAGATCGGTGCAGCGCGGGCCCCCGGGCGCGTATTGAGTCGGCTCGCGAATCAGGCTGCATGTCTGTTGTGCACTATGCTTGCAGTGACCACGATTTTGGTCTATATACTCAAATTAAATTATAGACAATTATAATACTAATGATTATCCTTAAAGCCACATTTACACGGAGAGTTTCTCGTCTCGAAGATACGATTATCGTAAGGATATACAGGGTATATCAAGACTGCGACCGAAAACGAAGCCAGGTGGTAGTATTAGTGACTTCAGACACAATGCAACTAAAAATTTCGCAAAAAAAATCGTCAACTTTTTTTTGGTAATTTTTTACTTATCGTCGTATTTGGGTGATAAATACATAGTTTTCCTAAAATAATGATGTACACCTTTTTATTGTTTAAGAAGCAATGGTACGTTAGTGTTTAAATTACTATTTTCGCAATAACTAGGTATTTACTACCCAAAATTAATGATTTTTAAAAAAATGCAAAAAAAAGACTGTCGCTTATTTTGAGAAATTTTTATTTGCATTGTATCTGTAACCACTAAAACTACCACCCGGCTTCGTTTTCGGTCGCAGTCTTGATATACCCGTTATATAAAAAAGTTACATTTTTCAGAACACGATAACCTATGGCGGTTATGTCATGCGATGATCGCATACGATTCTCGCCGCGAGAAACTCTCCCCGTATAAATGGCGTTTAAATACTTCTCGATCTCCGGAGCTCGGAGTCCGTTCTTTGTGTACAGTTAATCCTGGCTGGCAGTAGTTGCTGTGTTGGGCGTGTGAGCGGGAAAGTCTCTATAAATACTACTGATTGGATCAGAAAATAAAATTAAAGTGTCCGTGAAATTCAATGAAATATTTAGAGGCTTTTTCAAGGATACCCTACAATGTACACATGACTTGTGCACCCTACAGGTTTAATGAGAGTAGATACGTCAGCGCTGCGGTGTAACGGTGGTTATAATTACTTCGATATGAGCCGGACCACTTGTTCGTGTTTTGTTTATTAATTTTAACAGCCTGTTTATATTGCCGACAGTATGACATTCTGCTGTATTGACTGCCGGTAACTGTTCACTTGTATTTGAAGCTGGTAGCCCTGCGGTTAAATTAGATTCGATGCTAGGATGGAGATTTCTTTCAAAGGTAAAAGCTTTCTCAGTTGTTAGTACCATAATCGTATCTTGGATGGCAACCACCGCATCATCATTATCATATTCAACAACAATCATGTACTGTTTAACAAAGATCTCCGTCAAGAACTTCGAAGGTGACCTTCCTATGATTAGTGCAAAACTATGTGTGTACATCTAGCTTCAATTCAGCATGTTTCTGTGGAATGGCAAAGAATTATGATCCTTAGCCGGTTGATGCTTTATCTGAACAGCTTTAGAGTTAACATCTGATGCAGTGTTTTCACTTGTCTCTGCCAATACAGTAACCCCTATCTTCTGTTGACTCGATAGCTTCACCTTTTCCATTTAATATGGAAGTATAGCTACTTCTAAATGTTCCATAAGCTATGTCAGAAAATTTGCTTGTAAACTCAGCCTAACTTGTAAATTGTCTTGTACGGACAGCCTCCGTGGCGCAGTTGGTTAGACGCCGCCTGTGAAACGAGAGGCCGCGGGTTCGATCCCCGCACCGAGACAAATATTTGTGTGATCCACAAGTATTTGTTTCAGGTCTGGGTATTTGTGAGACCGAAAAGTCTGTCGTAGCTTCTGATACCCACGACACAAGACTCGATCTTAGTGTGGGGCCAGGACTATGTATGTGACTGTTGGGTGTGTTTATTTATTTAAATTGTAAAAATAACTATATTATACTGGTATTAAGATACGTTCTATCTGAGCTACAAATCTCCCAATACGAGGCTCTAATGAGATAAATTCCGCAAAACATATAATAAATGAAGTACACCACCAAAATCTCCTCAAAATAAAGAATTCATGGGCATGTCAATCAAATCACGCGAAACCTCGGCGTGACAGTTTCGTCACGCGTGAAACGGACCATCCATCACACTGTGTGTTAACACTCCGACAAATTTAATTGTGCAGGTAAATTGTACGTTATGCCATCGTAATAGAACTTAAAATTCTACATCAGATGGTAATAGAACGTTTGTAGGGCTGAGTATGTCACCAAGATATATTTGCAGTTGGTGTAGAAGAGAATTGTTTAGAAATATAGGCGTGTTTTGGTTGGGGAATGGTAAAAAAAGTTTGTTCTATGATTCCCGGATTTTCACATCGCACGTAGAGGGGTTTGCCGAAATGGAAAATTGCTATATAACTTTATTTCTCGAGGATAAGATTGACGAGTTAAGTAGGTGTTTTAACGCGATATGCGTGTGCTACTTAACTTGTTAAGTCGGCGTGAAAATCGGTTTATATTGGATTAACTAAAGTCCCGAATATGTTATACATTTTTGGTGTGAGGCCGCATGCAGGCCGCTTCTAACAGCTTGTAACAACCAACTTGGTGGGGCGGGGGGGGGGGGGGCTATGTTCAGCAGTGGGCTTCCTGTGGCTGAATACATAAATAAATAGATTTGGTGTGATAAACAATTGTGATGTAGAGATAAATTAGAGTAATATTAACGTGCCTGGGTAGGATATTTATTTCGAAAATAACTCGCCTCGAGTATTTACCTGATAGATGTAACATCTTTATATTCATAATGGAATGCGTAGTAAGTAACATATCTCTTGCTTGTGAAATCAGGTCGTGGTTAAGAGACAAAACAGGTGGCCCAAACTCTGAAACAGATATTAGCCAGAAGATAGTAGGGCCTAATAAAAATAAAGCAACTGTTAATTCCGTTAAGTCCGCCCCGTGACCACGAAAGCTGAAAAGCAATCGAATCGTCGGGAAGTTAAAAAATGTAAAAATTTAACCAAATCGCGATAAAATCCGTAAAAATAGTTTTATTTCAACTGTTAATTGTTATCCATTTGTCGGTGAAAGAAAATGACATAAAAAAAAATATCTTCTTTCTCAATTTTCAAAGCGATTTGACGATTTAAATTAAAAAAAAATGCACACTTAAAAGGTGATTTAATTAAAAATAACAAATTCAAAAATTTCTGTTTGCTATTTTGTGAACCTGAGGAGATGTGGGGTAGATAGGAAGTGTTACTAGTTATTTGAAGGTGTGCAGACTCAAAACTCAATTTATTTTATACAAGTAAGAGAAAGTGATAATGATGCACCTGGTGGCCAGCAGAGGAAAATTCAGATCGACTATCCAACGGTTATCTCTCGCCATCTGAGCGTATACGAAATTTCTATACACTATCAACAAAATGAAAGTTAATTGGTTTCAATAATCCAAGTGACTTCATACACCGCAATTTCAAGACCCAAAATAAACAATGCCTCATATCTAAGAAAACAATAAAATAAACACACACCTAAATTACCCGAACGTGCCAACAAAGACCCGATAGAACCTATACCAGTATTGATTAAAAAAGCAACATAAATTAGCGAATTCGAGGGGTTTGGCCGCGGGAGGTTGTTGTCAAAAAACTTTATAAGTGTTTATGTGTAGCTCGTTCCTCCACCCCTCCCCCTCGGGCCACCCCCGCACTCGCCCTAGGAGGACGCCCCGCGCCGCTGACACCCTTTCGCGTATACCCACATTCGTATAAAACACCCGGTGTACCCCTGCAAGAGGTTTGGGATCGAGGTGCACGGATTACGGATGAGGATAAAAATTTATTGTCTATTTGGTTTTTATGATTTTGTATTGTGTAAAGTTCGTACTAGTTTATTAAAGGTGTGAAAAAGTTAAACAAACGGACAGCAGAGTGCAATTATAAATTCAAACATATATTTGGGATTTTCAATTATTTTTTATAAAAATTTGACAACCGCTTAACAGGGAATACATAGTCTAAATTGTTTTGTGTAAGCGTGCGCATTATAGTAAATATTTTTTTAAAGTAATGTGACTGAGGAGTAGGAAACAATTGTGTAAGATTTTTTCTTTTTGGAATATCGTTATTTTTGAAATCAGCATATAAAAATGCCACCGATTACATAGCCAGTATAATTACAAACATCATATTATTCCCAAACCATCACGATCCAACCCAGCGTGCGTCGGTACGCTGACATACAAGTACATGTAAATTAAACACCACCGCACACAGACACGCACACAAATAAAAACGTAAAGAAACACCGCGGAGAGAGGAAGAATGTATTAAGAAAGCGCGACAGAGACAACATTCTAATTAACACCTCGCGGGAGAACGAAACGGCAACACACGACACGCTAATTAAGAATACAAGAAGAAAGACGCTTTTATGTACGACCGTGAATTTTGCGTCTGTGTGCGTGTTTTTATGTGTGTGTTCGACATTTTCCGATCGGCGGGTTGTATGTGCGTGTTTATTAACTCATTATATGGAAAGTTAACAAGTATATAGAGTTATTTACCGGTTAATTGAAAGCGGTTTGATAAGGCCACGCCGGAGACAGTTTGCTTTGCTTTTTGATATTTAGTTGGGCTTTTGATAAGTACTTTGCAGAGACGCCTTTGCTGATAGTTCATTTTTTGCTTTTTCTCCATTAATTGTCCTTTTAAACGTTTTGCTGTTTATCTGAACATCAATTTTGGCTTGGTTTTACATAAGTTGATTTGGGATTAAGTAATGTGTTAAGCTTAAATTAAACATGTTTTTTGTCAGTTTTTAATCAAATTCATATTTATACGAATACTATTCATAATCCTATAGTCATAAATATGCTTGTGGGTATAATGAACTCACATGGAATATCCATTTACGAGTAACAATAGGTACTGGTATAGTCTAAAAATATTTATGAATGGCACAAACATTTGTCTCGGTACGGGCTTCGAACCTGCGGTCTCGTTTTAGTACTGGCTTTTTCGTTGCATCAAAAAAGCCTTTGATTTATAGAATTCTTATATAATATGATAAATAGTAAAAGTGTCCGGAATCTACACAAAGTAAGTCCGATATTTTTCGAATCGAAATCTTCGCACGACACTATAGTAACCCCTGGTTTGACCTTAGAATCGATTGGACCTTAATACTAAAAGCTCACCTTTACCGCCAATTTGATAAGACGACAATATCCCAAACAAGAGGATCATCAAATCGTACAACACTTCAATTTAAATTCCTAAAATAATACCAATCACGAAGCATTGATTAACCGGTAGTTATAATGTATGTAATTTGGAGGAGTTAACTCAGGTAGCGATGGCTACCTGACGCGACCAAATTATATATTTAGGATATATAATATTGCTTTAAAAGAAATTTAACAAGAAATTAGTTTAACACTGCTTCATGCAGATTACATTCTGGCAAATAATCGTCTTAAGCTGAACATGGGATCTTTAGAATCGAGAATTTTGATTGAGAGCGCTGTGGCCATACTTCTACCACGCTGGCCTATTGCGGAAAGCTGTGTTTGCAGTTTACACACCGAAATGAAGATTTATCATAGATTTTCGGAGTGGTAGATTCACGCTGTTATAACGGCGGTACTACTGTCATGAAAACGACGTGAAGCGAGCTCTGCTGTGGCGTTTCGTCTGGTTTGTGAGGTTGCCCAATACCAATTACCTCTTCCTATCCTTTTTTCTTCCTGCTTTCCTCCCGATTTGATGGGTCAGCAACACATCCATGGTCCAAGATCCATGATCCCTTCATTGGTGGTAGGTCTCTCAAATGTGAGAGGCCGCCTGGGTAGGTACCACCGCAATGTCTATTCCTCTCACCAAACAGCTGTGTAAATGCACTGTTATGTTCCGTTTTGAAGGACATTGTAGCCACAGTAACTACTGGACATAATGAGACTTAACATCTTATGTCTCAGGATGGCGAGCGCAGTGGCATACCAAGCATTGCCTTGTAATTCATGGTGTTGTTTGGTTTTGCTACTGCCCCTGAGCGGTCGTATCGTTTACCATCAGGCGAATGGCAGGCTCGTCTCGCCATTCATCATGATAAAAATGCATCGTGGATGTACATGAGCGGCAGAGATCACTTACCATCAGATCCCCTGTTTGCTCGATTGCCGTACCTATCTGCAATAAAAAAAAGAATATTTCAACTTAAGTGCGTGGTGGCCTGTTGGTAATGGATCAGACGCGGCTGCCTACATGCTTACGGTGGTCGCGGGTTCAAATCCCAGGGCACATCTCTGACTTTTCGGAGTTATGTGTGCATTGATAGTCAATCACCACGCACTTTAACTGTGAAGGAAAACATCGTGAGGAAACCTGCATACCGTAGCGATTTTAAAGAATTTCTACGGTATGTAAGTCCGCCAAACCCGCACTAGGCCAGCGTGGTGAACTATATGGCCTAACCACTCTCAATCGATTCTCTCGATTGTAGAGTAGGCCCGTGCCCTGCAGTGGGACGTATATTATGGGCTGATATAGAAGCCCAGGAAATGGACAAGCGAACCTAAATAGAAGTCGCGTTGTGGTTATCAGAAACATTGTCTTCCAACACACGAACCCAAAACGTGATATACCTAATAGAATAAGGCCAAATTAACATTTATCTTGCTGAAGGAATCGAAACTACGCCTTCTAGTTGCACAATTGATTTTCTTTTTTAAGGTAGCAGGGATGATGTATATATTAAGATATGCTCTTTTAAAGACTTCCATCCATCCATCCATCCATCCATCAGCCAAAGGACGTCCACTGCTGAACATAGGCCTCTCCCAATGATTTCCACAGTGACCTGTTGGAGGCAGCCTGCATCCAGCGACGTCCCGCGACCTTTACCAGGTCGTCTGACCATCTTGTGATACCATCTTAAAGACTTCAGTGAGTGTAAAACAACTGTTAGGAATAAACTTTATGTATCAACTTGGCAACTTCGAGTTATTTTTAAGTAACATCCAACTTGCAGAATATATGTCGCAGAACAGATAACCGCTGGAGTAAGCATGTTCTGGAGTGGAGACCGCGTCTTGGAAAACGTTGCGTGGGACCTTCTCTGGCCAGATGGCGGGACGACTTGCACAAGAGGGCCGGCAGCGACTGGATGCGTAAAGCAGCAGACCGGGCTCTGTGGCGTACCTTGGGAGAGGCCTATGTGCAGTGGACTGCGACGGGCTGATGATGATGATGATGATCCAACTTGCAGGAAATCAAAAACAACTGGATTACTTTAGTATTTTTATATAATCACTTTAACGTTCTGCAAGTGGAGTAAGTAACTTTTTTGGACGAGAGGTAATCTGTTAAGCTCTCGTTTTGGCACCTTGAGGGTGTTCTAAAGGGTTAAACGTTGGTATCATACATACATACATACATAAAGACACGCCTTTATCCCAGAAGGGGTAGGCAGAGGCGCCACCAGGACACCCACATTTCGCCTTGAATGTTCCGTCTCATGATGTGATAGGGGGCGAGCCTCTCGCCATATCGGGCAAAAATTTCTGACTCCGGGCTGATAATGAATAGAAAAACCCAATATCACTTTGCCCGACCCGGGACTCGAACCCGAGACCTCAGCTTTGTAGTCCTACCGTAGTACAACTACGCCACCGAAGTATCACTGGCTTGGTATCTCGGGGCCGTCTCCAAGGCGCATCGATGGTGGCCATCGCAGGCTTTTTAGTCAGTATTTCGGAATTACTGGCTTTTTAGTCGGATATGCGGATATTGCGACTTGTCCCTAACAAGTTTTAAATTACCATCACGCATATAGCGGCGAACGATATCTAGGGCGAAAAGCGCCTTGATTTTTATGCACGTGGCTGCCCGGCACTATAAGTACTATTACTTCGCACAGCGTAGTTATGTTTGGTGAAACAAAAGTCACTCACTGACATTTTTGTATTAAGGGATGACATTATATTGCAACAACATGGCGATTCTATTAATAGTTAGCACATCGAAAATAATTAAATTCTATCCAATGGTATATTTAATTGATGTTTTTTTGTTTTGTTCATGTAATTTAAAAGGTATTTGAATTGACTCGTGCAATCGCGGAGTCTTGTGTCGACATATCACCACCAGAATAATGAACTATTCTAACACGATTTTGTTAATTACACAAAGTATTCTTTATGTTAATATACATAATATGATTTATTTATTTATTGAATAAAGGTTCTCCAATAGTATACGCATTATCACACATAATACCATTCATTGCTAATTACATTCTGATACATATACCACTTAAAGGAGTACACAATACTTTAGTATGTATATAAATTTGTGTGACTGCCTCGGTGGCGTAGTTGTATTACGGTACGGTAACAAAGCTGAGGTCTCGGGTTCGAATCCCAGGTCGGGCAAAGTGATATTGGATTTTTCTATTCATTATCAGCCCGGAGTCAGGAATTTGTGCCCGATATGGCGATAGGCTCGCCCCCTATCACATCGTGGGACACATCGTGGGACAGAACGTGCAAGGCGAAATGTGGGTGTCCTAGTGGCGCCTCTGCCTACCCCTTCGGGGATAAAGGCGTGAGTTTATGTATGTATGTATGTGTATGTATATAAATTTTCTTGAATCTCTGAGCATATCTTGAGTCTTTAGTAGAGCTGACCACGAACTATTGGTTCAGAAGGCAAATAAACCCCATTGACAGCATAAAAACTGACTTCAAAGCTATCTACAGATTTCAGGTCAGCCTAAATTTTAAGAAATCTAAATTTCGCACACTTTATTTTTCAATTTGTCTCAGTTCAGTTGTCAAGTACAGAACATTGATAACGCACACTCCTTATCAGCTGCATATAAGATGAGCCATAATGACTCGGGACTATAGAAACATCGCTATTTGATCACCTACAAACATCCTACAAAACCTTATCTTGCGAGCTTTATTTGTTTTAAGCTTTCTATGCGAATGACTGAAACAGCCTGCGCGTATCGTGTTGCTCAAAATGTTGTAACTCCATTTTCCCCGCACACAATTTTGAACTTTGTGTAAAGGTAGATAGGGTATATATCTGAGTGGCAATGTAAGACATATATACAGGGTGTGTATACCCGTCTTGCTCTCGGAAAAAGCTTGCAAGAAAGCAAAGAATGGCGCAAGAAAAGGGGAAGGGACACGGGAGATATGTCTCAGGCCGGCGTGATGAATTAAATTTTTAGGGGGTGTTCGAAGGGGGATGTTGCCCCTTTCATTGGCGCGTCTTCATCCAGATGTTCGTTTCTTTAATTTGTATTAATTTTGTTTTAATGTGTATCGTGTTTTTGCGAAGTGTAAAATTTAAATTGTTACGTTTAGAGGCAAGTTTCTGGGTTCGTTTGCTCGGTTTGTACAGTGGAAATGGCAATGACTAAACCAGATTTAAATATGGAAACTTAAATTTGCTTTGATTGTATTTATATTATAACAGTAAATAGATTGGTAATAGTACGGTAATAGATTGACATCAATGCATAGGTCACCTCCAAGGTTAAAAGCCGTGACATATTAATCTACCACGCTAAGTACTCATATTGTGAATATATTTCTTTAAGAACTCGGCAGGAACCAAACCTACGAACTCATGGTTAGTAAAATGATGCATGCTACCACTAGTAAATTTGGGCGGCATTAAAATGACCGCTGTAAATTTCTAATGACTACATTTTGGACGACGATAGGATGTTAATAAGAGGCATGTAATACTAAATTTTATTTGAACATTTTACACAAAACACGTATGCATATTATGTCCCAATGCAAATATCCTCTCGCTGCCCATTGCTGTCAACGTTGGACATAGACCACCCAAAGTAAATGCCAACCATCTCAGTCTTATGGCTGCCTCACACATAAATGTGTTTGCGCAAACGCGACTTTGCACCAGTCTCGAATCAAAATTTGGTACGAAGTTTGCGCATTTGCCCACACACGTTCTAGTTTCGGTGCAAACTCATACTTGCAAAGTTTTATCTTCACGTGTCTGACCGTCAGTTAGTCCATTGTACAGTAAGAGGTCCTACAATACAGCCTATGCGCAGCTTCTATCCTAACACTTGTCTACTCCACCAATCAAGTGGAAGAGGTCTTCTGGTTAGGAATCGCCGATTCGTCTATTAGGGCCGCCAAGTAATGAATGTAGGGAGTATTGTGTTTCGTTTAGGACATGGTGGTCTGTGATTTAATTGGGAAATAAGATAGTTAGCTTATCAGTGTGAAGGGTGCAGTGCAGTTCTATCATGTCTTAATAATAATAAGTTTTGACTGATGAAGACAGTTCGTGTTGCTGAGGGAGTTTCTTGCGCCGTTTCTTCTTCACAGCTGCAATACGCTCCGAAGCGGTGGCAGCAGAAATTAACAATTCAAAAGATCTTGTAAAAGTCTATTTGAATAAAGAATATTTTGATTTGATTTGATGTTGCTATTGATTGGGTACTGGCGTGACACTTCAATCAGGCAAAAGACCTGCCGTTTCCTATTATCCTCGTTAATATACATACGATACAATAATCCACACAAATTTTCTGTTTACAATAAAAACATTTTTTTAAATAAATTAATGCAAAGGAAGTAATAAAACACGGCCAATCTTTTATAACTAGCCATAAATCGATGACGTCGCTACCCCACACATGAGTCAAACACGTGTGCACGCACTCGAATTAAAAAAAAACTCGAATCGATAACGCAAAACAAAAGAGTAACCCTCGGGAAATGCTAAAATCGATGGCGAAGAAGTGTCATTAAAGAACCCCCAAAAATTAAAACCCCTGTTTGCGTATGCACACACACACACACAAGCTAATAGACACGCACACGACGCTTCGCTGCGTTTAATGAACTATTCGCGTATGTGGAGCTTTTTGTTCGTTGTTTATCTGACGAAAATCCGGTGTCATTCACCCCGTTTTTTTTTTCGAGTTTCGTTTGAAAAATTATTTTATGAACAAGGCATTATCATTCTAGTATGTTTTGAAAATAAGGGTGCGAGAAACGAGTATCGAATTTAGTTGATGGAAAATTGTCACTATCGCTCAAGACTATGGTTAGTGAAACTAATGTGCGTGACTGGCCTTAGACAAGATAGAATACATTAACGGCATAGAGTTTTCATAATGGTTTCTTAGATTTACGCGAATGTTACACATTGAAATAAAACTAGTTTTAGGTGCATTTAGGATTTTTCGTCCGTGCAATTTGAAACAAAACTCTATGCATTGAAATTAAACTAGTTTTTACGGATTTTATCGCGTTCGGTTTAATTTTATATTTTTAACTTCCCGACGTTCGCCCCGTGACCACGAAAGCTGTAAAGCAATCGAAACGTAATGCATAGAGCTTTTTTTAAAATGCAGGGACTAAAAATCTTAAATGCATCTGATGGTAAGTTGAGTATTCACTGGATATCTAAGTCTCGCTGGCCGACACTCAGAGTATATACGAGTATAACATGGAAGGAGCGCTGTCATACATTTGCGTCATCAAAAACGTAGATATTTTTTTGTTGGTAATGTTGGTAGCACTGTCATATTAGTGAAAATTGAACTAATGATTCAACCACAAATCTCTATAAATTCCGTTAGTAAACAAAAGTATATTTAGTTATTATCTATTTCAAACAAGTTTAATTGGAATTCAATTGAAAATTGATTCAAATAATACGGAAAACAATTTTAGTTTTCACCTAAATTTATTATAATTGATTATTAATTATTTGTAGGGTAAAACGCTTACCATATAGTGTGATCATTTTATCCTGGCAGTACATCAAATATCAGGCATGGTTGTCTCAGTGGCCCAGGCTACTCAACATTTTGATAGTTCTATCTTATCAACAGAAGCCAATATATTACATATTGTATTACAAATTGCTTAAATACGCAAATATACATCAAAACAGAACCGTTTAGTATACGCGTATATAAAAAAAATAAACAAAATTTCACGCATATTTTAATGTAAGCAATTAAATTGAGCGAAATAGCATCCCATTTTATTTTATGGGCCAATAAAGGGCACGCGATGCTTACGGCGTAATGCCCCGCTAACTCTACATACTGCCTTTACTGTACTTGTCTTGGAGTTTTAAAGAGTGAAGTGTAGGTTCGAATCCTGAAAAGGTTATAACAAATTGATGAGGTTATGTTTTTCTTTGCACTACATATGTATATACATAGGAAAATGTATACTTTATCTGAAATAAGACCCTGAAGTTTCCATGATTGCACGTAAAACTTAAAGCGATTTAAACACCGGCTGTTTCTTTGAGCATAATGTTGCGTATTGATTCCTATCTTTTTTTTTATTACTTCAAAAATAGACAAATATCACATGGCGTTAAAATTAGGTAACTGAACATCTACCCCATACTCTTGAATCCACTCATTTCTATACTAGGACTGCGATGTGATAACTCATCAAAACAAACCTTATCTCAAAACACCCAACGAAAAGAAAATTACATTAATAAACATGTGTATGTGTGCGCGGCGGCGATGAGTTTTAAAGTTTTTAAGGGTTCGCCGAAGATTGCGTGCCTTGATTACCGCACCCCGGGGGTCCGCTCCCCCCCACACACACCCGAACACACCGACCTCCCTTTTTTAAGGAGGGAAAATTAAAAGTGGTGTGTGTATGGACACGTCTTGGTGCTTTTAAGACATTGATTTTTTTGGTTTTTTAATTTTTATTAGTAATCTGTTTTTCCAGTTGTGGTTTAATCATTAGTATCATAACCGAATAGATATCGAATATATATGATAAAAAAAAGATTTTGCTTTCTTTTCACATACTTAGCTTAGTCGTCCCGCCATCTGGCCAGAGGACGTCCCACGCTAAGTGGGACACGCAAACGCTTGGCAAACGCAAGGGTTATTGGGCATCCAGCAATCTCACTCACCGAACGACATATTATATTACCTATTTTTAGACAGCCTCCGTGGCGCAGTAGGTTAGACGCCGGCTGTGAAACGAGAGGCCGAGGGTTCGATCCCCGAACGGAAACAAATATTTGTGTGATCCACAGGTATTTGTTTCGGGTCTGGGGGTTTGTGGGACCGAAAAGTCTCTCGTAGCTTCTGATACCCACGACACAAGACTCGATCATAGTGTGGGGTCAGGACTATGTATGTGACTGTTGGGTGTATTCATTTATTTATTTATATTTTTTTTCATAAAAATCATTCATGTAAAGTACCAAGACTTTCCGCGCGAGCTAGTAGCTTAAGACATGTGCGCGCGAGGACAGGCGTCGTTCCTTCATTTACGAACGATTCTAATTTTTGTGTATCCCTGCCCGCGTTATATTGCTGTTTTTTATTAAAAACTTCATATTATTGCTCATGCAAGTACTCAAGCGTTTTTATTTATATGATTTTATTGATTACCGATGTTTTTTCGACAGTAAAATTATTATAAAGCATGAATTATTGTTTTAAACATGTTTCAATTCATTTCCATAGTTCTGATATACTTAGAGAAAAAAATAATTAAAAAAATTGAACAGTGATATGCAAATCGCTATATTCGAGCAACAAAGGCATTGGTCATAACTTTAAATACTTACATAGGTCACTGTGAACAATCTTAAGACAGATAAATACAGCAGTAGACTTCCTATAGCTAAACATGAAGTTTATTTATTTATTTTATTTATTTAAGGATCTCCAACGAAGGATACACGGCATAATATAATAGACACAATGGTGTAGCGTTATTATAGTTTACATTGTGACGCGATCTTCAATTACAGGAGACCACAGCATGCAAATTTGAATATTTATACAATAGCAAAAAATTAAATTAATAATAAGAATAAGTTGATTAAAACCAAGACAAAACATCATCCAAACTGCTAGAAAATTCGCAACCATTCAAAACACGTACCGAAATTAAAAACAAAACACCCACACACCGACGACCTAATTATCACGAGGGACTTCGCATAAGAAAGTATTGCGTTTTACGACGCGTGCCCCCCCGGCAGATAAAAAATCTCCCATTTCCTTAATTCGTTTATCGGGGCTGCCGAGGCTTTGTCTCCGATCGATGGGCCAAATGAGAGCGAACGTGACGCGGGTGTACAAGGTGACTATGTCGGAGCCAGTGATTATGCTAAGCGAAATATTTTGGTAATTTTTACGGGATGTATGACGGTTTTAGTGGGTTTAGGTGATTGGGAATTTTGTTTTGGAATTCTCCTTTAACAAAAAGTGTATATTTTTACTACTTAGAATACTCACTAAATCTAATATACGTGCCATACATATAACTGCCTCGGTGGCGTAGTTGTACTACGGTACGACTACAAAGCTGAGATCTCGGGTTCGAATACTCGCCTTTGTCTCGTTTGTTTTATTTGTATTATTTATTTTATTTTATTTGTAAACATAATATGTTGGTGATGTTCATTACCGCCAAATGACTATAAAATAAGTTGGATTTTTCTATTTATTATCAGCCCGGAGTCAGGAATTTGTGCCCGATATGGTGATAGGCTCGCCCCATATCACATCATGGGACAGAACATACAAGGCGAAATGTGGGTGTCCTGGTGGCGCCTCTGCCTACCCCTTCTGGGATAAAGGCGTGAGTTTATGTATGTATGTATGTATAGTATTGGCTACTATTTACCCCGTAAAATGCGTGATTCCTACTACATTAGAGAGCTAATTTTATGAAGCTTTCACACCACCACAAAACCATTGCAAAAAATAGCATCCTTCTTTCATAATTCATAAACTGAAGCGAACAACAAAGTTCGTCAACAACCATACAAGATACAGGCAAAAGCAAGCTATAAGGATACATGTCTCACAGCGGACGTTCGAACGCGCTTGTCGCTATGCGTGATTGAAGACTGGGCGTCCATCAGTTCTCTTTGGACATTACCCAATCCCTGCAAAACTAGGCTTGTTCCTAATACTTTAGGACCCCACAATCAAACTCCCAACTATTTTCTACTAGACTGTATGCAAAATTGGCAAGTTTCATTCATAAACTAGTCCAAGACAGTTCGTTAACAGCCATTGAAGTGGATCGAGCCACGATGCATGTCTCGCAGCGCTTACTCACGGCGGACGTTCGAACGCGCCTGTCACTATGCGTGATTAATGATTCTTTTAATTAAGAACTTATCGCGGGGGCGGTACATGTGTTTCCTCAATATTTACTTTTGGGGAGGAATAAAGTTTGAATGCGACTTGTTTGATTTCGATGTTTGTAATTTGATTTTGAAATGATTTGTTGCGTTTTGTTTTTAGTAATATTTGTAATTAAAATATTTGTTATATTTGGTTTATACAATTTTAAACAGCACTTATTGCTTCAGCTGTTAAAGGACAAAAGTCCCTCGATCTAGGTTCAAGTTCCAAATCAGGCCATACATTTTGTGTCTCATTTAGGACTCGTTAAATAAAGTTTTCTCAGAAATACGTATTTTTTCGGATGTGTATTTATCAAACTCGCAGTCACAGTAAAAGTATCTTAGAGATATAAAGACGTTTTAAGTTAAAAAAAATGCAGTCTATATTTTTTACCCTGGTTCATCGTCCCTCGACGGACCCAAATAGGAAAAATATGAATAATTTTTATCTGTCACTCGCACATTATTTTGTCAATAATGTTCACTTACATAGCATTTCTAATACCCTTAGCTTTCCACGAAAAAATTAGGGCACGGTTCGCACCTCAAAGAAATCGGGAAGCGAATTCCTACAAGCAACATTTGCAATCGGAAAGCGCCGTATTTTGAAAGCAATAGAGATGAAATTTGTCGAACGGCGACATATTCACATGGCGGCGCGCTAACGTGAGGGAGTGGACGTGACATTTATTGTTTGACAAGCATCGATCTGCCCTTTGCTATGCGAGGCGTGAACGAGCCAAAGTCCACGGTTTCCTTTTTTTCATTATGTGAAGGTGAGATGTGCTGTGCTTGGTGGAACAAGTGCTACCAGTAGCGATAGATATTATTTAAATATAGATATCAAAGTCGATATAAGCCACTATTCATTGGGTTTAATAATAATAGGTCTATTAAGGCGTGTGTTTTACATTGAAGCGTATTTAAATATAAGAGATTATCCATGGATAATGACAACTACTAAGTGATAGTGAATGCGTTGCGGCCTTCAATGACTTGATTTTCCGGCTATCGTGCTAAACATTCCGAAAATGCCGATAGCCTATGATTTATTTAATTTCAAGAAACAGTTCACATTCGGCATTTGAAACTCTATTTGGACATCACTGACCTTTACATTAGTTGAAACGCTCAGTTTGTTCGAGCAAAAGTAAAAAACACAAATTTCTGAATTCATACTTTAAATACCTGTAAAACCTACACTTTGCAATCGACATACATAATGCTGCATAACAGTTCCCACCAAAAAGGCTAGTAGCATTTCAGCTGCATTATCTCTTTCCACACCCTCAAAATAGAAAAAGACGTAAAATATGAACTGCACAGGTACAGAGGAGTTATATTTTAAAATCCGCCTCGTATTATCCAATTTGCTCACGGATGTCGACGCTCGGAGACAATAAATCCCCTCATACGTTTCACGCAAATGCGATAAGCTCGCGGCACAGTACGGCTTATAATATACACAGCTGTAGCGGCGCTATATGTGCTATTTGTTATTAATGTTGTTGTGTTTGTGTTTTATAAACTACAAAAAAAAGTTTTGTAATATTGAATTTTGAGACATTTGTGACAGTTTTTTATACAATAGGATAAGATAACCAACACTATGATATTTGTTAACGATTAAAATGTTGATAAAATATTGATTAATTTCTTAAGTAGAAGAATAGAGTGCAGATCAGGTTCCAAAATATATTGTTATAAATACTGTAATCGGAAATAAATTATTTTAAAAAGTTAATTGAATGATAAGATTTTAAGTATTTAATAAACGCTTTAACGAAAGAAAGTACAATAATTTATCTATGTGTATTACACTTTTATATCCTCATATATAAAAAGATATACTCATTGTGAATCTTTTTGAATATTTAATTATAGTTACTAATTGTCTGACCATTAAAATATATTCCCTTTCTCACTATACTCACATAAATTCAATATTATCCACTCTTAAAAGTTGATAAACAAGTTAACTGGACAACAATCCTAACCTAGTCGTGTAAAACGCAAAATCATCACGATGAATGCCGAATGTGTGAAAACACGACGGGCCACTCCAACACCCCCTGGCGTCGATATTATCGCTAAACGTTCGAGAAACGCTTTGTTACGTGTTTTGAGAATAGGATCCTTTTTTGTACTCAGCGAGTTTCCTTTTTTATTGTGTATTGTTTATTTTATAAAGTTGATAAACATGATTTGGTGATATTATGTGTTGAAAAATGACGTGTATTCGATCGCAGTGCGATTTTCTATGGACATTTTGGATGTATGTATTGCAGAAGGAAAAATTGTATAACAAAAATAAATTCACCAGTATCAGTATCAGCCCATATATGTACGTCCCACTGCAGGGCACGAGCCTACTCTACAATCGAGAGAATCGATTGAGAGTGGTTAGGCCATATAGTCCACCACGCTGGCCTAGTGCGGGTTGGCAGACTTACATACCGTAGAAATTCTTTAAAATCGCTACGGTATGCAGGTTTCCTCACGATGTTTTCCTTCACCGTTAAAGTGCGTGGTGATTGACTATCAATACATACATAACTCCGAAAAGTCAGAGGTGTGCCCTAGGATTTGAACCCGCGACCACCGTGAACATGTAGGCAGCCGCGTCTGGTCCGTTACCAACAGGCCACCACGCACGCATTAAATTGAGTAAAAAAAATGGCACAAGATTTTATGTGCACGCAATATTTTGATTATGAGAATATATTACATAATAGACCGAGATTTTAAAAATATATAATTCAAGCAACGTCAAATAAAAAAATATAGTAATAATAATAGACAACTGTTTGTACAGATTTTTATTATTTAGAGACAACACCCGTTTCAAGAATTGTGTTATGCTGATTTCGCGTTTTCTGATATGATGACTGAACGAATGTGCGCAAAAATATTAGAAAGACATATTTTTAGAGACTTTTTAATTGACTATGTGGGTAGAAGCGCTCGCAGCCTTTATGACAAGCGACAATAACTATCCTTGGCTGTTTGTAATGTTCAAGGCATGTGCCACTCCTGTGTGTGAAACCTCTTGAACTGAAGGACATTCATCCATCATCCATCCATCAGCCAAAGGGAGTCCACTACTGAACATAGGCCTCTCCCAATGATTTCCACAGTGACCAGTTGGAGGCAGCCTGCATCCAGCGACGTTCCGCGACCTTTACTAGGTCGTCTGACCACCTTGTGGGTGGACGTTATGTTTGGGAAATTATGACTCAATTTATTTAGAAAAAGTCCATTTCTTTAAATGGACATCGGCTGAAACAATACTATTATATGTATGTATAACCAGACTACTTTAAAACTAGAATTAATCATCAGCTTATTTAAATAACTGTGATGTAATTTTTTCATGAAATTTTTACTTCACAATTTTCCTTTATCAACCGCGTTTTCGGTAAATTAATAATCCACGTGAACACTTCATGACATCACCCACCCCGCATAACTTAAGGTAAAGAAAGTATAAGAAAGCACCCATACATATAGACTTACACCCCAAATTAATAGCATCCCAACAAAAAATGCCCCTTCCCCCTATCTTGCGAGGGGGGGGGGGTTCATTTGCATATATGTCTCCCTGGCACCCCAAGGATGTATTTTTAATTTCATTCTTATCCCTGTGCTTAAATCATGAGAGCGGCCATGCGTGCGGGGGTGGGCCCCGTGCCCCCCTTGTGTCCCCCGCTCATTCCGACCCCCCTGCGGCCGTTAGCTTGCGTCATACGTCGCTAACCACGTACAGACTAAAAAGAAAAGAAATCTTAATAAGTTTGTTAGGGAGCGCTAGTGTTGTGTGGATGTGACTGCTAAAATTTGCGAGAATTTTCTACTTTCTAGTTGATAGCATATTAGTGTGTCGATAGAAACGACTGTATGTAAAGCAAAAGTCGCTATAATGACCCGAGTCAACGTCTCGTATTCCTAGATCAATCAATGTTCAACGAGTTTAAACTAATCAGATGTAGTTAATTTGCCTGGTAATAGATAATGTATCTCAAGTCAATACTTTATCTACACTACCTACAATCTGTGCCCCTAGCCGGAACATTTTGCAGTATCGTAATAGAATAGTAATAGTAAAATTTTGTGTGGGAATTTAAACAGCGCCATTGTGAGCGTATTTGGAACTAAAATTTCACAGCGGGAAACGTTTACTTTACTATACGAGAATTACTATACGATACTTTAAAATGTTCCGGCTAGGGGCACAGATGCCGTGCTCTCACTGTACGTACCAGTACGGCTACGTGTAAAAATGCTACGTAATTTACATGGCTTTGTAACATTTATTTGGATAGCAGTTCATCGTTCCTAAATGGACGTAAAGAGATCAATAATTGTTTTATACGCATTTCAACGATGATATTTCATAGTAATAATATTACGTAGACATAAATTAAACTCATACTGATTTATCCAATACGTTCATACAAATAAAGTTAGACGAAAATTTATTTAAAATACGAAGTAGCGCTCATGAAAATATCGACGAAATTAAATCCAATATACGATAAGATTACCACTTACCTTTTCTGCTGTTGTAGATAGTCACTGGCTATGAGCTGTATTGTTGGCTTCCTCTGCTGTGGACAAAACAGAAGTAAAGATAATTAATACATCAGTTTATCAACATTAAATTGCAAAAGGAATACAATTTATCATAATACAACATTATTTTGCCAAAATACCTCTTTCCTCCTTCCGTTCTTTCTCCAACCCATTCCTTTCCGATTTTGGAAAGCTGGAACTGCAGTCAAATATTCTGGTTGCTCATGGTTGTAGCTATTTACCACCATATAAGGAGTTTGCTCATTCACTAAAGCCATATAATAAAAAAAAAACAAATGAATATCCCCAAATATTATCGTCGTATCCACATCCCTCTTACGTAAAGTCATAAGCACCCACCTACAAAAAACAAGCGTAGTCATTTGTGTGAGCAAATTTCGTGGAAGTTTCCCGTTCTTCCTCATACTATATCTTGTGGGACCATGTATCTGTGTGTGTTTGGCACCGATGCAAACGAGCTCGCTTATTTTCCCCATAGTTTCTTATGACATTGTTATTTGTGTGTTTGGGTAATCTGTGTTGGTGATATTTTGTTGTTAATTTATTTTTTATACATGTATACATGGTAGTTCAAACGAATAAATGAAGAATGTCGCTGGCGGTAGGACGCTTTCTTCACCGTGGAAACCCTTGGGAGGAGTTTTAGGTTAGCATTATTTGATTTCTCTTTCGAGCAATTTTTTATGTAACTCATTTTTTAATACATAGTAAATATTTTTTAGAAACTACGAGATCGTTTCTGATACCCATAAGACTAAATACTTTTATATACACATCTTATTGTTACAGTCGGGGCTATGTGTCATCTTATTGACAGTCTCCGCTGCGCAGTTGGTTCGACGTCGGCTGTGAAGCGTGAGGCTGAGGGTTCGATCCCCGAACCGGAAAAAATATTTCTGAAGTATAATAAGAATATATAATAATTTATTAACACACAAAAGGTTGAATATACAAACAACTACATTTCATAAATGGATAAATTTGTAGCACTAATTACATCATTGTTTTAGGTTGAACTCTGATACCCGCGGAAAGATTTAACTTAAGTCCACAGATATTTGTTCCGGGTCTGGGTGTTTGTGAGACCGAAAAGTGTCTCGTAGTTCCTGATACCCACGACACAAGACTCGATCGTAGTGTGGGGTCAGGACTATGTATGTGACTGTTGGGCGTGCTTATTACTAATATTCTTGATTATTACTTGCAAACACAAGAAGTCCACTACTGAATATAGAGTTTCTTTGAATGCTTGAATGTGATGTTAGCACTAGTTCTGTGATAACAATCTGTGTCAGGTGTATTTATTTATCTATTCGCAATTGAACAAAACAATTTAAACAACTAAGCATTTAACAAAGCAAAAAGATAATTCCGACCAAAATGAATGCCATAATTCAACAAGACAATACTTCGGCTGTCCATAATTACCAGAGATAACTGACCCGTCAAAACTTCGACATTTCAGCTGGAAGGGCGAAAAAACCTACCAAGATAATGCCGAACAGCCGCAACCTTTATAATCGCATCAGCAAACCGTGGTTGGCTCGCGTTAATTATTGATAGAATGAAACTTTTATCAAAACTTCACCAGCAGAAGCCGAAATTATTTGAAAGCAACGAAACCCTTCATAATGCCTGCGAAAATATTAAAACAAAGCCAAGGTGGCCGCCCCGCCTTCCACGGACAGACGGACTGACACGTATCTGTATAGAGTTGATGAGTACAACTCCGTGAAATTCTTCTTTCAGAATTTACATGTACTAGGTGTTTGACCTCGAACACTGATTCGACGTATCATGAGCATGAGTATATTATTATTAATGTTCATTCAATCCATATTTTTGATGTTATTTATTCAAAATATCAAAATTAACTAATAATGATATGTGGAGTTCACGGCATGGTATTGTGGCCACGAAGCCTGTTTGTCAGAGTTTTCCTATAATAAAAGCATCGGATTTTACCAAAATTTGATAATTTTCAGTAGAACTCACGCTCAGGCTAGCAGCACGTCTTGAAGTCACGCTACAATATGAGCATAATCAATTAATAATCTCACAACTTTTTTTTGTACTAGATAACACAATTCTGCTTACAACCATCACCTCTATAGATATCCCGCGAAAAATCTTCGAAGACGACTGCTAGCGGGTGGTGATTAATACAACGCATCTCCCCCGACGGTTTAATCGCTCGCTGGCAACATTTTTACCCAATTTTTGGGTGAGCACCCCCGCCCCCTCCAGCGTTCCACCCCACCCCTCGGGCCCACCCCTTTCTTTCCTTAAGATAAATTATCCCGCGATCAGGATAAGAGTGTAGGTCCAAATTGCTGCCTTTAAAATTCAACGTTCGACCTTAATATTTATGCCGAAATTAGTGTCCCTCTCCCCGGCTCGTTCACTGATTTTTGTCTTAATTATTTTAATTTATTAGAGTGGAAATCGTGAGGCAAATTACAAACATTCCAATTACCGCGGTTTCTAAAGAATTTAGACGAGTCTCGTGCTTTTTAGTTGTATTTTGTGTAGTTTTAGTGGATTTTGGACGGTATTTTTTATAAATGATTTGAAAATTTGTACAACTTTATAAATATTTTGACATTAATTTGTTATGCAACAGATAATTCGTAAGGTGTTGCCAAGTAAATTAGTATGAAAATCAAATAATTACATTAATAACTTGGTTTCAATTTACAGGCATAACAAAGCACTTCAGTGAGAGTATTTATATTTTTTTAAAACTCCAACAATGTTATTTTTAGAAAGAGTTTAAAAAGAAAATTGATTAACAATACTTTCTATTTCACCTTATAAAAACTGTTGCTACGTTCCTCTTTTGTCAAATTATTCTTCATTAGATTTTCGAATCCCCAATTATACCGGGGTTTAAAATATAAAAACGCATTTTTTTGTCGTTGGTGTCCCACTGCTGGTCAATGGCGTCCTTCCTTTCCTTCCAGATCTTGCGGTATTTAGCGACTTGGAGCCAATCTTCAGGAAACCTGTCCATTTCATCTCTCTCCAACCCTCCACCTATTTCAATAAAAAACGCATTTTATAATTTTGAAAATTTTATTAAATTGTTATTAGATATTTGTCGGCATTGTCCAATTGTTAAGCCGTCGCGCGATTGTTTGACCGGGCCGGTTTGTTTGTACCCAGCGATCCACTTTCGCGGTAATCACTTCTTTGATATTTGAATAATCATTTGGTAAATTGAGATGTAAGATGATATTTTTGTTTAATAGTAACGCGATATGAATATTAATAAAATAAAAATCGTGTATTTTTCACCACTGGGTTGTAAACGTGAAATTATATTTTTAGTATAACAAATATTAATAATACTCCCTAAGATTATGCACTGTTTGGACATGTACTGTCATGCTTAGGCTATCGACTATGGCCTCAATGTGAGGAAAAATTGTCCCTAACAACAGGACGCAAACGTATAACTTAGTTTTACGATGCAAAAGTACTGAATAGTTCAACATAGATAATAAAAGCACTTGCTGCAACATGATTTGCCGTAATTAATATACACTACAATAGACACAGTACAGCACAAACAGTTGTACCAAGTCACAAAAACTAAAAAAACGCTAAATCTCGGAGTCTTACAACACAAAACCTCTACTTAACCTTAAAATTCAAGTAAGGCGAAATAAAAACGGCGAGCACACTCATTAAGCGTTGGGTTACGTGTCGGGAATGGTTCGCACATGTCACCCCGTGCCCCTTGTTTACACGGGAACAGGCCCTTTGAATGCTAAGCGATACGTTTCATTTCTTAAAGCGGGAAATTTTGTTCGAATTTCGAATGTGGAATTGGTTCTGGCCGGTGTGGTTTGGTTTTTTATACGTGTGGATATTAGCCTTTTAAGTTCTCATTTGTTTTATTTTTATGAGTTATTATTTTTGCAACAAAAAGAAAAGACGATAATAATAAAAGTGAGTTTCTTAAATTGAAGTAAATTATATAATTTACTCCTCTCCATCTAAAATCAGTTCATAAAAGTTTAAAACTATTAAAAATCCAACCAACATTAAACTATAAGCCCAACTACAGCATACGCATAATGACAGAAGCCAGTTAGCGTCTATACGAAACGAGAGTAGGAATAACTCCAAACATTGAGTTTCCGGTCACCGGCCCGCGCAACAAAGCCGGGGCAGCGTCGTTTGCCAATTAGCGGGCAAGTGGCTTGCGCCAGCGACTGGCTCGAGTACAGTTAGCGTAGTTAAATATTTGCATTGATTATTTTATATCACGTCCGCAAATAACCAGAGTGGCTTATTAAAGTTTGTCCTGGGAAATGCGTGATTTTTTTCTAGAAACATTGAAGCGTATTGACTGTACTAGCTACCCTCATTATAAAACACTAGTACGCTTTTGAGATTAATCTTTTAGTTTTGTCTTTTGTTATGAATCTACGCCATGTTTTCACTGTAACGTAGAAGGAAAAAATCGTGAGGAAACCTGCATTCCTGATATTTTAAAGTTGATATTTGCAGGGTTAAGTTAAACAATTTATCAAGGAATAGTGTGGTGGGAGAGAAATGTAATTGAGAGAAAATATTGTTTAGAGGCTAGTACAGAAAAAGGAATGCCTTAGTCATAACCTTCAAATTTTAAATACAATTATAAATAAATAAAATCACCCACCTTCTTGTGTCGTAGGTATCAGAAACTACGAGCGACTTTTCGGTCTCACAAACACCCAGACCCGTATCACATACCTGAGAATCACACAAACATTTTTTTCGGTGCGGGGATCGAACCCGCGGCCTCTCGTTTCACAGCCGGCGTCTAATCAACTGCGCCACGGAGGCTGTCAAAATGAATAAATACACCCAACAGTCACATACGTAGTCCTAGCTCCACACTAAGATCGAATCTTGTGTCGTGGGTATCAGAAACTACGAGAGACATTTCAGTCTCCCAAAAAAAATGAATATAAATTAAAATCCCCGGTGCCTTTAAACGTCCAAAACATACGAGAATCTTGTGTTTTGCCAGCCTTTGACAACAAATCAAGAAAATGAGGGAGAAACGAGGAAAAGCTCGCCGTAGGCACTCTTCAACATAAATATGTCATGGCGAATTTTAAGTCGAATTAAAAATATATTAATTAGGGAGTGATTCCCGTGAAAGCTGCGACTTAAGACCTTCTTCCCTGCGCACATGGGCCTCATTAAGGCTCATCCACATCCTAATGAATGTTGACACCGTAATTACCGGGAACACGGAAAAATCCAATCTGTACGGACACAAAACACGTCAGATGTACCATACTGTATGACTCATCTGGAGATGCAGACCATCGAAGAAGAGCATTTTAATGGCTTGACAGGACAAATGAGATGAAATGAAATGCATGTATTGGTCAAGCAAGCCAATAACGTTTGAAACACGTCAACGCATATCGGTAAAACACTCTGAAAGGTGTGCCGAGATTCGAACACGCGACCAATTCTCGCGACTCGATAGTTCGCGTGTATTTCATTATCAAAACTTTTCCACGCACATATAGTTTACAGTGATTTTCAATTGAATAATATTCTTAATTTAAAAGCCCACAAATTCTTGACAGTAATTTACTACACAATGTATCGTGAAGTACGTAGTACCGCCCCATCGTAATCCTTAAAAGAAATTTAAGGAACACACACACACACAACTTAATACAAATTAAGAATCCCCTCACATTATGTATATGTGTTGGTATTGTAAAGTCTTAAAAATGAGAGGACGGAGGAATCTTTAAAAGGGTAGGACTTAAGTGGGGGGCGACCCCCCTTGTCCTCATTTGTCCCCCTTTAAGGGTGTCGTGCGCCGCGCAAACGCGTTATTCGGCCTACTGCTTGGTATTGTTCGTTGTTTTGGTTCAATATTCAGATGGCGAAGGTGGGTTAAGTGTTATTTTAGGGAATTGGAATTAATTTTTATTACGAACTTTTTTCTTGTCAAGCACTGGCTGTATAGTGGTGAATAATTTTTAATTTAATAGACGAATTATTTGAATCTGGAATCCAATTTTAAAACATTCTTTTTTTTACACCCTTTCATACGCTATTGTAACACACAAATAATTCATATTATTAAAATATCCACAAGATATATTATAGAATAATAAATAGTTCATCGATATTTTCAACTGTAGCTAAATTTTACAAAAAAAAATTGGCCCATTGCTTGACGAAGGACATTAAACATTTTCCTATTCATCACTTAGAACTGTAAAACGACGACTAGATCTTATTATATCGGTACATACATTTTCTTTTTACATTTATTGATTAAAATAAGACGAAAAATGTAAAATAAAACAATTAATCTAATAAATTATATAAGAACCCACACAATATCGAAAATATGTAGACTGTGGCCTGTGCCTGCTATTATGACTTTAGTGGGAATGAAATATTTGAATAGCTTCCAATTATTCGGAGCGCTTATAAGTTCTTGAATTTTTTTTAACAAACCTACAGCAAACAAATGAACCTCAACTTTTCGTACTGAGCACAACTTGCAATCATATAAAACGTTTATTTACGTAGCATCATTGTCACGCACATGGCATCACCGCTCCATTAAAGAACTATATCAAAACAATATTACATTAGCCAACTTTCAACAAAAAGACAAAAGAATTTCACCTTTATTCCAACTAAATACGAGTGGTATATGTTTGATGAGAGTTCAGTTATATCTTGGCAAATGTACGGGTTCATAATGACATTTATTAGGAGCCTTATTCAGTACATGATAATAATTAAAATCCATGCACGAAAGTTTCGTACCACACTGTGCTTAGTACGTTAGAATGTCAACTCAAATTATAAGAATGAAAAACTCCGCGACGATTTTTAGCTGCTATAATGGACATGTTGGGTCGCGTGTTTGGAATTGCATGGAATTTGTAAAGGCTTAATGTGGATGTTTATTTTTCGTATATTAGTGACAGTAAGTAAAGGTAGTCACACACACACTGAGACCCGACTGTACGAGTACACGTCATAGCTGGCTTATGGAATTCTCTAATAGGAAAACTGACAGGTAAGCGTATATTGACAACCCCAGTGTTGATCATGGGCGTCTCTATTTTATATGAAAGGATTTTTAGGTGGTTTTAGAATGAACTTCGTTAGATTAAGCATCAACGATAATAATTGCAGTTTGAGTTCCGACCTATTCTATTCCAAAATTTTGGAAATCCGAACAAAGAAATTTATATTTAAAAATCGAACCAAGGGTATCAAAGCTTAAACACATTGCCAATCAAAATATAAATTACTTCTTACTCCCTAAAAATCGAAATGTAATTTGAAATTAGAATTATTCCACAAAAATATTTCCCCTCGATGTGTTTTAATTACATCTCCAAGGATTTCGAGGCGTGTATCGTCAATAAGACATGAGCCGCGTGTCCAGGAAGCCAGCGGAATTTTAAATAGAGGTGCCTTAATATGTATTAATGTGTGCGGGACGACGTGGGGAGACTTTTTAATTCTGGGGAAAATTTTAAGGAATATTAAGATGGTTTCGACCGTATTTTGCCAGGTTGGGCGTAGTCATGTGACTATCCATATAGATTATAGAGAACTCATTGGCGGCAAA
This sequence comes from Deilephila porcellus, assembly GCA_905220455.2. NCBI lineage: Eukaryota > Metazoa > Arthropoda > Insecta > Lepidoptera > Sphingidae > Deilephila > Deilephila porcellus. The sequence goes on from LR999987.1 coordinate 10,113,626, forward strand.
TTGCATATTAGCATTTGACAGTTATGCTAAATTAGTGCATAAAGGACCCAAAAAATATATTTATTAATGTCTTGATGCAGCATCATAATTTTCATTAAGCATAGTTAATGCCATCGTCGATAAAAGTGAAGACTCAGTTCAATATGAAACTGTTTTTGAAATAAACATTTCGTTCATGCACCATTAGTGAGGTTAGCGTTTGATTTATATTTGTACGAAAATTAATACCATAGCGTAATTAATACCATAACTGCAAAGGAAATTCATAGAATAAATATACATATCTATTGTTTAAGGTGAGTTATGATACTGTGGAACAATAAAGTACGTCACAACACGACATTTTTAAGGAAGACCACAAATTGATACTTTTAAAACATTTTACTACCGAAAAATTTACCTCTTTTTTTCTCAACCCATTTTAAATTTGTTTTAAAAAATCCCCAGGGTAAAATTAAATTAAAATCAAGCCTACAAGTCGAAAACTTTACGCCGGAATGCCATAGAAAACAGTTGTGACGTGTTCCGCGGACCATCATAAAGCAAAAGCGACACCCCTAATGCGATCGTCGCCGATAATTATATCCGAAATTTCCAAAAATTCCCGCAGACTCCCCGCTTCTTAACCCATTAGCTGAAACTTGGCAACTCGCACTTTTCAAATTTATGTTAGACAAAGATTAACGGGTAAAAAGATTGGTCAATGGTAATTTTTTTTTATTGCCATGAATGGCGAGACGAACATGCCATTCGTCTGATGGTAAGCGATACGACCGCTCATTGACAGTAGCAAAACCAAACACCATGAATTACAAAGCAATGCCAGGCGTTCCACTGCGCTCGCCATCCTGGGACATTAAATGTTATGTCTAAATATGTCCAGTAGTTACTCTGGCTACAATGTTCAAGGGTATTTTTTTATTTAACAGCTAGATAATATGTTTTCAGAACATGCATAAGTGGTGTATAGCAGGTTTTTTTTTATACTAACACAATGCTTACTATGCCACTTCAATCGACACTTTTTTCCGCCTAACTCAAATATACTCGTAGGTACACATAAGTTGACTTCGAAAGCGGCAAGCGAAAGTTAAGACTATGCCAAAACCGCGAGATATTTTAAAAATCTATTTTTATTTTATCGTGGCATAGCTGTTCTATTCAAAATTAAAATTAAAGACCAGCTTATGCAGTAATTGTCATTGCCGACATAACAACTGCAACGAAAAACTGTATTTTATATTTGTTACTGTATATTGTGAAGTGCATTGATATTGTCAGATGGCAGCCATTTTGTGTAAGCTAAAATGTTAATTGACTCTCAGAGACTTCATTAGTAAAGTCATAGAATAATTTCACGTGATTTTTATACTCATTGATGTTTTTACAAGTCTTTCACGCGTCATTGAAGTTGTTCGTAATGCGATAAAGCAAAACCTTATCGCATTAGGGGCAAGAATAAAAAAAAGGAGATAGTCATCTTTCGACTATTACGTGAAGATAATTCTTTAATACAATTAAAAAAATTGATACTGGAATTTGTAGGTTTATTGGCATGGTGTAGTTATTAATTGAAACCTATTTGGTAGTTCAGTGCAATGTTGAGAGAGTACAAATCACAGTTGGCTATTTTTCACGCATTACCACAATTAAGTTGCGCTGCTCGAAGGTTGTTTTAGTAAAGAACACTGAGTGTAATGTCACTGGTCTAAAAAGATTAAATACGAAATAATCCTACAAATATTATAAAGGCGAAAGTTTGTGTATTTGTTACTTCTTCACGCACTTCATGAAACAAATACTTGTGGTTCAAACATTCGGAGCGGGAATCGAACCTGCTGCCTCTCGTTTCACAGCCGGCGTCTAACCAACTGCGCCACGAAGGCTGTCAAAGTTTAAACTATTAATTATAATTTAAGTTATTACTCAACATGATTTTTTGGGCTCTTGATTAGAACCCATATCCCACCATAACATAAACTTGTGTCTCATCTATCGCCTCATCGCACTTTATGGTTATTAGCTATATCATATAATGCACTGCACTAAGCAGGTTAATTTAATTAACACAATGTGTCCAGAACAATATATTTTGAGACAAAGTAGATAGTGTTTTGTTTGTCTTACGGTACATCTTCGCATCGTCTGCATATAGGTGCCGTTGACAGCGCCTGAGGAAGACAGATCATCTCGACGCGTGTCTTACAGTTGGTAAGTATGGAGGCGGTGTGTTACATTTTAAAGTCAACATAGTTCCTTTTGGAGCTTGTATTCTTTATATTTTTAGGCTGCCCTCTATTCATTTCCTATTCCTATATCCATCCCAAGGTTGTAAGAAACCGCCTAGAACGCCAAGACCGCCATCTGTACCTTTAATTTGAAATTGTAATATCTTTTATGTTTTTGTTTTCTTTATTGGTGCAGTAAAGAATAAATAAATAAATAGTTACGTGTATCAAAATATTCGCTGTGTTTATGACAGAACAAGATAGGAAAAGGAAAACATTTCGGTAAATAGAAGCATTGTGGTATACATGATTTAATATAGTATTTTATAAATAAAATATTTACACTTAAGGGAGTCAATCATTGAGTCTTTTTGTTGAGACAAATCTTTCGTTAAGCTTCGAAAAATAATAATCTTTCTTTTTAAGCCAAATATGGTAAGAAAACTGCACTTAATATATTACTTTGTATCAAAAAACTTTTTTGAAAATGGATGTGAGTAAAAAAAATGCACACCCAATTATGAAAACATGGAATTACAAACAACTTATTACGGAAACCTTACCCAATTGTATTGTAATAAATATAACCGTTCACGAGTGGCTCTCCATCCTTTCCGGCCACTTCAGGCGCGACATGCGTGTTACATCGCGTATCTGTCGCGGTATCCTTTCTCTACCAGCTTGTCCCTTTGCTTGTGAGACCTCCATATTTTTTTAATAATTATTAATAATGAAAATAGATGTACTTTTTTATTGGATGAATGACGATGAATGCTGCTTTATTTATTTATAAAGCAGCAGACCGGGCTCAGTGTCTATGTCTGTCTATGTCTATGTGCTCTATGTCCAGCAGTGGACTGCAAAGGGCTGATGATGATGATGATGAATGGCGAGACGAGCATACCATTCGCCTAATGGTAAGCATTTCGACCTCTCATGAACAGAAAAACTTAATAACCATGAATTGATACCATAAATGTATGAGCAGCCTTCCAGGATATTGAGAAGAAAAGGAAAGTGAAATGTAAGGGACAGGGAATTGAGACAAATTAGGCCTTTCGAAACTTCACGGAACGAACGCTATAGCAAATATATAATTTTCTATGAGTTCATTGTTACAAAATGTGCAAGTTTTTCTCGTTTTTTTAACTAATCTAATATCAGGATTTCCAATTGTCCTTGAAGGTTATTTGAAAGAATTGACGATGACGTCTAATGATAGCAAATCGTACCCACAATTTAACATTAAGACATGAAATTAGGCCATAACCACACTCAATCGATTCTCTCGATTGTAGAGTAGGCCCGTGCCCAGCAGTGGGATATATATGGGCTGATACATTACACTACGCACACATGAAATTGCGCCAGTGTTCTCTCTAATTAATTTTAGGCAGCTCTTGAGAAGGTATACGGGTATCTATACATTCTACAATTCTAACTAGGAGCTATATTTATTGTTTAAATTGTACAAAGCAGAGCACAAAAACACAGGGCAGTCTAAACACAGATCCCGATTGGGGTCGCCCAGTTTTTGCTTAGGTTTATTTAGGTCATAGGCTTCAGTTAACGCTCTGGCTAAAATTAACCGAATAGTGAATTAATTAGGTATTGTTTCGACAAATGGTTGAACGAGGTAGATTTTATGTTAAATTGGGGAAAGATTGCTCAAGATTTGATACATTCGAGTCAATCTTTTCAATTTACGAAGTCTTGATCAAATTATTATACAGATTAAAAAAAAAACTTAAGAAAAATCAACGTGTGATAAGATTGAACAAATATAATATCCTCAAATGACGTGCGCAATATAGCGCCGTGTAGTGGTTATTAATTTTATAAGTTTTGAGAGGTATTGCTCTTATATGGGCAGATGTGAAGCTTAGCATCGGACGAGCGACATGGCCATTTCGTCGTTTTCATTAAAAAAAGACCTCCGAATAGGAAACTAAGGTGGAAAAATGTGGGTGGATTGGGAATCATTTAAGAAATGTTTGTATTGTATCAGCCCATATACGTCCCACTGCAGGGCACAGGCCTATTCTACAGTCGATGATAAATAAGAAATAATTTACTGTAATTAATTTATTCTAAATTTTGTACGTATCAAAAATGAAAAGAAAATAGATATGTACACTTTCTTATTTGTAGACACGAGCATATCAATTTATATCTATTATGTAAGTTTTTTCCTAAGTTAATGTCACCGGACCTCCGGAAATAAATAAAAAGAAGCCGTAAAAACCATTTAAGTCACTTTAAAATATTACGCGAAGCGAAAAAATACGGGAAAATACACGAGGCAGAATACTCGAAAATCGGTTCAAGGGTTCAGACAATTATTTTTTGCCCCGAAATTCGAGACTTAACGAAATTTAAATCGCTTACCGAGCGGTGGAATTATAGAAAAAGCTCGCGCATCTTCAAAGGTGGGTTTCAACCCTTTGGGGCAGGGTGCGGGGGTGGTGCGGCGCGGTGGGGGAGCGGGTGGGGGTAGGTACGCACAGTAATATAGAAAACTTGTGTTAGCCCAGTTCCGCGCCTTTGTAACATCATTTCGGCTGCCGGTGTAGTCGGTGCGAACGGGATTGATACTCGCCTTTGTCTTGTTTTTTATTTATTTTATTTGTTAACATCTGCTTGTGATATTTTATCATTACCACCAAACTACTGTAGAAGAGTTGAGAATGGTATGGTAAAGTTTAAAGCATAGATAAAAAAAAAAATTAGAAACCGAAGAAATAATGTGACTATAACTCTTTTGCCATAATACCTGCATTAGTTATTACTGTGTCGCAGTTATTAGAATGAAGATATCTCAAATGAAAGTTGGTATAACTTAAGTTATTTATTAGTATTGCAGGTATTTCTTCTTTCTATCTTATTTGAGGAAATTATGATATCAAATAAAATTGTATAAATTATTTTTGTGTAATTATTTTGTTTCTTTAAAATCATAAGTACCGAACCACTCAGTCATGAAAGATTATTTAAATGTATTATTACTTCATTTCAAATCCTTGATTTCTACACAAAAAAAAAATTATTCAATTAAATAACATCAAGTATCAAAACATGTGAATCGTTACTCAGCTTTATAATTTAAGAAGAAGAAACAGGCCATAAGAAATAAATGTAAAGAAGGAGAAGAAACGTTTGGACCCCGAAAGGGTTGAAAAAGGGGTGCGAACCACCCCCGTCTGTACATATACACACTTTTAATGCACACAATACAATTTTAAAAGGATTTCGGTTTGTTCGTTGTGATTTTCTTGAGAATTTTGTCATCGTGCAAAAGTTTGTATATTTTGGTTAATTATTTATTAATTTTAGGGTGGGTGGTGTTATATACTTTAGGGTTTATGTGTTGTGTTATTGTTATTAATTGTACTACAGAACAAATATGTGGAGAACAAGTAGTTGAATAAATAAGAAAATAAATTTGGATGTATAATAAAACCATAATCATAAATATTCGGTCACATAACTGACAGCTAATAATGATAACATTGTAAACTTTAATAAAAAAGAAACATTAATCCTTTTTTTATCAATGTACCAAATAACTGGCCACTTATACAATGCCAGTCAATTATGAAAGAAAAATAATAAAAAAGCAAGAGTACCCGCGAACGCGTTCTATTTTCAAACGCATCTGTGTAGGTGAAACGCTTGCAAGACGTAAGGGGCCATGCATTTTAAGAGCTTTCTTCATTATAAGGCTCTTAGATTTATACGCCATCGGATTGTTTCGGGACGTGTATTGATTACTCTACGGTGAGATCCCGTTTTGTTTTATTTTTGCTCATTAGTTTGCCTATTGTTCGCGGCGGTAAAGGAAAATCAGGCTTTTTACGCGAAGAAAACGCTCAAAGGAGACCGGTTTGTGTTTCTATTTTGTTAATATTGATTTCTACACTATCGGAGTTGTTAACGATAATGTATTTTATTTAAATTAATATAAAATTCAAATATTAAAAAAAAAGATTGCCGGCTTTTATAGGTATTTTCATTAAATTGTTTTCCCACATGTTTTTTTCTTAGCAATTTTAATTATTTTATTGTTATATCGTTGCTAAAGTAGTTATGCAATATGAAATAAAGACGCCGGCTGTGTAAGAAAAGCCCGCGGGTTCGATTCCTGCTCCGAGACAGACGTCTATCTGAGTCTCAAATATTTGACTTCTGTCTTATTGTGAGACTGAAAAGTCTCGCGTACCTAGTTCATGATACCTACGTGACAATATTTGGTATCATATTGAGTGAAGACCAAGTAAGGGACTGTTGGTGAATAACAAAACATTAACGGCCTTTATCATAGACAGTTTTGAAACCTATGTTAGTTATCGAATGTTTCGAATTCAAAAGTCTTTCGAAAAGGACAAAACATTAGATAACTAAAATAACAAAACATTAACGGCCTTTATCATAGACAGTTTTGAAACCTATGTTAGTTATCGAATGTTTCGAATTCAAAAGTCTTTCGAAAAGGACAAAACATTAGATAACTAAAATAGGTTTTAAAATTGTCTAAGAATAAGGCCGTAAATAAAGGATCTCCGTAGTTATTTATGGAAAACTAGACTCCAAATTCCCGTTATGTATTTGATTTCAAATTGATCCAACTTTGAACTCTCATATTACATTCTAGTCTTAGTTTCTATTAATTTTTCAAATTCCAAACTTACGAAGAGTTAAGATAACTTTATCTTATCAATACATATTTGAAGTTAATTTGGCTTGTGACATTATTATGATAGTAAAATACATAATCGACCCATTCACACCCCATACATACTGTCACTAAGCCGAGAAAGCCAAAATAATAAGTTTGTTTTATAATCAACGACTTCATAATGATTGCCTTACCTTGCCAAGAATTAATACAAAAAAACCTTATTTACGAGTAATATCACTACAAAAATATTATAGTTATATAAAATATCAAATCAGACAACCCCAGTATTTTTCTTAGTTGCATGAAGTCGGTTACTCTATGACGTCAGATTGCTGGACTTGTACTTAAAATCCTGTCAATCGTACCTCTCGGAAAAAGACTTTACTGGCAGGTCTCTCATATGTGAGTGGCCGCCTGGGTAAATAAAAAGCAGTGTATATGCACATGTGTTCCGGTTTGAAGGACATTGTAGCCAGAGTAACTACTAGACATAATGAGACTTAACATATTATGTCTCAGGAATTTATGATTTTGTTTGGTTTTCCAATGTCCATGAGTGGTCGTCTCGCTTACCATCAGGCGAATGGCTTGCTCGTCTCGCCACCGCAATAAAAAAGTACATTTTAAAATTGTTACCCCATGTCGATTTCACCCGTTAACTCCTCATTACGTCCTTGCCCTTAAAAGTATCACCTATCAGAGAATCCATTGGAAAAAGTCGCCCAAGTGTCCTCCAATAGAAATTCAATACCAATTAAAATTCCCCCGTCCCATCTTCCCTCAAGATAGTATTTAAATTAAGGAATATTCCCATTGAGTCGTCCCCGGCTCATTTAAATTAAGCTTTTTGAAAAAGTCTCATATCTTCTTTACCAGAGGCGCACCGGTACATCAAAGGGGGTGGTAAAGGGGTAAGGTATTTTTCTTCGAGGGGGTGGGGAGGGCGAAAAATGCGTACCTACCCACACATTTGTGCGTATTTATGAACGCACACAGACGCGCCTGTATGTAAAACACTTTAAGAAGCGACGAAGAAATGCGAGAAGCTTAAAGAATACAGGGTGCGCCGAAACAATCATGGACTTTAATATATATTTTTTTTGTATATTTACTGTTGCATGAATCTATTTGACATTTAAAATTTATTGTAATATGTTTTATAGTATTTCATTTTCAATATTTTTTTAGGACCATTTGTCGCCATACGTGATGCTTAATTTTAAAATCCTTAGAGAAAAATAAAAATGTTAAGAAACATAATGTACGTAAGGTGTACGTATGTTTCAATGACATTAATATTTTACGCACAAAGCAGAGAAGACATATTGTGTCCTGTAGAGGGAACTATATGGATTGATTTAATATATTTTGCATATATATAATAAGTTTGTTATCCTCACTAAAGCATTGTTATATTAAATATTTGTATAACAATGCTTAACAAGGTAAACAATACAGCCCAATTAGCTGTGATATTTTAATGACATCTCATTTGCACTAAATAACCGGAATGTATTTAAGTTATGATTTATGGTAACACATTGATCGATTTTAAACCCACGCCGTTTTACTCACGAACCAATAATTCATACGGTTTCCACGATTTACTATGTAGGGCACTTTTAGTAATATGAATAACTATCGGCCCGGCCCGGCTCCGCCCGGGTGCAGATATTTTTTTTCCTCTAGTTTACATCAGAAACATATTATTTCGTATTCTGTTTTATACTGGTTTTCCCATCCCATCCCACTGCATCCCATTACATTCCATTCTGTCCCGCTTTATCCATTCCTCACTGTAAAATAAATAAGGTTTTTGCAAAATTGTTCGCTACTGCTTCGCTCCTGTTAGTCATAGCGTTATGTTATATAACCTCAATAATTCGCATTTCTCAATAAAAAAGCTACCCAAAATAATAGGAATTTACCAATTCGAATCAGTAGTTCCTGAGATTAGCGGAGACAAACAAACAAACTCTTCAGCTTTATATATTAACTAGTATAGATAAGTACACTGGCCGTAACATAAATCGGCATATAACGAAGATATAATTTTTATATTGAGAATTTACGAGATGATTTCAGGTTCAATATCACACCCAGACCCGAAACAAATATCGGTCATGAAATGTTCCGTTTACTGGGTCAAATTTGATATTCATCTTCCGTCGTTTCGGAAACATTTCCATCTGACTTTACTAGAGATTGCTCACGTTAACGACGTCTAAGAAAAAAAACGTTTATTAAAAAACGCCACATAAAATAAAAACGTTTATTGTAATTATTATTTTCATTTACTTTTAAAGACATTTACTCTTTTTTTTAAATATCTTCGCCGTCAAAAAGGCAACATCCTGTCCAGTGGGGGTAAAAGCGAAAGGGTTGCGGAGGCGATTGCCCCCCGACGGGGTGTCCGCCGCCTTCTTACAACCTTTTTACAGAGGGAGGCGCAGAGTAGCGGCCCGTAGAGACTTTACGCGCGGCGCTGTCGACGCAGCTTCTGTGGTTCTTGGTATTTTCTTATGTCACTCTTGGTGATAGTTCATATGCTGTAAGAAAACTCAGGTTTCATATACCTTGGGTTTTTTATGGTTGTAGGTATGTGTGATATCTTAATCAACGGTTTGAAATATGCCTTGGAATCTATTAGGTAAAGCAGAAATATGTTAAGGATTTTTATCCTGTAGATGCGATAAGATCATCCAAATATGATTGTTTCTTTGGAATACGATATGTTATTTCAAATCATTATACTTCTCATGAGATGCGAAATAAATGAATGTAAAACCATACAAGACGCTGCAGAGCGCGCGGTGCGTCGCACAATAGTCTATGTACTTATTTCGTCGGCCTCTTATTTTCGGCAGCGGCTCTGTCCCAAAACTGCCTGTCGCCAAGAATGTTGTATTAGCGAGGCGTCGCGGGCAGGCGGGGGTGAAGGCGGCCCGAGGGACGGGCGAGGGGAGGGGGGGTGTAATTGCAAAATAAAATTAGCCGGAACGGGTACGTGCTCAATTTGCGCCTCCCGGGCACTGATTTGTTTTCGCTCTTGCCTATGTACGCCTCTCGGAGTCGTATTGCTCTATGCTCGTGTTTCCTTAGCCTATATATTATTGATCCGACGTTACTCTGCCATATTGTTTCTCAGCGCGGTGCAAACGTCTCGCTTATTCCCTTGTACTAGAACATTTGAAAGCCAGCGCTCCATGATGTATGCCGCAAACTATCGCTGAGTGCAAGTGACGTTTTCACGACGTTATTTACATTTAATTTTATTTTCGAGACCAAACTCTAATTAGTTGACAGAAACGAGCGTTGAAAATCCTTCTGGCGATGAAAAAATCCCGTCGCCCGTTCGTGATTCCATCCGCGGGAATGTTTTAAAAGGCGTCTAAAACTTTCGGGCGCGGACTGCGGAGTCAATGGCTTTTTTATTTTCGCGTTTTCTTTCTTTTCCGGTTGAACTTTCGCAAAGTTTTTATTTTGAGGAAGTTCCGCGAGTGTCAGTTTGGCGTTCGGCCGCAATTTTCCGCGGCTCGCGCCGATAATTGCGGCCGCAGGTGGGAAAATTATTTTAATTATTTTTGCGCGGCGCGAGGCCGGGTGCGGCTCGTGTGCATGCACATAGTTCCCATGTAAGCTGGAGCCTACTGCAGGCATGTAGGCACGGCACGCGTGACACGCCCCCCGGGCCGCACGCCCACTCGCTACATGGATGTCCATATATGTGCCATGTGGCCCAGTTACGTGAGGCGACGTGTGGGCCACACATGAGGGCGTGTGTGGCGGAGTGCGCATGTCGCTGGGCGTGGCCTCCCCGCCGTGAACGTGAACGTGAAAGGCTATTTCACGCCGTCACGTTATTTCTGTGTGCGAGCCGGCGTGACAGCTATTTATTCTGCGACGGCGGCGCCGCGTAACGATAAATGAGTTATAATTTATTTTTACTCGAAAAGGGTAAGGGAGCCCCTGTAATTAATGGCGAAATTGGCTATTCCGAGTATTCGGGAGCCGGTAATGAGGTGAGATTGAGATTAAAACTCGGCTAAATGAGCTCGCCAAAGGATTAAGGGCGGAAAAATTGTGAGTTACAAGGCCACATCCGCCGCCCGGCGCTCGCTGCCGTCTCCGGCCAACTTTCATAGTTACTCTTTTGCCGATTGAATTATTAATGGGCTCGCCCAACATTGCTAATGTACGAGTGCGTTTAAAGGCATATTTTGCTCACAAACTCTTAGATCGCTTTGTCGATACTTTCCTACTTACTTTCCATGCTTTGCCTTCTCTAAATACGACAATATGTATAAACGTTCTGACTCCTTAAAACGCAATAATAGAGAGCACGTAATGATTACACTTTAGTTGATATTTAATTTTGGTTTTAATTGAGATAATAATAGGCTAATCTAACTCTATGCTTTTTTATTTACACATTTATACTTCGCTCCGTTTCAAATAAAACTCAGTAATATCCAGTGTAAATGCACTGATGTGTTCGGGTTTAATAGACATTGTAGCCAGCGTAACTACTGGACATAATGAGACTTAAAATCATAATATGCCGCACTTCATAAAATATTTTATGTATTTTCCAACTTGAGATATACAATAAAGAGTATAAATAAATAATCTTATTCCCTCACTTTTAACTTATTAATAAACTAGAAATACAGACATGACTCCTTAAAGTTGTAGTCGTGCCATAGGATTCAAACCGTCCACGTTCAGCAGATCATATCCAATTAATACTTGTATAAAGTAGAAAAGCATGAAACAAAAATTCACTACCTACGTCGTGCAATCTACAAAAATTCGTTCCAATCGATCGCATGCATATTAACTCCACGACCTCTAAGAAGCCTATCTTGGAAATCCCGGGAAAAATCCTCTAAGGTTGATCCGAGATTAGAGGCGGCCCGGCTTAGACATGAGTTATGTAAATCACTGTAACTAGGCAACTTTCAGCTGAAACATGCAAATGAGCTGGATAATGTTGCTTCTGAATTTTGACGGCGTAAGGAACGTGTGGGTTCGGTTGCGGGTTCGATGTTAAATGTATAAATATGTACAATAGTAGTTAGACTGCCTCGGTGGCGTAGTTGTATTACGGTACGGTTACAAAGCTGAGGTCTCGGGTTCGAGTCCTGGGTCGGGGAAAGTGATATTGGATTTTTCTATTCATTATCAACCCGGAGTCAGGAATTCGTGCCCGATATGGCGATAGGCTCGCCCCCTATCACATCGTGGGACGGAACCGTACAAGGCGAAATCTGGGTGCCCTGGTGGCGCCTCTGCCTACCCCTTCGGGGATAAAGGCGTGAGTTTATGTATGTATGTAAGTTGTAGTTAGAAGGATAAAAATTTGACATAGAAACCCATGCAAATGTCTTGTTCCCGGTTCAGTCTGCGTACATTCGGCTTCCACTAGGCTTGCATTGTGTTTATCATCAAGGACATAGTAGTCACTTTGTCATAATAGGATAAAAAAACATGGGCTCAAGAAACTATAATTGACTTCTTATTGAAATAAAACTAATTTTTACAGATTTTATCGTTGTTTCGGTTTATTTTTTTTACACTTTTAACCTCCTGAAGTTTCGATTGCTTTCCAGCTTTCGTGGTCACGGGGCGGACTGAGATATGAGACATCCGCTCAGTGACCGTTACAATACTTCTATGTCTCCTCGTGTCGTAACTCTTAAATTTCAAAATATACTCGTAGTAGCGTTGTAAATTAGAAACATGAAACTCATTACAATTTAGAACTTGAGAACTGAGGAGATAGACATGCTACACCTATTTTTACGATGCAATGAGTTGGAAACTACATTTTTTAAGTTGTGTTCATAAACAATTGTACTTCAACATTTAAATACAATGTAAGTAAATATTAAATAATCCACACACAAATAACAACCCGGAAACAAACAATTTACCATCACCAAACTGGATATCTGAACTCACACTAGAACATAACAATTTGTCGGACCGCAAACGTAACTTTGTATTTCCTACCAAAACATTACTACCGTTCATAAACAGTAAGTTCAGGCGAAGTTGTACTAAGTAAAGGGTGGTACAACCGCATGGTGTAAGGTGGTACGTGGTGGTATGTGGTGATAAATGGTCGCACAGCAGGTCGTGGTGACCATCGCCGTGACCCGAGGAATTCAGGTAGTGAGTGACAGATGACCTATCCGCGGGAGATCGCTCGTTGTGTGCTTAGTGTTGATTTTATACAGGGTGGTTTGTTTTTCAGTATTGTTCTTTGTTGGAAATATTATCATATTGAGTATTTAAAATTAAATATGGACGTGGATTCTAGAAAGTTGGGCGGAATTTGATGTTACTTTAATCTCTACATTCGAAAATTTCATCTATTTGATTGCTATTTTATATTAATATGGCAACAGTTTTTATCCATACGATATTATACCATCTAATCGCCGATAATTAGCTTCAGCACTAATATTGTAAAATAAAAAATATTTTCTTCGAAATGTATTTTCATTATCTTTCAACGCGCGTAGGCACTCAGATTTGAACCCACGTCCTTCCAACGTCGTACTATTATTATCAGCATACTTTCACCACATTTTTAATCTGCAACCCTTTTGTCCTTTTTTTATTGCGATGAATGGTGAGACGAGCGTATCATTCGCTTGATGATAAGCAGTATAATCACTGATTGACAGCAGCAAAACCAAAAACACCATAAATTACATAGCAATGCTTGGCATTCCACTGCGCTCGCCATCCTGAGATATAAGATGTTAAGTCTCATTATATCCAGGAGTTACTCTGGCTTCAAACCGGAACACAACAGTGCATTTACACTGCTGTTTGGCGGGAGAAATAGATTGTAGAATTGTCTCCTTGTGTTTCGAATAAATAAAAAATACATTATTTATGAAAGAAAAACAAACAAGTATGGTGACATAATCCGCGTTCTTATCAATTTAAGAGATATTTTCCATTTAACTGGGTAGGAGGGGAAAGATCCAACTATTGCTGGTGCTTACTATTTACAATGAACACGCATGCTCATTTCAAAGATATATTCATATAAAATAGTAATACATTGAAGGTATAATAAACTTACATACAATATACATATACATACATGTGGGAACAGTTCCGTGCCGGGTCAAATGAAACAAAGATTGGTCTGATATTCTTCAATATGAAATGGTCTTCTTTAATACGTCTTTAATTGAGTCTTCAACCGATGTCCTCAACGTCTTCCATCGTCTTCCAAAACGTTCTCTTATTCCGTCCTTTCATATTTGACATCTTAATAAAGTTAACTTAACAAAGTTTGCGGGCAGAAGCTAGTTCATAATAAAATTAATATCCTACATGCATATTACATTTTATTCGTCACCAATTAGTTACTGGTATAAATTCCCGTCTAACCGAAGCTATAATTGTTTTATCCTGCCATTAATATTCCCGTACCATCCCATACTTCACTAAGTTTTATGAATAGCCACATGTGACAAGAAGCCCGCTGTATACGCGGATCACAGTTTAAGTGATTAAATAGTTTTAAACACACGGAGGCAGCCGCGATGCGCGGTACTGGGCGCCGGCGTAATGAGGCTACTGCTGTTTTGGGATATATTCATTTGGTCATTAATAATCGTTATTTATCAGTAAGTAATAGTGCGTGGTGGCCTGTTGGTAACGAACCAGACGCGGCTGCCTACATGTTCACGGCAGTCGCGGGTTTAAAACACAGGGCACACTTCTGACTTTTCGGAGTCATGTGTGTATTGATAGTCAATGACCACGCACTATAACGGTGAAGGAAAACATCGTGAGGAAATCTGCATAGCGATTTTTAAGAATTTCTATGGCATGTAAAGTCCGCCAACCCGCACTAGGCCAGCGTGGTGGACTATATTTCCTAACCACTCTCAATTGTACCCTCGATTGTAGAGTAGGTCCGTGCCCAGCAATAGGATGTATATGGGCTGATACAATACAATAAAGTAATATAGTATAGGACCATGTTGGTGAACAAGAAGGTATTGGCTAGTAATCAATAATACTACGAGAAGAAATCACAATTGCAAAGCTGTTATTTTACGTCGGTTTCCTCAATTGGATCAAGTCTATCCAAATGTGTTCTTAAACAACAACAAAACATAGTCATTAAAACATACATTGCATTTGCTCGCCAACAATAGTTACTTAAATTCAGTTAAATGTATTATTACAGTCTAAACAGAAACGCAGCGCTGATTTTCTCATAAGTGATGAATGTTACAAAGGTATTTTCAACCAACTTTTCAATTAATAATTATTATGTTTTCAAATTCCTTTGACCAAACAGCCAAACCACATACACAGACCGACCCATACACGCGGTCACAAGGGCTATTAGTCAAACGCGTCACGGCACATTAGGCTCGCCCGAACGAATCATGTACGATGTGCGATAGATATCAGATCCCGGCTGATACCGCGCGGCTATTTATTATACAAGACATATACGGGCTTGTTTTGTACTAGGAAGTGGTTGTGTTTGGGACAAATAAGGTTTA
Organism: Deilephila porcellus; assembly: GCA_905220455.2. Taxonomy (NCBI): domain Eukaryota; kingdom Metazoa; phylum Arthropoda; class Insecta; order Lepidoptera; family Sphingidae; genus Deilephila; species Deilephila porcellus. The sequence goes on from LR999987.1 coordinate 10,129,081, forward strand.
AAACCCTGGGGTCATAAGAATTGGCATGATTGCAAAGGACATACAAAAAAAATTCTTATAACAATTTCATGGGTACGTAAAAAAAATTCGAGAGCGATACCACTGCAATATGTATGATGTTTCTTGTCTTTTTTTCCTTTGTGTGCAATGAAGTACAAATAGTTAAAACAAATACAATCCTGGAATGCTGCTACGCAGAATTAAAACTGACCTGATACAATTATTTGAAGTAGTAAAAATAGTTTTTTTTTGCAATGTATTATTATAGCGGGGACAATCACTGAGTAAGTGTTTTCTATGTACACCGGTTGCTAAACTTTCCCATAAATATAAAATTCTTGTCAAGAACTTTCGGGTACATAGAATTCCTAACGATATTTTTCTTTACCGTTATAGTAGGCGACAATAATTACTTACTTAAAATAAAACAGCGACTAGGTTGTGCCTTCGTAATTTCAAATCCAGCGGGCCGCTGGGTCGTCTGTCACAGGCAAAAAATATGTTTATAACCAAATAGCTTAGACAAGTCAGATTTATGTCAGATTTGTGAGCCACTTACAATCCGCTGAGCTTAATATGTGTCAGAGAATCACCTTATTGCGAATATGAGCAGTCCGCGCATCATATACTTTGGGAGTGTAGTCTTTGGCAGAATGAGCGTAAAACCATGCTAGATAGTATGCAAATAACATCTGGAGTTGTATACTACACGGACCTTGTGGAGACTAGGAAGAATTTCCGTGCTTTCCGGCGATTTTGCCATACCTATTATTGGAATCAAGTATAACAGCTTACATATTAGGTCCCATTTAAATGTAATAATCACTATTCCGTGGTGCTTTACAGCTGGCTTCTCTGGCTGTAAATGTCTTTATGCGAGGTTGTTTACCTCTTTAGCTCATTGTTTTGTCACCCGCTTTATTAGGGAGGGAAGTGGACAATAATTTATTTCCAACTCCTCCTATTAATTTTACCTTTTTGATTGATTTCGTTGCGGGTTAAAGACAAGTTAGACATTCCCGGAGACGCGCTGAGCTTCAATGCTCAGTGTCATTAAAATGCGTGCCACTGTTGATCCTGGCTTACAGGAGTTGCAGTGGCGGGTGTGAGGGCGGGACAGTCTCCTGATGTGTCAGAGACAAGTCTGTCACCAAGCAGAGGCCAAATTGCAAACCGAGAAATTCATTAATGTGTTTTTTTATATCGAAACACAACAGACTATTAACGTTCCTCTGATCTACTTTTAGCAATGACAAACATTCATTCCACATACTAAATAATTTAATATTTACTAATATTCTATAATAAGGTTAAATGAGGCCAGTCCGCGAGTCCTGTAAGGCCAACAAAGACATACAACCGCCTCCAGACCATTCATCACGGCCGATGGTTATCTGTCCCTATCTGCGATCGCGCGCGCGGCCGTATGATTAGTACTGTGGGCATTATTTTAATAGGGCCAATTTATAGGAAGCGTTATTGTGTTTCGTAACTTGTATTCATACATTTTGTCTTTTTATAATAAATACACCCAACAGTCACATACATAGTGCCCACAATAAGATCGAGTCTGGTGTCGTGGGTATCAGGAACTACGAGAGACTATTCGGTCCCACAAACACCCAGATACGAATACTTGTGGTTCACACAAATATTTGTTTCGGTGCGGGGATCGAACCCGCGGCATCACGTTTCGCAGCAGGCGTTCAACCAACTGCGCCTAGAAGGCTGTCGTTTTATATGAATTTGTAGGGGATATGTAGAGGATAGACGGTACAATTAATCTAGATCATACGAAGGAATTTATCTGGTAGAAGAAAAGCGATTGCTTCAAATAAATGCATATTTATCAATGAAAAACTCCTGCTGAGAATGAACAAATAATTTTGATACTCGTGACAAACTACAACCAGTGTGGATTCGAAACTATCCGACATGATTCTGTTTATTTTTCCACGCCAAGTTTTTATTTTATTTTTGATGATTTTTAACGCGACTTGAGTAACAAAACGTGATAACTTATTTTAGCCCCTCTCTTTTTTACCACTAAGGTACACCGTCATACCAGTTTATGGAAATGCTAAATGCGTTTTTATTTTGTGTATTGGTACGACAATGTGACCACAATACGCCTGCTGATGAATCATTTAATTATCATCGCCAGCCATAAGAAATTTAGTGTTAAACATAGTTCTCGATTATGGATTTTCCTAAGGATTTCACTAGCGATATACATCCTTCATCCAGCGACTTCCAACTTCCAATGCTCTCTCCGTCCACCAAAATGAATGGCTAACAACAATAATCTTTATTCCTCACGTTAGACAGCCTGCGTAGCGCAGTTGGTTAGACGCTGCCTGTGAAACGAGAGGCCGCGGGTTCGATCCCCGCACCGAGACAAATGTTTGTGAGAACCACAAGTATTACTTTCGGGTCTCTCGTAGTTTCTGATACCCACGACACAAGACTCGATCTTACTGTGCGGTCAGGACTATGTATGTGACTGTTGGGTGTATTTAATATTTATTATTATTTGGGGCGGGGGGGGGGGGGACTTTGGACTTTATGGCTTAACCACTCTCAATCGATTCTGTCGATTGTAGAGTAGGCCCGTGCCCTGCAATGGGACGAATATGGGCTGATACAATACAACAATATTATTATTTATTTATTCAGGATTCACTAAATATAGGAAGGCATTAAGCCCACACAACAGCTGTGCGCCATATACAGCGTGTGGCGTAAGAAACCTTTTAACCGACTGCGCTGAAGGAACTTATCTACTTGTATAGGATCAGCCCCGGGCGGACGCGGCGTATGGGCGTATTTATAGTTTGGGATTAATATTGGAATAGATGAGGTTATGTTATAAAATATTCATTAAATATTTATATTATTGCCAGTTAAGCATAATAAATTTGAATTTAACTGTACTGTGTTGTATTTTGTGTGTTAATTTGAAAGAAATACTTGGATATTATATCAGATGTAGCGCAATAAATTTTCCAACGAAGTACAAAAAGCATTCACATTTCCATCAACAATCCGCGTGACAATAACAATAATTACATATATACATTTTTTATTAGAAAACTAATATATAGTGATATTATATAATTTAATTGGTCAATTGGGCTTTTGTGAAACACAAAATATTGATTTTTCAATACGTTAGTTAAGCATAACAACCGCAAAAACTAGACTTCAATAATCACCTCAATAAGTTTGATTAGAAATCAACCGCTCGACTATGCATACTCTACAGCACCAAACGGTAACGTTGCCTTGTAATTGTCTGCATTACACGCCAAACGAGTGTGAAACTGCGCACACAGGTTAACGCAACCAGTATTTAGGCCAAACATAACGCCTTACGTATAAAAAACACTAATTTACTAAATCCGGAAAAAAGAAGAAAGAATTAGATAGCAGACAGCAGTGTTAATGCAGTGTTGTGTTCTGGTTTAAAGGATATTGTAGCAAGAGTAACTGCTGGACATAATGAGACTTAATATCTTATGTCTCAGGATGTCGAGCGCAGTGGAATGCCAAGCATTGCTTTGTAATTCATGGTGTTTTTTGGTTCTGCTACTGTCCATGAGCGGTCGTATCGCTTACCATCAGGCGAATGGCCCGCTCGTCTCGCCATTCATCGCAATAAAAAAAGACAGGAATGTGTGACGAGTGGTTAGAGGTAATCATCAGTTGATATTCCGCCTTGACTGCATTATTCTTATTACTTATCATCAGGTGTGTGTTAGCTTTGGTAAGTCAGTTTTAAATTATGGTGCGCAGATCTAATAAAAGTAGCAGGAAATCATAGGATGCTGACCGCTTTTAATAGGTACCTAGATCTTAGAATCTATGGAAGAGACTTTTTAACAGTACGTAGCTCGTGGCAGTTCCTAGATGTAGTTACTTATGTAATACACTTCGGTTATTACTGCGATACAACTTTGATATTCTTTTTTATTTAAATAGGTAACACTATAATTTTCATCACATTTTGTTGGATTTGAAAATCCCAGAGGCACAATTTTAACCTTGGGATAAAAGATACCTCATTTGTGTTTACTCACTATACAGGCTAATTCCATTCCTAATTACACTCAAATTAATTAAGCAAATACAACAGAAGAATTAACAAACACACAAATGCACAACTTCAGCAACCATAATAGCTACATTAAAAACAGCGTCATATCCGTGAATACCTTCCCACATATTAATACAATATCTTCACGTGCCAGCGAGATTACTGTCCCGCAGGATATTGTTGTAGGTGCCGGGGTAGCTTCCTTACTGCCGTCATTACACGTAATAACATGTGCATGCGTCCGGCTGATTAGAGACAAGGATTGATTGGTATCGTTAATCTTAACAATGGTGCGGAATAGGTCACAGGTTGGTAAGGAAGTGGTTATTGAATAGAGATTTAAATTACAATGTGTCTAATGTATTTGATGGTCATTTTAAGTTAGGTAGCTTTTTTACTATTTCGATGCAAAAAGTACCTGTGCTATATACAAGGCAATGTTGCAAGAGTTGCAAGATATATAAAAAGATTTATGTTACTGGTTAGTTTAATATATTAGATATTCAAAATGATACATTAAAATATTATTTAGTCAACTTCAAAATATGAAAAAAGTTACGCTTGAGATCATGATGCCTATAATACAAGGCACATGTCTTGCTTAAAGACTTTTGGGTGTATTTAAATTACGAATACACCGACCTGTAATTGTTTCAAAAAATACAAAACACACAAACCCTAAACCAAAAACGTAATCCACTCATCAATCCCGACATTTCTTAATGATGATTTATCTTAAGAATTATCCCGTGACTGATCTTACGATCGGCCAGCGAACCCGGAGGAGAGGCGATTTATTACGGGCGTAGGAGGCAACTAAAAATTAGCCGCGACGCAACTACCGGTGAGCAGGGTTTTAAAATTTCTACAGTATAGTAATAGAGAAGATTAGGTGCATTGTTGCCTCGGGACACGCGTAGAATAAACTATTATTAGAATATACGAGACTACTGGAGGGTTAGGGTGTACGCTTAAATGGGTGACGATTGACGTTTTATTAAATTGTTGATAAATTACGAAAATAAACATGTTATATCGCAGGGTTAAGACTTCTTTAAATTATATTTGAAGATGCTTTGATATTTGTCTCGTAAGGATATCGGCGGTTTGTCTTGTAAGTGCGTGGTGGCCAGTTGCTAACGGACCAGACACGACTGCCAAGATGTTCACGGTGATCGCGGGTTCAAATCCCAGGGCACACCTCTGACTTTTTCAGTCATGTGTGTATTGATAGTGAATCACCACGCACTATAACGGTAAAGGAAAACATCGTGAGGAAACCTGCATACCATAGCGACTTAAGAATTTCTATGGCATGTAAAGTCCGCCAACCCGCACTAGGCCAGCGTGATGGACTATATGGCCTAACCACTCTCAATCATACTCTCGATTACAGAGTAGGCCCGTGCCCTGCAGTGGGATGTAAATGGGCTGATACATATATACAAGGATATTGGACCGCGGATCTCTTTTCAAAGGCAGCTAGAGCCCCAATCCAAAAAAATAATAATTAACGTGACGTGGCGATCATCGGCTGTGCTAAGCGATATCGATAGTTTTAATAAACTAGGTAACATCGAAACGCTGCGCGCAGCCCTAACCCCGCATCCACTCCATCTCTGATATAGCACTTGGCGTTTTTTAGAGCACAACAACACTATCATCTCTTAGGAAATATGGGTGCGTCCCAGCGTTTTGACGTATACACCGCGCTTGTTAGCAACTAGCTTGAGGCTTTGCGCGGAAAATAGCATAACGCGATGGTAATTCGCGCTGTCGACAGGTATAAGCGCTGGTGACGACGTACCACGCGTAATGGTCAGGTAACAGTCAAGGTTGTCGGTAGCGAGCGGTAATAGGTGGTTGTGTTTGGGCGGAGCTAGGGCTGCCAGGTTTGTCGATTTTATGTGTGCCAGTTTTAATGTGTGGCGTGTGTGGTTGGTTTATGTGTAGGTATTTCGACTGGGTCGAATGTGAATTGAGATTGGGTGGCTTGCTAGGTATTAATACTGTAGTAGCGATATGGAATAATTTACAGGAATTTTGTGGGTGCAAGTATATTCATTTTAATTTGGAGTACGACCACCATGTGTGTATTCGCCTTTCAGATACAACCTGTGTTTGTCATCTTCTAGTAGGCTAGATGCATTATAATCATTTTGTGGTGGATGCAAGGAGCCTGATGAGAACAAATGATGACAGATTTATGGTGTGAAGTATTTTGCCTAAAAATGTGTAACCGCGTGTAGTCATAATCAAAGATATGAAAAATTAGTTCTTCGTAGTGTTTTTCATCTAAATTAATTATCAAATTGTTATAATCATAAATAATATTCCCAATATTTTATAATAAATTGTGATTAAAACAATTAAATGTTCTGACAAGTTTATACAACAGCTTGAATATCCGCAGTAAAACCACCAGCCAACAATCCAACTCATATCCCGTATAACAAAATTACTTCCCGGATTCAAACTCCAACACAAACCATAAACCTTCACATACGCGGGGAACGCGAGCACACGACCATTCCATTCCAAACTATTCCACCACTTTCCGGGAAATGACACCGCATGGCAACACTGTTCGAGCGTGGATTACGAAACATAAGTTTGCGGAATTCTAGAGGGGTACCGGGAGGGGGTAAGGGGGGGGGGACCAAACGCACCTAGCTCGTGTACACGCCAATTGGTCCGGAATCTGACAGGTTGATGTATGCAACCATTGGAGCCCGGTGCACAGATACCGCGGGCTAATCGCGTAATTCTGTTATTATTGTCATGCGTTTATTAATTATTTGTTTGTGGTGCCTTTAATGGGGTAGTAAGGAATGGTGGTTAACGCACCCGATGGTACCGTTATTGGTCGATGATGTGTCATAGTAATAAATACGGAGATATTTTTCGTCTGATACGTTCATGGCACGATGGTGGTATCTTACGTTGTAAATTAAGAATCTTTAAAGCTCAATATTATCCATCCATCCATCAGCAAAAGGAAGTCCACTACTGAACATAGGCCTCCCCAAATGATTTCCACAGTGACCTGTTGGAGGCAGCCTGCATCTCTGTGGTGTACCTTGGGAGAGGCCTATGTCCTGCAGTGGACTGCAACGAGCTAATGATGATGATGATGCTTAGAAACGTGTTGTAGAGTTTGTGTAAGAAATTTTACGTAAAACTTTTAGAAAATTATTCATACATCGAATATTTGCCTCCGTACAAAATCAAATCCGAATTCATAATCAGCTTCTTACGTCACAAATTAAAATAAAATAATAAAATACTCTATAGTACAACCTAACCGACATTTAATTGTGCAGCATAATTACCAAACAAAACACGAAGCGGATGTAGTCCCACATATGAATGAAACTAAATTGGTGTAATTACAAGTCCAAATAGTACTTTCGCTTTCTGATCACTTCATTACATCAATCATTACTCTTATGCCGCTCGATCAGACGGTTTGTTTACAAAACTAATTCACTTAACTATTGACATAATGATATTAACGATTCTGTAATATAACCGCTTTTGTTAAGGCGAAGCGTTCTGCAAGCGGTTTTGGTTACTGAGATGAGCGGTTTAAGCGTTTCGTTTGGTTAACCTGTACTAAGTTTTAGGACAATGTAGATTTTTTGACATTTGAGATTTTTCTACTAGTATTTTAATGTTTTTAAAAACCACTTAATTAGTGTAATTACGAGCCCAAATAGTACTTTTGCTTTCCTATCACTTTTTTTATAAAAACCATTACTCTTATCTCCCCTTAATAGAGACAATAAGAAAAGTGTTATTGGACACATTCTTAGTCATAGTCTCTTTAAAAGTTTAGGTTAGATTTAAATAACTTATTAGTCATAAGGCTAGATTGTTGTTCAAATGATGTATTCGAGCCAGAGTACATCATTAAAAAAAAAAATACTCTTATACCGCTTGACCAAAGTGTTTGTTTACAAATCTAATTCACTTAACTATTGACATTAACGATTCTGTAATGTAATAAAACCGCTTTTGTTAAGGCGAAGCGTTCTGAAAGCGGTTTTGGTTACTGAGATGAGCGGTTTATGCGTTGCATTTGGTTAACCTGTACTGAGTTTTAGGACAATGTAGATTTTTTGACATTTGAGATTTTTCTACTAGTATTTTAATGTTTTTAAAAACCACTTAATCAGTGTAATTACGAGCCCAAATAGTACTTTTGCTTTCCGATCACTTTTTTTATATCAATCATTACTCTTATACCGCTCGACCAGAGTGTTTGTTTACAAAACTAATTCACTTAACTATTGACATAATGACATTAACGATTCTGTAATGTAATATAACCGCTTTTGTTAAGGCGAAGGATTAAGATGAAGCATTCTGATGTGAGCGGTATTGGGAACTGAGATGAGCGTTTTAAGCTATGTTTTATGTTGGGTGGTAACGAGTATTATTTAATATAGTTTAATTTAACGATTTGCGCTTAAGGTTGTTTATGGTATAAATAATACTATTAAACACTATTTTTGATCCTTTCAACATTGAAAATAATTACGTCACGCGGAATACATAGTGTAGTAATATTGGGTATGTTTTTTAAAACAAGATTCCCATTTTATAGACGTAAACAGTGATATAAAATATGAAATTTAAACAATTTATCGGGTGTTAAAACATTTGCGGATATGAAAACATATTTTATACGACTTGTATTGGCACTTAAAATGCTGCCTCACCTTGTACGGTAGACATGATTTGACATAATTTATAAATATTTATATATCCTTGTGAATAAAGTTTTAATATAGTGGTCTGTGTTAAACGGAACCACCGTTTTTCCTTTATAAATTGTCCTTCAGACTATTTAAGTGTTAGACGACGTTAGACGAATTAAATGAAATCACTTTCAACTTTTTCTCTGCTTTTGTCTTATTGTTATTTTTATTATTGTCTAATTGTTAGTAGTCGCTAGATGTGATGGAAGGACTCCAAAATGGAACTTCATGTCAAGGACTACTTATTTCACTTTGAAGAAACATAAGAGTCCCCCCAAAAATATTCATTGCGACGATCTAAAATTAGCGGCCTTTGTCAGTTCGCCGGTCAATCTCGTTAAAGTGCTTAATATCCACACGAAAACTCTTCTGGTGCTTTTGTTGTTACGATGACTAATAAAGTGTTACATAATTGAAGAAATGATAGAGGATTTTTACCAAATTTTTTAGCAACTTTTTAAATTGTACGTTAAAAATAAAATGGCGATAGGCTCGCGGCCTATCACATTATGGGACGGAAAATACAAGATGAAATGTGGGTGTCCTGGTAGCACCTCTGCCTACCCCTTTTGAGAAAAAGACGTGTGTTTATGTATGTATTTAAAATATAATGTTAAATTGGGCAATTTGTAAAATCCAAATATTTTTTTGTTACGACGCTAATTCTTCACCTGAATTTTTAAACTTACTTTTACTTTCAATCCTCCGCCTTAATAGTGATTTAACCGCAGCGCAGTTATTACGAGTGTGATTATACAGTGGAATGTTGGACATACATGTATTTATAGTTAAATATATGCCGGGCCGCGAACTGTGTCACGAGCACCGGATCACTTTTAGTTTCTATGTACCATGTTAACTTTGTTTCGACATTGCTGTCTGCCACATAAATTGTACTGGCGTGGTTTGCGAAATGCTCGTTTTGTTTCGGCTTTTTGTGGAAGGTTGGACAGTGATGCTGACGTAACCTTATATATATGTATGTATACCGTAGTCCTTCTGAGGCACAGGTACAGAGCTTCTTTCTTGTCAAAAAAGAGGTCGCTGTGTTGCTATTGGTATTAGATTATTTAGTTCCCTTAAATATCACCAGGTTGCAGTAACTACGAGAGACTAGGGAAAGTTATTCATTTTAATAATACCAATATTACAAATTTTGGATGACCTATATTTCAATTGAGATCTAGTTTCATTGTTCTTTTTGTGATACCAGTGCGTTTGAGAGATTTGAGTACAAATCTTGACTTAATATGCTTGCTGGAAACCTTTAATGTCTTCTGTTAAAAGTCACAAGGTCTCAAACTTTGTAAAACTAAGGCCTTAAATACGAATATCAAGCGTCAAGAAAATACTGCGGTATATGTTATTTACGTAAAATATAATAACCTTAATGCATGTTATTTTCTTAACTACTAAATTAAGCATTATTGGTACATATTATATAAAAAAAATATAAATGCATTTTAATACCCACATTTTACATCTAAACACTGGCCATAAAAACCGGACACTAAAAAAGTAATAGACAAGTGGCCAACACATGGAAGTCATAAAAACGGCTAATCGATTACCGATATGTAAGTTATCGATTATAATAATCGATTCCTCGGGGATGGTCCTTTTGCATATGTTAATATGTCCGTTTATTAGAGCAATTTTCTCGGAAACTCGATTAACAAGTTACAATGACATATAGAAGGATCGTCTGGTGTTGCAGTCAAACCGATTTATTGGCAACGTCTCGACTTGTGACGTCATTTGACACGAGATAAATTATGTTATCTGTGCGTTGTGATAAATAGTTTTAGTATTAATTTATTGAATATATTCTAATGTACGGAATTTGGTGTGTTATTTTCCATTGCACTATTAGTAGTTTATACTTGGACCAATGCAAAGGCTTCTTAGATGTTATTCTCCTAGGCATACCCAAAGCAATTGTATATACATAAGTATTCATTGTACACATCTAACTTCTTTTCCTATTTATTTACTACCTTCTATTTCTATCTACCGTTCATTCCACTCCATCCAAAGTTTGTCTGGAAGAGGTCTGGTCTATTTCCGCGGTAAGCGATAACACTGCCACTTATATAAACGGTAATTTCTATTTAAGTTTTTTCATAGTGTAAAATAAGGTAATAATTCATAAAATAAATAAGACTTTTGTTATTTTAGTCACCGGACAAACGTCAGAGACTCAGAATCCTTTAAACCCGATGTGGTTAACAACTGCTGCTACTGTTATAACAAGAAATGGATGGCTGTGATGCCGATGAATGTGATCTCATAGCCACTGAAGTAGGTACTCGAGAACATCATTTGTGAGAAATTCCAATTCTGAGAATATAGATTTGATTTTCAGGTCAAATTTACTACGGAAAATATTTTACTCCGAGAAGATCCCGATGACGTCATCAAATCAAGACAACAAAACACGTTCAGTCAATCCTTAAATTTATGACCCAAGGATATTTAGCAAAAGAACCGTGTTATGTCAAACCTAGTCAACTCGTGCCGCCAACCCCAGCTAGTTCTCACAATACCCTATTTTGCCACTTGCCAGCGGCACAGCGGTTAAGGGAAGGTCTTGTGGAATGTGTCATCGGGAAGGCCTCAGGGTGCAATTATGGCCCACTCTGTGTCCATCTCGATATGATTTACCGATACTGATGCGTCGCTCTCGGCGTGTGACATGCCAACGGTACTGTTATGGCCCTACATATATTTTATACTTTTTATGGCCTTTTGCAGGTAGACGAGCATGTGGCTCTCTTGATTGTAAGCGCTCATCGCCGCTCATGGACTTTCGAATTGCCAGGGTCCTAGCTAGGTCTAGACCTAACCCTAGGGTCAGGAGGGTATATTTCAAAGTGACTTTAATAAATTCGCAGTCATACATTAAGTTTAATTAATGCTCCTGAGTAGAGAAAATTCGCTGGAGTAAACGTGTCCTTCAGTGGAGACCGCGCCGCCCTCCAGTTAGGTGGAGTGACGATTTGCAAAAGGTCGCTGACAGATGTTGGATGCGACAAGCCAAAGACACCTGGTGAAATGGCGCAATTTGGAGGAGGCCTATGTCCAGCAGTGGACAACACATAGACTAAAATATGAGCTAAATTCTTTGTGCAATATGCCTTAAACATGTGCTGATCCAAAGTCAATTAAGAATAAGATTATAATTAAATATGTGCAACTTTTAACCTAAAGACCTACTTGCATATGCATATAATATCGGTAATTTGCGGTAATTATGCTTAATTATGCACTTGATTTTGCTCCACATTCAAAGTTCGCATTTCAAATCGGCTATTCAAATATTTAACCACACAAAACATCGATAAATCGATATAAAATTCGATTTGTATCAAACATATTATAAAACAATAATAAGCGGACACATCGACATATCGATATCAATAAAAAAGGGGATCGACAATTTATATCGTCTATAAATTCATAATAGCGCATTTATAAGTTGTAGCACAATGATTTATGCCACGCAACATCTAATGCCTAATAATTTATTAACCGTCACACATTTCACATGAAATTATATTGGACGCCGGTTTAATTTACCGGCTCTACCGGGATCCGCATGCGATATCTATCGATACATCGATATATCGATGCAATTACCGGTTGAATCGGGACTGATTTATACGATAATCACAGGACAGCACTAGTTCCATTCACATAGGCAAGGTTGCAGGTGCACAAACTTGATTGTTAATTTGGTGGGGGAGTTGTGACTATTATAATGTTAAATATAATATGTTTGAACCGGTAGATATTGGGCATGCATCGAGTTGCATTCCTAAACAATATTTTTAAAGCCAGCATTTTGCTGTATGAGACGCAGGAAAAGTGGTCAAGAATGTATCTGGAAAAAGATTTGGCTATTTAAATTAATTTAGAAACAAGAAAGACAAATTTAATAGACATAACTTTGATTCTTTGAGACACAAATACAGTTTCATATTTTGTTATTAAAACAAAGACGCCTAAACTTGAAAAATACACTTAGGTACTTAAATATTACGTCGAAATAAATTTAGTATTTGTGAATTTCCATAAAAATCTCAGCTGACCCCTGAAGCTACCCAACATAACCACATACCTTAGCCCAACAATAATACTTCTACAAAACTTCCCGTTCAAACTCGAGATAAGTCGGCGGCACACGTCGGTTCCTCACGCGCGGAACACAGAAGTCATGTGTCAGTGTAATTATGAGGTTGCCGCGCCGCTCCAAATATTACGCCGTGACTGAGTTATTCTGTAGCCTGTAGAGATAACTTTGTAAGACAGTCTTATGATTAATTTTTATTTTTTTGTTATAAATGGCATTGAAGGAGAACATTGCCACCTATAGACATATAGAATGAGGTAATTGGTGGTAGGTCTCTCATATATGAGAGGCCGCCTTGGTAGGTACCACCGCAATGTCTATAACTCCCGCCAAAGAGCAGTGTTAATGCACTGTTGTGTTCCGATTTGAAGGACATTGTAGCTACAGCACCTACTGGACATAATGAGATTTAACATGTTATGTCGCAGGATGGCAAGCGCAGTGGAATGCCAAGTATTGCTTTGATTCATGGTGTTGTTTCGTTTTGCCACTGTCCTTGAGCGGTCGTATCACTTGCCATAAGAAAACGAAGCCACTAATATATAATTAAGAAGTCACTAATAATACCAATTAATTATTAATGACTTCAGACACAATGCAACTAAAAATTTGGCAAAAAAGAACAACGACAATAAATAGAAAAATCCGGGCTGATAATAAATAGAAAAATCCAACATCACTTTGCCCGACCCGGGATTCGAACCCGAAACCTCAGCTTTGCAATCATACCGTAGTACAACTGCGCCACCGAGGCAGTCATCAGTCGGCATATATATTTCTGAATAGAACAAGCTGTATGAGAATGGCCCATCGCGTGCATTTTAATCTGAGGCGGCTCGGAGTAATAAGATGTTTGGCGCTGGTACTGTCGTCCGAACTAAGATTATACGCGATCAGTATGTAGACTGGTCGAGCCTTGTTTGAGAAATCGTGTTGCGCAAGCATTGGCACTTAAGAATATAGAAGCCATATTTTAGAAATTACAGAGTGGAGTGAAAATATTTAAAAAGAAAATTGTGTTTTTGACAGCCTTCTTGGCGCAGTTGGTTACACGCCGGAAGTGAAACGTGAGGCCGCGGGTTCAATCCCCGCGGCTAGATAAATATTTGTGCGATCCACAGGTATTTGTTTCGGGTCTAAGTGTTTATGAGACCGAAAGTGCCTCGTAGTTTCTGATACCCACGACACAAGACTTGATCTTAGTGTGGGGTTGGTACTATGTATGTGACTGTTGGGTGTATTAGGATTATTTATTTTATAAAATGTGGGGAAAATGAGCGAACGGGCTTTTCAATGATAACAAAAGAGGTTATAGGTACTTGATGTGTTGGCGGCCTTTAAGGACAGTGAAGGATCCTTTCTTGAAGCTCCCTGTGAGTTGATTGTAAGGACTATAAACATGATTTTAACAGTGACTTTTGGTTTGGTACTGGATCATTACAGTGCTATTATTAATGGTAAACAAACACAAACTCAGCGAAACAAGCAACCCAACCCAGAACAGATAGATATAGATATTATGTACGTCATAAAAATATTATAGTAACAGATATTAAGTATATAGTAATCTTCTAAATGAAGATCCATATTATACACCACATCGTCAATTCGTGTTTTATAAACAATGTTACATACATACATAAACTCACGCCTTTATCCCAGAAGGGGTAAGCAGAGGCGCCACCAGAACACCCACATTTCGCCTTGTATGTTCCGTCCCATGATAGGGAGGCGAGCCTATTTATCGGACACAAATTCCTGACTCCGGGCTGATAATGAATAGAAAAACCCAATATCACATCGCCCGACCCGGAATTCGAACCCGAGACCTCAGCTTTGCCACCGAGGTAGTAAATGTTGATACTACATAATACATTACTATTTTATTATCTATAGAATAACGTAAAATATTACACACATCAATTCAATCCAGGATACGTTGACCTATAACGCAATCTCGAGTAAATGGCCGCCCAGGGCTGCGTATAAAGTGATTCCACATGAGATCGCGATATGAACCTGCTACTCAGAGCCTTAGGCTGCGTACAGACATGTGTGGAAGATGTGTGGTGTGTGAGGAAATTTATCCATACATAAACAGGGTATTTCAAGACCGCGACCGAAAACGAAGCCAGGTGGTAATATTAGTGACTTCAGACACAATACAACTAAAAGTTTCGCAAAACTAATCGACAACTTTTTTTTTGTTAATTTTTTACTGATCGTCATATTTGGGTTATAAATACATAGTTTTACTGGAATAATAAAATGTACACCTATTTATTATTAAAGACGCAATGGTACGTAAGGGTTTAAATTACTATTATCGCAAAAACTAGGTATTACGACCTAAACAGGATATTTAAAAGAAATCAAAAAATAATCTGTCGCTTTATTTGCGAAATTTTTCTTTGCAATGTGTTTGTAACCACTAAAACTACTACCTGGCTTCGTTTTCGGTCGCATTCTTAATATACCCGGTTTATTACAAAGTGAGGTGGCAATGCGATGGCCACATATGACGCAGAACGGATAACCGCTAGAGTAACGTTTCTTGAGTGGAGAACGCGTCTTGGCAAACGTAACGTGGGACGCCCTCTGGCTAGATGGCGGGACGACTTGCAGTCTAGGCTCTGGGCGTACCTTGGGAGAGGCCTAAGTCCAGAAGTGGACAGCAACAGGCTGATGATGATGATACACATTACATACATAAATACACATAGTAAGTAGTGTAGTTGTAGAGATGAGTAGAGACTATTGATCTCTACTTTACTCGATTCGAACATTTCACTTATCGCCAACTTTCATCAAGCTGTGCAAGCATTCTCGTTGGTTTAGGTTTCTTCTAACCTGACTTCTCGTTTATGTTATTGATTTAATTACTGAAGGTTATAAACCACTAGCATCTCATTATTTTCCTTCCTCAGGCTTGTTTTGTGGAAAGAGGAACCGTGCAGTGGTAATTGATTATCAACACATATTTATGACTCAGATAAGTCAGAGGTATGCCTTAGTATTCGATACTGCTTCCGTCTCGGCAGCCGCATCCGCAACCAACGCCCACCATTCAGTTTTCGTTGACATTAACGTACTCTAGCGTACTCTACTAATAAATGACCTGTGTAATATTTTATACCCTTGTATGAAAAATAAAACACTAAAATGTAATATACGCAACCTTACGCAGTTTTCTCGGAGTGTCCGTGCGAAGCGGTGCTTTCTCAGTAATATAACTGGATTATTGGAAAACATATTGAACAATAACAAAACGGTAGTCGAACCACGATTCTGTCTATCGGACTTAGAATTGTAGCCGTCGAGATAGGTTTAATGGAAGTGGTAAAATGCACCGTTGTAAAAGTAACAGGGCGTACCTATTTTAATTAGATATTTTTATGAAACTGTCCCAGAATATTGTTTCATTGCTGGACAAAGCTTTTCCTTAGCTCCTTCCATTTGGTATTTCACATAGCTATTTATCGTTGGCCTGCGCAGTGTCATTGGTTAATATGCTGGCTGCAAAACGAGAGGCCGCGGTTCCGATTCATTTGTTTTGTATCTCGATGTTAAACTTATTCTTAGTTTCCTATACCAAGGTCATCGAACTCGTGTCAACTGTACTGTGTTACTGCGTCATCCGAACTATGTGCATTGTACTGTATTCAACACTTTGTATAAGCAAATTATGAATATAGACCTATAACTATGGGTTGGCAGATTTGACATACCAATTTTTTTTTTATATAAATCTCTAAGGTCTTGCGTCTTCCTCAAGATGGTTGACAGCCTCCGTGGC
The DNA here is from genome assembly GCA_905220455.2 of Deilephila porcellus. Lineage (NCBI taxonomy): Eukaryota > Metazoa > Arthropoda > Insecta > Lepidoptera > Sphingidae > Deilephila > Deilephila porcellus. The sequence goes on from LR999987.1 coordinate 10,145,868, forward strand.
GCAGTTGGTTAGACGCCGCCTGTGAAACGAGAGGCCACGGGTTCGATCCCCGCCGAAAAAAATATTTGTGTGATCCACAGATATTTGGTTCGGGTCTGGGTGTTTGTGAGACCGAAAAGTCTCTTGTAGTTCATGATACCCACAACACAATAATCGATCTTCGTGTGGGGTCAGAGAGTATGTGACTGTTGGGTATATTTATTATTATTCACCATTAAATTCCGTGGTGATTCAATACAGGTACAGTGTTCACAAGTCGCATCCAGTACACCCGGTATCGTTGTAAATAATATTTCCAATTGATCGTGAGACGTGACGGTCGTGGAAGTGAAACCTCTTTTGTAATGAGCGATTATGAGTAACGATACTGTTATTTTTTTTCTCTCCGTCCACAGTACAATAGGTTGCACAATTCGCGACGAATTTGGGATTATTAAGTTTTGAATTGATTGTTCGATGGTTTACTAAGAGATACTTCCTGCTTGTCAATTTGGTTCACACTGTTAGGCGTATTCTGCATAATATATTACATAAGAGGGCTTGTGATAAGGCATATTATTTTTTATTGCGATAATGGCGAGACGAGCATGCCATTCGCCTGATAGTAAGCGATGCGACCGCTCATGGACAGTAGCAAAATTACAAAGCAATGCTTGGCATTCCACAGCGCTCGCCATCCTGAGACATGAGATGTTAAGTCTCATTATGTCCAGTAGTTACTCTGGCTTAACGTGTAATGCTTGTAGGATAACATGGATGTTGATTGATTGATGGAATTTTCTGGAATAATGGACAAGTAACTAGCACATATTTAACTAACACGAGTTATAGGCTGTGAATCGTGCAGTCTCGGGTTCTGTCCCCTACTGGGTACTGCAGTTTAAGTGAGTTTTTCTGTTTTACAGACATGTTATTAGACATTATACTTCAGAATAGCGTATAATCTTCTTGCCCTTAGTAATCCATTTTTTTAAAACAGGACATTAATCAAACTACACAGATTTTATCATATTAACTGCACAATACTGACAGTATTACAACATGAATCATTTAATCTCAATGTACACTGACAACGAAGACACGCGTCAGACTCGATGACTTAATGATCATGTCAATTTGTCATTAGTGATAACGATTGACAAGTGACAATCTGATTGAGTCAGTAACGCCTTGTTATTCGATTATCTATTGATACTTCTGATGGTCAGAAAGAGGTCGGGATTTTGAGAATTGGGAGGTCATGGAGCTAGTGGTTTATATAACAGAGGAGAATGCCCATTCATGGTATCGGTAAAAAAAAATTGTGACCCCGATACCGATACTGCTTAAAATTCATTATAGAATTTTTTATTTTTGGTTTGTCCTTAAACTTTTCCTGTTTTATCCCGGAAGACAGGTTTTTATAAAATTAAATAATTATCATCGCATTTTATACGTCAGCCATTACTACAAATAGGGCTATCAGAGTGACTGGACTTCAAGTTCATTTCTCCAAGAACTCCGGGCCTGGGTCGCAATTATGTTTATTTTTATTGAATTTTTTTTCCTACACAAAAACGTAGGTTTCATCGAGGGACGGAAATCTTTGCACCGATACCAAGATTTATAGTAAAATGAGCATTCTCCTTTATTGTAATTATGCACTGCGCTAGAACGTGTATTGGCTAAAATCTCGAGTGTGTTATGGCCGGATAACATTATTGTTATTTTGCAGCGTAAAGTCGCTTTATATCAAACCATATAACCATTCACAAAACATCTACAAATACTACTAGACAAATATTCAATTCCACTAGCCATACTATACGTAATTAAGAATCTCCGTCAATGAATGTAAGAAAAAGTGTGGCGATTGCTCTCACGGGCCACAATGGGGCGTGAAATGAGTTCCACCGTGTTACGCCATGAAGCATTGCTCTCGATACACAGTATTGGGACAGGAAGTATTTTGAGTTAATGTATGTGATATATATTTGGTAAGACGCCGGCTGTGATACGTAAGGTCGCGGGTTCGATCCCCGTATTGAGACAAGTATTTGTGTGATCAACTATTCCTACTGAAGTCGAAGTAACTGTTGTGTGACTTAAGCATTTTGAAAATGTGCTGCATCTGATATGACTGTAATGCGTGGCAAATAAATATATGGTAATTTATTTTTCTATGAAACGTTGCCGCTGACGGAACTGTCTATTGGGCAGCTTTGTAATGAAAAGAGACCTTTAATGACAAAATGCATATCGGTTATAATCAAACGCATAGGTAATAAATCACTCAAACATGTGGGAATGAGAAAATGAAACTCACACCATGCATTCCTCTTAACGACCTCATTTCCACTGCCTTAGTTAATACGAAACAAATATTTAGCAATCACAAAGATCCGTATCAACTCTGCTCAAATCTTTCCTTACAACAGTCATAGATCGGCATTACATTACATAAATTAGACTGACAAATACAACAATTCACAACAGCCCGCAGGGACACTCACGTGGCCGACTAGTGAGCGAAACTGGCATAAATGCTGCGTTGATTACAGCTGAATAGCTCAATCAGCTGGTTGGGTAATGTCCACTATATGTTTTGACGTGTCCAGCGCCCTCGCTTGTGACGTAAATTGCTACAATTATGAGAAGTGTGTCAAGTAAGCGAGATGTGGTGGGTTGAGGCGGTATGGTTTGGTCCTTCGAGCCGGATTTGTTTTTGGTGGTATTTGATTTTGAGATGAAAATAAAAGAAGAAAAGCAAATGAAATTTAGTTTATGGAAGAAACATGTATACTTGTCTTTCTTGTTTTATTTCTATTCGGCTAGAATATTAACAATGTCCAACGCTTCTACGCTAATGGTCGACAAATATCAACGACCATCTCTAGGTGACGTCATTTTCTATAGGCGGCAGTGATAACTTACAACCGTTTGAGGCGCTAGCTTAATTGTCTAGTCCAGATGCCGTGCAAAGAGAAGCCAGTTATTATACCTAGTTACAAAAAGTACACAAATCGGATACTTAAGATATCTATCAAATGAGGTAAGTTGTAATTGTTCCAATTGATATAATCAACTAATATAATTGTAAAGCCTAACTATGCCTAACAACAGAACGTACTTTTCACTGGTCTTTTGTTCCCCTATCCACTCAATATGTAAATCCCTCACCGTATGTCCACGCCTATCATTACAAATGTACAAGCGCAGAAATGATTATATACCATTGATATGAGTTGTATAACCTCAACACGTTCGTTTCTCTGCTACTTAGTGATTAAATGACACGGCCGGGGATAATTAGCAGGGAAGCGTAAGAAGTGGAATTTTATGAGTTTACCTGCTCTGCTAACTAGGGTAATTAGTGTGTGGAAGGGACTGGTCGAGAATTTGAATGTAGAATGTTTTTTTCTTTTTGACTGCCACTTAATTTCTGTTTTTAAATATATTTTTTTTTTGTTGCATAGGTTTTCTGTAAAATAGTGGTGCTTCGACCGAGTTTACCCATACCTGAGTAACTGGTGGTAGGTCTCTTATATGTGAGAAGCCGGCTGTGTAGGTACCACCACAATGTCTGTTTCTCCCGCCAAACAGCAGTGTAAATGCACTGTTATATTCCGGTTTGAAGAACATTGTAGCCAGAGCAAGTACTGGACACAATGAGACTTAACATCTTATGTCTCAGGATGGCAAGAGCAGTGGAGAATCCAAGGATTGCTTTGTAATTCATGGTGTTGTTTGGTTTTGCTACTGTACATGAACGGTTGTATCGCTTACCATCAGGCGAATGGCATACTTGTCTCGCCATTCAACGCAATAAAAAAATTATAAAAAATTGGAAAAAATTCTCATCGTAAACGAAAAGATCGAAAAAATAAAATTCCCGGCTATAGCGTATCTCTTAGTTCATAAACCGTTACACAGCAGACGATAAGTGAATTTTAAATTAAATTTAAATATATTGAAAACGGTAATCTAGCAGAACAAATTCGTAATGATATTGTTACTTGTATTAGAAACTTCACTGTGGCATTTTGACAGGTTTCTCAGCGGCAGTACGAGAAAATAAAACTAACTCGGAACACTTACACCCGTATTCTAAGACGTGTCCTCCAATCTTCCTCAACCTTATTTTAGTCGAGGTGACTTTACAAATGAATTGGAGGGACCCTCGAAAATGGTATGCTTAGTTAAAAATATACCTTTACTAAAGGTTCCTCGAGTGAGGTTGAGTCAAGGAAAAACGTCATTAATTACGTCATTGATGTATAGATAAAGTAGAGATTTAACAAAAAACCTTTGAAAATAGTCTATGATCACTTGAAAAGTGACAGCCAAATGTCATGTCAGAGTGTTTACATAGAATAATATATAATTATTGAACTCAAAATCTTCGGGATTGTGACTGGAAGACAAATATTTAGTGAGTCGGAGAAAAAAACGCATGCAGACAGGAGGAGGGTCATACCATCCAACCCGGAAATTTCGAAGGATATTCTTTAGATGAATCGTCGTTCGGGATATTCGTACGGAGTATCGTACAAGTATTACAGGAACTGTTGGAAACCTTTAATAACTTGTTTAAAATAATAAACACTGTTTCCAAACAACAAATCTTTTATTAAATGAAATAAAGAGTAATGTTTGTATCATTCACTAGGAAAACGTGTAAATCGTGTAGAGGCACCCACCTCAAAAAATTGTTGGCATGTTTAGGTATTTATGAATTTTAAAAGGTAAACTTTATTTCTCTCTTTTAATTACAATATTAAAGTAGGATTATTTCTTTTATTTCTTCCTTAAGGTAGGTCGCGACGTACCTTGAGTTTGACAGTTGATTCCTTTCCTCGAGACAGGAAAATTTTTGAGTGACGTTGAGTGGAGGAGATTTTTTTCTACTAAGAATACGGATTTCCTCTAGTAACGTCAAGTGGAGTCGAGAAAACGTCTTAGAATATGGGTGTTAGTTTAATTAACTTGGATACACTGGAGTTGATAGGATACCACTTTTCATAAATAAGGTATTTTTTCCTAATTAACACTATTAATTGGTATTTAATATGCCTCAATATAATATTTAGATTAATTATATAATTGAAAGGTGTAATGCGTGCGACAAAGGTGTTAATGACACAGACCATTTTAAAAACAAGTCATTATAATGAATTTTGATTTTCTAAAGAAACAAAAGATACAAAATGATGGCCACAGAAACTCTACTGCTGAAAATAAGCTTCCAAAGACATCGAAAATTATCTGTAGGAAGCAACCTATAGGCAATAACATTTAGTATAAAATTTACTAGTTTGTACAAAAAAATAACACTAGATTGATTCGAAATTTCCAGAATTAAGTTTTTTATTGAGTACTTGCATAGTAAAATAGACTACAGAAATTGAATTTCACAGACTTTCCAGTGGTAAATGAACCTACAATAATGTAATAACGTTAGTTACGCTGTTGCCACTACACAAATTTAATTTGAATTTTCCCAATATTTTTTGTTTATCACGTAAACGTTCACGTTTAGCTTTTACAGTATTCCTATTAGAAATTGATGCATTTTGAATAACATAAGATACGATCCAGATATAGAATCAAGACCTCAAAATTGCAATTATAGCATAGAAGCTACGGTGAGCAGAGAAATTTCATTTGTTTGAATGAAAAATAATAACAATTCCTCACTAAGGTTTTATTTTAACTTCTAATATAAGTTGTTCATATATGCAACTAGAATGAGAAGAACAATGAACAGACAGAAATTACTAAAAATATCCAAGATCACAAATCTACAAATTGCATCATTATCGTTCACTTCAGTCCCAATTTACCTCGTTTAGACGTACAATTCTGATTTCGTAATATTTATTCTTACACCAAAATCCATATAGCTGTATAAAATCAGATGATAGGGAATAAATTAAGTGTGCAAAGAGGGCCTCTTTGACTGGCTGGCTTGGGTTAACCAGTGGGCGCTGTCCGAGGTTCTAATCTTGTAATTGACTTCCCACGAGCACAAACAGTTTTTGCCCCAACCGGCGTGCCTTTGACTGGGCAGTAGATACAGGCTGCTTTTAATTAGGTTTATGCTATAAGTTTTTAGTGAAAGAGATGTATAAATGTGTTAGGGGGTGAAGGAATTCAAGGTTTAGTGAAATGTAAAAAAATATCGTTGATAAGAATAAAGATAATTTTTTGAATACAAATATATGAATATACCCAAAAGTAATATACATAAGCCGGGCCCCTAAGATCGAGTCTTGTGACGTAGGTATCAGAAATTACAAGAGATTTCACGACATTCAGACCTGAAAGATTTCACAGCTAGCTTCTTAGTCTTCCGGATGGGCTCGGGAAAGTGACTTCAATCCTTTTAAAGGCCAGTGCACCCAATCAATTAAAAAAAAATCAAAATAATTTATTTATTCCATTTTTTTAAGCCTTTTGTAATTATAATGGTCTATGTCATATGTCAGGTCCATGTCAGTGCAATTGAAATGACTCATCCACCAGTGAAAGATGGTTATCGATACGATATACTTATTGCTCTTCTGTGGATTGCTATGACGTGTTTTCCACTATCATTACAGGATACACATATTCCACTAGCAGCTGTTTGAAAGCTGCGTTTTTTTTATTATATCGGGTATATCAAGACTGCGACCGAAAACGAAGCCAGGTGGTAGTATTAGTGGTTACAAACACGATGCAAATAACAATTTCGCCAAAACAGTGACAGATATTTTTTTTTTGAAAATCTTGTTTGGGTGGTAAATACCTAGTTTTTGCGAAAATACTAATTTAAACCCCTACATACCATTGCGTGTTTAAAATTAAAGAGATGTACATCGTTTTTTTAGGAAAACTATGTATAAATCACCCAAATATGACTATAAGCTAAAAATTACAAAAAAAAGTTGTCGATATTTTTTGCGAAATTTTTACATGCATTGTGTCTGAAGTCACTAATACTACCACCTGGCTTCGTTTTCGGTCGCGGTCTTGATATACCCTGTGGAATATTTTAGAATGATTAAAGTACTCAATATTTTATTGCACGCCACATGTTATAAAGATGTTAGTTACGATTTGTTGTATGAAGTTTAAGTTTTCATATTTAGTAATTTACTCCTTTTTCCATCCTCCAATAATTTCCTCGTGTCAAGCAAACTCACGACCTTATTTTTTGTAACTTTAATTGAGAGCAATCAAGTCTATCAGCAATAAATTAGATCTTAGCCTTTAAATTAAATCCAAAATCGAACTCTAAACAAATCATCCTATAGAAATAAAATCTCGTTACTGGGACCACATCTGTGTCGGAAGCGTTATATTTCTCGCCGATGCAGACGCGAGACGCGACAAAGTTACTTGCCACTCCTCAAAGAAAATTCTATATCCACATAAAATACTCACTTACACGCAAAATTGAACCATAAAGTGATTCATTAAAGTCACTTTCAGCGTACACAGTCAAAGTGCGATAGTTCGAAACGGAATTAAAAAGTAATCGAAAATGAATGCACGCCGCGTCAGACGTCCGAGAAAGGAAGGCACGTATTTGTCGCGGTTCCGTAGAAAAAAATCTTATTTCATTCATAAAATGAGACGCATTGAGTTCGGTTGGCGTTTTTTTACAATCGACTTTATTCACCGGTCGATGGTGGAATGATGTCAAAGTACGCTTTTTGGAAATGTTCTCGAGCCAGTGTTTACACTCACCGCCCGTCACGGATTAAATTTGATGGATTCCCAGCGCGTCTATTTTTATCTTCACAGCCTACATACGTTTTTGTGTCGGTTTAATTATTTGATGCGTGATCTGTTCCCGATGTTTAGTGAGTTGTGGATAAGAAAAGAAATAACGTAAAAGTTGGCTGTTCATTTCGTGTCTTCTTTTGCCTGTACTTACCCATACTTACAGTCGACATTATTCTTATTTAAATCAGACTTTGGTTTATATTATTACAGTCAGCTGCCTCCCTGACACTCCATTTGAGCATTAGATCTTTTAGTCCAGCCCTGGATTCAAAGGAATTAGTGGATTTCACATGCCTAAGAAATTCTTGTTCAAAGCTCTCAGCTATGTAGGTCCCACGGTATTAACATTCACCGTTAATCTAAGCGATAATTAACTAGTAATACACACGTAACGCGTCAGAGGTGTATCAAAGTCTGAGTCACGCCTTGGGCTCGAACCTGCGACCTGCAACTTGTCAGTCCGGTTTGCTTGTGACTAGATTATGACTTTACGTGGACCGAAATTATAATCTATTACACAGCTAAAATTTATTCTTAAAAGTCGAAAATGTGACATACGAAGCTATGATAGACTTTTCAGTCACGCCCCGTGTTTTAAAGGCGATAGCGGTATATCTCAGGGTTTTAGTTTATAAGGCGTTCTAGAATTATTTTTTATTAGAACGGTGATTCCGACATACCTATATATGCATCCGTGAAGGGGTTTCTTCGCGTAAGAAAAAAGTCTCAGTACTTCCTTTAATTTTCCTAAAGGACCTACTGAGACTAAACCCAAAAAGCCTATAGACATAGCGATTACTCTAATAACCCAGTCTAAACTACGTACACAGAACAATTTCCATACAAAGACGAGCATTAGGCTAGGACACAATGTTCCCATGGTCAGCCACGGTTCAAAACAAAAGGGCCAGTTTACACAAACGGCTAAACTTTCGAATAACGTAATCGAGATCACGACTGGAGCATTGTGCATCGATACGATCCGTCGATCTCGGCGGCGTCGCTCCGTGCGTGCGCGCATGCATTATGTACTCGCATAGTTTAGTGCGGCCAGTTACACTGGGCGGTGGGTTAACTGATAGTTATAGGTTAAGAAGCTTGTTTAGTTGTGGGATACATGCTATAATTTTGCGGTATAATTTTGATAAATGCATTTTTTATTGGATTGAATACCCAGTTGATGAGATTATGATGACTACGATTCATTGACGAGATTTATAGTTAAGGTAGTTTTTTAAGTCGGGAGTCAGCCCGGAGTCAAGAACTTTTGCCCGATAGGCTCGCCTCTTATCAAATCGTCAGACGGAACACACAAGGCGAAACGAAAAAGGCGTGACTATAGGTATGTATGTATTTTTTTAATAAAGAACTAAAAACAACGATAGTCTTGTAAAAATAAACGCTAATAGCTTCACGAGTACTAAATAATCGATAAGAGGTAGATAATAATGATGATGAACGGTCTAATGATAGCCTCAATCAATTTTGTATTGAGTTTCTGGTCTCGGCTCCCTGGTTTTAACGTTTGTTTTTATAGAGTTTTGTGTTTAGAAACATACGAAGCAAGCGATACTAAACAGATAGTGTTTTGTAATCTCGCAGCATCACATGAAAAAGTTACATTACGCCAATCCAAAACAATTTCAAAATGCAGAAGAGAAATTAAATTTTCGAATCGGAATTTGCATGCAAAAATAGAAAGAATCTCAGTAACCTTAAGATATTTAAACCACAGCTTAATATTCAATTAAACGACAATGCAACCGGCCCATTACTATGCGCAGAAACCCGATAGGCATCTAGCAATGGGATCGTTAGTTAGTGCAGCGCGAAAGCTATTGCGGGCATTTTGTTTGAAATTAACAATTATGGCTTTACACTCGATTTGTATGCTCGAATCGAGCCATGGACGTGAAAGGGGACACTGGGCCTGAATTGTTTAAGGCGTAGTGCACACATGTGCATACATGTGAAGATAGATTTTTGATGACATAATGAGTGAATTTTGTTATTGATAAATAATTAATAATAATAACAAAAGCCGGAAGCGAAAGCAGCGGACCGGGCTCTGTGGCGTACCTTGGGAGAGCCCTATGTCCATTTGACTGCAACGGCCTGATGATGATGATGATGATGAAATAATTAATGTTGCAGGAAGTTGTTAGATGAATGCTGCAACTAGAATTTGGTGAAGAATTACTTGAACATCCCCCATGTTCTTTAAAAGTTGAAGATGATGATCCAGTATAGTCTAACCTTCATCCCTTCGTCCCTATGTATTCGTCCGGCTTTCGTCTGCCAATTCTTATCGAATTGGTCCAATTTATCTACCTACCTTCTGCGCGATTCACCACTTGGTCTCCTAATGTTCTGTTAAGTATATTCTGTATCGTTTCTTAAAATAAAACTTCAAAAAAGTCAACATCCATCCCCTTAACATTAGAGAAGTCGAAGCATTTACTTTACAAAGTCAATGTCGTTTTGTATTTGGACAAACGGAATAATTTTATATAAGGCATCGACGTGATAAACTTGACAGATGCATTTTGAAATATTTTTCCATAAATAAACCGTTTAAGGTTTATTTTACGCACTTTTTAAAATTATAACTTGTTTTCTTGTTATTTTACTAATAAATAGTGTTAAATATACATTTATCATACAAAGGGTTGGCCATGCTGCAATTATTAACTTTCCGACGTTTCGATCACTTTACAGCTTTCGTGGTGACTACGAAAGTCCAGTCCACCTCGTGACGTCGAAACTTCGGAAAGACAAAAATGTAAAAATGAAATTAAATCCTCGATAAAACCCGTAAAAATAGTTTTAATTCAAAGAGAATGCTTATTGCCATGATCCATTTAATCTGTTGCGCCGCTTCATGCGCATTGGCATGACTTGGCTACGAACCTTGACGTCCAAAATCCGTTTACCAAGTGCCTAAAAATTTTAACTCTAAAGGAAAATCAGTGACTTTACCTTCAATTTCCAAGTTAGAGTAATAATTAAGTCATGCTCATGTTACAATGCAGCGGACATTGGGATCACATCGCTGTGCAAACAAGCGGCCATTATCATAGCGTTTCCTACACCGGAAGAGATTCGCACACGGCCCGGCCCGGTAACTACCCTGCCTAGTGACGCGGTTACAATAGATAGATTGGGTTATCGATAAATCTGTGTCAGTATTAGGGGTGTTATTGCTTTTTTGGCCATCAAATTAATCAATCTGAGGATTTATTTTTGGTGTCAATCACAATGTTTAGGCGATACAATAAGTGATAACAGTTAATGATTTTGTTTCTTATTTTCTTTTAGAATTAGGTAGTATTTATAATTTCATAACAATATAATGGAATGTTAATTTAAAATTGCTAATTGGTTTATAATCATATCTAATTAAAAAAGACATACATTTTCAGTGATAAAACCTAGTGATTAATATTGACACTTACTTGAATATTGCGAAGGTGATTCCCTTATCTGTAACAATTAACACAAATCAATATAAAATGATCACATTCAATTTTTGCCATTTCAATTTAAAATCACAACCCTGATGGTGCAGTAGATTTAAAATAGACTACAAAATAAGGACCCTCCTCATACATTTTTTTTTGTAGTTTTTTTTTTGACCTTGTCGTTCCGGGACCAAATATCTCATCGCAGTGTCTCATACTGACAAGAAATCTAATTTACGACATGCTGAATTGTAAGGCGTATTTATTATTATTATTAAGTTATAATAATATGTATATAATGTTCCCACAAGACGTCCCTGTATGATATAAAAGAGGACTGCCTCACATGTTCCCAGTAACAACCGCCGGTATCAAATGACGGTTGAAGTGACGCGCAAAATGTTTTATCGATAAAACAAACAAAATAACAATTATTAAATTGTTGTTAATTTGAATACTTCTATGGTATGGAATTTCTATGGTATGTAAGTCCCCCAACCCGCACTAGGCCAGCGTGGCGGAATATATAAATAAATAAATACACCCAATAGTCACATACATAGTCCTGACCCCATACTAAGATCGAGTCTTGTATCGTGGGTATCAGAAGCTACGAGAGATCTTTCGATGTCACAATATGGTCTAATCCCTCTCAATCGTACTCTCGATTGTAGAGGAGGCTCGTGCTCTGCAGTGGGACGTATATGGGCTGATACAGTACAGTACAGTTATTTGGAAACTACCGGCAGTATGGTTTATTAGTTGATGAGATACGCCTTGACGTCGACTTTTTAGGATTTCTTAATAATAATTTATCCAGTTCAAGAAGCAGCGTCCTTTTTATAATAAATCTATAGTCTAATCTATACTTGCATTTACTGAATAACTATCCACCAACCCGCACTAGACCTGTTTTGTAAGTCAAGTCAAAACCAACAGCACTAACAAATAAAAAAGACTACAACCCCCTCAAATAAAAAAATAATAACTGAAACTTGAAGAATTTAACCGTGGCACGTTAAATCTCATCTTAGAAGCTAGGTAATTGCCCTGGCGACACTCCAAAGTGTCGCGCTCATTTCAATTAGCTCTCTTAAATATTCAATGTCTTTAAAATAGGCTCCGCGATTCCCGAGGCTAGTTCGGAAGTTTCATTACTGCCTGAGGTTAATTGTTGACTGCGCTCGGCGAAATGCTTTTACAATCTCCTGTTTTACGATGTAAACTCGTACTTTCCCAATCTCGGATTTGTTATGAAAAATAAATGCACTAATGGCAGGTGATTATGTCGTTAATTAGGAAAGTTTTAATCTCTCCGATTTGCGTTAAGTTTTAATGGGGTATTAAATTTTGGGAGTATTTAAATTGTTTATCAGTGCAGGTGTAATAATTTCCATGTTGATGGTCACGCCCCCTATTGTAACTTGTGAAGGATACAATCTGGACGCTTTGTAGGTGGTATTAGTGACCCCTCACTCTGCACCTTTGGGGATACAATATACATTTAATGACGAAAAGAAAACATTAATACAAACCATATCTTAATGACACCTCAAATTATTTTAATTGTAAATTCGAGCGTAATTTTATTTTATATTGTATGTGGGCGCGCGTTGTAACATATTCACACAACAACATATTAGGTTGCTTAGGTTCGGTGGTTAATTTTAAAGAAGATAACTATATACATACATAAACATCACGCCTTTTTTCCCACAAGGGTTAGGCAGAGATGCAAAAAGGACACCCACGTTTCACCTTATATGTTCCGTCTCATGATGTGACAGGGGGTGAGCCTATCCCCATTTCGGGCATAAATTCTTGACTCCGGGGTGATAATGTCTAGCAAAATCCAATATCACTATACCCGACCTGAGAGGCGAAACCGTCACCTCAGCTTTGCAAACATACCGTAGTACAACTACGCCACCGAGGCAGCAGGCGGAAGATAAAGTTAAAGTTTTGCAGACACTTTCTTCCGTTTCTTTCTCTCATTTACAATATTAAAGACATTGCCAATGTCCTTACTCTTCATGCATTACTCATCTATCAGACAATGATCCAAACAAAATCAATTACCAAACCAATTCAATAATACTAATGAATACAACAAGAATGATTTGCAAAACCGCAACCTACAGATGGACATCGATAAGGCATCGATGCTACATCGATAACGTCGTATCGATATACGCGCATCGAGTAGGAGGGGCGCGGAATGCGTCGGCGCATCACTAACGCACACGGACTGATGATCATTGCGGGCGCATGCGCTCTATAAATAATATGTTGTAAAACGATTTTCGATAGATTAATCTGAATCGTGCGCACGGCCGCGCGCCGCCGGGGCACTGGATCTATTGTGGATCGATTTGGAGTTAGGTATCGATAGAGGGTACAACCCTTTTTATACTGGGCATGACGGCATTGCGCCTGATGAGAAGTGCAGTACAGTCATGATAGACTATTCACCGAAGTAAGACAGTTATCTATCGGTCAGCACAATTTGCCGGCCTGATTGTATCCGGATATACACATTACACAGGTTGAACCCAAAATCCAACACATTTGGTGCGGGTTCGATCCCCGCAGCGAGACAAATGTTTGTGTGATCCACAGGTATTTGTTCCGGGTCAGGGTGTTTGTGAGACCGAAAAGTCTCTCGTAGTTTCTGATACTCACGACACAAGACTCGATCTTAGTGTGGGTCAGAACTATGTATGTGACTGTTGGGTGTATTTATTATTATTGTTTACATAAGTCACTATGACCGGTCGTTAGCCACTGTTTAAGGTTATACTCAGGTAGATATGAATACCATACCACCAGCCGCCTAGTTTACACATATTCGCAATGTTTCCTTATTCTTTCAATTTCGTAAATAATAAAAAAGTGTTTATTGTTTTGTACGTTCTATTTTTCATATTTTGAAAATTACAAGAAATAGTCGTGTTGGTAAGCGGCCCTCAGGGTTATGAAAATGCACATCATCAAGAGCTTCGTAGGTGTATTACTAGCTAAAGTATGTGTTAGGTGACGAAGGGGAAAATCTAGCTAAGAAAAGGATAGTAAACATTATTTGGCCTTTAGCTATTCCATTGGAGTTAGCACTTAATATGCCAGTAATAATGAGTTTTTGTAAATTGGGCCGGTCTGTTTATCCCGGAGTCACAAATGTGTTCATAATTTCTTAATTCCAAAGTAAAATTCAAAACTCCAAACCAAACATTGACATTTGATTTGACATTTGACAGCCTCCGTGGCGCAGTTGGTTAGACGCCGCCTGTGAAACGAGAGGCCGCGGGTTCGATCCCCGCACCAAAACAAATATTTGTGTGATCCACAGGTATTTGTTTCGGGTCTGGGTGTTTGTGAGACCGAAAAGTCTCTCGTAGTTTCTGATACCCACGATACAAGACTCGATCTTAGTGTGGGGTCAGGACTATGTATGTGACTGTTGGGTGTATTGGGTGTATTTAAACATATATATCCCAAAATCGTGTGCCGTGTCTACTCCATTCCCCGCTCTGCACCTGAGCGCACGCGTGGTCATACGTAACGTAATGCGCGCGGGTCCTGTGGGAATGTCCGAGCGGGACCATTTGTGCCGGACTACACGTGCGCCGCTCCGAATGTCCGGCCGGACAGCATTTATTTGTATTTTATGGAAGGACGTCGTTGACCCAACCACTTATGCACTCAGCTGTACGTTTGCGGATTTAATATTGTGAAATTGTGTTTCATTTTTAATATATTGCATGGATGATGATTTTGACAGCTTCCGTAGCGCTGGTTAGACGCCGGCTGTGAAACGGGAGACCGCGGGTTCGTTTTTCCGAGACAAATATTTGTGTCCACAAGTATTTGTCTCGGATCTCGGTGTTTGTGAGACCGAAAAAGTCTTTCGTAGTTTCTGATTCCCGCGACACAAGACTTAATTGATCTTAATGTGGGTCAGGACTATGTATGTGACCCTGTATTTATTTATTTAATGATGAATTTGATTGCGATAAACTCAGGATTACTGGTTAAAATGGAAGAATAAAGATGAAAGAGGAGGTAAGGTTTCTTGGGCCTCCTAGTCCAAATTTTACATGCAAACATAGCGCTGTATACCCAAAGGAATAGGCAGAGGTGCAACCACGTCCACCCAACCTTCTTATTTTATTTTAATAAGTAATTAGGCTCTCTTGATTAATTTATAGTTGCGTCATTTGTCTAGTAATTTTCAATTGCGGAACGCTAGTTTCCGAGTTTCATTCCGACATTTTTTGTGGAACAGAGGAAAAATATAACAAGTTATTTCATAATAATTATGCGTTAGTATGAATTCGTTCAATATACATAGGTTTTAACATTATTAATGCAATATTTTTTAGAAATAATTTTCGTGCAGATTGTACAATTAAATTAAAAAAAAAAGATTTTCTGAACATATTATTTCGAATGTAGGTGCTCACAATTGAAACCGCACATATACAACCACTTCGATAAAGGGTCCCAGGATATCCCAGGTGTTAATGAAAGTGTAATTTTCGATTCGATAACAAGCCAACTCCATGCTTTGCTCCACATTGTTCTTAGTTAACAACATTGTTGGCTTGGGTTAAAATTCACGATTGCAGATATTGAAAACAGATATCGGTTTATTTAGCAACTATCACGCCTTGCGCGTTAAGGGGGACACAGAGATTAAAACGCAAGTTTAGTAGGTTTTCACCCATTAATGCTTTTATTGCTGAAGTTTCTAGGATTGTCTTATTTTTGAATTGGTTCGGTAGAGTAATTTTAATGTTCTGATGGTAAGAAGAGTGTTACCCAGAGAGAATATCGATAAGTGAGAGATGTATTTTTCGTCAGTAGACATCATTATGGCGGCCTGATCGAAACCGAAAGTACACGGAGTGTTTTGGAACACGACATACTATGGTGGGTACCTTGTGTACCCTAGTCGCTTTCTGAGCTGATACCGATTTCTTAAAATTCTACCTATCCAACAACGTGTACTTGGTTTGTGTTGTCGGTCTTTTTGTACAGTTTTCGGAATTAGGAATCTTTAACCCTTATGTAGTGTGAAGGTCTATATCACGCTTCTCTGTAGAAAGGGCCTGCATGACTTACAACTTATTAAACATTACGTGGTATTGTACGGCCCTCCTCGTCCAAAGAATTATCAATTTTAATGTCTAGTAATCATTAGCTCCAGAATCCTTTAAACCGGAATGCAACAAATACACTGCCGCTTGGTGGCAGAAATAGACAAAGCAGTACCTACTCAAAAAGTATTTTGCATACGAGAGCTAACAATCGATTAAAATAAGCCGTGCCAGATAAAAAAGTTTACTTAAGCCCTATTTACATCCAAAATTCTAATAAATATGTGATATAAAACTGCAAAAATGCCCGTCCATAACAACGAAAGCCATTTTCCATATAAAAATTCCACACTCAAACTGCTAAGTCAGCGCCCTGAAAGTTTACAAGCGTACTTTTTAAGTCCAACGTTCACTTTTACTACAACTTGACCAAGTTTGCACGTGAGGAAAAAAGTAAAGTCGAGGGTAGTTTGAGAGAACATGTTTCGGGCGCGTCGGGGTGTAAAATACTAGCTTATGTTAGAATAATCGTAAACTGTATGCGCAGTTAGCTTTACTGGCTTTCCGCTGTATGTTTTATGGTAATTGAACGATTGTGGAATGGTAAATTGGTTTTTATTTAATGTATTTGTCGAGGCTCGATGTATATCGGGGTATGCTCATTTGTACTGTAACAGTTTAGAATCCTTTCATTGATACTAAACTATTGCAGTTATGACTGCCTCGGTGGCATAGTTGTATTACGGTACGATTAAAACGTTGAGGTCTCGGGTTCGAATCACGGGTCAGGCAAAGTGATATCGGATTTTTCTATTCATTATCAGCCCAGAGTCAGAAATTTGTGCCTGTTATGGTGATAGGCTCGCCCCCTATCGCATCGTGGGACAGAACACACCTAAAAGGCGAAATGTAGGTGTCCTGGTAGCACCTCTGCTTACCCCTTCTGGGAAAAAGTCGTGAGTTTATGTATGTATGTATGCAGTTAGGACAAGTGCCTTTCATTACACTGATATTGTAAATATGGTAACAATATCATATCAGCTCTGTTGGCGCTCTATAACTTTTGTCAAATATTTAATTAACAAATAGGGCTGGAGGGAAATATGTAAAGAATTGGGAGACCTACTGTTTCTTGACTACTTGGTATTTGACAATTGCAATTCGTACCTTTTGTTTATGAATACAACTTGCATTATCTACCGATGATATTTTCTACCAAATCTCCTCCTAGTTTACGCACAAAACAGAACAATGGCGAGCAAAAAAAAGCGGTGATATTCTCTACAAAGAGATACTAGCGCCCAACTTAACTTCAAACATAACATTCAACATACAGAGTATTACCTTTCACAAGCTCAACTCATATCGGACGGTATCTCTCTCTTTCTCTCTCCTCAGGCACAGGAAGTCTTTTGCACTGTATAGGCCTTCCTGTTTGCTTATAGACCTGTTGGAGGCTGCCTGCACCCAGGGATTTCCTTCAGACGGGATCACCAAGTTAGGAGACTGTAGCCACTGCAACTCCTGTAAGCCAGGATCAACAGTGGCACGCATTTTAATGACACTGAGCATTGTAGCTCAGCGAGTCTCCGGGAATGTCTAACTCGTCTTTAACCCGCAACAAAATCGATCAAAAAGTTAATTTAATAGGAGTTGGAAATAAATTATTGTCCACTTCCCTCCCTAATAAAGCGGGATCATGAAGTAAATAGAAATGACTATGATTAACGCATGCGATTACTATATCTCTAAGCGATAGTCATGATTTACCAATAAAAGCGATTTATGCATTATCTATAGAACTTAATGTATCATTCCCAACAAATCCTCTGAAGTCCATAACCTCACGTTACCATTAGGAACTACACACAGCTCACAAGGTCCCGCTCTCGTTACAAAGAACATTTGCAACACAATAAGTTCGCACATAGCGATCACTGGCTATCGATAGCCGCGACAGCCGCAATAATGCTAATGCGTAACCGTAAAATGACAGCGTGATTGCAATTAACGATAACGTGGCTGTAGATGCAATAGAGGGACAACGTGAATACGACAATATGGAATGAACGTTGGGGCGTATTGTGGACGTGTGCGAGATATGTCGCCGGTTTTTGTTCGATATTTGACTATGTGTAAGTTGTAACGTATATGTCTGAGGAATTGGAGTGAATTAACTCAGTGACTTGGTCACTCATTTAATTCACGGTGAGTATAGTTTACGTCCTTGCCACAATCTACTTATAATTAGATTCAAGACCATCATCATCCCGTACAAACAAACAGACATATCACGACAAATGTGACGAATGTGAAATCTAAGAACAAAAATGTGACGATGTGAAGGTCCTTATGATTAGCAGTGGAATTCCTAGGCTGAATAGGTAGATCTAATAACACAAAGTAACAGTCAGCCAGTATAATGTCGATTGATGCAACACAACACTCGTATATCGTCAATTGATATTCTTTCTGATTGGCATTACAATTGCCATCAAGTTCATACTTACCATTAATAGTGGCGGTAGTGTATGGCACGGCTGGAGGCTCCTTCAACACGCTAGAAATTAAATAAGCGTTGCAAGTCCGGTTACTTCGCATAGGTTTGAATGGAAGGCAGATGAATGGTGTCGTCTTACGACTAAAACGTTGGAAAAACTTTTAAACATATATTAAAGATACAGGAATGTCGCTTATACAATATACAATGTACACACATAAGCTCGCGCCTGTATATCCCCGGGTACGTAGGCAGAGGAGCCTTTGTACCACCCATAGATCGTTGAACTGATTTCTGTCCTAAAATGAGTAAGGGTCCATACCATAAGTATAATAAAACAGCCTACATATATCCCATTACCAAGTGCGGGCCTTCTTTACAATCTAGGGTGTTAGAATTAAAAGGGTTAAGATATTAATCTAACAGGCTTATCAAGTGCGGACTTCACACACATAGAAATTCACCTATCGTCATACCTTAATCAATCGACAGCCTCCGTGGCGCAGTTGGTCAGACGCCGGCTGTGTAACAAAAGGCAGCGGGTTCGATACCCGCACCGAGACAAATATTGGTGTGATCCACAGTTATTTGTTTCGGGTCTAGGTGTATGCGAGACCGAAAAGTCTCTCGTAGTTTCTGATACTCATGACACAAGACTCGATCTTAGTGTGGGATCAGAACTATGTATGTGACTGTTGGGTGTATATATTTATTTATTATTATTAAATCCCAGGCATCACAAATGTCGCACAGCACCAAGAATAGCCCCCTAACAGGCACACGTGTGTGACAAGATCTCATTGTTGCGGGTACGCGGTCGATTCGCCGGGACGATTGGCAACGCGCCGCGGTGTACCGAACACGTTAGCTTTACATATCAAGATCCGAAAATAGGCTTTCAGCGTTTAATACGTAATATTAGACGTATCCGGGGATTGTTTTGGTGTATGTTACTGTTAAGGTGCTTTGTAAACGATAGTGTGGGTAGCGGAATATGGAGACGAAGGCTCTGGGTTTGAGCTTAGGTCATAATTTCCGAAAATTTAAAATAACTTGTTACAAGAGTGACGCTTAAAAAGCGATAAACAGTTTTGTGTATGTTAACTGAACACTTCAAATAAATTTTTAATTAGATTAATTGCACAAAATCCGCAAAAGGT
Source organism: Deilephila porcellus (assembly GCA_905220455.2). Classification (NCBI taxonomy): domain Eukaryota; kingdom Metazoa; phylum Arthropoda; class Insecta; order Lepidoptera; family Sphingidae; genus Deilephila; species Deilephila porcellus. The sequence continues at coordinate 10,165,837 of LR999987.1, forward strand.
TAGTCTGGACCAATGTTCACTTATTTTAACGAAACGGTCTTACAGTCCCACGAAATACATACTCGTACCAGAAATATTAATCGTAAGAAATCTTAGGCAACTTTTTAAGCAGGCTTCTCGTCTTAAAAAGGATGTAAATTTTATTTGCAGACCCATACAAGAAATCGAAACATTCATTAAGCTACTGTAATATCAATTACAGACATACAGTACAATTCAAAGTGAATTTAGCATGGCATGTTGTTTCTCAATATGGCGGCACAATTTAATTGCAATTGCATTCAATTAATATTGCGAAAGCATTGTTTACAATGGCTCCTAGCGCCCAGAGCGCTTGTTATTGTAACACACAGTCAATCGAATTGGACTCTCTTGGCTGCTTACACGCAAGGCACTCATTTAGATCTGTCAAAGGGGGCCCAGTGCCCTTTGAATAGTTGTTCTATTTTTGTAGAATTTTTCGAGGCATGACACAATCTAGTGGTAGAAAATCCGCCCAAACAGCGGTACGTGGTGGGAAACCCTTGAAAATGTATTTTAATTTCTACTATTCTAATCCCGTAATCCCTCTATTTTTATTCAAAAAAGTCGGAAACGTACCGGAAATTCTTTAGAAATTGTTGACATTCATGGATAGTAATTTTTATGAGTTGACCTGTCAAGCCAGTAAGCTCGAATGTCACCTCTATGCTTTATCGAAATGTCTAAGAAGAGATAATTAAAGGCCCAAATATCACTCCCAAATCCGTCCCAACTGCAATTCACATGAGGTATGCACGTGGCAACGTGTGTTGTGTTGAAATGTAATTAATACAGTTATAATGTGATAAGAGATCCAATTTTGTATGTAATTGCTTGCAAAACACATCTATTGCTTTCTATTCTCTATACGTTTGAGTATCGCGTAATACATTCTACTCCATTTTAAGATTAGAATTTATGTTGTCATTGCGGTAATACTATACATTGTACACATACACACATACATATAATTTCTTTTTTTTTACACTGCCCTCTCTTTCTCCTTCTCTTAAATCCATCCCATGGTTGTCTGTAAGACATTGCTTTATGCGATAAGACCGCCATTTGTACTTTTTTTTTCTGTTTCTGTGTGTTATTTTACTGTGTACAATAAAGATTTAAATAAATAAACACATAAACTCACGTCTTTTTCCAGAAGAGGTAGGCAGAGGTGCTACCAGGATACCCACATTTCGCCTTGTATGTCATAACAGAGTCAGGAATTAGTGCCCGATACGGCGATAGGCTTGCCCTCTATGACATGATGGGACTTGTCACGTGAAATGCCCTTTTAAGGTAATATATGGTAGTTTCAATCGGCAATGTATCGCAGAGGTTCCATGGTGTAATGGTTAGCACTCTGGACTCTGAATCCAGCGATCCGAGTTCAAGTCTCGGTGGGACCTTTACAATCATCAAATCGTTTTGTTCATTTTATAATTTATATTCATTTTTTTTATTTATACAAATGATTATAAAAGAGAATGGCTGATAAAAACAATATTGTAAAGATAGAAGATACACATCATTTACAATTCGTTGAGCTTATAGCCCTATTATTCGCAAGGGGTTCGCTTATTACATAAATACATACTACTTACGCCTTTTTCCCAGGGGTAAGCAGAGATGCTTCCAGGACACTCATGTTTCGCCTTGTGTGTTCACGATGTGATAGGGGGCGAGCTTATCACCATATCGGGCACTAATTCCTGACTCTGGGCTGATAATGAATAGAAAGATCCAATACCACTCTGCCCGACCCGGAGTCGAACCCGAGACCTCAGCTTTATAATCGTACTGTAGTACAACTACGCCACCGAGGCAATTGAAACTGTCGACTTAGCATGCTATTTGATTATATATTTCAAAAACTGCTACGGGATTTTAACAACAAAATCCATAGGCTCTTTATAAAAAAAGGAAAAGGTTATTTTCTGTACGCTAAAGGGCATAAAGAAGAAATTCACTCAACTCGTCCACAGAACATGTTAAAGACAAATTATGTCAAATAGAAAAAGATAAATAAAGCTTCCCCTTTGCCGCATAAACGGCAATAAATCGGTGTACCCTTACGTCAACAGCGTATTAGTATGTTCCAAAACCAGTCTGGTTTGACCTCCTGATCCGTAACATTTGACCTCAATGTTGATAAAGCCAAAGGTCGCGTTAAATCGGTCGTGTTAAGCCCCCAGATTTGTCGCGTACCAAATCACGCGAAAAATCCAACGATAAACGTCTATATCCGATTTTCTCACACATTTTCGCATTTCCCCGCTCTCATGTGCTCACTTAATATGGCAGTGTTTGCCCTGTCTCCCCTTTGCCACTACAGCTAACAATCTACACACAAAACTCCACCTTATTCCCTCAACTTGAAAGCTCAGTTTAATAGTGCACAGATTCGAAATAGAAAAATGCGTGTTCTTTTTTCTATAAAACTAGGCAATTTAAATACTTAACTTTGCGCCTCTACCATAAAGTTCCTTTTGCTTTGCATCAAATTTGTGTCTTATGGGACGTTTTGGTACTGCAGGGGAGGTCGGGCGACATTGTTACACACTGTATTGCACATTATTGGGTGATTGAATGGTGTACTTAACTGGTTGAAGCGACAACTTTGATAAGGTGCCCTCGTGTTAAGGATAACATGGGAGCAAGCAGGAAGTTTCCCATAAAATTTATTTGTTTAACATCGCTTGTTGATCCTTTAACTTTTCACAAGATAAACTGTTTCCGATACGGGAGTTTATAAGCTGTGGCGAAGTTTTATAACTGAAAATATACTCGCATGCTTTTTAGTTTGGTCTGTTTGGTGTCGTGGGACTCTGTTATTAATGAAGTCGCTTTTATTCCAATATTACTCATATCAAAAATATGTTTGTTGGTAATTAAAACATTGGCCTTATGAGGAGTTTTAAACAGAGTGTCTATGAGTGGATGTGCAATTATCTTAGGGTCGACGCCCAGGCTGAACAATACAATGTGTAGAAGACTTTCAGTTTAAAAAAAATTACAGACTTTAAAAATTAGCACTAAGAAGTAACAAATAATATCCATTTAATTGTACTTGTAAACGTTGATTAACTTACTTATGGACTTGACTAGCCAACAAATAATAATAATATACGTAATATATTTAATGCTGGCTGCCAAGTACAAAGTTTTTGAGTTAACAAACACAAAAAAAAACATACAGTCGAATTGAGAACCTCCTCCTTTTTTTGAAGTCGGTTAAAAATCTCATGTAAGTTACCATGAGTTGTAATTCGCCTACTATTATTTAAGATGGAAATAAACGTAACAAACAATGGGAGACACTAGTATCATCTCTGCTTATCCCTTCGGTGATACAAGCGTGAACTTCGTTACAATTCCCGCACAAGCTTTCTAAACATAGCGTTGATTATTCGCGTGTACCGTTTATTGGTACACGAATGTTATTACAATTTAATTTCGAATACACGCTTTATATCGCACAGAGATGTACGGACGTCGGAACAAATTAACACTTTCTCTCTTATATTGTTCTAGCGTAGGGATAATGTTCTTGGGTATGAAGTTTATTGATTTTTTATGTACTTGTGATTTTATATTTCTATAACAGCTCACATGGTGGCGTAGTTGTACTACCGACTACGGTACGACTATAAAGCTGAGGTCTCGGGCTCGAATCCCGGGTCGGACAAAGTGATATTGAATTTTTCTATTCATTACCAGCCCGGAGTCAGGAATTTGTGCCCGATATGGCGATAGGCTCGCCCCCTATCATATCATGGGACGGAACATACAAGGCGAAATGTGGGTGTCCTGGTAGCACCTCTGCCTACCGCATCTGGGAAAAAGGCGTGAGTTTATGTATGTATGTAATAGTTCACAATCGCCAACTGCTAAGTATACCAGTACTCATAGTAGACACCAGGGAGGTTCGAACCTCGTACGTAAAACTGTACGAATCTGCCTAATGGCGAATCTATCGTACGTAATCATAGACTAAGTTTGGAGCGAATGATAAGTTTCATAGGGAATTGTATTGATTTTTAGAAGTGGAAAACTTTTATCTTATACGTGGATGTCGAACATTCGAACTTCGTGTTGGCGAACAGAGTGATCCACCAGTCTACTATGATTAAGAGGAGTTTATGTCTTAGTTTACTGGCCTATTGTGTTTCGCACACCACATAAATTCTTGTAAAAATGTGTACAGTATGCAGGTAGTAATTTTCCTTCACAATTTTCTTATCTTATGAGCGTTAATTATGCACTAAATATTTTTGTTCATATTTGACAACGGCCACCAGACTGATTTTTGTGGTACACGAACCTAACCATGTTGCAAGGCTTATTCAATAGATTCTTTCTTCAAACACATTAGTTTCTAGTATTATAAATGTGCAGCACGTTTCTGCCGATGCCAATACGTCACGTCGGCATGATATGTTATTCGCTATTACAATAGTAATGAGCCGAGCCGGGCCGGGAACAGCGGGACATCCCTCCCGGGACAGCACGCTACTCTTAATGGTGTAGCTGTATTAATTCAATATAGGATTTATTTTACATGGTATACCGGGTATATCAAGACTGCAACCGAAAACGAAGCCTGGTGGTAGTTTTGAAAAACTATGTATTTATCACACAAATACGACGATAAGTAAAAAATTACAAGAAAAAAATTACGATATTTTTCTATTCATTATCAGCCCGTTGTCAGAGATTTGTGCCCCATATGGCGATAGACTTACCCCTTATTATATCGTGGGACGGAACACACAAGGCGAAACATGGGTGTCCTGACAGCACCTCTACTTACCCTTTCTGAGAAAAAGGCGTGAGTATACATAATAATATATGTATCAAATTTCTAGAAACTCAAAAGTTGACAAAATTTGAAGAAAATAAAAGTCTGCCATGTCACTTTCATCTAGAGTAGTTAAAGGGTTAAAGAAGAGCTAATGTCCCTATTATACTGCCTAAGCTTTGGTCCTCGAGGTCAATTCTTTGCGCGTCTTTCATCCTGGTTGACAAAAGTCGCAGAGGTAACTGCTAGGTGAGAGTACGGTGCTGTCAACTAAGCCAAAGAGAGTATCTACTTTTTTATTTATTTTTTAATTCTGGTACGGCATAGTACTGTATTGCACCTGATGGTAAGTGCTAATGCCGTCCAGATTATCGAATGGTGTCAGACGGTAGTCTCATACCATTCGATACAATCATACCGAACCGCTAAACATACATATATGCAACTGTATACACACATATTATGAATACAGCGCGTGTGACTTTGATGCGGTGTAATATTGCCGGTCATTGCTAAGAGCACACGCAAGAATGGCAGTGATAAGCGCCATTTACACGTGGAGTTTCACGGGGCGAAAATCGTATGCGATTGTCGCATGACATAACCGCCATAGATTATCGTGTTCTGACAATGTTTACACGATGCAATTTTTTTATATTTTTACGATATCGTATCTTCGAGGCGAGTAACTCTCCCGTGTAAATGGTTTTAAAAACACTTATTTTATGGCTGATCTAAAGTCAAAGAGAAGGGGAATCACTTTTCGGAACGAATGCTGAATAGAGCTGGATAAATGTGGTTAGTCCTTTACCCTAAGAGACATTTTATCCGTTTATGAACTTATTCTATAATACTACATACATAAACTCACGCCTTTATCCCAGAAGGGGTAGGCAGAGGCGCCACCAGGACACCCACATTTCGCCTTGTATGTTCCGTCCCATGATGTGATAGGGGGCGAGCCTATCGCCATATCGGGCACAAATTCCTGACTCCGGGCTGATAATGAATAGAAAAACCCATGTCACTTTGCCCGACCCGGGATTTGAACCCGAGACCTCAGCTTTGTAGTCGTACCGTAGTTCAACTACGCCACCGAGGCAGTCTATAATACTAAGTATCAAATACCCCCAATCCGTATAGATTACAATATATGTAGTAAGAATAAAGAGCAAACACAAAGCGAGCCGGTGCGCGCTATTAAATGCCAAACCGTTCGACATATCGCCGCGCCGATCTAAGGAGTTGCACACATTTGTTACTCGACATTATTTCGAAAGGTTTGGTGCGCTAATGTGAGTAGGTACATCGCTGTTATAAAAAGGAATATAGCATTTTGAATTGATTGAGGTATCTTAAATTTCTTTTAATTGAAATTAAACTTTGTTTTGTGTGTTTGTTCGCCTATAAGTCAGGCATTATGTGTGGGGTAGCCATTAATCTAATTTTAGTGTAAAATAATACTACGTAGCACAGTTTTGCTATACATTTGGTGTCAATAGCAGTAATAATTTAGGAACATGTTGGAGGAATAACCAAGGTGCAAGAAAAGCGCCCCACGCAACGGTAGCGATTTCTTTCTTAGTTCCTATGTAATTGTTGCCAGCAAAGCTTCGGGCAAAGCTACTCATATCATAAGATTACTATTAAGTTAAAATAATTTAATAAGTTCTAATTATTTTGATAGACAATACATTCTATGTGAACCTCGCCTAACCAATTCGTTCGAATCAAGCGACCAAGTAACAAAAAAATGTATTAACCTCGTAGACTCGTATGGTACAAATCAAAGGTCATATCATTATAATCTGTGCGGTACGTGACCGGCCGAAATGGCGGCCGATGACTACCCCCCCTACCCCCCTACCCCCCGCAACCCGCCGCCCGCGTCCCTATTTTCAATTTCTATTCTTGTAATAAAATGCGTACGTCTGTCCGATCTTCGCTTATTGGTCGAAGCTTGTAAGTTAGATGAGTTCTATTTTTAAAATTTTAGTACTGGCTGTTTTTGGAAAAGCGTCTTTTATTTTTAAGAAGTTAAAAATGGTATTTGCAAGAATTACTTGTTTAATTAAATACACTGGTGGGCTTCCTATACAATACACTGTCAAAGGCTAGTTTTATTTTCTGCAAGACACTGTTTGTGCAAAAACAATGCATTTTCAAAACGTTTCAAATAAACAGATTCTTTTAACAGGCATCAAATTGTCACCCAACCGCGTCACTACTCACCTAAAGCAGATTATTTATCACTTTGCCAAAAACTTGAAACTCAGTCTAGATAAATTAAATAATTAGACAAACAAAAAATCCAACTACTATCCAAATCAGTTCATCTCCAAACAAATATATTTAGCAAATTAGCAAACTCCTATCCCTAATAAGTGTGAATGTATCGAACAAACCACAATCTTATCGGTAAGCGGGCTCCTAATTAATTGGCGATAGCAATTTGCACCAACTCTCATTGTTTCGACACACAACATGCGCGGACATACGAAATGTCAACTAGATACACGCTGTTGGCACTCCAACTGCTAATTAAAGCCGGGGCACAGTTTAGTTCGAGGCAGTAGGTTAAGGTTATGAATCATTGGTGGATTACTAAATTTTCGTTACTATGCTATATCGTGGAATGGATAATCCAATCAAAATGGGTGATTTTAATATCAACTGCGTGGGATAAAATAAATATGCTTTATTTTTACAGTAGCCCATTGTCAAACCTTAAGGCATATTTCAAATATTTTTTGTAAGATGTGTGCATCAAACAAGTTGCTAATCAATTCAATACTCAATAGGATTGGGAGAATTATAAACAGCAATATGTTGTAATTATCGATTGAAGTTTAATAAAGTTACAACGTCGACAAATACCTAATATTATAGAATTTATTTGAAATTCAAAATACTAGCAAAAATTAAACGACCTAGAGTTAAACCACAGTCATAGCTGAACAGAAACTTATATTCATATTTCTTAGTTTCAATTTTAAAATAATTTAAAGTAACTACACTACTATTTGTGGATCAGACTTGCTTTACCGACACAATAGCACTGTGCCAAAATCGTGGTTAGAGAACAATAGTCTCATAGAAAGCAAGTAATGTTCCCAGGATAATGGGATGTAGGACATTAGTGCTCCTAGGGCGAGTCGCGGCTAATTCCTGGTCGAGGTGCCGAATTTAATCACTGCATTATACTGTGTAAGATTTTCATGGATTTAAATGTACCTAATTTTAGTCGTTTTGAGGCTGGGGTTAAGTGGTTTCATTAGTATGTGATGTGTTTGCGTAGTTAAGAATAGACATTATTATTATGATATTCAAAATGAGTAACAAATAATAGGAAACTAGACTCTACGTGTGAGTGGGGCCATTGTGTGCATTTTTCCATCCGACATGATGTTCTACACATATTGTTTAATTAAAATTATTTCTAAGAATGATATTAATAAGTGAGTACTGGGTGTTTTACCAGCATGTATAAAATAATGCCTACTCGAAAGAGATGAGGGCAACTAGGAATCAATTTTGTACCAAATATTAAATCTGAGGTGCTATTCCGATTTAGTCAATTAATGTTCTTCTTCTTCTTCTAGCCTATACTGTCCCGCTGCAGGGCAAAGGCCTCCCTTTTCTTCTTCCACCCTTCTCTATCCAAAGCTTTAATGTTCATAACATAAAAAAAAAAACGATTACTTCCTGATTTCAAATCAAAACAACACCTGTCACGTCCACGTACGAAACCTAACGGTATGGATAAATTCATCAGTCGCAAGTTAAAATGCCTCTAATGCCTCCAGAACACCGCTCTGTGTTACATTACCGAGCATTATCACAAATGGCAATATTACTCCAATAATATGTTATTATTGTGCGCCAAGTTATCCGACCCGTATTATTTATCTGGCCACGGTATGTGCATGACAATTTTATACAATCCTAATGTATACGCTCAAGTTTCAGATGCGACGGTATTTGGAATATAGCTGAGTAGTTTCGACTGAGTAGCCTTGATTATGGTTCAATTTGATAAAGCTGGCTGGTATGTGTCACGAAAAACTGTAAAATAACCGTTTTGTTTATCCCAAAACATCTGATAAGTTTCATTTTATATTGAGTAAAATGTCTACAATGCAAATAAAAGTGCAGTGTAATGGAAATAGAGTAACATCTTTAACCAATATCCTATCAAAAGCTTTTGGCTCGGAATCGTTAAATCAATACATTTTGTTTACTTTTTCAATGCTGTTGATGTTTCGTTAACTAGTAAGGTTGGTGGCGCCTCCGATTTGATGGTGTTGTTGGGAGTTTATCGTATATTTAGTGTATTATACGATAAACAGCCTCCGTGGCGCAGTTGGTTAGACGCCGGCTGTGAAACATGAGGCCGTGGATTCGATCCCCGCACCGAAACAAACATTTGTGTGATCCACAGGTATTTGCTTCGGGTCTGGGTGTTTGTGAGACCGAAAAGTCTCTCGTAGTTCATGATACCCACGATACAAGACTAGATTTTAGTGTGGGGTCAGGACTATGTATGTGACTGTTGGGTGTATTATTTATTTATTTATTATAAGCCGTTACTTTACATCGGTCTTCTGTAAGACAGTGGTACTATTACGGCCAAGGTGTCCCATTCGCACTGTTCAATCTACAGCCGTGCTTTCCTATTATCTGAAACTTCCCCATATACATTCCTCAGTCGGTGCGGTTGGACGCTGGGTCTTCCTCAGTACACGCGGTTACCTGCGCTGCGCCGGCGCACCTTTCAACCGCTCGCCTCATATTTCATTTCCATGTGAATTTGAACAATACAATAAAATTCGCAATTGTCCCTACAGTACCTCGCTCTTACAGTAGCGTTGCGTGATCGCTTTGAAATTTCGTTTTATAGGCTAGGTTTATTGTTGACAAGGTTGATGGTAAGTAATAATAATTCAGAAAATAGGCTTTATTTTTAATTCACAATATGTAATATGTATTGTGCATGGAAGCCTGAAGCAGACGGTTCGGATGCGTCACAATGCAACGGTGCATTTATATACACTGCTGTACAGCGGGAGAAAAATACATTGTGGTGGTACCTACCCAGGCCGCCTCTCACATATACCGGGTATATCAAGACTGCGACCGAAAACGAAGCCAGGTGGTAGTTTAAGTGGTTACAAACACGATGCAAATAAAAATTTCGCCAAAACAATGACAGATATTTTTAAAAATAATCGTGTTTGCGTGCTAAATACGTAGATTTGCGAAAATACTAATTTAAACCCTTACGTACCATTGCGTGTTTAAAAATAAAGAAGTGTACATCTTTATTTTAGAAAAATTATGTATATATCACCCAAAAACGACGTAAAGTAAAAAAATACAACAAAATAGTTGTCGATTTTTTTGCGAAATTTTTACTTGCATTGTGTCTGAAGTCACTAATACTACCACCTGGCTTCGTTATCGGTTGCGGTCTTGATATACCCTGTATATTTATTATGAGAGACCTCCCACCAGTAAACTAGCTAGAAGCTTACGACAGAACTCTCCCTAACATAGAAGAATTATAATGCCACACAACATTAGCAGTTGCGTCAAATCCACCAAGCTCTTACCCAACAACGATATAATAACCAAAATAACACTGACTGCGACGCACAACTACATCAGAACTCGATGTTCGCGTAATAGATTCCCTAAATTGTCGGCACAAATCGAGGCGCCCCTATTTAAAGAGCAAACACTATATCGGGTTCACACGAGCGAAACGATCATCTGATCAATATTAATGAGTTAAACTACCCTTAGTTCAACCTATGTTTTGGATATATCTTGTGAACGATTTTGGTGACTGTCTCGATGGCGTAGTTGTACTTCGGTACGATTAAAAAAAGCTGAGGTCTCGGGTTCGAATCCCGGGTCGGGCAAAGTAGTATTGGTTTTTTCTATTCACTATCAGCCCGGAGTCAGGAATTTGTGCCAGATATGGCGATAGGCTCGCATTATTACATCGTAGGACGGAACATACAAGGCGAAATGTGAGTGTCCTAATGAAATAAGTCCTAAGGTAATCCATAAAGACTTATCGTAAGTGACCTTCACCTAATAATCTCCAGCACATATATAAAAAGAATTATTTGCGCGCACAAAACATACACCACAATCCTGTTCTAACATTTAGGCGTAAACAGTAATAACTCAGTAATGTACACTCGTATCGAGGCGACAATGTGTTGCGGAACAGGCGACAGCGTCGGTCGACAATTTGTCGTCTGATACCGACACACGCTGTTCACGACATGTCGCACACGATCCTGTGTTTCCAACGTTTAGTGATGTTGTTTTATGTTATAGATTTAACATGTCACATATCGTGTTTGGGCATGTATTGAGAATCGACTATTTAGTAATTGTTATTTTGGGTTTAATAAAATTCGCCTTTTTTTTGCAGTGAATGGCGAGACGAGCATGCCATTCGCCTGATTGTAAGCGATACGACCGCTCATGGACAGTAGCAAAACCGAATGTGTTAATATGTTACTTGTTTGGACATTTAATACCGTGTCTATGAAAATATACTGAGGTTGTGTCAATAAATATTAATTTCAACATTTCAAGTGTCCTTATAAAATTTATAATATAGATATTTAATATCTATATTGTATAATGCACAATAATTTTATCCATTGGTGTATTTAAATTTCAACAACTGACACAGCTTTTTAACGTATGTACCAATCAACCATCTTAACCTAAACTTTTAAGTATAAGGTAATGTGTTTTTAAAACCCTATTATCTTTTATAAGAATTATAGCCACATATGTATTACGGGCCAGCTAAAATTCAAACACTAAATATAAAATTAATCTTACAAGCACTTGGCTGTGATCATCCATCACAATAAATCCTGCTTCAAAATTTAAACAATTTATTTTATAAATAAAATTATTTATCAACAAAATATAGCCTATACTCTCTATCCTTTTTTAACACATACCCACACCATACAAAGGAAAGAGACACACACACATAAATCTTTTTACAATAATGTCAAAGGATCAGCCACACCCAAATGGAACAGTTTCGAAAACAGTAACAGCTTCACTGGCCATAATTTAATATTCAAATATCAATTTGCAGCTAACACGAGAGATGTTATCGCACCAATAGTTCAAATGTTGGGAAATCTGTGTGATTAATTGTTCTGAGGTGTTGTTGGCGCCACGCGAGCCCTAACATGGCTTGCGTCACGACCTAATGCACTTCCTCGTTTAGTTTAGGCTTCTTATGGAGGATAAGTAGACTGTAAATTGTACTTGGTAAGTAGTAATAAAGGTGGAGTGTGAATGATAGAAGATTGGAACAATTACGTTGATGAGTTTCATTGATCAATAGTTATCGTACGTATTATTGAAAAGTCAGAATTCTCAGTAGATAATTATTAAGGCTTAGTTGCATAAACTAACTGTGGCCATAACTTTAATTTTGACAATGACATCGCCATACATTTGAGCCGTGTTTGACATTGCTAATGTGTGTGGGACTGACGTTTTCGAAGTCACAGTTATGGGCAATGTTAGTTTGTGCAATTTAGGTTGGTAAAGATTCCGGTATCTTACGAGTTATAGTTGACAGCCTTCGTGGCGCAGTTGGCTAGACGCCGGCTGTGAAATGAGAGACCGCGGGTTCGATCCCCGCACCGAGACGAATATTTGTGTGAACGCTATTTGTTTCGGGCCTGGGTATTTGTGAGACCGAAAAGTCTCTGGCCGAAAAGTTTCTGATACCCACGACATAAGAATCGAACTTAGTGTGGGGTCACGACTATGTACGTGACTGTTGGGTGTATTTATTATTGATTATAACGAATGCCATAAAAACCAAATAAATAAAATCTGTCCGTTGCTCAAGAACATCTTTAACTTGGAAATCTTAAAAATACTAAAATATATATTTATTAAATCGTTGCCAACTAAGAGTAGTTGATAAAAATCTGCAGACAAAGAAGAAAATTAAGTAATTTCAATTATGGTGTAATTTTACACATCATATTTAAACAACTACTAATAAGGCGTTAAAAAGGCACTTTAAGTGATGCGTATTAAAAATAAAGCATTTAGAACTGTTTATAAAAGTATTAAAATAATCACTTATATGAGATAGACCGTCATTAATTTTACATGTATCTTGAGACAATAGAGTAAAGAGCCACTGCGTCCGCACCGATATCATGTAACGGGTTTTGTATACAGGGTGCGGGCATAATGTATGGACTTTATAATTTAATTATTTTGAATAACACATATATACGAGCTCTACTATTGATACGTAATATTAAATTATAAGAGTTTGCGGTTACATTAAAAAGAAAAAAAATGTTCTAGTAAAAATTAGTATGTTTTTCCTTACCATCGAATAAGACTTTTATTTAATAAATCACTTTTCTAAATTTACCTCTAAACTCAGGCTATTTTGGCAAGATATACCATAAAAGAATATTAAACACCTATTGCCTCAAGAAAAATGTCTACTTGTATTAATACAATCCTTAATATTACATAATCGTGTTAAATCTGGGTTTTTACTGGTGTAGTACTGGGTAGGTACCACCGCAATGTCTATTTCTCCCGCCAAACAGCAGTGTAAATGCACTGTTGTGTTCCGGTTCGAAGGACATTGTAGCCAGAGTAACTACTGGACATATCGAGACTTAACATCTTATGTCTCAGGATGGCGAGCGTTGTGGAATGCCAAGCAATGCCTTGTAACTCATGGTGTTGTTTGGTTTTGCTACTGTCCATGAGCGGTCGTATCACTTTCCATCAGGCGAATGGCAGGCTCGTCTCGTCATTCATAGAAAAAAAAAAAAACTACCTCGTACGCAAATAGGAGCCGTTTAACCAACACCCTGTATAGTTGACAAGTGACGATATGATCTAAAGCCTGTCACTCGTCAGCGCATCGCTACCACGTACTATAATTGATGCGCTAAACTTCGTGAACGGGGGCTCTGTTCTGTATATATAGATTTCTGGTCTTTTGTGTGATATTTAAAACGACTATAGTCGCCTCTTTTGTTTATTTATTGGTCATTGGCATGCTGGTAGAGAGTTCAATGGAAGATAAAGCAATCAAGCTTATGAGAGATTTTTAGTTTACGAAATCATAATTGGACTTCGTGTAGCTGAAGGGAAAGAGAGAGACAGATTGAGATAACTTATAATAATGATATACCCAGGACTATTTTATTTGATTGACGTTGGTTCTTGCAGATCGCGTCCAATAGATATGGGAATCCTTAGGGGAGGAGTATTTTCTGCAGTAGACTCTCTGTGGCTAAATGAATAGAAGAAGAAATTGGCGATAAGGCCTGCCCCGTATATGTGTCTTGGGAACGTAAAAACACAAACTTTTGAATGGTTTTATTATCATTTATGTCTAATACTTACCCTATCAATAATCCATGTAAAAGCTTATGGAGCTTACTTCATTTAAATTATCCAATGTAAAGAGAGAACAGACGATTCGACAACTTGATGGCTCAATTGTGTTTTTTATTACAATGAATGGCGAGACGAGCATGCCATTCGCCTGATGGTAAGCGAAACGACCGCTTATTGACAGTAGCAAAACCAAACACCATGAATTACAAAGCATTGCTTGGCATTCCACTGCGCTCGCCATCCTGAGACATAAGATGTTAAGTCTCAATATGTCCAGTAGTTACTATGGCTACAATATCCTTCAAACCGGAACACACCAGTGCACACATTGTTTTAGTTTATCCACAAATCTCATACATCAATTTAAAACAAAAGAGTGTCTCTCAAAAAAAGAAAAAATATTAAAAACCTATTTATAATTTAAAGAGTTCACAGATAAAACCTTTTAAGTGAGAGATAAGTGAGTGGTGATCGATTGTGGGAACATCTAAGATGGGCTGGTGACAGTAAGTTACATTTAAGTTGGATCTAAGTTGATCTTTACTTAGCGTATGGGTTCGGATGTGATAGCATCTCTTTAGTAGGTGTCAGATGTTTTGATACTTGGTAGTATTATTTGAATATAAATTTTAATTTTGAGTCCAGACGGCCGGAGTTGTATTGTATTGTAAATAAATTGATAGTTTTAATTTTTTATTAATATCAGATTGCGTTATTATAAATGCTTTTGTTTCTTTTTTAACTGATTGTTAAAATACTTGTTAAATATGATGAGTTACAATAATAATGTAAATACTAATTACATTTTCTGCGAAGATCGTTGATATTATCAAAAATACGTTTGTTGTCTTATATTTTTCTCTATTCTTTTATATTGTTTTGAAAAGGCCAAAGGATATCTGACCTTGACACAAATCGATCAACTATCAAAACCATTAACATTAAGTCTATCGAATGCCTCTCCTATACATTACGAGTCTGACATATAATATAATCCACATAATCACGTGCCTCATAATAACATCATTAGAATTAGTGCAGGCGACGTGTGCGGTCTTGGGTAACCACGTCTGCCAACTCAGCGGTTTGGCGCGAGGCACAAGAGATAGAACATCCAAGTATTTATTGAAATGAAATGAAAATGAAATGAAATGAAAATATTTATTGAACCCATGAAATGTCATACATTATTTAGATTCAATTACTTTTTCCACTACCACCCGGTTCACAAGGCTGTTTTCGCCAGAGAAGAACGGGCAAGAAACTCTAGCGTTGCTCTTTTCAAAACAAGTTTTGCAATACAGTAATTATACAGAGGTTGCAGCGTAGTTAAATTCAGAGCAGCTCATAAAAAATTTAGAAAAATTTTTAATTATTACTCAAACATTATCGGTAATTTATTAGAAAAGTTTTTTTTATTTGACAGTTATTTGTTTTGTGTGCTGTTTTATTAAATAATAGGACCTCTATTTCAATCAGCTGTATAATATTACTACTATACTAAATTACTTAGCTGAGAATGATAAATGCTTACGACGATTGCAGCACAAAATATATTTTTTAACTTGACAGAGCACATGCACTATATCCCAGGGATTTCTCATATAAACGTGAATAAAAGGTTGTTAAGCTTAACTTTCTACCTATTCTTGTGTTCATTAAGGAAATCGTAATAATATGACCAGAAAAGTATATTATAGAATTGAGTAACATTTTAGGAACCTTCAATTTTCTATCATGATTCTTACATCCTTCAGCAATACTCTTATCCGCTGTCGCTCATCGCTCATCTTATACCGATATCTTATAACATGCGGCACAGGTAAACGTCGAAAAGTCACGAAAGTGGGACGTGTGTGGAGGCTTTAATGTCTTCTTATTAGTACATGTAGAAAAACAGGCCGGGGGGTCGCAAATGAACATATCTTTAGGTGCTCTCATCACTGAGATGAATATTTTATATCAAATTACGACTTAATTGCGATTAAAGTCCGTTTTAAGGCTGTGTTTGTTGTAAAAATAATTTTATGTTGTAAACGTTTACTTTCTAGTGTGTATGCTATGAAAATATTGTAGAGAATATCAAAAATATATTCATAGTCCACTCGTAAATTACAAATTGAAATCTATTGGTCCATTGGTTATGAAGGATGTGTTTTTATTAAATGTAATTTCTCTGTCAAATTAACACCGAAAATGTAAGATATTGAGTTAATTTTATTCTTGATATTAACAGTTATGAAGACTAACCGATTTCTGTAGTAGTTATTTATATTATTGTATGTTAATAGGTATTTGATTTCGACCGTATTATAAACCAAGGTAACTTAAAAAATCAACGTTTATTAACAGCCATCATTACCAGCGTTCCGTACATTGGTAATGATGTCTCTTAACCAACCAATATCAACGAATCAAAGCATCGCAACCCAATAAACAAACCACAAAACTCCAGATTCGATTTAACCCTCCACTGGTACAAAATAAATACAATTTTCGCTGAGAATGTTGGCGGGACTTCCGAATTTGTCCCGGGACGAGGCCTACACCGTACATGCTCGTGAGGGATGCGTTATATGGGATTGTCGTATGCATGCAACAGGTGGCCCGCCGTAGGGTTAAACGGTGCACTCGATACGTCACGGTAGTAAGTCTACAGCTTTTTTTTTTGGGAAGGGTTAGGGTTGAGGTTTTGGGTTTACGGGCGTAGATAGATTTTGTGAAAACGTGGATGTAAGTTTATAGTTTGGTATTTGTAATGGTTAAAAACAACATAATAGTATGGCGTATATGTCATGCACAAGTTCTTTTTTTATGTGTTCCATAATTATTTTACATACATACATACAACAACTCACGCTTTTATCCCAGAAGGGTAGGCAGAGGTGCTACCAGGACACCCACATTTGACCTTGTATGTTCCGTCCCATGATGTGATAGGGGCGAGCCTATCGCCATATCGGGCACAAATTCCTGTACAGAATAAAATACAATTTTTATTTTGAAAATGTATGTTGTATTTATCAATATAATCGTCTATGCTATGTAGATCAACTAAGGTAAACGTAGTTATGTATACAAATATTTATGACATAAAAACCTAGCTAGTGGGTATTGCTCTTTCAAACTGTGTAAGAAAACTGAGGAGCCCTAAATATTGATGGAAAATTGTGGGAATAATAATTTTCAGTCATACATACAGTCCAATGTTTACTTTCCTTATCAACATACTTTTAATTTACTCAAAAACACATTTAATCTACCTAATACTAATTTCTGAAAAAAAAAGGAAGTAGAGCAACACTCGCAAATAAAAAAGCGTATCGCACGCGGAAAATGCTTTCTCATATGACGGAAAATGGCGGAGCTAATGCGTGTTAGGGCCACAGCGGGCAATTTATGTCGCACTTTTGTTTTACGAGGCCCTCACTGAATAAATTTCATAACCCGCCCGTGTGAGATATTGTTTATGCCCGTGATACGTGGATTTATGCCGCTCTTGTTCTTTAAGTACTGGGTTTATTGTTTAGATACAGTGGGGTACCTATAGGATGTGTATTGGTGAAGTGACTTTGCTAATGCTAGGTGATATAGTCTAGTAATAGTAATAGTCTAAATAATAGTAGTATAGTCGGTCAATCGTAAGATTCTATTGTAAGAGTAACTACTGGACATATCGAGACTTAACATCTTATGTCTCAGGATGGCGAGCGCAGTGGAATGCCAAGCATTGCCTTGTAACTCATGGTGTTGTTTAGTTTTGCGTCTGTCCATGAGCGGTCGTATCGCTTACCATCAGGCGAATGGCAGGCTCGTCTCGTCATTCATTGAAATAAAAAAAAAATCAAGGTTTCGAAAGGTCGATGAATAAGTTTAAATCGCCTTCAATTTTAGGTAACTACCCACAAACATGCCGGCCTGGTTGATAATAGATATACACAGGCTGAAGAACCCGAAGCGCAATATGCAGCCTGGAATATGTGCCCGTATGGTGGTAGGCTCGCCTCCTATCACGTCGTGGGACGGAAAATGCAAGGCGGAACGTGAGTGTCTTGGTTGCACCTCTGCCTACCCTTTCTGGGAAAAAGGCGTGATACCCTAGTACAACTACGTAACCGAGGTAGTCAGGCATAAAATATATTAGTCAAATAATAGGCAATGCATTTAGCCAACTTGAGAAACCTTATCAAGTAAGCAAAGCAGGCATAAGCTATCTGCAAATTCTATAAATATTAAAATCTATTTACCCAACATTCCGCTATTCCCATAATACAGCAAATGAGGGTACTTACTATAATATGTGAAGAAAGGGGAGCGTTCCTTCGGGATTCGTCGTATAGAGATGAACTCAAGTGGCGTGTTAACTGTTATGGGAATTGGGTGAGATTACAGATTATGTAACGGGGTGTCGGTGTAAACAGATTGAGTGTGGCGTGCGAAAATTTGTATATTACTGTCTTTAATTTAGTTAATTTGCGTGTGAAGTAAAATACATCGAATTCAGATTCTACGTGTTTTTAACTTTGTGATTGTTTTCGTTGCGGGTTAAAGACAAGTTAGACATTCCTGGAGACTCGCTGAGCTTCAATGCTCAGCGTCATTAAAATGCGTGCCACTGCTGATCCTGGCTTACAGTGCCTACTTGTTTTTATATCTTCTTTGGGTTATAGAGTACGTGAAACTGAAACGATTATATGCTGTCAGCTATATTACTTTCCCTAAGGAGTAGGTAGAGAAGCTTCAATTCGCCGAGATCATTTTCATTCGAATATGTGACAGGACGCATCACGCGAGCCTACATACCAATCATTAATCTCAATCCTAGGCAACTCATATGTGATTTTCCGAATTCCAAAACACACTTGACAATCTAACCTAATAGCCGCCACACACGTAACGATAAACATATCTGTGCAAGTCTCAGGTTGCGCCAGTATACTGGAACGTGTGGGGGCAAATAACTGCGCAAATTTCGCTCAATTTTTCGATTCGAAACTGGTGCAAACACGCGTTTGCGCAAACGCACTTGAACGTGTCACGGATCTTTTACAGCACCGCTAGACCAAAGACATCAGAATGTAAGTAATGCCTAGTACAAAGTAAGAACATGAACCCACCGCGACGTGTGTCACGGATCTTTTACAGCTCCGCTATACCAAAGACACCAGAATGTAAGAAATGCCTAGTACAAAGTAAAAACATGAATCCACCGCGAGATACCGTAGTGGGCAGTATCACGCGGCGCGTACGCACAAGGCACTCCATTACAGATATCCGCACATACAGTTTAAACGTTCGACAAATGGGATTAAACTTACATGGATTGTTCATTAAACTACTTTCGTGCCGACGGTGTACTGCAAGCATATTAATTTCGCAAGGTTGGTCCGAATTCGTACGATAATTAAGTAGTATTTTTAATTATTTGTGTTAAATTAAATTTATCTATTAAATTACGCAAAATAATAAATAAAAAAAAAGTTTTGTCGCTATTATATTAGCGGCTGAAAGCATGATATTATCTCACTTGTTGACATAATTATGCCAGTATAATTGATATCAAGGGTACAATAACTAATTCTGACATTCTGACAATTTTGTGCATCGCGACAAATGAATTGAGTTATTAAACTAAATTCAAAACAGGCCTAGCTTAAAAACATAAAATAAACCAGCAGGACCTGAAACAAAAATTAAATTTAAAAAGAGATAATATTATTTATTTTGTTGACGCTACCGCACGAATATGTACGCCGCAATCTCTCACAACCATTTATACGTGCCGCTTTCACGCACGCTTGCTATGCCGACGCTACTGTCATGACCCAACACAAACCAGGGACACGTAGAAGCAATTTAATGCAAAAGAATTTAATATGTCATGGTAATCTTACCTACTGTTCTCCCTTTCTTCATTGATTTTCAAAGATTGTATAATATCTAAACTTATGGGTTTATCGATGGACGGGAATGCAGAACGGTGACTAGGGCCATGGAAAGTTCTATCTATCTATCTATATCAGCCCATATACGTCCCACTGCAGGGCACGGGCCTACTCTACAATCGAGAGAATCGATTGAGAGTGGTTAGGTCATATAGTCTACCACGCTGGCCTAGTGCGGGTTGGCGGACTTACATACCGTAGAAATTCTTTAAAATCGCTACAGTATGCAGGTTTCCTCACGATCTTTTCCTTCACGTACAGTTCACCGGACTTATTTCCGTCGCAGATGTGATAGATGAAAAGCATTTTTCTATAACTCATAAGACATTTTTAAACCACAGAATTCTCCTAAAGTGGGACCTAATCTGTGATTCTGTCAATTGCTGCGATTTCAAATCAGTTAAGTTTAAAAGTTAGGTAGAAATATTTTTCGCACCTAGCCTAAAAAATCTCATCCCTTTCTTCTCCAAAAAGAATTTTAAATAAATAATCAAATGCGATGAATTTGCTGATAGTACTAGGCAGCGGTACTTTCTGTAATCTCGCGCAGCGACTTATATGCACGTTTATTCTGCCGACGCTACTGCTGTAACCTTGTTACTCCTAACAGCCCGATAAAAATATTGTAGGTACGGCTAAGTGTAGTGGCATGAACAAAAACAGTTTTAAAGAAAACACTAACAAAAATGGTTATAATTGTATGTAAACATTTTGGATCATGAAGAAAGTTGAGTTAAAAACGTTTTTTTGTACAATTCACATTTTATATGTCATTTACGAAAGGGCTGTTTCGATGTGAACGTTCTGTGGCTGAAGAGAAGTATACGTATTATACCAAATGTATACATACGTACATACGTAACTCCGAAAAGGCGAAACGTGTTTTGAGCTCAAATATACGACTTTGGTAATGTTAATCAGGTCCACCACATACCGGGTTCTCGTTATTACTTAACACACACTTAGTTACCGAGCCAGTGTTGCTGACGGTACAAGCCGTCAGTGTAATCTGGCGGGAAGTTATTTGCGTGTCCGTATCTCACGCACGCACTACCGGCTTTTTGTGCTGACGCTACCTCCATACGCGTATTGCTATCTACATACAACGATGTAGAACTTTCTAGAATGGTTTCTCTTGATATTCGATATTTGTAATTAATACAATATTTCTTTCTCTCTTTTCAAACACAGGAAGACGGCTGTTGGCTCGGGTGAGGTTTATGTTGAGCAGTGAACACTATATATTTTGATAATGGCTTTTCATAAAAAAAATTATTTTTTGTAACCTAATAGCAGTTGCGTGAAGTTGTTGTAGAATAGTTTTTTATGAACATTTTAAACGTCAATAGGTCATAATGGTCATAGTGGCATATGTTCAGCAGTGGACTTCCTATGGCTGAAAAGAGAGACACAGAGAGAGAACATTTGAAAAAGTCACTTTAGCTTTTTGCCTATTATATTTTCCATAGAAATAGGAGATTAGATAAAAACCTCTCTCGATGTTGATTATCTGAATTTACCTTTAACATATATTAAATATTAAAATATATTGTCTATTATATTAAACGTGGCATTTACATTACTCAGTACCGACAGTATGATACAAACACATTCTGTATTTTATTAAATTCAATAAACCCAAAACACGTTTCAAAATACAATCCAAAAGGTCAATGGCTATAAAATAAATATCATAGAAGTCGCCGCGGCACAATGTATATTCACTATCTAGATTCTTATCTTAAAGTCATAAAGTTCAATTTCGCATGCGTTTAGATATAAATAATGTCAGTAATATTGTAATAGTGGTTACCTTTGTGCGAAGTGAAATAACGAACAATCAGATGACTGGACAATGCGAGAATAAAAATGGTATGGAGACACGTAGTAACTAAAATATTTTTATTAAATGTTTCACAATTCAAACGAAAAAAAATGCCGTGTTGCATTCCTCTGTTTTTAAGAAGAAGCTTACCCCCTATTGGAAGGGTGGCGAAGTTTCGAGATTAAAGTCTAATGTTCAATTAATGGCCACACAGGTCTGTGACTTTTCGATATTTTGTGAGTACTAAAGGTTTTCGGAAGGTCTTTAACCATCGTCTAGCATTAGCACAATATAAACGTATAATCAAAAACTCCTTATACATATCTTTGCAAAAGTAATTAATAAAAAAACCTACAAACATTGGAAATTCTCATTGTGTAATTTCTTAATTGTATCTCTTTATAGTGCAAAAAAGGATTAAATAATAAACAAACCCAACAGACACTTACATAGTCCTGACCACACGCTAAGATCGAGTCTTGTCGTGATCAGAAACTACGAGAGACTCTTCGGTCTCACAAACACCCAGACCCGAAACAAATACCTGTGGATCACACAAATATTTCTTTCGAACCTGCAGCCTCTTGTTTCACAGCCGGCGTCTAACCAACTGCGCCACGGAGGCTAGAAATAATTGATATAGTTTCACTATCAGGAAGTCAAAAACTTTAAGTACTAACAGCGACTCATTTCGTTTTGTGTTCCTACACCGGACTTCTGATAAATCGGGCCGGACTAGCGCACATTACAATTAGACCAAAACTGGACTGGCATAAATAATGCGCTTTCCTGTGATTCCTGAATCCTCGCGCGACCGCTGTCACTGTCCCACTAGATAACTACCTTCTATATTTACATACGAACAGTGTATTGGTTGCTATAACACTATATATCTAGGCGCAATAGTTCTATGGTAATATGTAGTTACTTGTCTGCCTCGGTAGCGTAGTTGTACTAAAGTGCGGTTACAAAGCTGAGGTCTTGGGTTCGAATCCCAGGTCTGGTAAAGTGATATTGGATTTTTTAATTAATTATCAGCCAGGAGTTAGGAATTTGTGCCCGATATGACGAAAGGCTCGCCCCCTATCACATCGCGGGACAGAACACACAATGCCAAACGTTCCTGGTTGTTACAAGGGGAAACTCTGCCTACCTCTTCTGGGAATAAGGCGTATATTAATGTATGCTTTATGTCGAACTAGTCAGAAAGCTTGTAATTTTAATAGGGATATTACAACAATAGGGGAATCTAGACGCCAGATAATTTTTTATTATCCTATCTCTCATCCCCACATGTCACTTTGCCTTCTGAGTTGCGAGTGTTTAAGAACACTGCTGAAAATGAATAAATAAAATATTTCTTCGTTTGTCGTATGGTTTAACAATATTTAATTGTAATCCATAAATACGCGCACAAATGTAACTCCAAAGCGTAAATGCAGAGGTGTGTCTGGCACGCACAATTATTCGAATTGATTCTATCAATAGAAGCTTATTTCCGACTCAAGCAGTGGTGGGAGGAGGTCCAAATCTAGATTCCAGTCCTAGGAAACACTTTCATGCTCATAAGAGATTTCTCTAACCGATGAAGTCACTTAGTGGACTTCACGGTTCACATTTTTACCAATAAATTGGATAAATCAGACGATTTGTTAGGACTAACTAACATAGAAATTATACAACGACAGATCTTTTTTTTATAATGAGAGGGAAATAATGTACGATTATAGCTTCATAGTAAAGGTAAAGACCTGAAAAAGATAAACCTGTTAAAGGTCGCGGGACGTCGCTGGATGCAGGCTGCCTCCAACAGACACTGTGGAAATCATTGGGAGAGGCCTATGTTCAACAGTGGACTTCCTTTGACTGATGGATGGATGTATAGCTTCATAGATTTATGTAAAATCCTAATCAAAATACATCGTAACAAACATAACATGACAATTTAATAAACATCAAGCCCGCTAGACAGCCTCTGTGGCGCAGTTGGTTAGACGCCCGCTGTGAAACGAGAGGCCGCGGGTTCGATCCCCACACCGAGACAAATATTTGTTTGGCCCAAAAGTATTTGTCTGGGGTCTGGGTGTTTGTGAGACCGAAAAGTCTCTCGTAGCTTCAGGACTATGAATGTGGCTTTTGGGTGTATTTATTGTTATTATTTATTAAAACCCACCGAAACATAAACGATCATTCGTACCCCCAAGTGCATAGGGCCGCAAAAACAAAGGACAGCATGTGACTCCGCGGTCCGTCGAGTGCAACCTTCGAGGTTGGTTGCGGTTGCGCGTGATGGAGAAAAATATTACTGAATTAAAAAATATAAAGGTTACATATATTCGATATGTTCAGCCTTATTAATAGACAATTTAAAAACCTATTAAGTTTTCGTATGTTTCGTCTTCTTCGCTCAAACTGAATTCAAAAGTCGTTCTAAAGGAATAAAACATCGATAACTAAAACAGGTTTTAAAACTTTCTATCAATAAGGCCACGAGTTTTTAATTTAGAATGAAATTATTAAGGTACCGAAAGCGTAAATATTAAACGTAATTAAAAAAGAAAATGCGACTAGAAATCTGTTATTCCACATCAGTTTTTGAAGTCATTACAGCCTCGGCATGACAATTCATTAGAACATTATAGTCTCAGCGTAGCTTTGACTAATAGTCACATCCAGTCTCTCTATATCCGTGAGTACTTAGCTAAGTATGTACCGGTGTCAATAATCAAGATAGGGATTGGCAATGATCTCTACAATGCGATGCTGTTCACATTTTTTATTTAATTAACTACTCGTCCGTATAAATACTTATGAAACAAATTGTTTGACAGGTTATTTGTATTTATTATGGGTTTTAATGTCATTTAACTTTTTACAATTTGAAGTGTGTGGTGGCCTGTTGGTAAACGGATCAGACGCGACTGCCAACATGTTCACGGTGGTCGCGGGTTCAAATCCCAGGGCACACCTCTGACTTTCCGAAGTTATGTGTGTATTGATAGTCAATCACTATGCACTATAACGGTGAAGGAAAACATCGCGAGGAAACCTGCATACCGTACCGATGTTAAAATAATTTCTACGGTATGTAAAGTCCGCCAACCTGCACTAGGCCAGCGTGGCGGACTATATGGCCTAACCTCTCTCAATCGTTTTCTTGATTGTAGAGGAGGCTCGTGCCCTGCAGTGGGACGTATATGGGCTGATACAACTTTGTACAAAAAAGCTGTTGTAATATATCTAAATAAATAATTTAATAAAAAACATCCGTGTTAAAATATTTTCATGGAATAGTTTTTCAAGGAGCCCACTATTGAAACACTAAAAGGGTCCACACGTAATTCTGATAGTTATATAGAACACGTCGTATTGAAGTAAAAATAAACTGTTAGCACATTGAGCCGTGCGCGGCATTAACGCGTTTAACATGGAAATCTTTTTAATTCACATATTTTTTTCCATACCCCACCGCCTTATTCTAGAAATTATTAATATTTTTTTTATCATGTAAGAAATACTAATCTTCTTATTCTAGCTTGGTTGCGAGTAGGCCGGATACCCCAGAGTTTGACGGGTTTGAATCTAAAGCATGCACAATTGGCTTTATGAATAACATGTATCTATAGTTAATAACGCTTTTAAGTTATTGGCATCTACTTTTAATTCCGGCAGTGCCTGTACCTACCACTTGCAAAAAGAATTTAAATAATATATTAACTTTACAAAGTAATCAGGCCGATAAGACTAGTTAAATCGGGAGTGACACATAAAGAGATACATAAAAATGGTCTAATTGTGTATTTTTTTTTATTTTCTCATACAGTTCATTAGACTTATTACTATAGTATGGTTACTACTTTGTTTATTAAGTCGGGAGTTTGTCACCGTAGAATCAGAGTAAACGTGCGACAAATGCTTCAGGCTAATCTGTCAATGATTAAAAATCCACCTGTAATATCAAAATATATTTCTGTGCATGCAAAATTTATCTTATAACACATGAGAAATTGAGAAATCTTACACATATTAACAACTAAAATCTAATCACTCAAACACTATCGTAATCCCCACAAATGTTTTCAAGTAGTTTTACTATGATAAACGAGGTGTTATCAGAATAAGGCTGAGCGCGTGTCGGCCAACGCATCTGTTTGAATGGGAGGCGCATTAACGCCCAGCATTCATCAACCGACTAATGACACGTCCGCACGTCACACCGCCATGTGCCGCAAGATGTGGGATTCGGCGTGTAGTATCAATAAATAAATACAGCCTGACAGGTACGACCTGGCGACATTCAAAACAAGAACGTAAACCTTAACTGGCAACGCATCTCTATGCCCTATGGTGTTACAAATGTTCAAGGACGGAGATGATCATAAAAAATACACCCCCACAGTCCCATATATAATCCTGGCCCCTTACTAGTCTTGTGTCGTCGGTATCAGGAACTACGAGAGACTTTTCGGTGTCACAATCACCCAGACCCGAAAACTGTGGATCACACAAATATTTGCCTCGGTGCGGGGCTCGAACCCGCGGCTCCACGTTTCACAACCGGCGTTTAACCAATTGCACCACTGAAGCTGTATTTACTGTATTTTATGTTGTGATTGGGATAAACATGCTCTAATAGGGTGGCAAGCTGTAAATTTTTGATTATGATTTTACGAATACTTTGAAGGGCTTAGTTGAGTATACTGTCAACAGTTCTCGGTTTTATCATATTAGTGTCTCTCTCTAACGTTGCCTACCAAGACCATACTATGAATGTATAAGTTCAAAAAAAGATCACTCGTACGAAATGTATTAGGGCGTCACTGGCGGTGACGAAAACTGAGAGAGCGACTGTAGGCCTCTAATAAAGTTACACTTCGCTTTGTTTAAAATTCACCAAGTTGACCAATTTGAATAATTAGATTTTTAGTAAATAACTATTAATATAATGCGCAAAATATGCCGTGCGCTCGTCACTTACGCCACAGTAAGACCAGTGACGGATGGGAATATTAAAACATTACATATTTTCCTTTCTTCCGTTTTTCTTCACTTGGTGTTTTCAACGCTTCATTCTCGCCTGAATGGAATTCATAAATATTATTTAGTACGTATGTAGATGTGTCTAAATTAGAATTATATTTTGCAATCGCATTAAGAGTGTTTATCGTACACCAAGCGACAGATTCGCTGCGTTGGTTCTTCCTAAAATGGTAGGGAATAGTGCCCATCACAGACAACGGTCGAAAAGCCGTCATATTGGTCAGCCTGTGTATATTTGGTTTCAAAGATACGGTCATGACTATATAAAACAAATGCTGTTGCTAATGTGGAGCCACCATCAGGCGGAATGCTGTATCGCCAGTGTAAGCCATACAAAGCCTGAAAACGAAGGTAATCCACGTTAATATTCTATAAGGCAGTGATAAATTTTTAGTAAATACTGTATCCTAACTACTAATTGAAAAACTTAGTGCGAGAGTCGATTCTGCGACTTGAGTGCGGATATGGCTCTACGTACATATTTATCAAACTGGCACTTAAAGGCGCTTAAACTCACTGTAAAATTGATACATACAATTCTCGCACATAAGTACTCAGGGCATACAAGACGTCATAATACCTCGTTCATAACTCATTAATGCCTTAACGAATGCATACATTAAACAGAAGACGCAACATTTTCACATTTTCCAACAAAAGAGGTGAGTTAGCGTGCGGACTCATTTTTCCATACGGACGCCAGCGTTTAAGGGTGTATTCACACGTAACGCCGAGTGGTGTGGAGGGGCTATTACCCGGCCATTACTCTATGAGCGCTGCGTAATAAACCTGGCAACGTGTGGAAAAAATGTTTTCACTTTATTTACAGTGAATTTTTAATGTTGGACTATTTTTTGTTCAGGCTTTTTGGAAAAAGGTTTTCAAATTGTAAAGCTTTTTTATATTTTAGTGCTATTGAGAAATACAAGTTGTTTTAATGTTTTGTAAATATAATACCTATTTAAACCTCTCAACCAATAAATACTAGTTTGCCTTTTGGAGTGCTAAGGGATTAAAGTATTAGTCAATCGAGTTTCTCTAAATAGATTTAGTAAAGACTTAAATTTTTATGTATAGTACAGCATATTAAGTTTTGCAAAACGATAAATATAAATAATAAAATATACCCTTTTTTCTTGAGAGCGTCTCTAACACTTTGTTCTCCCTCCAACTACTAAAAAATGGCAATGATAAAATTATTTGTCTGCAGATAATTAGATTTTGATATGTATTCCAAGCAAAACAAAGTTAAATTTATTCCACTTCCAGCCACGACTGAACTTCGATTCAGCTGACGAAATCGATCGATTTTCTATATATAGAGAACAATCCGGATAATAAAGCCATCACACGGCCATTTCGCAGACAAAACAGTTGCTATCGAATGGAAACGTAGATTTGTCGAGCCGAAAACTAATAAATATATTACAAAATACCATAGATAAAATTGTGGTAACCAATCACGGACAAATCATGATTATCGCTATAACCATAAACAAGGAAACTAGATCTAAAACATAATCACCATAACCAGAATTTATCACATAAATGTAGTAAGTTTATGTTACGTTTTGAGCGTTACAACTATTTCTTCTAAACAACGTTAGGAGGTGAAGAACAGTACTGCAATTTGTCGAATATATTAAAAAAAAACTGGTAGTAGCACTATAGCATTAATTAATATAAAGGATTTGTGAAAGTCCTTAAATGTGTTGGGAAGTCGTTGCGAGTATGAAACCTTTTAATTGATCATTCAATATCAGTCCCTGTTTTAATATTACAATGTTATACTAGTATTTTAAATCACACCGTTCCGGCCGTTAAAATACTTAACATCCTATTAATGTGTCAAGTAAAACACTACTTGCAGGCGGCAATAACTAAAGCGAGATTATACGACCTTCAGAAATTAACATAATTTAAAATTGTGTGCATCCAGGTGCTAGCGTATTTTTTAATATTAAAATCTTGGATGTCCTTTAGATTCCTAGATTTAGATATTTTAATAACTATTTTCGTATAAGAAAATATGTAGAGATTATCTTATAAAGGTTTCAGAAAGGAGTCGGTAAAAGGTCTCTTCTAATAGATCATTGTGGAGGTTCTTCAGAGAGGCAGTTCAGCAACAGTGTACCGTCGTCCCGAATTTTAAAGAAAAGGGTTTTTGGTCCACCACGCTATATTAGACATTGTGAAATTATCTTGCAATACTCTTTAATATACACTACGAGGTTTTCATCACCAGTATAGCAACTAATAACCAATACATTGAATTCAATTGCCGTCGTTTCTAATTCGTAGTGCCATACTGTTCCTCCGCTTACAGCCCAGTCGCCAAGTTCTGTGGTGGTATAAGGCGTTAAGATATCGGTATCTCGGACGCTAATGCAGTACTAAGTCATGTGCACGCGCCGTTACGTTGGGTAATGTCGGGTGTGAGTTACTGCCACCAGCGTTTGTGCTCGTATCTACAGGCCCTTACTCTAAACATGTGTTGCATAAAAATGTTGGATGGTTTTTGGAAAATATTTTTTGCACTTTGATATTAGTACGGAGTGGCAGATTATATTATGTGTGCTGTAAACCTGCATTTAATTTTCGGGTCAAAAATTTAAATTGAATTTTTATTAGAAAAAAAATCTTCAAGTTAGACACTGAAAGTCTTGGTCTCAGATAGGCGATAGCTTGTAAGTTATAAACAAAAACCAGCGTATTTTTATCTTCATCATTGTCAGTCACCACGTGGAGACCATAACCTAGCATAGCCCCCAAGATTCGCATAGCTACCTAAACTCACCCCTTCATATTTCCTCAATCAAATTTTGAAACTTTTTAGTATATTGATTTCCCGTAAAAACAAACAAACATCGATACTGCGACAATGTAAACGCATGAATATGTCGGCAGTGTCACCACCGCTTGGAAAGCCAGCAATAAAGCCGTGTGGTGCCCGATTCGATAAGATTATCTAACGCATAAATTTGTCAGCTATCTGTCAGGTTTATACGACAACGCTCTCTGTCTTACAAACGCACACGCGCAGCTTGGAATTGCTGTTTGTATGTTAGTATTTTCTAATATTGATTTTTGTGATTAAATGATTGGAATATTGTAGATCGAATCGCTTCAGAACAGCGTGGTGGGCAAATACAAAGCTCCTTCGTCATCAACAGCCTATAGTTATCCAATGCTGGACATAGCTCTCTTCCATAATGCGCCATTTTGAAGCTCCTTGCCTAACTTAAACCCCAACCCGTCGATTTTATTTCTGCTACTTGCCCTTATTCTAAATTTAAGTAGGTTTAAAAACTAGAATTGACAAAGGTTTGCCATGAGAATTTGTCCCAAAATAAGGGATGCCAACTTCGGGCAAAAGAGAAAAGGCTTAGTAGAAACATTGACTAATAAACAACTTTAATTATCTTTAGCTTTCGAGTGTAATATTTTTAATTATCGTCATAACTCTGCAAAGAATTAATGTGAAATATAATTACGTTTTAAATAATTCACAAGTTCCATTTAGTTACCTCGTCACATGGCTTGTTTCATTAATCAAACTATGAAATACATTTTACCAAACATTTACTGGTTTTTGCACGCGTAACGACATTCAACTGTTGCTTTTATCTGTTTATATGGACTTTCTGATATGCTTTCCAAGTTCACCGTTCCACATGACCCAGTGACGTCCCACACTAGAACTGGCTTCCTCGAGCAGTTATCTGTTTTCTGACAGGTACGACCAGCCCCCTGCCACTTCAAGTTGTTAATCGGACTACGTCTGCAACTTTAATACGCTGTCAGATTTGATTGCGGCACCCATACATCGGGGGACTGAATTTCCACTACATTTATATGGAAAATAACACAAAAGTAAGCCTTTCTTCACTCATGCTATATTTATTCACTATTTCGCCTAATTGTTCTATAAATGACACAGTTTTGTCCTAGGCACCGACATCGAATCTACCTGAGTCGGATAATTCACTTTCTACGGAGTTTTCGATATTAATCATATAGGTTGCCTATTTCCATAGATCCATTTCCTACTCTTACTTTCTACTTGGTGTAAAATATCTTTTGAGCCATATTTCAGGATTATTAGCTTTTAACTTTACGTATGCGTACCTGCCTGAGGTGAACCTTGCTTTTATTCTATCATGCTCAACCCTCATGACTTCATATACCTTCGAAAACTTAGATAGGTTAAATTACCTAACCTTAACCTCACATCCTTCACCGTTAGAGTAAGTGATAGTTATCTAAAATTACGCGTCATGTAGTGTCAAAATGTTTGAAAACGCCACATTCAAATTAGTAGTCCGATTTTCATCAAAATAACGCTTCATGATTAAGTGCTCTTCGGCTTACCTTACAGTTGTAGCGTACAGTATTCTAAAACCAAATAATACCATCCGTTGTCCTTTATTTAGTGAATGGTGTGAGATAAATAGTAGATAATATATGTATCACATCTACATCAATTTATCTACGCATTGTTATTACTTCAAGTTTGGTTCCAAGTCGCACAAGATCGAAAGATCTGGAAGGAAAAGGAGGAGGCCTTTGCCCAGCAGTGGGACACTAATGGCTGAAATAATAAATAATAATAATAATTGTTATTTTGTCTGTGGTATAAGCTGAGCAATAGATATCTCTATTACATTCTTGTCTAAGAATTGTAAACCTTAAATTTCTATATCTATTCTGTTTAATATTTGGTATGAGGTAAAAAAAATCTGTCTATGGATTGTAAAAATGTAAAATTTCCCATCTATTGTCCTTTATTC
The DNA here is from genome assembly GCA_905220455.2 of Deilephila porcellus. NCBI lineage: Eukaryota > Metazoa > Arthropoda > Insecta > Lepidoptera > Sphingidae > Deilephila > Deilephila porcellus. Next base: position 10,197,697 of record LR999987.1, read on the forward strand.
TATGGTGTCTACAAAGTGTGCCAGTGTTTCTGGTGCAGTAGTGCGAGGTGTGCGGGTGTGCGATAAGTGAATGTTTATATTTACATATCCAACACAGAATCTTGTCTGCGTGCTTATCTTAACATCGGCTGTAAGTAGGATTTCTATCTGTACCGAGCAAATATTGTTTTACTTCGTTTTAGCCTACAAACCGATGTTGATGACTATTAGGTGTGTATTGTTCGGAGTGTGGAAATAATTTGGTTTAGCTTTCACTTTCAAATATGTATAATTCAAAAAAATTGGTAAGTACATGAAATAGGGCATTTGACTCATTTTTTTTTAATGTATTCATCAAAAATCTAGTTAACAAAGAATTTTGTAAATCCATTCAGAATTAAACAAGTTGGACGCATTTTAAATCTTGTAGTGGGGGCAAAAGAAAAGGGATGCAAAACAAAATTAGTGACGTCACTAATCTTAATATGCATTATAGTGTGCGGGTGTGAAAGAGACGGGAAGATGTCCCCACTACGTCCCCACTGTTTCATTAAAAATACTAATATATATGCCTCATTTTACAAGCTACTTTAACACTGTTGTCACAAAAATGTTTTGTTTTAATGGCACTTGTGTTTGTCTGCAAAATAATATAAAAATTCGATGATAGTCAGAGTTGAAAAACTTCTGCACAAATTTTGATTCGTTTTATAAATCTAAGATCACACGGTTTGCTGTATCAAAATAAATCAAGTAATTTTCAAGGGTTGTTGCCAATGCTTGTGACGGTATTCACGCGAGTTGGTGAGTGCAGGTCTTAGTTTCTCGCGCTGATGATGCTGCTCCCATCATCAGTTTATCATTTGACTACGTCTAATCTGTGTTGGTTATTCAGTCATTCGTCAGTCACCAGAGCCTGAACTTTTCGATTCACAACCAGGGTGAGCTGAGGGCAGGAGACATGGCGTGGGTCCTCTACGTTGATAGTCAGAGGTCCTTACACCCTTTATCTTCTCACTATTTGCTTTAACCAGACTGTATTTTAAATGATTAAAAAAAGTTTTATATATATAAAAATTTTCTTGTATATTTGTTTGTATATTTATATTTATGTAATTGTATATGTAATATCTTATTTATCTACTTGTAAAATTATCCTTTTTTTCTCCTTATGTTTTAAATTAATGTTCATACACCTATTTCAGCTCATCTCTGCGTCACTTAAAGGTCGACTGGGAGATAATGCCACTGGCATTAAGTCCGCCTTGTATACTTTTGTATACCGGCTATATCAAGACCGCGACCGAAAACGAAGCCGGGTGGTAGTTTTAGTGGTTACAGACACAATGCAATTAAAATTTTCGCAAAAAACGTGACAGTTTTCTGTTTTTGCGAAAATAGTAATTTAAACCCTTACGTACCATTGCGTCTTTAAAAATAAAAAGGTGTACATCATTATTTTAAGAAAAATATGTATTTACCACCCAAATATGACGATAAGTAAAAAATTCCAAAATTTTTTAGTTTGTTTTGTGTCTGTAACCACTAATACTGCCACCTGGCTTCGTTTTCGATCGATTTGATATACCCTGTATAAAGCCTAATAAACAAATAAATAAAATACTTATTGAATAAATGTTTTCATATAATGTTACCCTGAAGGTGTAGAAAGTACGTACAAACTTGTCCTCAATCGCTCTGCATGAAAGTCATCTTTCACTCCACAATGTTACGAGTGAATGCAAATTTTCGCATGTGATGTGATATGGTTACATTGTGAGAATAAATTACCGAACAGACTATCACATACAACGTTTAATCTTGTTTCCCTACAAGCTCCTCTGGGGCTAAGCGTACGGATTTATTGATAGGCGCCAGCGAGGAGATATAGACCAATGTATTTTAAATAATTTACCTTCACAAATTTATAATCTTCATTGCATTTTTTAGGTAGAAAGTTTGTTGGCCTGGCTGTTACTAGGCGATCACAGATGTTCACGGACAAGAGGAATTCTAGAGGCAAAATCGAGTGACTGCCTGCGGTGTTATGGATTCTCTTTTTAAAATTGAGTTAAAAAGAACAGACCATAGCGTTCGGGGAACCCTATCATAGAAAGATACATTGTTCAGGTGATATCAAGAATTAAATAAGTATTAGAATAGTATAATAGTATTGTGGGATGTTTTATATGCAAGATACATTTGTCACATTTGGTGGAGGAATTGAAAAATATAAGTGCGATCATGTTCCATTGAGGTTTGAGAGGAGCCACTGTTTGTCTGATTTTATAATATGCTCAATAAAGTTTTTACCCATAAATCCGACTTCACAAATAGCACTAAAGGGTAACAAATAATATCTATTCCATTGTACTTGTAAATTTGTATTTACTTATTGTCTTGTCTAGCCAACAAATTATATTAGTTAATATATGCGTAACATATTGAATGCGGGCCGCCTAGTACCAAGCATAGCAAATATTGTCTTGTATTTATATGCCAAGCGAATTAGCACAACCAATATAAAATACACAAAAAAAATATTATAAAATTCATCAATTACATAAACCTTGTAACCGCTGCCTCCCGTCACCGCACCCTCAACCCACACAGCACATTGTGACGACATCGGGCTTTAAATCAGTAACCCGATACGGTAGTGTCTGTACGTGTCCCAGGTTCGTGTCCGGGCCGCGCAAGCGTTGTACTGACGTATTTACTTACACGCTGATTTTATATTCGTACCGATTGAAAGTCGGTCCGGCACGAATACTCCGGCTGACATAATGCAGGTATTATGGATTTAATGTGATTATTGCATAGAAATATCGGTGAACGTTTGTTAGTGAATGTGTTAGAATTTGATGATTAAAGATATTTAAAACCTTAGAGATTTTAATGAGTAATCAAATCAAAATCAAAATAATTTATTCGTAAATGTAGGTGTTTTTCAAGATGTTACAAATTAAATTTAGTTCTCCACATACTCTCGTACAGCAGTTCTATGTGGCAATCTATAGGGGAGGCCTATGATCAGCAATAGACTTCTTATTTCCGAAAAGAAGAATAAGAAAGATGAAATAGGTAAAACACCTGAGGAATTACTGCGTATCACATAATATTGTTTATGTGTGTGTGTGTGTTTTGAAAGAAAAATATGAAAGTGAGTGCGGGAGTGGAGATTTCGGGTTTGGAGCGAAATAATGAAAACTATGAGGAGTAGTTCTGTCCTATAAGTTCCGTTCTATTCAGAAGAGCGAAGAGATAGAACCAAACTGTATCCAGTACGGTGAGTGGCCTCTGCCACATGATTTGTTATCATGATTTCGAATCTCAAATAGAAAAAATACTTCATGTGAATTTATGAAAAAATAATTTAGGAAATAAAACATTTACTCGTATACACAGTTAGTCATCTTAATCGTACGAAACGTACGTATAACCAGTTTATTTATGCAATAACATAATTTGAACGATTTAAAAAAGAAACGAAAAGACCTCTTCGATTTTTACAAGTGAATAATCTGAACACCTATAACAAAAAAAAAAAACGCCTTTACATTACCCGCCGATCTCGACAAACCACAACGATCCCATAAACTCCAATAAAGTTCTCATTATTAATAATTCACATCTAGTCTAGATTTTTAAGAGTCGTTTGAGCCTTAATATCTCAGCTCTCCGCACAATGGAAGTCTGCGAGTTAGCATAAAAGCTCAAATTACTCGAGTTAAATTGTATTCATGCACTGTAATGCGGGATGTTTACGATAATCGCTCGTTGGCTCGCCGTCTTGTGTGAAAACTTTTAGTTTTCTATTAGGTGTGTGGATGGAGATTGTATCGCTATAAGTGGTGTTAGATGGGGGAAAGAGACGTATTTTAATTGACATCTGGCGATGGTAATGCCGTAGCATTTTTAAAGAATTTATACAGTATGTAAGTCCGCCAAACCGCACTAGGCCAGCGTGGCCTAATATGGCCTAACCACTCTCAATCGATTCTCTCGATTATAGAGTAGGCCCGTGCCCAGCAGTGGGACGTATATGGGCTGATATAGATGTTAATGCGTTTTTTTTCCAAAACCTATATGTGAAATGCAAAACTACTAGAGTAAGAATAACCGAAATAACGCTAATAAGCTTAAATAAAAATTGTCAGTATTGTAGATAGAATAATTTTCCTGATACGATATAGAGAAAGGCCTATAAATAACACTCGGATATGTATAATAAAATGTTAAGTTACCAGGTCAAGCACGAAAAACTATCGAATTCATAACGTAAACGTATCGAGTACTCTATACAATAACCCAGGAGCGACGATTAAATTTAACGCATCCAATTTCGTTCATAGTTTGTTTTCTAGAGAGAAAACCTTTTAAGCTCCCCTTTCAACCCTCCTGGGGAAACAAATAGGGGTAGGTTAGTGCTGCCAAACTTTTAAGATACAGATATTGGGTCCCTGATAAATTTCGCCCCAGCGTATCAGTTAAAACTCTTTCGTGACCGTCACGGTCATTATGGACGCTACTGTATAACACGGGGCGTCGCATGAAGTAAATATATTGTATAGGTACTGATATAAGTCTAATATCTAGAGGCCACGGACAGGCATGCGAAGTATCGGACCTACACGGTGGACGGACGCCCTGGTTAAGGTTCCAGGAAGGCGCTGGATGCAGACCGCTTCCAACAGGTCCATGTGAAGATCCTTGGAGGAGGCCTATGTTCAACAGTGGACTTCCTATGGCTGAATAAATAGATATAAACTAATAGTTAGATAGAAAGAGACTCCGCCACACCTGATATAAGTTTAGCACTAGCTACATAGAAGTCGGAAGTCAGAAGTGCCGGATCAACGAAATCACGCTCAAATGGTTTACAATAGCAGGTTTTATAATTAGTGGTTTGGTGGTCGCACCCTCGGCAGAAACTATCCTTAACTTCTGTTCCTCTATGTCCATTTTATGTGCAACCAATCGATACTAGTCAAAGGAAATAGAGGTCAGCCAACAGATTTCCATTCCCATAGCGACACGTAACACCGCCATGTACAAGTGAATTAAGCAGATCGTGTTTAATCGGCGAACACGTCGCGACGGATCGTGTCCGAAGTCGTATATCGGCCAAATGACGCCGTTACTTTGAACTAGTATCGCCAAAAGACCCAAACTCTAACATACGACAACTGCACATTTTGATACTTGAGGTTCTTGAAAATATGTATAAAATAGTTTGGGCTCACTTTTAGGATAGAATCTGGGAATTGTTTCGATTCTATTCCCAGGTCGGCCAATCCTGTTCGTGGAGAAAAGCATATTTGCTCAAAATCAGTTGGACCTATATTTAAGCTTTTTTTTCCAGCCAAATGTACTAAAATTGTATTGCTTCGATCTTGTGTAATTGTGGAACAAGGTGGGTACAAAAGGAAAAAGGTGATCACTTTCTCTCTTTTATATTAAGTACGTAAATAAATAAATAGGAGTGCGTGGTGGCCTGTCGGTAACCGGACCAGCCGCGGCTATCAAAATGTTTACGTTTTACAAATCTCATCCCAACTTGCCTGCCTCGGTGGCGTAGTTGTACTACAGTACGATTACAAAGCTGAGGTCTCGGGTTCGAATCCCGGGTCGGGCAAAGTGATATTGGATTTTTCTATCCATTATCAACCCGGAGTCAGGAATTTGCGCCCGATATGGCGGGAGGCTCGCCCCCTATCACATCGTGGGACGGAACATACAAGGCAAAATGTGGGTGTCTTGGTACCCCTTGCCTACCCCTTCTGAGAAAAAGGCGTTTACGTATACTCACAAAATTTTCAAGTATCAAATCATCTCAATCGCGGTACAAAAAGTGTGTCGTTGTATAGTGTTGTCAGTGCACACATTACGCGTGAGATACTGTTGCATTGTGGGGTGAAACAGTCGATTTAGCGACGGGATTATGCGAAATTATTGCACGGGAATTAGGCCGCCGTGCACACCCACACCTGCGCGGCTTGTTATTATTGTTAATGTGGGATATAGTCTATGGATGTGTGGGATCTGTAGTTTGACGAATTGGATCGTGTTTGGAACAGATAAAGTGATTTAAGAGATGTTTTGTTGGCACTATTGCTAAACAATCGTGAAGGACCGTGAAGGACCTTGTATTTAAAAAATCAAAGAGAATTTTAATATCAACATTCCAATTCGTTTACTCGATACTGTGCTTAATGTGTATGAAGATAATTTAAATGCTAGAGAGTTACTCAATTTCGTTGCTATTCGTAATGGACAATTAATATATCCTGACTTCATCACCTAAGCGATATAAATTATTCAAGACATCTTGATTTCTAAATTGTAGGATCTGAATTTCTTGAACAAACTTCCAGCCTTTTCAGATTTTGTTTTCATCTATCAAATATGATATTTATAACCATACAGGACCCTTGACCTCACCAGAACATTCTAGAACGTATAAACAACATGTACCGGCGATCACAAAGCCCGCCCATAGAGCTAATAAACAAATTAGCGAACCCCACATATCATGCTAGGTCGTGATGGTCACTAATTGGGCACAAGCGGCGGTCTGCCGGTCACGACACCACACAACGTTCATTTATCATAACCATATTGATAAACAATTGCCCTACCTTAAATGAGGGGTCAACGTGGACCTGCTCTAGTGGGGACTTTAGGATGATTCGGCTTCGGGCTAAAATTCGGGTACTAGTTTCGACTTTGATACTGACGGTTCAATTGCTTTGTGCTGTTTTTTTAATTCCTGCTCATTAATAGGCTTGAACAATGTTATCCTTGGCTGTTATCTTAATGTCATATTCAATAACAGCTAATCAATTTATTCCGTATTTTTTTGTATTTCATTATGAATATTTTAAATTTATTTATGACTTAAACACATAGTTTAAAAAATATTCAATCACTTTTTATAATATAATCACCCAAAATATGGTGTTGTTGTGTATATCTATTTTATTGTATTTAATCTTGCTGACTAAAAATAAATGTAACAGAAAAAAACAAACATTTAATTACGCAGCATCCCCATTTAGATCAAAGCTAAAATTAGCAACTATTGTAGTTTTCTTATTAATCGAAACTTTCGGCCTCGGCAATCAATTGTAACAGCTCCATTATTTTTATGAACACATCCAAATAAACCCATATCATTCAATTCTCTACCTTCCATCCTTACTTTAAAGTTCAAAATCAATAATCCACCAATGTTTCCTTACATCCTTTCTCAAATAACGTATTAGAATGATTTTTGCTCTATAGTTTTTGTTGGAATGAGACCTCTATGAATAAATAGAAGAGGTTTGAGGTTCGTTTGTCTTCCTATGGGCAAGTGGTCTATCGTCGGCATGGCTTTGTCGCGCGCCGACAAAGAGAGCACGTGGGAACGTGCGCGTGCGCATTCTTCCTATTTTACCGAACAGTAATGTATGGTTACTGTTTATTGATCGGTTTTAGATCGATTATTTTTTTATCTTAGAGATATGGTATGTAGGAGATTTAGAATGGATGTGATTTCTAATAGAACTTTGAAAATAATTTGACAAATTATTTTGGACTCATTTCACGTTGTCGATACGTATAATATCTTTGATTTATAGACTAAATAAAGTGTAGTTTTAGTATAAAAAATATTTGAGAGAAGATTTCTAATGCTTTTTATACATGCCAAAGAGAATTGTAATAATGTAGAAAAATATGAAATAATTAGTTAGTAAAACTCATCTACATCGACGGTCTATTGAGTAGCCATCTTATGTATCTTAAAATTAACCTATGAGTGATGAAATCGTGCTGTTAAAACGGTACACTCACGGATTTTGCGAACAATATCAACCATATACAACAAACAATAACAATTCTAGGAACATCCAATTTAATTAAACTTTTAAATCATTCATAACAAGTTTTCACACGTATCACTTATCATTTATACCGCTATTTGGCAGTTAATTGGTTTGGCAACAATTACTTGGCTACAATGGGGCTCGTTGAGCTTTGATGATGGGAGTGCCTGCAGACCCCCAGAGGTTTAAGCACGGGCTTAGTGCGTAACTTACTGTGATTTGGCAGAGGTTATTAAATAATAATTATGTTCTAACTCAGAGCGTGGTAAGGTACTTGCTTAGAGGACTTGCTGTGGTAGATCTGTGGAGGGTGAAGTTGAAAAGTAAAAAAAAGGTGGAACTTAGATTTACGCTGAAATAAACAAATGACAGTTCAGGATAACTTAAGAGATTTAGCGAATATAACTACCACAAAAAGAATTGGACTTATTGTTAAATCAACGAGCTCACTTAGACAATTACTTAATTCGTATAATAAAATATCCTTGTTCATTTTTTGAATTACACAATATACAGCGCAGTTTATCCTAACCAATGTGATCAAAATATATCACCGATTGACCGATTGCTAAGCTGGTCTTGAGATTTATAGAAAATAAATCAATCACAATTTTACCCATCCAGTCATCACAAAACAATTCGGATACGCGTCACATAACTATGAGTAGACATTTTACGACAGCCTCCGTACCGCAGTTAGTTAGACGCCGGCTGTGAAACAAGAGGCCGCGGGTTCGATCCCCGCACCTAGACAAATGTTTGTGAAACCCATAAATATTTGTCTCGGATCTGGGTGTTTGAGAGACCGTAAAGTCTTTCGTAGTTTCTGATACCCACGACACAAGACTCGATCTTCTTTTTCATTATCATATCTATGTATACTTTGTATGTAACTGCTGGGTGAAATTATTTATTTTATTTTTATAATAATGAGTAGACAATTTAAAAGTGACCTCGCGAATCGCAACAGAGCACGTGCTACGCCGGACCCCACATGCGCCGCGTTCCGCTAGTCATGACTGTGAGTCGAAGCTATTAACTTTATCAATATGGGAGATAGGATCGTGCTCTCCGACGACGCACGAAAAAATATTCCTCGAACTAACTGTTGTTTTGGAATTGAATATGATGTATGGAATGCAAAATACTGTTCATTTTTAGTCAACGACTTTTTTATTTAAAGTCGGAGAAATTTCTAATCATAGAAATTATTTTCTATATACATGTTTCTGTATGTTTCTCTTTAGTAGTCGTAGAAATTCGTCTCTGTATACATGTTGCTTTATGTTTCTCTTCACCGTTAAAGTGCGTGGTAATTGTCTGAAAATACATGTATATTAATGCCAAAATTAAGGAACATTTAATATTATATTATATTTAATATTAGACTGCCTCGGTGGCGTAGTTGTACTACGGTACAACTACAAAGCTGAGGTCTCGGGTTCGAATCCCGGGTCGGGCAAGGTGATATAGGGTTTTTCTATTCATTATCAGCCCGAAGTCAGGAATTTGTGTCCGATATGGTGATATGTTCGCCCCCATCACATGGTGGGATGGAACATACAAGACGAAATGTGGGTGTCCTGGTGGCGCCTCTGCATACCCCTTCAGGATAAAGGCGTGAGTTTATGTTTGTATGTAATACACGCCTACAAGAAATAGTACAAGTCGACCGATAAAAATAGTAACATGTTATCAAAATATGTTTTTAAACTTTTACTATAACGATGCCAACATTAAACATTTGAAAACGAGCCTTAAACGAAAGCAAATTATGTTACTCAAAAAGTTCTTAAACGAATGGCGTATGTAGAATTATGCAACTGTTCAAGCTTTAATACCTGTACCTAGGATGTCATCCCGTATAATGCTCAGGAACCACAAGGGTTCCATGGTGTAATGGTTAGCACTCTGGACTCTGAATCCAGCGATCCGAGTTCAAGTCTCGGTGGGACCTGTCGTAAGCTGAAAATTATTTTTTTTGAAATATATATTTTTTTAATTTATAAAACCTAGTTAAGTAACCTATTTAAAAACCTATTTATAGAAAATACTTGGAAAACTTTTATTTTATTCAAAAGATTTTTTATAAAAATGTATAAGTATGGGAGTGACTGATACACATTTGTATGCTGTATAAATTTAAGATATATACGCCATTTTTAATTATCTGGGCTTATACTCGTATACGTATTACAAGGAATAAGAATAAAGTATAATTGTATAAAGAGGTTGTATAAGAGGCCTTACACGATGCCGGGTGTTAGTTTTAGTTACCGAGTTACTCGTATGAGATTTTTTAAACCAAAAAAAGTCTCCAAGGAATCGAATCCAAAACTAACAGAGCATTCAATGCCACAAATAATACAATTCTGCTGGTCAGATAGTAAATTCCGCCCGAATAGTGACAACAAAGACAGAAAAGAAAGAAAGAAAGTACATTCTTCTGTTTTTTTCAATATATTTTGAAACTAAAAGCTTGATATATTTTAAACAATTTTTGAATATTATTTATAAAGTCTAAATGCCAAAATTTGTCAAAAAAAAGAGACCAAACAAGTACACATCTTAATATTAATTTGATTCTTACAAATGAAAATACCATAACATAGCTCACCACGGCACTATTTTACGTACATTATAAACAATAATATATTCCACAGTTACTTTCTTAACACTTGTAACACTGCCTCGGATCCAATCGAACACATTTAACTAATACATATAATTATTAAGTCTATAATTTAGAAGCACGTGACTTAAACAATACTCATTCGAAGCGTATAATTGAAACAATACACCGGCAGACGTGTTAGGAAATCGCCGGCCATCTTAATAACCATATCACTGAGCTGTTATTTAGTAATGTGGAAAAATACTTGGAAGTCATTTTTTTAATAGTCCGGCACTTTTTATCTAAAAATAATAATACGGCTGTCTCCATCAACGTGAAGATACTCGGGAAGAGAGAGAGAGACCGAGAGAGAGAGTAAAACAGATTTTTTAAACGGCTAGAGAAAGCGACCAAAATGTCTACCGATGTGAGAAGGTTACCAATCAACGATTGGCAAAATTTGTCAGCCTCCGTGGCGCAGTTGGTTAGGCGCCAGCTATGAAACATGATGCCGTGGGTTTGACCCCCGCGAGACAAATATTTGTGTGATTCACAGGTATTTGTTTCAGGTCTGGGTGTTTGTGAGCCCGAAATTTTCTCGTAGTTTCTGATACCCACGATACATGACTCGAGGTCCACCACTCCCAGACCCGAAAGAAATACTTGAGGTCCACACAAACATTTGTCTCGGTGTAGGGATCGTGCCCGCGGCCTCTCGTGTTTCACAGCTGGTGTCTAAACAACTGCGCGACGGAGGCTGTTAATTCGTCGCATAAGCACAATGTGCGGATACGAATATTTTACCAAAAAGAGAATGTTATCAAGCAGCGTTTAATCAGCTTTAGGGTCTTGGGTTCGATTTCCAGGACACATAAATTTTCACTTATAAAAATACCATAACATTACGCATATGACCCTGGGTTCCGCCATGACTGGAATATACCCGATTAGGCATTGTGATAGGCAAACCCCTTGCGAATAATAGGGATATAAGCTCAGGGAATTGTTAATACGAGTATCTTTACAATTGTCTTCATTGGCCATTCTTTTTACGATAATCATAAAAAAAAACAAATGAATATGAATTATAAAATGAACAAAACGCGTAGATGATCCTTAAAGGTCCCACCGAGACTTGAACTCGGATCGCTGGATTCAGAGTCCAGAGTGCTAACCATTACACCATGGAACCTCTGCGATACATTGCCGACTGAAACTACCATATTATATTTCCTTAAAGGGGAAAGCAAGGTTCTGAAATTCGTTCATATTGGATATATTTGTACTTTAAGATTAAATGAACATGTTCACATATATTTTTTTTATTTGAATTTTAGTTGTTAAGATATGGGATTCTATAGAAGTAACTTGATTAACGGAAGAGGTTCTTAAAATGTTGTTTTCATAAATTAAAGAAAATTATAATAATATAATGAATGTGATGTTTTTATAGATTTTTTTTACGTTTTCTTTAACAACGAAAATAGTATCATGTTGTCTACATTTTTTATTAAGTCTTACCTATTAAACGTAACATGCTTACGTAGTAGTGTGTACGCAATTTAAGTTTTGCTTTCAGAGAATTCGAACTCTACCCGCTAGATCGGTAGTCCGGTCTCCCAACTAAGCTATAGCGTGCTTCAATTCCCATTTATCAGCAACATCCCGGACCCAAATAGTAATACATCTAATTCATAATTTGGTCCGTCAGTAGTTTTTAAAAATAGCAAACAAAAAAACTCAAACAATCGACTGAATTGAACAAATAGAACACAAAATGCTGACGCTGACGGGCTCGCAACATGATTTCCTATATTGGCTCAAAAATGGCCGACAGCTGACGTCAGCAGTTTTTTCGCTTATTTCAATACGTCATGTTTATTTGCCGTTTTGATCAAATGTTTGTTATGTGGTTTGATTGCAGATGTTTATTGGTACGACGGATAACACGAGCAAGGTTTTTAATTTCGAAATCAGATAAAATTGTACTGAGGAGTGATAATTAATTAAAAAAAAAATTGGGAATGGTAGAGCCACGCTGTTGTCAGTCATGACCCAGCACGAATGGGCAGGCTCGTCCGGGTCAGTACTACTGTCTCACAGGAGATCGACGTGAAACGACAGTTTGGCTGTCGCTTTTTGTCCTGTGAGTCACATTGCCAGATGTCTAATACTCCTATCCTCATCCCATCCCGCTGTATTCCTGAATTCATGGCTCGGAAACACGTCTATGATCTAAGCGTTATGGATGTTCATGGGCGGCTGTGATCACTTACCATCATGCTCGTTTGCCAAACGTATTTTATTAAAAGATTAGAAAAGATAAGAAACACTAATAAGTAATAAAGTCCCTACAGGATAATACAATATGTCATGATGCATGTGACACGAAAATATTTCTATGGAAAATACAATAAATAAATTATTTAATTCGTACTTTCAGCATGCTTAAATAATGTCACCATCGCCAGCGCTGTTTGAAAATAAATAAAAAAAACACATTGCGAGGTCCCATTGGTAAACTTTTTAATTGCCCCGCGTAAATTCGCGACCGATCGAAAAATTCATTGTTCGTACACGAAATTCGAATGCCGTTCGAAACTTTATTTCGCTAAAGTTCGTCGCGACGAGGAAACTCACTATTTTACGTTCGAGCACTTTCTGAATAATGAACACTTAGATTCCGATTGCATGCGAGGCGAAAAATAATGGATTATTAAAATTTGCATTCGGGTTGTGGAATTTTATGTGGATTTGTGGAAAGGTGCGTAGCTGTTATAAGTCGCTTTAGCGCGAGGAAACCTACACAGGTTCCTAAAAGTTTCTGATAGTTCTTCACAAGGATTTCAAGGATGTGTGAAGTTTACTGATTAGCATTTACGTGGCGGAATCAGGTTTTACTGTAACCCGAAAAGTCAGTTCCCGTTAAAACATACGTATTATGTACTCCTAAAGCAATAAGTTGAAGAATCACTAATATAATTAACATTTCGCCGAGCTTCATTTCATTATTAAGATGTGACAGCGGACAAGCCTATCATGACAGAAAACTGAAAAACTCGCAAAAATATTGTTCGACGTTGCTATCAAAGCTAGGCTTACGATCAGCCCAAACAAGCTACTAGACAACTCACGCTACCATACACATTACAAGAACCAAAAACACTCCTGAACTATGAAATAACTTAACATATCTGGCCAATACATCAGACTTACCCTGTGGACTTGCAAACTAACATTAAGACGTAAGTAAGGGACAGACGAAAGTAGAATCACTTGGCAATTACAGTCTGACAAATGGACGGGTATTAGCAACACATGTGCCAGGGGAGGGACGGTATGAAGTTCTGATTTGCTTATAATTTTGTCCCGGTTGTGCTGAAGATAAGATTGTATGGTTGAGGATATTGTATTGCTGAGATTATTTGTATTAATTACGAATGTGATGAATGAAAATTTAGATCTGATTGCATGTTAACTGTGAAACGTAACCGATTGTGAGTTCGATAATCATAATGTTATCCTTAAATTCTATTAAATATTTAATTATAGCGTTTATTTAAATCAGAATTTATTTGTTCATAAATGGGATATAAAATGATATATTATTATATTTCTGATAGATACACGGACTTAATAACTAAAAATAGAATGCATAGGCATAGACGAGAGGGAAGAGAGAATCATCGGATAACTTCAAGCTCATATTAATAATGATGATGAATGGAACTTCTCAAATACTTGAAATAATATCATATTAAACGAACCATAGATTACACAATAAAACCAACCATACATTAGAATTATTGAGGACGCACTAACATTCAAGCCATATATTGCGAAATTCTATGGTACATTTAGGAAATGAAAATTTCACATCTGACTACTACAGCCACACATCATCTCTAATCCGACAAACGTTACGGAACCCGTATCTGATTATATCTGCGACCATTACACTAGATCCCTGAATGGTAGACTATGTTAGGATGTTAGTACGGATGGGAAGGTCAAGATATGTTGGGTGCTTGCACACACCGTAGATACATGCATATAATTGTGGAACTTTCAAGCACCCACGCTACGCCTACGATCTTGGCCTATCTGTGACATAAGGTAAGTGTATTGTGGATGGGCGCTGGCGAATTGTTGCTTTTGCAATTAATTATAGGCAATAAACTGTTATATCTCAATCGTTGTCTCGATTGTAAAGGAGGCTCGTGTCCTGCAGTACGTAGATACTTATATGGGCTAATACAGTACAATACATACTGATATTCTTTTATTTGAAAACATTGTTTATAGAGTTGAAAAACAACGTTGCCATCTATCCAAGTTTTTATCAAGGCGTTACGTTATAATATATATATGTATATATATATTGGCAGTTTGCTGTTTGTAATACACTCTTTAACATGTACTAAATCCTTGCAATATGTCCAGCACAAGAGTAATCTGAAATTGTATGTGTTTATAAATGACTCAAAAAATATCCAGTTACCTATTTATTTGTTTTTGTTTTCAATTCGCTAAATTAACCAACGCGTCTCCAATCAATATGGGCATGCCCTAACATGAACTAAGGATCATATTTACGGTACAAAAGGGCGTAGAATGATGTCCACACGAGGCGCAACATGTGTACCGGGACATTTCCGCGTCGAGACCTGTCTCATTATACCCCTATCGCGATACTACTTTTCACACCGGTTAAATTATCGCTCACACTGTATGGGCTTCTTTGTATTTTATGCCCTGTTTTATGAAGTGAGCGTGAAAACAGACTGGACTTCCGAAAAGATGAATACATACCCGAGGAATAATACGTTTTTTTGTGAATTTTCAAGTCCTAAGAACAAAGGCAAGAGGAAGCATGGTCGGTCTTCAGGACCTGGGATTTAAGTCTTGTCGCATTGAGCCGGCAAAGGATTGTTAGTGATTTCTATCGCTCAGGAACACCATCAATACATGGATTATAGGTGTATTGCTCGCTATCTCATATGGATGTGGATAGGGAAGGCAAAACAGTGTTTGTCTCTCACAAGCGTTGCTGAAGTTTTACGCTTAAGCAGAAACAAAATAGAATGTTATAATTTATTCCTCGGGGAACCCTACATTCAGCAGTGGGCTTCTACTAGCTGATGACAATGATACTCTCGAAATAGTGAACTACCCTCACTAATAATTAAAGATACATACAAAATGCGAACATTTGGTACAGCCACAACAATGCTTTATAAGCAACTGACCAATTTCCAAAATTCCACCCTCACATATGCAAAATAACTCAAGCAAACCAACATAACTCAGTGATATTAGACCATTAAGTTTTCAATAAGCCAGCAGCCCACATATTCGAACATTCGGCGCTATTATAATTTTGATACGGGTAAGGGATAGGCTAGTAGGAATTAACTTATCACAGCGGCACCGCATCTGCATACCTTAAACATTTATGTTCGGGGCACGGACTTGGGCAGGTTTGTTTTGTTTGTTAAATAAATTGGATATATTTTACTCCCAAGACAAAGATACTACAATACATCTAGTAAGTATAGAGCTAGTCAAATAGAATATCCACAATTTAGAAGAACCATTTTTCGACAATCGATATAAATATTTCTCATTCGTAGCCATCTACAGGCTGACACGAAACACAACATTGGGTCACTATAACGAAATTTTTATCGTCGTCACTATCAGGAAGAATACGATACAAGCGAATCGTGAAACTTTGAATCATTGTTAGATGAAATCACTTTCTTGGTAAATGTTAAACTATTTTGTACATTGGATACTTTATTAAATTTTTAATTTTAATAATACACAAATATATAATAAGTAATTAATTTAAATTTAATTTTACCTACACTAAAACTATACACACTTAGTCCAAATACTGTTCATTTGCATCATACAACCCCAGTATAATTTAAAATAACAAAACTATCTCCCCGAGTGCACCCCTGCCGCCACCCCGTTCTCGGACACGGGGAGTTTCAAGACACATATCTCAGACGGGGCTGCAAGAAATGCCCACACCCCAATATGTAGATTTGTACCTCGCCCTCACCGTGGTCATTATTCTGACGCGACTCAACTCATTTGATACTTGTGTTTATTAAGTATGTTATTTATTTGTTTATCAGTTCTGTGTTGTTCTTAGTGCTTTGATAGATGTCTACAAGGTGAAAATGAAACCAGAGACAGATTGAAAAAAAAATGAAAAATTGTAGATTCTGCGGCACTGAAAAATTGTTTCATAATTTTACAACTCCTGACTGGCCTTTTTTTTTTTTTTTTTTTTTTTTATTGCAGTGAATGACGAGACGAGCCTGTCATTCGCCTGATGGTAAGCGATACGACCGCTCATGGACAGTAGCAATACCAAACAACACCATGAGTTACAAGGCAATGCTTGGCATTCCACTGCGCTCGCCATCCTGAGACATAAGATGTTAAGTCTCGATATGTCCAGTAGTTACTCTGGCTACAATGTCCTTCAAACCGGAACACAACAGTGCATTTACACTGCTGTTTGGCGGGAGAAATAGACATTGCGGTGGTACCTACCCAGGCGGCCTCTCACATATGAGAGACCTGCCACCAGTAAAACCTGCCTGGCCTGCTTGACTTTTATTATACTTTACTTTTTTTTTTCAAATTTAAGAGTATTTGTTCTTTCCACATACTGTTTAAATACGACTGATTTAAAAGAAACTGCCACTGAAACTCAGCATCTTATTGATAGCCAATGCCACTGCACCAATAACGCAAAAAACACTCGCTTTTATGAATATTGATCCTTTCCATCTAAATACGATATAGCTAGCTACGCAATTGTCACTTCTCCAATACCCAAGTATCAAAACATTTACTATAGTACGGATAGAGCACAGAATGTTTTGTCTGTCCGAGTGTACCATGTGACAGTGCTCGTGCGACGCCTCGTGCCTCGCCATATGCCGACAATATCCCTCATTGCAGCCGACGTCTTCCGATTGAGACAGCCCTTGTAGACCGGGAGGTGTTGCCTGTCATTTGCAGGTCGATTTGGAGTAGATTTGTGAGAAGTGAGTATGTTTGTAACTTGATGGGCCATGGATACACATAAAACACTTTCATAATTACTTGTAGGAATTCATTGAACTCCTAAATTCTTTATTAGGTCGTTTGTCTGCCTCGGAGATTTGCAAGATGGTGGATCTTTGGTCATCACAAAAATCTTTAATGCAAAATTAGTTTTGTTAGATATAATGTAACAGGATTTTTTAAAATAAGCTACGGTGATATATTATAATTGATGATATTATTTAGACATTAAAAAATAAAACAAAACGCAAAGTTTCGCATTGAACATGCAATATTGCCGTAAAACATCGTGAATATTTTTTATTTATTCATTATTTATTTTTTATTTCATTTAAAAGCTTTTACTCAACCATAAAATAGATATTAAATATACCCATAACAAATCCCACACCCAGCTCCCGAGCTATCGTCTCAAGACGCCATTCTTAGGGTTGTCAAACACAGACGCCAATAACATAATATTAATCCTTCGTGTGTGTGTCTGAGGGAATTATTAATGCCGGTTGCACCCAACGGGGCCCGATTCAATGCGGGCTTATTTAAATAGTTTCTGTGGACCGGACTTAATGTTCGGCCCGTTGATTGAGCGGAGGCGTCGGTCTCGAAAATTAACCTAGGTGTGCTCGCAGAGATATTGACGGGCTAGATTGAAATGCCTTGTCGCGAATGTGCTCGTATGGCAATTAAGATCAAGTGTCAACTCGGTTTCAAGTGAGCATGATGTTTCAATTGCGAGCGCGGGTTGTGCGGGCCTTTGGCTTTTTTGTGTGAAATTGCGTGAGATAATTTTGTACGGAAATTAACATTATGTTATAAAGGGCGTTATTAATCGATTTGAATACGTCGGTGTGAGCATAAAAACTTTATGCTTGGTTTTTTATACGTCAAGGATTTAAAAGTCATCTGTACTTTTTTGGCAAAAAAGCTTGGTCTAACAAAATCAACTTTAAATTCTGTTGAAACTTACAATTCAAAAGCTAAAAATAAATCAAATACTAAATAATATTCTCGAAAAATTTTGACCCTTCATAAACTAGTTAAACGCCACTAAACCGTTTAAACCAGTTATTAAGTTAATATAAGCATTAGCGTCAGGCAAGACATGTGGACATATCACGTTATTACTAACAGCTTAACAGTTTAATATACTGGGCACGGGAAACGAAGCGACATAATCCGCACTTGCTATTTGTAGCATATGTAGAACAAGTATGGTATCACTATCTAATCTAGATTCTATGACAGTTTTTAATCGCCGTGTGACAGAAATGAATACTTATTTTTATGTTTATACCGGTTTCAGTGGTGGGCAGGATATTAATTCCAGTATGTGATATTTATTCATTTTTATTTTCAAAATATTCAATATATTCACGCCTTTTTCCCAGAAGGGGTAGGCAGAGGTGCTACCAGGAGACCTACATTTCACCTTGTGTGATCCGTCCCACGATGTGATGGGGGCGAGCCTATCGCCATTTCGGACACAAATTCATGACTCCGGGCTGATAATGGATAGAAAAATCCAATATCGCTTTGCCGATATTCGACCGATATTCGATATTCGATATTTGCCCGCTACCCGGGATTCGAACCCGTGATACAGCCGACTTCAACTATAAAAAGTAATTTAAAAGCAAAAATAGGTAATCATTATTATCTTCGAACATAATTGTGTTATGATAGTTACACTTTAATAATTTAAGAAGGGATTTTATTACTCCAAAAATAAAATTCAAGCACGTGAGCAAAAATAAATATTACTAAATAAAATTCGACAACCATGTTGAGTTAGAATTTAAATAAGGATTTATGTACATTAGCCGAGAATAGAAGAAACCAGGCAATATGTTTTAAAGTTGAAGATTTATAAGGTGTGGAAATGCCGAGTAGTTTGCAAATTGTGCGGGAATGTGTGCTGAATACTAAATGTATAAGATTTATCACAGTTCCTGCGTAAAACGGAATGTAGGAATACTATTTCAATACAATTTATTGGTAAGTCAATAGATTGAACATATACCTGACACTTACTAGGATTTCTGTTGCCTTTTTTGGAACAACCTTTGCTGATTGTAATTTAATAATTTAATATTATCGTATAGTGTTAAATTGTAATTTAATTTTGTTGAATTAAATATATCTGATAGGAAATAGGTTTGCTTATGGTTTCTGCTTTTCATAATTTAACGGTCAGGTTTTGTTTTATATGTTATTTACATGCTTCTGCAAACTATATATTTAAATATTTTGTATTACTAATTAGATGACGGAAAATAAGGTTTATTTGTTGCAATACTTTGTGAAATTTATCTTGTTTTATCATATATGTGATCGCAATAATACATCTATGAAATATCTACGAAAAAACATTCCATTATGAATTAACGTTAACAGATTTTACAACATCCAAAAATGAATCATTTATTGACATTTGTTCGATTTTGTTTATTCGCATAAAATGCTTTTTTTACACTAAATTATTAAAAATTACATTTAACTTGCTCTATAACTTCATATTATAAAATATTACGATTTTCTATAGGTTCTGAAAATAGTGCGAAATATTTCTCAAGTTAAGTTTTCGGCAGCCCTACATAGATCCCGTATCATGCAAGGAGCCGGACAATGAAATATTCGCTCATTAGCCCGTCTACTGATTAATTGGGCTTCTTAGTGTAAAGTCGTGGCCACACTCGCAGCGAGACACATTCCTTGAGGCACATTCGCAAATTAATGCCAGATTTTTAATAAAAACAACCATGAGTTAACTACAGATGGTACAGAAATATGAAATGATCAGATCTATAATGATATCGTAAGTGCATTTCGCATAAAGAATGTATTACAATAAGCTTTTAATATGACAAAAAATATTTACTTTCTTTCTCCTTTCTTTTACTCAAAACTGGGTAATATAGAATTAAGATAATGTTATCCATTCATATATTGATTATGTTTCCTTGCGATTTTCTTGAATTTCATTGCTTTTTATGTCAATTTAGTACAGTCAAAGATTAAGATAGCATGTGAGTAATTTCTAACTTCCTTCCCCGCTAACACACGCACTCCTCGCATTAGTCGTCGGCTCTCAACTCGGCCATTCTATTGTGTTAGATATAATGTGTTTTGTCGGTAGCCTCGCCTGTGATACGGAGCTGTTTTATGGTGGTGATAAACGAGCATACACAATGTGGATAAGCATGTAATTGCTTTAAAGTTATATGTTGGTTGATAAAGCAAAGATCCCACCGCGCAAGAGCGGCGAGATAAAACACTGTTAAATCAATTACTAAAATTGGTAATAGTGCCCGTGTAAGGATGATGATGGCGTGATTGAGTGCCTGCTTTTATATAGTGCATAAGTGTTTTTGTACTCTTATTTGCTTTGGTATGGTGTAATCCACGCATATTCAGTTACAAGAATTTAATTTGGGAATTTTATGTCGGTTTATTTTAAATTGTTAAATTGTCCTATTACGTTCATACATACAAACTACATACATAAACTCACGCCTTTATCCCAGAAGGGGTAGGCAAAGGCGCCAACAGAACACCCACATTTCGCCTTGTATGTTCCGTCCCATGATGTGATAGGGGGCGAGCGTATCGCCATATCGGGCACAAATTTCTGACTCCGGGCTGATAACAGATAGAAAAACCCAATATCACTTTGCCCGACCCGGGATTCGAACCCGAGACCTCAGCTTTCTAGTCGTACCGTAGTACAACTACGCCACCGAGGCAGTACGTTCATACAGTTCTTCCCCAATATCTTCCATCTACTGACATCGATTAGTTACAAATTTATTATACTGTTATAGATGTTCCACATGTTTTCAATTGTTATTGGAAAAAGTTCATAGGTACAAATACCGATGCGGAAAAAAACATGTATCGGAAATTATGTTGCTTCTTGGTAATATTTGGTTACATGCACTATCTTATGCGTTCTAAATTAAACAACAAATAAAATACACCTTAAATAATACACCATAATATTAAAACCCAATAAACTTCTCACATCCAAAACCCAAGGATACTGGCCCATTTTCAGGTAATAAACAATAATTTTCACATCGTTCTGTCCCTTTTTAACAGGTGAGGTGTGAAAGGGTAGGAGATAAGGTCTTTGCGGATTCCATATGGACATAATTGTCGAATACAGATGTCGCAGGGCCCTGCTCAGATTAATTGTAACAAGGGACACTATAATTATGCAGGTCCATGGTATAGGCGAAAGCGATTTGATGGAAAAAAAGTGTTTTATTGTCAATGGTAACTTTGCTTGTAATAGTCTCGACTCTCGATTGAGTGGAATCAAAAGCATTAATTTGAAAAGGGCTATCGAGATTTAAGGTTAAGGTCAAGGTCGATAAAGGTCGCAGGAAGTCGCTGGATGCAGGCCGCTTCCAACAGGTCTATGTGGCGATCTATGGGCGAGGTTTATGTTCAGCAGTGCACTCCCTGTGGATAAGTAGGAGAGAGATAGAGTCGCGATTAAACGTCACAAGAGAATGCTAAACGCAGGGCACTTTGACAAATAACCATGAATATTTACGGTAAAGGCCTCTATTCAACATTAGACCTTAAGGACTAACGGCCGTATTCATAGACAGATTTTAACCCTATTTTAATTATCAAACGTTTTGTCTTCTTCGCTCAAACTACATTCTATAGTCATATGAAATAAATAAATACACCCAACTGTCGCATACATAGTTCTGACCCCAAACTAAGATCGAGTCTTGCGTCGTGGGTATCAGGAACTACGAGAGACTTTTTGGTCTAACAAACACTCAGACCCGAAACAAATACCTGTAAATCACACAAATATTTGTTTCGGTGCGGGGATCGAACCCGCGGCCTCTCGTTTTACAGGCGGCGTCTAACCAACTGCGCCACGGAGGTTGTCATAATTTAATTAAATTATGACAGAAAGGGACAAAACATTCGACATTCGCCGTTAATGTATATTTCTTTATGAAAAATATTTCCTAGTCAACAGTTCGCTTAAGCTCCACACTTGCGACCAAGTAGTGAGCACACGTAGCGGGTATCGGGCCAGATCACGTGATCGGCTCTAATCCCAGCCGAGGCGGGCACACACGAACGCACTAATCTCGGGATAACCCCGCAAATATTGAACGTTACATGCACGTTTACCTTCGTAAAGATTATAATATTGCAATTGTAAGGTGGATTTGTAAGTAATTTTGGATAGTAGGGGTATGAATGATCTTCTAATATCAGGATAGCCCCTTGTCCGAAAACCGAAATGACATGACTTTGCCGTCGCGTTTCGATTATTGACATTTAATAAATAAATAAATACACCCAACAGTCACATACATAGTCCTGACCCCACACTAATATCGAGTCTTGTGTCGTGGGTATCAGAAGCTACGAGAGACTTTTCGGTCTCACAAACACCCAGACCCGAAACAAATACCCGTGGATCACACAAATATTTGTTTCGGTGCGGGGATCGAACCCGCGACCTCTCGTTTCACAGGCGGCGTCTAACCAACTGCACCACGGAGGCTGTCAATTATTAATATCAAGAAGTTGTTGTTTGTTAGTGAGTACCACTACTGTTTAAAGGCCCCACATTTTTTATACGTTGTCCCGTCGTCTTTTAGAAATTCAAATCCGAAGGATATACGTAAGTATATCGTCTTTTTATTTATTTCTGGGGCGAGGGTATTTTCAATAGCCCTTTTCTGGGTCTGATTGTTACTTAATTTTGCACATTTTTTACATGTGTCCAAAGCACACAATATGCCCAGTCTCATTTCAAACAATTTTATTTGATTTTCATTAAGCACTAATAGGGATTTTTATAATTTCGAAATTATTTACTGTATCAATACTAAGGCAACACAGCTTTCCTCTTTTCAACAATCTGTCCACTACATTATCATGTTCAGTATAACTTCCTACCCGATAGCGGTTTTATGAATACACATCGCATGCAAATTCAGTTTCCTTTAATGATAATGCTACCCAAACACATTAAGTTGTAGGTCCACATCTGGTATAGTTACGGAACCGACTAGTTTTGAGGTCATAAGTTTGGCAAATCGTCGAGGAATTTCCATACATTTACATACCACACGGCCGTGTTAAATGTTAGGAACGGACCGACGTAGCTACATATTTGAATATTTCCTGAATCTTAGAAAATTTATATTTGTGTCAATCTAAGGCAAGGTATTTTTTCCCTTTATTAATTTAGAGGCTTTTAATCTATACGATCATGTTAGCCTCATCATACCTTATAAATAATTAGTCCCTAAACAGAAAACCAATCATTAGCTCTTCTTTAGGTTCATTACAAATTAATACATTTTAATAAATTAATAAATTTTAAAAGTGCGTGGTGGCCTGTTGGTAACGGACCGGACGCGGCTGCCTACATGTTCACGGTGGTCGCGGGTTCAAATCCCAGGGCACACCTCTGACTTTTCGGAGTTATGTGTGTATTGATAGTCAATCACCACGCACTTTAACGGTGAAGGAAAACATCGTGAGGAAACCTGCATACCGTAGCGATTTTAAAGAATTTCTACGGTATGTAAGTCCGCCAACCCGCACTAGGCCAGCGTGGTGGACTATATGGCCTAACCACTCTCAATCGATTCTCTCGATTGTAGAGTAGGCCCGTGCCCTGCAGTGGGACGTATATGGGCTGATACAGAAATAGCGTCCTCACTATAAGGCGTGGACAAAATTGTTTGAATAATACCAAATTTTAAGATATTGATATCTAATTCCCGCATTAATGATTCTCTTTCTGCTTTGTATCGAAAATATTCTACTATCAGCTGATAGATTTTCTCTACAGTTCCATATCGTTCACAATTTGGGCTATAGATTTTATATTAGAAGTCGTATAAATGACAAGTGAATTTATGTGAATGATGAGTGATTATGACTGTTCATAAATAACAATTAGGTACCATACTATATTTATCATAGTCCTCCTTTGAAATCACATGAGGAAGATTACGACTACCTCAATCGCGAAACACAATATTATAATAAAGCTATATAGTCTCATAACAAATCCCTTATGGCCTTATTCATAGGCAGTTTTAAAACTTATTTTAATTAGCGAATGTTTGTCCCTTTCGAATTACTTTTGAATTCAGCGTGAGCGAAGAAGACAAAACATTCGATAACTAAAATAGGTTTTAAAACTGTCTATGAATAAGGCCGTAAAAAATAGTCATTTATTTTTAGTCAACAAGAGCAACGAATCCATGCAATACCGTGAATGAATGAATTAATAAAAACGTAACATTTAACGGGATATCTTCATTGCATAGGGTTGTCACCACAAAAAATAACCCGATGCATGCAATCAAAAATTCGATTACAAAAAGCCCAAGGCGCGTAACTGAGTCTAGTGATACACGATATTCGATATGTCGACAAGCGGAGTGTCAGCCGATAAGTCGTCCCGCCGGCTACGAGATCCATATCCGAATTAATAATCTCGATATGGAGACAACTCGTTACGTGTGATGTGTACGGATGTGTGAAAATTTTGAGGAGTGTGGTTTTTATGGTATTTTAGTATTTAGTTGTGTATACGTACATTTTGAAGTCTAAGAGCTTTGGAAGCTAGGTTGAGCCAATCATAGGATGTAAGTTTTTAAAGTAAGCATTTTCTCTGGATTTATTTTCTTTAAAAATGGTTTACGGGTGTTAATAATTTTATAAAATATAATTTAATATCTTACACGTAAAGTTAAAACATGCGGCACTTATTCGCTTGAAGGAAAGTAGTACTTTTACACTCAATAAAAATTAAATATACCTAGCGCTAAATTTGATTTAAATAAGCTTATAGAACAGCAACACTCAAATGTGTTGCTTTTAGAATGTATAGCTAGACTATTTGGTGTCTCGACTAAGAAGTTCCATTAGAGGGTACTAATTTTAGCGTAGATTATTAACAGAGAATCACTCGCAGAGGCGCCACCAGGACACCCACATTTCGCCTTGTATGTTCCGTCCCATAATGTGATAGGGGGCGAGTATATCGCCATATCGGCCACAAATTCCAGTCTGTGGGCTGATAATGAATAGTAAAACCCAATATCACTTTGCCCGACCCGGGATTCGAACCCGAGACTACGCCACCGAGGCGTGATGAAACCTGCATACCATAGCGATTAGTAAGCAAGCACTAGGCCAGCTGGACTATATGGCCTAACCACTCTCAATTTTACGCTCGATTGTAGAGTAGGCCCGTACCCTGTAGTGGGACGTATATGGGCTGATACAATACAATACACAATACACTCGATAATTTGTCACAATACGTGGTTCCTTCACATCTCAGAGTTATAATTACCTCACTCCTATTCTATCACAAAAACACTTTACCTCACAAATCTACTAACAATGCCGCATCCAAGACCCCGCAAGCATTTTCAACTGAAGGGTGAGAATATTATTAAATGGATTCAATTTCCGCAACACGACGTTATTGATATGTGATAGCGAGACTAATGTGTTTTGGATGTGTTTCCACGTTCTTTACTAGTGTTGCTCGAGGCTTTACCCACGTGCAAGTTTTTCCGGGATAAAATTTACTCTATAGCATACATGTAAACTTTACGCCTTTTTCCCAGAATAGGTAGGCAGAGGTGCATCCAGGACACCCATGTTACGCCTTGTGTGTTCCGTCCCACGATGTGAATGGGGAGCGAGCCTATCGCCATATCACAAATTCCTAGTACTATAAAGCCTTCCTTATTATATGGATTATTCACCACTAAAATAATTATTCAATTGAAACCAGTAGTTCTTGAGATTAACGCGTTAAAACAAACAAACAAACGAACTCTTCAGCTTTATATGTGTTTCCACAACATGTATTCTATTTGTGGCTTACGCCAACGTGTTGAGATACGCTTGAAGTAGCGGTTAGTGCTGATTGGATGGTCTAATTGAACCTGTTGTAGCCAGCAACATATTTTAAATATTGAAATGGCAGTGATTTTACAGTATAATATGATGGTTAGTCTAATTGAGGTAAAACATAACTCGACATATTTTGCAAGGCTGTAATAATATGATATTTCTGTATTTATAACCAAACAGTCAGTTCGTATCCATAATTGCGACAATAAGCCCATTGCTAAAAACAGGTTTCTTCAAGGGACATCTTCTATTCTACCTTTTTAAGACCGTGTCATTCTGTGGGTTCGAAGGTGCTTTCAATACAAGATTTGATGTATCGATGACCATTGACCACACCACAATATACATTAACACTTTTCTGTCCATATCTTGGAACACCAAAATTATACAGAACTCGATGCAACTCCTCTAAATTGCATTAGAATATCCTACATCACAACATTCTAATCCAGCAAAGCATACACAAATTCGCCGGACAAACTTCCCTCGGATGCAGACAGACGCCATCTCCAAAACTTGTAATCCGCACCCTTATTCACGACTCACAATGTTCAATATCGACTTTGTTCTATACAGATGTACTGAATTATAGTATGAGGGAAGAAGGGGGGACCTGCGTAAGGCACAGAATAAGGACACGCGGGAACGTAGCAAATCTCACGTATTTGATCGCCTCTTGTCGAGTGTATTAGTGTTGTTGCATATGATGGTTGGATCTCTATAGAGTGGTAATATGTTTGAAAGTTCGTTTTATTTGAAACAACTAATTATCAATTTGAATTTTTAAATTTAATACATTGATGCTTATATCTCGGACGAAAAGGTAGGCAGAGCTATCACTAGTACTGATGTTGTTTGGTTTTGATACTGTCCATGAGCGATCTTCTAAAACCGAAGATTTAATTCATTCAGGGGATGCAACAGGAAAACGGGACTAGAATAATTCTCCCAATTAAAAAAAACCTGTTTTGCTTCCATATAAACATAATATAGCCTGTAAAACCAATACTTCTAATTTATATTTACGCTGCTTGAGTCTACAAGTTCATATTTCACCTAGTACTTTTGGAACATTTTATCATCTCCATATAAATCCCTGTGTGCCGAGCTCCCGATGTGTACAAATCAAATAGGCCGTGTCTCAGTAGCCAATCAACAATTCCAAGATGTTTGCAGTGCCGTCTGTGCGCGTGTCTCGCGATCCCGCGCCGGCTTGTCCGGAGCTTACACCGGACTGGACGGCGAGACTCTCCGGACAGGACGGCAGCGGACTGCCGGATCGGACGGCATTATTTGGAATTGTCGAATTGTTTGAAATCTTTCGATTTAGCGTTGCACGTCCGGAATTGCCAGGCTTGGTTGCATGTGAAAAAGATTTCTTAGGGATTGTCCTGGTGGCTAGATTAAAAATGTTTTTTTTTAAATTATTCATGAGATGCCAGGACTTAGTCATACGGTAGTGTATGCTGCTGTAATAATAAGATTTTTTCTTTGATGCAAATTGTTATCCTTTGTCCCATAACAAATTATTTGAATGAAATATTTTTGGGAAAGTTTGTTTTTACCTACATTTATGGCGAAATATATGATGAGTTTCTAAAGACTCATATATAAGAAGTTTTATAACAGCACGCAACTTTAAATAATTTATAACTTTCACATGGCAGTGGCGACGTTTTCCAAAACGAAACTTCTAGTACATGTAATGAATCATTCTACAAATCAAACATAAATAAATAAATACACCCAACAGTCACATACGTAGTCCTGACCCCACACTAAGATCAATAAGTATTGTGTACCAGGAACTACGAGAGACTTTTCGGTCTCACAAACACCCAGACCCGACCCAAATATCTGTGTACGCACCAATATTTCTCTCAGTGCGGGAATCGAACCCGCGGCCTTTGGTTTTACGGTCGGCGTTTAACCAACTGCGCCACGGAGGCCGTCACAAACATTATTCAACACATCTATGACTCACATGCACTTTCAACTTTCAGAATATAAGCAAATTTCCATAATAAAATAGGAGATATGTGTAACCGTCACATAAACTAACCGTACGGGCCCACGCCCATCAAATGTGTTTATCGCGGCAACAAAATGTGCAAAAAGATTAACTTTAAGTATGTTAGTATATTGCATTAATGCAATTTAATCTGCGCGCACGCATCACGAAGTCGCGCCCACGCGTGTTGCTTCCACTGCAAGGTGTTGGGGCTGTGATCCAGTGGGGATACTCAGATATGTGCGGTAGTGATGGTTAATTTAGTCAACGTGTAATGATCTTAGGTCTATATTGTTTATCACTAGATTCCGTGGCCTATTTCGTTATGAGCCATCTGTAAAACGAGCGGTCGCAGTTTTGGGTTCCGAAATGAGACGAATTGTTGTGTGATCCACAATTATATGTTACAAGTCTTGATGTTTATGACTTCAAAAAGTCTCTTTTCTTTCTTTCTTGTAGTTTAAGTACCTATGACATAAGATTTGTATCTTAGGGTAGAATTAAGAGTATGTTTGTACGTGTTGGATGTGTTCATTTAATTGGTGGAAATTTATCAATGAACTAGCCCAATATTCGTAGATAAAACATTGAGAAAAAATCCCTAGAACCCAAAAAAATATATGGTAAAATAGGTGGTAAAACTAGTTGGCTATTAATAATGACGCTGAACATCCCATCCCGACTACCCAATGAAATATTTTACATATCCACATGCATAAATTTTTTCGAGTGTGGGTATTGTGGGTCCGAAAGTATCGCATAGTTTCTGATACTCAGCACATAAAACTCATCTTAGTCTCAAGACTGTGCGTGCGACAATTAAGTGTTCATTTTGGACAGTTATTTTGAACCTCAACCAAAAATCCAAACACAAACCTTAAAAAAAAATCAGTCGAATTGATTACCGGCTCTTTTGAAGTCGGTCAAAAAGCGCTCTCTTGATGTCTAAATAACTCAAGGAAAAATTTGTTGTTCCAAAGCTATAAAATAGCTTCAAAAACATCATCATTAGCTCTACACTGGACAACAACCTCAACCGTTGTATACACATGGTAATTTAAACAAATGGCTGCGAGACAGTGTGTGAGAAAGCCACGATAATCGAGTTGACACCGTGCGTTTAGTTTATTATTTGAGATTTGTTCGTTGTTAGGTGCGTCGTGTCTACGCATCTGAGCTATTATATGTAGTATTGATCGTTGGGATTCAGGTATTGTGGAATGGGGTGGGATGTAATGTGCATAAATTCCTTAGTATCATGTGTTGTTTGATTAAGTTGGGTTTGAATTATATTAGGAATATCCGTGGCGCAGTTGGTACAGAACCTGGAAATGGAAAGCCGTGATTTCGGTTTCATCTCTACAGATTTTTTATGAGATCTTTGAGTATTTGTTTCGGGTCTGGATATTATTAAACCGAAAAGTCACCTGCGGTTTCTAATACCCACAAATCTTTGTTGAATATCAAGAATCGGTTGTATTAATAGTGTCTAATAGTTTGCAGAACTTATTTTCGTCCCGAGACGTCATAGGAAGCAAGCCTATCGCCATACTGAGCACAATTTCTAATTCCTGGGAAACCCGTGTACATTGCTCAATTTGAAAATCGAATCCTAAAGCCTACAATTCACAATACACACAGGTTTTCGTTATAAGATAACCCTTCATAGTTTGCACAATTTTATTTTTGCAATCGCGACACTTCGACAAACATATACTACCACGTATCTGCAATATTTCCGTTAAACTTTCAGCTAACCACAAAGGCCGCGTCTAAGATTGTTATTTACACCGCGCGATATAAAGCTGGTTACACACGAACAGGAGTCGCGATTCGCGCCGGCTGCGCACGCACACACCGCGCTGTAATTAACAGCCGACCTGTCCTAAACGTGTTTATATCGCCCGGGAGTGTTGTGGGCGAAATTGTTAGAGATTTGAATTAATTAATTTTTTGGAGTGGAATGCACTCTTGAATATTGACTTTTCTAAAGCAAACTGATCCTTATTTTCTTGGAATTTGATTCTTAATAATAAGTGAAAAGCTTTTCAGTTATTCTTTTGGACTCCGAGGAAAGTCGATTTATATTTAAACATTTTTAAGTGGTAAAGCCACGCTGTTGTCAGTCTTGACTCAGCTTGAATAGGCAGGCACGTCCGGGGCGGTACCATTGACTAACAGGAAATCGACGTAAAGATAGCCGGATGCCCCATACACCTTACCTCATACCATCCCTTTTTCCTTCCACTCTCCTACCGATTTCATGGGCCGGCATCACATCCATGATCCAAGCGTTGCGGATGTTCATGAGCGGCAGTGATCATTTACCATCAAGTGACTTATTTGCTCGTATGTTGGACCTATGCAATAAAAAAACAGCTACACACCTGGATTTAGCTTTTATATTTCTTTCAGTGAAACAGTGGTACAATAATGACCGAACCAACAAAAACTCTATTACTATAGTTTCATACCTTTACAAGATCAAATTTTTATTCCTAAAACCGAACCATTTTCGCACGTGCATGTACCTAATCCCGATAGCGCGTTAGGGCGCACGCACGCACCGCGACCGATTGTCTTATTAATGTTGGTACAGTTAGCGCCGCCCACTCATCAGCCGATATGCGCTCCGCTTTAATTAGCATGACGTCGCTGGGACAGATATATTAAAACTATTTGATAGTACTTACGAAATGTTAAGAGAAAGGTTAAGTTGCATTTTTAAAGTGAATTTCATCTTAAAAATATCCGCTTCAGATGACAGTTAAAAAAATACTTTTTTGCAATATATAAATATTGATGTATTATAATAGGCATAACCAGTCAGATTTATTGGAGCTCATTGTTCTCACTGGTGGAGTCGAAAAAGCTGGGTACATTCTTTTTTTACCTTTAGACAACATACAACCACGCCTAATCCTCCACACCTCTCACTATTAATTAATCTAAACGTACCTACAAAAAATCTATTTAATATCCAGACAGAATAATAAAATCTAACCACAATATACGTAGTTGTCGCGGGAACAAAGAGAATGGCAAATGTACATCGCGGCGGTCGTTTTGTTTTGTGGATTTCCCGGAGTTTTTTCCGCAACGGTGGGACGTTACCGCGTTTCCTTCAGACTGAAGATTTGCAACGTAGCGTCAGCATCTCTGTGTTGGCCTTTAGCAAAACGATAAAAACCGGAGACAAATTTTGTTTGTGCCGCGGCTGAGCCGTGAATCTGAGGTTTTGTTTTAGGTTGGGTTGTGTGTAATTGGATTTGTGGGTGATATATGGTGATTTGAATTGTAATATAGTTACTAGATATGAAAACATAGAAAATACTATGATTTAATTTTTCGATTTGGATTTGTAAATTCATAGGCTGCACTAAGAGGTTTTGTAAAAACATTAATACATGTACCCAAAATGATTTTATAGATTTTCGTGCATTTTCATCTTAAATTTCAATAATTTTAAAATATCTTTAGCTATAGAAATACGAATCCTAAAGATCGCCAAAGACATTCACACCTGTTGTACTCCAAAACCCACCAAAATAATTGCAACAACCCATAATCACAGATCTGCCTTTATTTAATCCTTTAGCGAAACCTATAACAATTTTTCATTTTTTCGCAGTTTTGAGTTATGAATTTTTAATGAGATTGCGAGAGATATTAAGAGCCAGAAAGTCATTTCCCGGTAAAGGAGAGCAGCATGGAAAAAAAAGGATCTGACTCAGTCGTAGCGTTTGTTAGCGAGCGGCCCCGGAACCAGCGGATACAAGGGCGGAGCGACAGCGGATAACTGCTCAACTTATAACGAGTTCAATAACAACTATTTCTAATTAAAACCTTTTTTGTGCTGTTACAGCTTAAGATTTTTTCTCTTTGGAGTAAATAGGGTAGAGTTGTGTTTTGTAAGCGATAGTTAGCGGTGTAATATGCAAGTTACCAAGGGACCCCTGCTGAAATCGGCGATAGGTTAAGGAAAAAAACTCTTTAAAATATTATTTCGCTTTGAACAGATAAAAAGTTGTTTAATATTATCAACTTATATTTGTTCAATACAAGAGTGGAATAATGCACGGGGAATAGTTTGCCTTGCTACAGAATTTAATTTGGAAATTGAGAACAGGTAATAGTAGTGATCTAATGTTCTTATAAATTTGTTTTACTTTGCTTATCCCATCGTATAGAACGAGAGCGAAAAATATATTAGAAATAAATGTTAGACACGGTACTAATGCTGTTACTAACACTACAGCGTGATTTCCAAAGTGGAACACAATATTCCAAGGTAACCTATACCCGCTAATGTAGCGGCCTAACAATTGAACCTCGTACCTATCTTTTCGAGGGCAATCCACAACGTTTCGGTTTCGGGTTGTGTGCCGCTTAACCAAATTTTTGTTTTACTTTTTTCTGTTCATTTTTTTTTGTTGTTATTATTTTAGTGCGGTCTCGTTACGATGCCGAACCGCCTAGCCTGTGTCGGCTCGAGCGTTGTCGAGTGTTATAGTAATTGCATGGAGTACACCAATTTGGGAAAAAAGAAAAGATTATATTTTGAAAAATTTTAATCTAAGGTGGAGTAGTGTCTTCGTGGAAATGTCGCGTTTCAAATATTGTGAATACCTGTTTATATCAACTTGCGTTTATCCGACAGTTATGTGGGATTTAAGTGATGTAATTCGTGCATTACTTTATTAGCTTTTCGGCCCAGCCCTGCCCAAATAAGCAGGAAAACTAATGTTTTCACATATTAACTTATTATTTGCTCGGCTTATAAGTGTCATCGTGAAGTTATATAGCTTGCCGTAATGAATAATTGCATATTTAAATGAAAATATATTTTGTTAAGTCCCAGCTGGTAATTCCAAAAAAAAAAGCGCGGTTAGACGAACTCTTCAATTTATTATACCTCATATTAGACTAATATATTACGACCTATTTCGGTCATAGTTCGCCAAAGTTGAAATTAATCTCCCAAAAAATATATGAAAGGATCATCTAGGAAATATTCAACTCCTCACAAACGTCTGAATATACGTTATTGTCACATTCTCTTTGTAATCCTTGTCGTTTTAATCAAGGATTTCACGTGCCTTGTCTCCTGTGCGTAAAGAAATGAACAAAAAACTTTTAATTAAAAAAGAAAAAGAAGCAGACAACAGAAAGAGTTTCCCTCGCAAACTATCTTCTTTGTATAAGTACTATAACTGGCAAGAATTCTCGCAACACACAATTATATTTAAATTTAGAATTCGTAATTGTTACTGGCCGCTAAAATGGCACATAAAATATAGTTAGTGATTATTTCATTGAATATACTGCGGATGTTGGTAGATTGCGTAAGTGAATCAAAAATAAATTCGTAAATTGAATCCCAGAATTTTGAAAACGGGAAAATTGTTGAAAAACAAAATTGCGTCGAAGATAGTTTTCCAAATGTTTTACAACGTGAGGGAATCAGGAAGTCATAACATTTTATGATATTTTTTCTGCGCAGTAAAATCATTTTA
The DNA here is from genome assembly GCA_905220455.2 of Deilephila porcellus. Taxonomy (NCBI): domain Eukaryota; kingdom Metazoa; phylum Arthropoda; class Insecta; order Lepidoptera; family Sphingidae; genus Deilephila; species Deilephila porcellus. The sequence continues at coordinate 10,231,714 of LR999987.1, forward strand.
AGTTTACCTTATTTATATTTGGGTTACATAGACAAAGAAAAGTTATTTATCACATTTTTAATATATTTCTGTACACTAGAACAAAGAGTAAAAAAAAGCATAAAATATACATTTTGTGTACGTAAAATAGCCAACGTAATCCCTCAACTTGCGTATGAACTCCATATATAATATTTCCCTCATAATCGCTCAATCTGAAACTAAACAAAACAGTCCACCACACAGGTTTCGCCCGCTGCATACACAGCACGCATCGCAAAGCTTAGGCGCGTGTCGTACACCTCGCGGCCGAGATTACCTTAATACGTGTTTAAATTAACCATGTGTCATTTGTGCAAGGGTTTACGAAATTTGGATATTCATTTGTTTTATTTAATGGTGTTTGATACGTCAGCACGTTGTACTTCATCGTATAACCTGTCGGAAATATCTGTGAACCTAACTGGGATGCGGTTCACATTTCATTTTTTTGTGTTCCCCTATCTACTATGTTATTTTACATTAAAAGCATTTTGAGGTGGATGCGAATTCTATTTTTTATTCTTTTTTCTATTTTAATTCAATTTGTTTAACCTATATTTTGAATTCGCTGAACTTATGTTTTAATGACGTCAATTATTTAGGTCCACAGATATTTCCGACGGGTAATACGTTCGTGGACTGCCCCGGTGGCGTAGTTGTAGTACGGTATGATTGCAAAGTTGAGGTCTCGGGTTTGAATCCCGGGTCGGGCAGTGATATTGGATTTTTCTATTCATTATCAGCCCGGAGTAAGAAAATTGTATTTTATTTTTCCTTCACTGTTATAGTGAGCGGTGATTTACAATCTTAAAATATATGTAAAATATAATACCAGAACAAAAAAAGAAATTAACTTATTAAAAGCCAAGCAAACTGATCTCTGAATACGCTGGAACCGTGAAACATTGTGACGACAGCCCACAATACGGCAGTGTGTTGGCAAACTGAATGGATTATGAACGTCATAAATGAAACTAAAACGGATTGCCGGGTCTCAGCCATCCGTCATATGTACCGGCGAGGGAAAGAATATTGTGGGTTATTTAATTTATTTAATAGTAGCTGGTGGTATATTAGTTATTTTAATAGTACCGACAAATGTTTCCCATCAACAAATATTTGATTCGAGTCTACGTGTTCTAAGACAAAAAAGTCTCTCATAGGTATTATTTACCACGTCACAAGGCTTGGTATCTTATAGGATTAAGACTAAGTGTGTGATTCTTAATTATTGTTATAATGCATGTTCATTACACTGACAGTGGGTAGAGCATATACCTCGGAGAACTGACGGCAGATTCATCCGGAAGGTTCTTGAAGGTTACGAACGAGCAAGCCCAGTGTCGGTTACTAATATAGTAAGCTGGCGACTACTTGACACATTCAGGATGTCGTTGAATACTAATTGTCGCCTTCAAAGTCTCTATGGTAAGCTGTGAAAGAGGCCTATGTTCAACAGTCGATATAATTATCAACCAATTAAATTGATAGTGATGGAAAGTTAGCAGTAACATCTACGTTACTGGAAAGTGTTACCGACTTAAAGAGTTTGCAAAGGGATGTCAGTTAGAGTTATCTCAACGAAAGATATGTCACAATTTAGCTGATGAAGGGTTCATGGGAGTATATTATCTTAAATAAAAATCTCCACGGTAACACCAAGTAGAAAAAAAAAGTATCAGTATCAAATTTGTCATAGAACACATACTTATCACAGTAAGTTTAATCCCTATAAAGACACATCCACACTAACCTTTCACCCACGCGGCAGTCTCCACGCTGCACGCAAGGAACCTTTTCATAACGTATCGCTGAAAGCCCCTCATGTGCACACTCCTTAATGAATCATCGCTAAATTGCATACAATTATAATGATAAACGCGCCAGTCACGGAACATTTCTAAAGATATGAAAAAGTAAAGGTCTGTAAAAAGCAAAAGACTAAAGATAGGAGTGAAAACTCTTTTCAGCGCTGTGTGTTTTACATTGAATGCGGGTTAGTGTGGATGACGTTTTAGCTCCATTTAGATTTTATATACAAGCAAGTTTTATTCCATTTTCAAATCTTTTGACTTATAATTTTTGAGGTGTGTATGAACCGTCATGTCATTGCGTTAGGAGAAACGCTTGCTCTTAAGTACACTTATAAAAAAATTTGGAACATTGTTAAATTAATATGGTGTTAATATTTTTTTATACTAGGTGGACTTAATGACTGTATGCACCTAATGGTTTCTTAGATTTACACGAATGTTTCACATCGAAATAAAATTTAAATCTATAATATAAAATAATTTCTATCGCGATTAAATCCGTAAAATATAGTTTTATTTCGATGTATGCACCTCATAATAATGTGTACCAGAGTATCAATTGACGAGACATAACTATGCCTCGTTGTTCAAAGCAATTATAATACCACCATCAACTAAAGGATCTCCAACTACCTTTACACGCCGAATGAAATGCATAACCAAAGCAGTTATATTCTGTGATATCACTTTAAGAGAGTGGTTCTATAACCACCTCGGAATAGATTATGCATTGTCCAATAATCTGTCTTTAAAATCAGACAAATAACTCCTTCAAAATGCTACTACGTTAAGCCGTACGATTATTATGCTCTCCTTCGCCAATAAAAAAGTAACCATAGACAGCATTATTGGCAGTTTACATGATAAATTCTATTTTCAAAATCGCGACTGTCGGTTTAAAAATAAAATATTAACCGGGTAATGCGCATGCACGCTCGTGGTAATGCTAACCCGTCATCAATATAAAGACTGGTTTGTTCACCAATTACACTGCATACTTCATTCCACATGTCTATAAGCGGGGTTGGTACGGCGCGGCGTGCCATTCACTGCCCAGCGTGTTATGATACAAAATATTTTGCAAGTATTTTAATAATTTTTATTTTGGATGTGAAACGATTTACGTTTAAGTATTTAGTTGTCTCCTCTTCCTTTATTCGGTGTGTATTTTTTGTGAATGGGATATGTCGCTAAGTTCCTGTTGTATTCTTCAGTGGAAAACATTTGTGTGAACCTTATATTATGTATAGCTTAAGTATGTATGCGCTATACGATTTTTATACAATCAAGTGGTTTAATACAAGCACCAGACCTATTTATCATGCAATTTGACTTCTGCATCTAAATTCATGGACGATAATTTATTTATCCCCTTTTTATTTATTTTAAACATTTGCAGGAATTATCAAAACTAGCCAAAAGATTTATTCATATAAATATTCTTAATTCAAAAATCCGAAATAACGAGTACCATGAATGGCGTGTCCCGGTTCGATGTATTGCAAAGCTTGTTACGAACATTGGATTGTATTCCACGCGCGGTCACACCCTTGCATTTGAAATTAACATTCGAAATTCGAATGTCTGCGGCGACGACCCCTGTCTCGACGGTAACGTGACTACTCTACGTCTGACTGACAATCAATTTTAAATGAAGAACTGCATCATTATTGTAAATGGCCAGTATTGAGAATTAAAAATATATTTTTAAAATTAAGTATAGTCAATCTGGAATAGCTTTGTCCTTCAGTGTAACATTCACCCAGTCGTAGAATTTGACAGTTTTTTTACTAACTAATGTCAAAACTATTAGAATTTTGTATGTCGAAATCGTTTAAATACCTATTATTAAATAGGCTTTAAATAAAAGTCTCGAATCGGTTGAACACTTATCGGTCTTAAGCAGGCTGCCATAATTGCCTTGGCTAGCGTGATAAGCATAATATCTGGCCGCTGAGCACTATATTTGGCTCCGCACTTTCAAAGGGCAATTGTAATCACATTACTGTGCTAATATAAAAAAAAGAGTACTTAACGCTGATAAACTTTCCCTTTCTGTGAGTAAAATGTTGTTCATATGTGGTTATCAGTCAGTAATGAAATTGGATACTAATTCACGGATAAATTAAAGTACTTAGAAAACTTATTCTTTAGATAGTATAACATTGTAAATCTATTTGATCTATTTTTAACACACAATTTATTTGATCGTTTTTCATTTACTTGTAATTTATCGTTGCGACATAATAACATGTCGTGATCGGAATATTTATTCAGCTTACATTAAATCTATGTTTATTAATTTGATTTTAAATGTGACATACTTTTATGTACCTACATAGCAAACTTGTGACATCATTAAGTACATTTATTTGGAGTACATTTTCGATGAATGTATTTGATTTTTATAAAACAAAAATTAAGCTAAAATACGAATGGTAGGACTCGTTCGGAAATTGCGGGAAACCAAAAATGTGGTAGAATATTCATATCCGCCTGAATAACTACCATAATTAATCTTAGCGGAAAACCGTTGTTACTATCTTTTGCGAGTGTGTCGTGTTTTGGGCATAGCCTATCTAAGTACGGCTGGAATTCAGCCCAAGAAGGACTAACTCACCGTACCTACAGTGGGAAAAATAAATAGCTATATGTGACAGGCGACTGATAGAAATGCGCCATATTATAGATAGGTACTAGTAATGTCTTCATCACGCAAAGATTGTTTCGCATTAAAATAATATGTTTTGATAGCAACATAATAAACTATTGTTAAGAAGATTCAATTTAATTTTAGATCATTACGCAACGAACACATGAGATTTAATTCAAAATGTGGGTCAAAGAGATGGCCTTAAGATGGCGCGGGTAGCACTACTCTACACGATACCTGCTGTTTCAATTGTCGAACACGTTTCAAATTACGAATGCAATCTCGATCTCTTAATCGAATGAAGGTACCACGCCCGCGACCTATTGCTGGCTAGTTAGTGTTACCATTTACAATCGATCGATTGTGAATGAATTGAGAATCGACGTGAAATTAATTGAAGATGCTAAAATTACGCTCAAATAGGCTGGTGTGGTCATAAATTATTATTATTACAATGCGGTGTGAATGGGTTGCTCTGGGCATATTATATTTATAGCGTTTTATCATGCTGATAATTTAATACTTTTAAACATTGGCCGTGAGAAGGAAATGTATTATTGTGGATATGTAGGATATTTGCAGAATATTATATAAATATTCATGCTGGTAAACGGATTGTGAATTTTCTGCGCAGATAACCGATAACTTATTTATGGCTTCGCCAACCGGTTCTTCCAGAAGAAGAACTAAAAAAATAATAAATATACAGGTTTTCTTCTGGTTTTACTTATATTTGCATAGCACAATTATTATCATTTTATTTTTGATAATTTGATATCGCAATAAGTTACACACCTTTTATTAACCATTTAACCAATTATCAGTATAGCACCAATACCCTATTCATTCTCACTATAATTACACTCGTCAAATCGATCGATTACACGTGGTAACACTCCCACAACGCAGAGGTCACTCCAAATATGAATATTGAACGAATGAATTCGCAGAAATGGACGTTTGATGTTCTTTGACCGAATGTATTATTGAATGAAACAATAAGTGTTCCATATTCAAATCTATTGTAATTGAAATTGAAAAAATAATAAAATGGATGGCCAGCGCGAAATGTAGACTTATTGCTTTTTCGTTAACATATTATGGAAGAATAATGACAAGGAAAATACTAGTGACATTTTGACTGGGTGAGGAAAGCCCATAAGTATTCTTTTCTACGATTAATGAAAGTTGTGGAACACATCCTGATTCCTGAGGTAAAAATATGATACAGCTAGATATATTATTCCACATAATATAGCTGTTCTTGTAAAAAGAAATATTAATTGTTAATGTCCAATTGAACCAGAAGAGCTATTTAATCATTTTGCACAGAGAAACGAACAAGAACGCCTTACAATGAATGGATCTTTGTCGATAGCAGACTTCAAAATCTTCCAAGACAATCATCTAGAATCGAACCACAAAGACTGGATATTGTAATTTAATCAGCAAGAAAACGAAGACTATATTAGTCTATTTGTTTTTTAAATTTAGAATATTGGCATAAATAGAGAGTTTTGGTCTGGCTGTATGCTCATTGTGTCCCTAACTCGAAAAAAAATAAACTGCGTACTGAAGTTCTAAATTCATTCATCATTATATCTTCGTTTATTTCATCTTTAATGTTCGCTGATTTTACACAAAAGCAGTTTCTGACTCGGGGCAGGTGTTTCATCAGTAGTTATGTCACAAAAAAATACTGAAAAATGGCGCCTGTCAGCTCTGGCTGTATGTTCCTGAATTCTATTTTTGAATAAAAATTGGGAAGGAGCAATTTAATATTTTAATAATTCTTGTTAAAATTTTCTTGTTGAGGCCAGCCAATAATTTTATAGTAATAGACTAGATAGATTGTAGTTAAATCCGTGTCTTACAGAAAAATCACAACAAGGAATAATATTTTAGTATTTTTTTTTAGGAATCAAACCCGAGACATCCAACACAGCTTACACATCCTACCAATACCACTAGCACTACACTAATCCCTTCCCCACCATAAAACGTATAACATATTTCTAACTTCCAACGACGTATTTCTCTTTTCAAGTATAAAGCTGATCCCTACAAAGGCCCTGGGACCGATGTTCCATAATAGTAATGATGTCAGGTGGCGCGAGTGTGGGACCCACATTCCTAACGAGGATAGTATCAGTCACACGGCCGTGAAAGACAACCCACTCGGCTGCGGAACCAATGATGGTACGCTGGTTAAGGTGGTTGAATTTGATACTGATTAATAAATATGAAAATATTTCTAATACCTAGATATATTTTCATTTCTGTGAATGGAGAGATGAGCATGCCATTCGCCTGATGGTAAGCGATACGACCGTTCATGGACAGTAGCAAAACCATACAATACCATGAATTACAAGACAATGCTTGGCACTCCACTGCGCTCGCCATTCTGAGACGTAAGATGTTGAGTCTCATTATGTCCAGTTACTCTGGCTACAATGTCCTTCAAGCCGGAATACAACAGTGCGTTTACATTGCTGTTTGGCGGAAAAAAATAGGTAAACTGGCCACATAAATAGTATCAAATTCTAAGTGGGATATAAATATGTGCCGTAATGAGAGTTAAATTTTCGTTCATACAACACACTTGAACCCGGTATAAACATAAGTAATTGAAACTAACCTACAGCTTTCAGTCGCACGGCTAATTTTTCGAATATAACACCACTCAATAAGTTAATAAACCTCAAAAAGCTAAGAAATGTTAAAGGGATGTCTGGTTCACTGGCAGCTTATCGCATAAAAATTTGTGATTGACCACAAACTATTTAAAAATATTATGAAGTATAAATAATATCTAATAAATAAAAATTCTGACCAGATTTCAAAATCTTAACCTCGGAGAATTAATTACATTTTCTTTTCCCTGTTTTTGGAACACCGAATACACTGTACAGAACGGAATATACAAATGTTATAATTGGAGTAGCGATTAATGAAGGCGTTGACGTGACGGCGATGTGTGAAGTGCCTCGCATTCAGACATTCTCAAATTGGAATCAATTGGAACTTCGCTACATTGGATTTTCTCTTTTTAATTCCATATCTCTGGTTATAAGCTTGTTGAATACGGAGTGATGTTTTTCTTTTATGTTGTGGTGTTCTTTACTTTATAAGACTAGTGGTAACGTACTTTTATAAAGCAGGATTAATTTACCTTCATTACTATAACAGAAAATAAATTTAGCAAAAGCTTTTTTTTTCAATTGAGTGAATAGGTGTAAATAGGTTTTTTTTATTGCATAAAAGTTTATATAATTTTGAACATGGGTTTAGGGTCGTAAAACCAAATGAAAGGCATTATATATTCATGATTATCTGTGTTGACTTTTTTAGGTTTGTACTGAATAATTTTGCAAATAATACATATTTTTTTTATAACATACTAACGATTTATGATCTCTATAAAATTTAATGCACCATCGTAATATTTAACTGAACATTTCCTACATCCATATTACTAACAACTATAACAATTGCCGAAGTTGTAACACATAATTTAATGTCTTTACGGTAGGTTACCCTATGTCAACAGAGCCCCGCCTTATCGATTCGTACTAATATTTTATATTGCGTTTCGTTTCCTATCATTTTTACAAGGCAGGTTTTTTGTTTTCCTTTCGTGTATTATGGTAATTAATTTGGAAATATTTGGTTTGTGCAATCATTTGTTTTTGAAGGAAGTTTATTAAGTAAACTTGTGTACTTGCCTTATAATATGATAATTGGACTAGATAATTTGAATTTTTCGTTTTTCGTATGCTAGAGGCTAGGTTGATGTGTTTTAGTTGTAATATAGTTTAGTAGTAATAAAACATTTTAAATGTATTATATTAATAAAATCGAAAGGAATTACTATAATAAAGTTCTAATTGTTGATTCATATAAATAACAGTTTGCTTAAGACTTTTAGAACTTTACTACCATCACAAAGCTTAGTAATAAACTATTGTATTTTGTAAGAACAATATTATGAGCCATAAACCAATTATGAATTAATGTACTAAATTAATAAAAGGTATTATGAGATATAATTACATAGTCGACTAATTTTTAGTATACTTAGGGCCTTATTCATAGACAATTTTAAAACCTATTTTAGTTATCGAATGTTTTGTCCCTTTCGAACGACTTCTGAATTAATTTTGAGCGAAAAATACAAAAAATTCGATAGATAAAATAGGTTTTAAAACTGTCTATGAATAAGGCCGTTAGTAATAAGGCTTATACGTTAAAAAAAGTGAAAATGCTCGAATTGTTATCATACCGGTAATACCATATAAGCAATTTCTGTCATGGTAATTGGAAAACTTCATAAAGAGATAAATAGTTATGCAGTAAAAAAAACATTGTGGAGGGCTAGTATTTTGTTGTTTTCCTTTACCGAAAATAATAAAATTTGTATAAAAATTCATGGTGCTTGTATAAAAATAAATGCACATTTGCCATGAATGCATACAATCGCATAATAAAACATAGTTACTCAGCGCGCTGGTAGCAATTGAAACTGTGTAAGCAACGCTCTTGATACGCCACCCCTATTCACATCCACCCCACCTTCCATTTTACCTGCGTCTTGAGCATAAAGTATGTCTCAAGGAACTGCTCAAATTGCACTCTCAGCTAAGAAATATCTTTTATAAAACGGATAGAAAACAAAAACAATTCGCTAAGTGCGCGTACATTGACACACGTCGGGCAAAGTCGCACAACTGTACAAAACAGTCCATTGTTGTGTGAATGGGGTGCTTTATATTGTGTCGGCGAAACAAATTTTTTTAAGAACGCTTTCCTTTTTTAAAAAATGTATGCTTTTTTAAATATTTTTGCTTAGGAATGCTTGCGCGGGTTCTGTATGTTTGCTTCATTGTTTGGTGTACTTAGAGTGTTGTTAGTTCGAATAAAGAATTAGGATCAGATAAAGGGCTTTCATTTGATTTTTCACAACTTTGTTGCTTCAAGCACTAACTTTTATTTACAACTTTACGTAAGTATGTGTTAAGACTATTGTTGGATAAGCAGAACACATTTCGTCCATATAATATAACAAATTGAAAATAAAATAGGGCTTTTAACAACGCGGAAAAATTTTATTCAAATTCGCGGAAAAATTCTGTCCAATTGCGTTAGTGGATTGAATTGCATTCATTTAAAATTATTCGATGGGCAGAGGAATTACTATACTTTTAAACGATAATTTACGTATTTACCAGACTGTCCAACAGCATCAGTGAATTGATATGCATGCATTTAAATAATTAGGTGAGCAGAGGCTTTCCTGTACTTTTAATCTATCACATACATCAACATTCTTCATAATATTATAAGATATGCAGCGTATATTCTAAAAAAGAAAACTTATTTTTTCTTTTTTAAATATACGCCCTAAGGATCTCTAAAACGAGATGTGTTCTGGGCAACGTCGTGTGAATACTGGTAAGTGTATTGCTAGCGTGTGGCTTCATATTTTTAATTTATATAAATGCATTCCATTTTAAAGAAGTATCGGGCTGAGATATTGTAGAGCGGTGGAGCCATCCGGATATCTCGCGGTCTTGGGATATAGTTTTGTAATAATAAAAGTGTTTTTCTGCAACGTCGTTTGATTTTTTTCTTTTTTAATTAGCTTTATACGTAGTTGGGAGAAGATGGTAAGACGAAACATTGCAGGTTCGCAGGGAATACTTCTGACTGTCTGAATTATTATATTATGTATTTATAGTTAATTAGTGCTAATAGGGTCACGCCTAGCACATAATATTATTGGTTCTTATAGCATCATTGCATGCTAGCTCGTTCGGCATACTATGACCGTCTATCGACATAGACATTTTGGCTACGTTTTGGTGGGAGAACGAAACCATCGCGTCTAAACCAGCAAATTTGCGGGTGATAACAGGCGAAGTCTCTGTTATGAACTAATGTTTCTATTTTTATGAAATACTAGCGGCTCGGTCCTGCTTCGCCCGGGTGCAGATAGTTTTTGACTCCAGTCCACATCAACAACATAATATTATAGTTTTAGCGCCGCACGCCATGTAAAGAATATTTACGGTAATTTTTTTACACCTTGCGTTACGTTATTGGAGTTTTAGTAAGGATACACAATTATTTTGAAAATATAATATAGCCTATGTCACCCGGCGATTATGTAGCGAAGAAGAAAATAATTTTTCAAATCAGTTCAGTAGTTTCGGAGCCTATTCAATGCCAACAAACAATCAAATCCTTCCTCCTTATAATATTAGTATAGATAAAATTAAATTATAATACTCTTTTAACAATAGTCGCAATGAAAGTAATATCATGTAACCGACTACTGAAAACTATAAAGAAACAATATTTTCGGAATTAAAATGTATTGTGGGACGAGGTATTCGTATAAAAATATTTATGCTACGGTCAGAAAATAGTATAAAAATCATACTGCGTATCAATTCAGTTTTTGATGTGTTAGCTGAGTGAGCATTTGCACGCGATGTCGGGTGCGTCGTTCTACGGTATTTATTTAATTGGAAAACATAAATTAAATGTTATTTTATTCCAACTTTTTAATTATTTATCTCTTAATTTATTTTGAGCAGAAAATTTGAAAATCCCTGTCTCTGATTATTGATTCAATCTTACAAAAAAAGCCTTTTATATGTTTTTGAGGACTCGGCTGTTAAAAAGCAAGCATCCTACAAATACAACACTTTCCTTCATCAACTGTCTTTAATGCCCCTGTAGAAACATTGTACTCAATTTCATTTCTTAATAACCGAATAGAATTCTACTTTACGCAAAAAACATTTTTTTCTTAGCCTTAGTTTGTCATTCTTTGTAAGTGCATTTTAAAACTATTTTATTATTGTCCAAATGAATGTATACCGAAAGCGTTCACCATCATTGGGCGAGGATGCTCAGGGCGTGGCGATGGTTTCCATTACAGTATAACTAATATCGACAGCTTCACTTACTTTGTCGGCCGGCCTGTTATTTTAACCAGATGTATTTGCTAAGGTCAGTGTTTTGATTTAGAAGTATGAATGGGGTAAGGCTTTTTATTGATGGATGATTTTGATGGGGTTTTATTGAGCAGTTTGTTTGAAATTCTATACTTTGTTTATTAACATTAAAACTATTGGTAACTAAGAAAGCTATTCGCTTAATATCGATATGTTTGTACACTATTACGAAATTGGGCATGATTGCATAGGAATATTTTTTTTCTCCAAGGGATGCTGTTCATTCCGTCTCTCCTGACTGGAATGAAGCTCATGGGGGACGTTATCTATTCGTCTTGCTCGTAAATCACAAAATTCTATACGATTTTATACCAAATCATCTGCGTTTCATTGCTGGGTACCAATCTCTCTCTAACTCAAGGTAGATTTTGGGATCGTGATGACACACTGATTCAATAGGGTTGGATAAAAAATAATACTTAATTAGCCGAAAATCAATTTAAAGACCATCTTAATAAGCATCATTTCCACAATATAATACAACGGTCAAAGATACAGATACCAAGAAAGATGCGGTCCACTTAAGAGTTTCATAAAGACAAGAGATAGCCGTCTCGAGTACTGCGTCTGCCCTGTTCAAACTTCACTGTTTCTTCAACACTCGAAATATTTATTTCAAGCTATAGTGGCTTTATTAGAGCAGAGGTGGGGATTTCTTCATGCTTGCTAATGAAAGGTAAATAATTATAATGAAAACTTATTATTTGATGAGAGGAATAATAATCACACATGAATGTGTTTTAATTGTCCCCTCTCAATCGTACTCTCGATTGTAGAGGAGGTCCGGGCCCTGCAGTGGGAAGTACCTATATGGGATGATATAGTACAATACAGTAATTTAATTTTGATACGTTGCAGTGAAAATTAAAACTAGCAGCAGATATTGTCTACTCCTCACAGTGTTTTTGTACACTTTATTTTCACATGGTCGCAAAGAAAGATTATGTTGGAGCAAAAGATTTGGTATACCCGAAAAAGCTACATTAGTGCCTTTACAATAAAAAGCTTAATACAAGTTCTTATATATAGTTTCAAATTTCTTACCTATTTTAGTAACACCGTCCCCAAACTACTTCACGACATAGTACGTGTTGTCACAATATTGGTATTTCACTGCGATGTCTTAACGTGCTCTCGTGACTTCATTTTACCTGAGACGGGATTTTTGCATGAGTAGCCGCCCGCCCCCACTCTCCTGCTAGTGCTGTCCACACGCCAATGCAGAATTTGTTTCTTGAAAAAATTCAAGATATGCAAAAACTTTTTCTTCGTTTATTTCAACTTGAAGTTATATTTGATTTGATATAATTTTCAGTTACTGAATAGGTACGTGACTTGTAACATAAGCAATGCTTTACCTCCTTTATAGCATATTTTAATGTCTTTCTCGGAGACCCACTTTGACATCTTAAGAGACGAAGCTAAGACGAGCAGAAGCGTCATCAGGGTAAGCAAACGGTCTTGCGTTCGTCCACCCACCCTTCAAGCGTGTATATTGATTTCTCAACATGATCCTTAGGAGGGGTTTAAATTTATCTAATAGTTGATTGTCTGATCAAATCAAATCATATCAAAATAGTTATTCGAATAGTCTTTCACAATATCTTTCAAATTAATTACGGCTACCACCGCTTCGGAACGTGTTGTAGCTGTGAAAAACAAACGGCGCAAGAAACTCCCTCAGCAACACGAACTGTTTTCTTTTTGTTTCTTTTTTCTCCTGTGGCTGAAGATTATGATCAATCTTCATAATTATACATTCAAAAGATAATTCAGGGTGAGTTACCAGTGTTACATAAGCTCCTGCAATATACATATTTGTTTAAGTTTTCCTTATCAAGGTTTCCAAAATCATAGGGTAAAAATGATATTCCCACGCTCGACATCCTACCTTCCCCAGTCGATAATCTTAAGGGAACATTACTCGGGATGCGGGCGGCCGTCGTCTGAACCAAACCTATTTAACTTCACTTGAGTACGTACTGTGCAGTAATCTTGGCTCTAGATTAACTGTGCTCATATTTTTCTTGACGTTGGAATGACTGAGAGTGTATGAGTTACGGTTTTATGATGTGTAGAGGAAGCCAGGAGGGTATATGTGTTATTATGCGATTGTTGGAGAAATGCTTTTAAGGTATACGAAAGTTACTGATAAAATAAATGTATAAAAATTATTGGAATCAAAATTAATAAAAAATTAATACACACAGTCACAAACATAGTTTAATAACTATTTCTTCACCCATTTTTAAAGGCAGATAGCATACCTGCTATGATGATATGTTTTAGTTTAATAGATGCACCAGTAACCTGTTGCGAAATTGACACTCTTGCCACAAATAATATTTAAAAACTTTACAAAAAATCACGCATTATTCTTAAATCCTCCGCCGTTCTCCGCCAATGCCTTGTAATATTTGTGCAAATACAAAATATTCCCAAAAATGTTTTCCATTTATTTTGCACACTGCATGCACAGATAATGAGTGAGAGGAAATTGTTAGCGTGCCCGCTTTATTTGCGTATTTTCGGCTGTCTACCTACCCCCTTTGTTTTAGCGCGTGTGTGTACACTCATTAATTTTTTAAGCTTCGGAGGAAATGAGAGGTTTACTTACTTTTTGTGAGGGTTGGTTTTTTGGAGCCATAAAAATGTTTGTTGAGTAATAGAGGTGTGTTCCTAATTACAAGAGTTGCATAGATATATGGTATAGAGTAGGGGATATTAGTAACGTGTATTAAAAAAAATGGTAGGTTTTTATGTATTTTCTAAAACTGCATTTTGTATGCGGTAAGCAAGACTTTTCCTCCATCACCGTTATGATAAAAGCCTTTAAAAATTATGACAAAATAAGTTGGACGAACTGTGGTTGGTGTGAGTGCCTTATTTGCCGTTGAGGAACTATACTTTTTATAATAAGGTCTACCTGAAATATTGTATTTTCATTAATGGATCTTGGTATAAATATTGTATAATCTACATAGTTATTAGTTATATACTATGTCATCCCCTATTACAAACAATCCATTCGGCGAATTTTGAAAATTACCCTTCTTTGCTTAGTGCATTGAATGAACTATTCTTAATATTTTTTTCTGATCATCTGCATTTGACACTGTAATAGCCGCCACATACATTCAAGTGCGTTTGCGCAAACGCGAGTTTGCACATTGGAACAAAGTTTGCGCAGTTATTTGCGCACACACGGTCCAGTATACTGTGCCCCTAGCCGGAACATTTTGAAATATCGTATAGTAATTCTCGTATAGTAAAGTGAACGTTTCCCGCTGTGAAATTTTAGTTCCAAATACGCTCATAGTGGCGCTGTTTAAATTCCCATACAAAATTTTACTATTATTATTCTATTACGATACTGCAAAATGTTCCGGCTAGGGGCACTGGTGCATAGTCAGACTTGCACAGTTATATCGTTACGTGTGTGGCCGCAATAAGCAGCTTAAAGCAATAAATACGTTGATTAAGAAATCACAAAAGTCCGTATAATAAAACAATAAAAAATCCCTTTAAATCATATTTACCTCTTGACGTACATCCTGCGGGAGCGTGGGGGCAGAGGGACCCGCAATTAAAATTATAATTTTTGGCAAACTCTTCCGTCCCTCCGACGCGCGTATCTGTATCTTTGACTTGTCCCGCCGGCGGTACAGCAGTTGGCACACCGAGAGGTTTTTTTATTAAAAATAATATTTTTTATGTATGAGCAAATAAAATAACCATTTACCCAAAGCTTAGTGAAAATAATTAATTACAAATAGGTCTCTCAAAATAAATTCGAACAACCGTACTCAACCATTCATATTTCAAATAATATCAATGCAAGAAGATGCCCTAAATTACGTTTTGGGTTCAGCATACAGCAGTAGTTTGCCGATAAAAATGATAAAGTTTAACATTAAAATTATCCTTAACTTATGGACATAAGACGAATCACACTATACATATACTATAATAATTACAATTATAACATACTTACGGCCTTATTCATAGACAGGTTTAAAACCTATTTTAGCTATCGAATGTTTAACTCTTTCGAACGACTTCGGAATTCAGTTTGAGCGAGGAAAACAAAACATTCGATCAATAAAAAACATTTTTAATTTGTGTGTGAGTAAGGCCGTTAATATCTAAATGCAATTTAAATTTAATACACTTGTAATACAAATTTTAATTTATTACCAAGAATTAAAAAAATCACCGGCAGTTATTATTATTATTATCTAACGTAATCCTTTATCATTCAAAGTCGACCAAGTATGAGAATGTCTTATGTAAGTATATTATAATACTTTAATTCTTTATTTAAAGTACACAGTCATAGATTAGTTGGGCTTATATTAAGTTTGTTAAAAAATGCCATACAATTCGCCATTTTCGCCATATTGTACATGTACTGTAATAATGGTCAGCTTATAACTTCATAATGAAGAGGTCTCGACTCTCGACACTCAACACTAAGTCAATGATTGGAGAGAGTAGTAATGAGAGTAACAATCACTTCATATCAAATCATTAATCAAGTTCAAACTGCTCGTTAGTATAGAAAATATATAATTATTGAAATATTGAAAATCACTCCCATTGTGTCTCCGGGCGGAACTTGACTTCCAAAAATACGTATCTTCCTAGATTTGGACGCCCCAAACGTCATTGTGACGAGAGTGCGCCCTCTACGAAATATTTAAATATTCATTTCAGCTTTAATTATAGCCTGTGCACATGCGATTCTTTTTTTTATTTTATTCTTTGTTTTATGTGATTTAATGCGCTGTTTGTTTTTCCTTAAGTAGTCTGTGATGTTGCGATGTAAATGAGAGTCGGTGGTAAACAAAAATTTATATGCACAGTTTTTTACGTATGCTTTGATGTGTACTTTACGAGGGACATTTTATTAGCAGAGAAAACATATATTCAAGTATGAAATTTAGGATGATGCAGTTAATGAAATAAGCCCAGATTTAACCATGTTCCAGGCCCGTATTTTTCGCTTTATCTCGGTCTATTCAAAAAGTATTTTGTACTTTCTCACCTCTATGACAAAATACACTAACTATACCTACTATGCAATCGCAACTAAATGTTTCACTGCTAGTTTTTATTAATTCACATAAACATAATTAAAACTTCTTATTACTTTTTATAATATTCTTACATCTACCGAATGCACAAGACCACACTTAAAACCCACAAATCAAAATGCGAAGATGCAACACTCTAACCATATAAAAAGGTTAACAAACTCCGACCGTCCCCGCTCCGAGCTCCTTATGCCGATTTCCTTAATTTTATTCCTGAGTGCTAAAAATTTCCTTCACCTGACGTGTGCAAATTGGATTGCGTTAAGCGTCGCCCGGTGCTCCGAGGCGCATATAAGTAGTAGTCAACCATCGACTAACAATTTTACACGTAATCAATTTACGGCCGCGCCGCTTCGCCCCCGTCTCCCCGGATGAGATTCAGCGAGAGCAATTTTCTAAGAACAAACGCTTAGCTTGTATGTACTCGCGCTTTTTGCATTAATATTCTGCTGTGTTTAATGATTTAGTGGGTGGTATAGATGGGTTTTGGAATTTTTGAGAGATATGGCTAGTAAAAAATTTCTAATAAAATTAAATTATTAAAGTGTTAAACCAAATCAATAATCCAAATTGGCAACGGAACAGAACATTGTATTTTACCCAAGTCATTGGAATTAAACATTGACGACCTACAATTTGAATTGTTTTCTTTTATTTATTTCATTAAAAAATAACATAAATATTGTCTCAGAGGTCACTAATTCTGCCGAATATTACAGCCACGTGCATTGACTACCTATCTGACATAACATCTGCAGGTACAAAATATCCGATGCATAATCTTACCGAAAGATTCTCATAGGATTTTTTGCCATGATATCTTATGTACATATAAAAAAGCCGTTAATTAAATGCACCATAGATATACCAGGTATATCAAGACTGCGACCGGAAACGAACCCAGGTGGTAGTATTAGTGGTTACGGACACGATGCAAATAAAAATTTCACCAAAAAGCGACAGATATTTTCATATATTTTTTTAAAAATCATCTTGTTTGTGTGGTAAATACCTAGTTTTTGCGAAAATAATAATTGAATCCCACACGTACCATTGACTGTTTAAAAATAAAGAGGTCTACATCATTATACCTTGTATGTACGGTACATATACTGCAAAATGTACAACAACTACAACCTTAAGAAATATGTCTTCTACATTATCAATCGAAGTGACGTCGAGTGCTCGGTCAAATGAGGTTACTCAGAGTCGTGATTGTATTTTCTTTGCAATCAATGTTTCTAGCTTTTTAACTTCACCCTTCAATTCGTTTTCTTTTTCATAAATAATACTCGATCGTTATTCGTACTTTTTTGAATAGGGCAACGTCATGTGTTACTGAAAATTCGAAGGAATTAAAGCGTGTTAGAATTTTGACGTGAGTCTTAACATTTTATAGTTTTATTCTAATTCTGAATTGAGTAAGTTATTTCTATTGAATTTTTTTACACTAAAATAGTTGAAAAAAAAAACGAATGTTTACGGATTTTATGGCAATTTGGTTTGATTTTTACATTTTTTAACTTTCCGACGTTTCAATTGCTTTACAACGCTTATATCACCACTATACTGAGTCCTCACAGCGACACATTTTCTCTCACTACATCTCTACCGATCACGCTATTCCCCAGATCAAAGTGAATTAAAGTGCGACGTCGGGAAAACTCATTCATGAAATTGAATTTTTTTCATTACTATTTTTTCTCAGTAAATTATGTTGCGTCGGTTTAATTTCACCTGCAATATTTTCCATCGAGTTCTATTGATTTATTGGTTTTCACTCAAGCGTTTATTTGAAATGCACTTACTACAGTTTATGTTTCATTTATTTGACGTCCAGCGTAAGTTGGCCCGTGGGTTGTTTGTGGAAGTAGATGGAAATGTTTCGTGTATATTCTGTATGTACCATTTCGTGTATTTTCTTATTGTCCATCAATAATGTAATTAGAGTAAAAGGACGATAGGTGTTTTGCGAAAATTTTAGTTGCATTGTGACTGAAGTACCACGTGGCTTAATTTTTTGGACTGGCGAGAAACAATCTATTATCCATTGATATAAAACTATTATCCAGTAAGGCACTGAATATATCAAGTGCAGTGTATGGGCACTTTTCCGTGCCAGTATAAAATAATAACTGACCCTATATTGTTAACTAAGTAAGTTGTGTCACATCAAATCGTAAAAGTACCTATAATGACTCACCTTCCACGATGGATTCCCGCCACTACTTAACCGCATTAAAACTCCCATAAAACAAATTTTAAAACTGCCATTAACGCGAAAACCACATAGTTAAATCTTACCCAAAACGCAATAATCTGTTTATTCAAGCAACAATATTCCGTGCTATAAAAGCTTACGACTCATAAAAACGGCTCTACACACGCAAACAAAAATCCATTATTATTCATCTACGGGCTGACGAGGCAAAGTCAATGTCTATCTTATTTCTTTTATAATTATTCACGGAGGCTCCTTAGGGTGGTTTTGCCCCCACCTCCCCCGCTCGGTGCGATAGAGAGAACGTCTTTGGTTTTTGCGGCGTTTGTTTCAAGTTTTTTAGGGGGTTGAAACCCTTTCCTGAACATGACAGGAATTGGATCATTAAACGGGCCTAGCTAAGCTTAACGTTGGCACCCTCTCGGGTTTTCTCTGTATTAATAATACACCTAGTTACGGCTGCGTGTAAGATTACACAATGTTTTTAGAAAACTTAATTCCTAATTAAATTGTTTATAATTGCACAGTTATTTTCTAAAGGTTATTTATGTGTAGCTTTATAATTAATGCAAGTATCTTTTCTCAAAGCGGTTTTTTTTGGCATAATTTGTCACACCACCCAGCCAATAGAAATGCTGGATTTATCATTTCACATAATTCTATCGTGTCGTTATCAATTACCCCATAACTAGTTTCAACAAAACTAAAACATCCAATCCTTATATCACTACAAGAGAGACCAGATATTGTAGTAGCCGAAGTACTGTAAAATTCACGAAGTTTATTTCCGCTCTTCAGTTTTAGTCTATAAGCATCGAATATTAGATTCCCAATAGCCACTCGGCTACCGTCCACGTATTTCAATAGCAAATCAAATTACTAATGCCGATATCGGGAAACCGATTTCAAATACTTGGCGAAAAAGTGGACTAAAAATGCATTCATGGCCCGATATGACTGGCTAATCAATTCAAAGGGGAGAACGGGCCGAAGCGTACACACGCGTTGCTTATGAAATTATATTGTGGAAAATATACCGGCGGGACTGTCGAAGAATTATTCTCGTTTTTGTAGGGTTCAGCAGGTTAGGAACAACCTGCATTTAATATGAAATTCCTAACAAAGGGTGCATTTGGCGTATAGGACTTAACTAATGGCAGCGAATATTTTTTTCTTTATAAACATAAATTTGAATTATATTAGAAGGCAACATGGCCCAAAGATTATCGCAAGAAAATTACACATCTCCAACCCTTATACGTTGCATATGAAGGCGATGAAATTGATTGAATAATAATCAACGATAATATTTAATCTGATCAGCTACATAAATCAAGAATTTGAATATTTTCTAGAACGAATGCATTTCTCTCATATTTGATTAATCTACTATTAATTTAATTAAAACTTTTCGACGACCTCGCATAAAATACAGCACAACGCACCGAAAATTAAGAAACCGGTTAACCCGTAAGCACTTCCACGGAACTCTCGAAATTTGGATAAAAAGCGCCCTTGCCGGCTTTTTTCAATGCAAGCAGTTCGTCTGAGACGTAAATGGGTTAGAAAATTGAGTGAGCATGGTTCAACCATGTTATGTTTGAATAAGTGTGGGAGCGTGTGCGATTCCTTTCTACATCTGGTTTATATTGAATTTGTGGACTCTCCTTTTTGCCGATTTCGTATTGTTTGTTTTGTGGTTGCGTTCGAAATTTTCTGCCAATTAGTTCGGCTGATGTATGTTTTTCTGCGCTTGAGGCTAATGTGTGGGGAGGTCAGGGTTTGCCTGTTTCAATTTGTTTTACAGCTGCTCGTTATTTGTTTATTGCTTTTCTCGTTTAATTGTGTTAACGTCGGTCGATTTATCTAAAATAAAATGTTCAACTGTATTATTATCTAAAATATCTTTAATTGAAATAAAATTTAACGAAACTTTTATTTATACTATATCACTTGCAAACCTACCTTATATTATCAGATATCTACCGGAATTATTACTGCCAGACTGAAATCTAGACATTTTAGTTTATTTATATTAGGAAATCATAATTATAACTATTTATAATAGTCGTTGGATGCAGGCCAGTTCCAACAGGTCGATGTGGAGATTCTTGGGGGAGGCCTATGTTCAGCAGTGGACTTCCTGTGGCTGAATAGATAGATTGATAGATAGATATTATGAAACAATGTTTAAAAATTAAAATAAATAAATAACAAGTTCATACGATCAGTATCCTCTTGTCTCTCAAATTATATAACAGCATAGGTTTCCAACTGCCATAGAAACTATAAATAATCGAACTTAGTGATCTCTTAATGATTCCTTATTAAAAAGATAGCAACCAAACTTCGACGTGGCACGTGAAGAATACTAGAATAGAATACTAAACTCCATAAATACTCTCAGGCAATAGCAAGCAAAGCATCACTGAAATAGCAAAATCTCAGTCTCTTAAATGTAAGATATTAAGACCCAAATAATCATCCTGTCTGTATCAGAAAAATATCTCAAAGCGACAACCCGATACTGCTTTAATACATTCGGAGCCACTAACGACGTCTACATCAAAGATTTCTTCACATGTGCGGCGGAGACTAATGAAAAGGCTCCGATCTGCCAATGCGTTCCCAGATAGGAAAATTAAAATGTCTAGACTGCGCCTTGGTTTTGTTTTGCTAAGACGATCTGTTTATTTTGCATCCGTATGTCTTCGCTCTGGATATTATTTATGAGATGCGAAATTATGGAAATTGAAATGGAGTTTTTGAGTTTATTCAACTTCCTTATGTTAATTTTTTGTTTTGTTCAGCAATGTTTGTGTCTAACAAAATGTATGGTGCATTGTGCAATAAAGAATCAAGTTTCAAAGTTTTCATATTGTGGCGCATTTGAAAGGCTCTAAAGACGTTTCCAGCGTAAAAGAAGCTAATTAAGCAAATTAGCAAAGGCTTAAAACTCATGTTAAGAATAG
Organism: Deilephila porcellus; assembly: GCA_905220455.2. Taxonomy (NCBI): domain Eukaryota; kingdom Metazoa; phylum Arthropoda; class Insecta; order Lepidoptera; family Sphingidae; genus Deilephila; species Deilephila porcellus. Next base: position 10,253,516 of record LR999987.1, read on the forward strand.
AAGCTTTCGAGTAAAAAGGCGAGCATCCAAGACGTTCTCTTCATTAGCGACAAGAAAAGTGATGTCATTCCGTTGTGACACAGCAGCGTGCGCAGGGAGGTGCGCGCCCCCCGGCGGTCGGCGCGCGACTGACTTCCACGCGGTTAGCGTCCCCCCCTCTCCCCCGGCCAGGGTGGGGTTGGACGGCTTTCTCTTTCATTTTTCCTTCGCTCCTCGGCTCATCCAGTTACATCGTTCTTATGTTTTATTTTTAATTAAAGCGTACGCAAGTCGGCGGTGTAGATCTTCGCCCCCCTCCGGGGTGGTCGCCGGGTACATACGCGGTGGGTGTTGATGATTTTTCAATGGGGAGAAAGAGTTCCCTCATTTTCTTAAGAGAAAATTGCGTTTTGTTTTCGAGTAGTCGAAGTCTGTTGTAATCGCTTTTGTTTTGTGGAAGTTGTTCGTCGCTCCCTGCGCATGTGAACGTAAATTGTGTACTTTAAAGTTTCGAGTGAAATTGTTGAGACGTCGAGATAGTTTAGTTGTTATGCATAGGAAACTTTTTCGTTGATTTGAATATTGATGGTTAATATTAAGTTTATGAGTTTTTTGAACGGTGTTAACAACGAACACTTAGTTGAACTCCTAAAGAAGTTATGGTCTGAGCACATTATAAATACGCAACACGCAACGCTTAAGCACATGGGTAATTCTCACGAAATTCCGAAATTCCTGTCCTTGGAGTTTATATAAAAATCCAACAAAGAAATTGATGTTACTAATATTTCTATACAATCCACATAACTATACCTAAAAGTTCCACATAAAATTTTAGAGCCATATAAATAAATACATAAAAATGCATAACCATAATGTTCCTAAAATCATTCCCTCCCTGTGTCCCAAGTACCAATTTTATTTACTTTTCTTTACCAAAAAAGCACAAAAGCCATTCGAATCATATTCAAGTAGGCTTCATTGTTTAAAAATATTAAACATTTATGGTAAAAACCGAAATTAGCGTTATAAAGTAAAACACGCGTTAAAAATTTGAATATTTATATGTGTCCCACAAAAATAAATCATTCCCTCATACTATTACTGGCAGTTGAATTATGAACGCATTTTAAATGAAATACGAACGCTACCATTAGTTTTTGAAAGTTGGCACTAATATCTATTTATCAAAATGGCGAATTTCCTGTGATTGTGTTCGGGTGTGCGCTGACAAAATGATTTTATAAATTTTATGGCTAAATAAAATTTTTGATCGTCATTTCATCACATCCAAAAAAAACAAAAGGTAAGTATTTTAACTGATTATGAGTTGCACAGATGAGATGGCTTTTGGGAGTAATTTCCTTAAACAGAAAAATCGTTTCAATAGTAAGGTTATATCACGAGTCCTTTACGGTTATTCTTTATTTTGTCATTCCCTCACCATCATTCCCTCATAAAAAATTATGATGAGGGAATGATGATATATGAGGGAATGATTTTCAGGGTGGGCTAACTGACGTTTTTTTATTGTTTGCTTTTATTAACTCTTGAATTTATTGCTGCAACATTGTTGTAGGTTAAAAAATGACAAGAAAAAAGAAGATAAGCAAAGAAGAAGCTAAATTAAAAAAGCAAGAATACGACCGAAAGCGCAGGGAAAAAATAAAAGCTGATCCTGTAACACTTGAAATACTTCGCGAAAAAGAAAGAATTCAACACCTGAAAAAAAAGAAAAAAGGTCAAGTAAAACCTATATCTGCAATGAGTTCCCGAGAAAGAAGGCAAAAAAGGAAAAACTGGAAGAAAAATAGTCAATCATCTAGGGACAGAACAATGAAAGTGCGAAAGAATTTAGCAAGACTGTTAGATGAGACACCGCCTCCTAGCCCAGGACCTATGCAAAATAATGATGAATTAAGAAATCTGACAGTTAATCGGAGAAAGCAGCAACTCAGAAGACGTAGAGGAAAACTTTATGCAAAAATATTCAGATTAGAGGAAAGATCGAAACAAGAAATAAGAAGCAAAGAGAGATTCCGTAAGAGATGTCATAGACAAAACAAAAATAATCAGATTTCACCGGAAGCTAAAGCATCAGCTCCCTTAAAGAACGTCCGAGTTCCTGAAATTGTGAAGAAGAAGCTTCTACTATCAGAAGTTATTACTAAACAGCTAAAAGACAGGTATAGTAATTTAAAGAAAATTAAAATTAGATGAATCTTTAAGTTAGCAAGGATTTTGTTGTCATTGTTATTTAATTAAGTGCCTTAATTAAGTGTCATAATAAATAAAAATAAGTTTAAATTAGAGTTATGCCAAAGTGCTGCAATAATTTTGTGATTTGCTGGAATTACTTATTGATCTTACTTATTGTTTAAGAACCAAATTTCATTCAATAAAAAGATTTCATTAAAAAAAAACTAATTTTATTTAAAAAGCTTCATGACTTGTCTGTAATAATCATTCCCTCACCTTAATTGTCATTCCCTCACTTTGATTTTTTTTATTTCGTCATAACTTTCATAAAACGCGATAATTTTTGGGACCATTACATAATTGAATTCTAGTAACATTAGTAAGATCTAATTCACATAAAATAAATATCAAATAACGTCAAAAATTGTTGTCATTTTAAGATAGCCTAATTTCGGTATTTCGTGAAAATTACCCACATATGTTTTATTGTGTAGCTATACGATTAGTGTAAAATCACTTATTTTGGGAATTGAAAACATCTTCGTTATTATTGAAGCTATTTAAATAATGTCTACGTAACATATTTCTCTGACAACAGTATAACTACCATTCACATACGTACAAAATTCCTGCTTAGAATATATTAAGCCCCCAGTAAAAAAGCGTAAACATTCATTAAGCAAGGAAGTTACACTCACACACTAACAACACATTATCCCCGTCTCAAAAGTTAATGTAATGAAAAACAAAAAGGGCCAAGAAAAGGGTGCGTTAAGTTCCACCGAAAAACGGGAATTTGTAAGAAGTCCACCCGACCTCCCCCGGGGGACACCGCCCCCTCGTGTGCGAAAATAAATTGCCAAGAATAATAATTATAATGAAAGCGAAAGAACGTATAAATTAGTGGGGACGCCTCGAGACTTAAAACTTGATCTGTGTGAGTAAGCAAGACGGCTGTACATGCAATGTATGTATGTATGTGTGAGGTTGTATCGAGGTCAATGACATGTTGATTTTTATAACCCATAGGTAATTATTTTGATATGAGATATATTTTGGGCACGGTGATACGACTTTTTTTTTCATATAAATGTATAAAATCCGTAGCCAATGCTGGGATTCCCCATATTATGGAGGAGTTTAGGGAATCAATCTACCACCGGATGAAAGGCTTCCTATTGTCATTATAAATTAAAGAATCCAATTTCTATATCATCGAAAATACGATGTGTCTAGTTTAATACGAGATACTGCTAAGTAATACTAGGTAACAAATGAGTCGTGATTGCCATATTTCAATACACTTCTTCGTATTACCAATTATATAAAAATATATGCGATATGAAACTTAATTGTATCGCGATAATTGCCATGATTATCCATTATATATTCGTTATCAATAGCCACACAATACCTTACCACAGGCTTCTCTTAAGCGATATTTACTAACGAAATGCATCCAGTTACCTTCTACGCTCTTATCATAGCACTATTAAATACTACTACAATCCTTTCCCATACGACAAAAATACCTAAAAAAAAAGAATTCAATTTTTCAACAATTTCCAAAAGTTTTCCGCTGAAGCTGGGTTAATTCGTCCCCGCGGTACGTGACGGAACGCTGAAGGCTCACCAGTGTCCTGATTTTGCCCACTCCACCTCATTACAGCGATGTTATGGACTAATGGACATTCCCCGACGCTTGACTCTACACTGATGGGGAGAAATGGACTATCATATTCAATTGAGGCGTGTCAACTGTCTTGTTTTGTGGTTTACCTTTAATGGCTTTGAGCGTCGTAAAACTGTGTTTATGCTGAGCTTTAGTTTCGTTTATGATGGAGTTTTATAATTTCAAATTTAATTTTGTATGTAGAGAAGCTGCCTTATTTAGTTCATCAACGTATATTTTGACTGCGTCCTGTCGTCAGCTTCGAAACAACGAATTTTCATACTACAAATGACATAATATCTAAAACTTAATGAACCTAGCCAAGAATAATTACAAGTCAAGGTATTCTTCATCCCAAAGTAGTAATGAGTAATCATTAGTACTATAAGTATCTGTTAGTTATGAATGCAATTATTTCGACTACACTAGTTTAACAAATAACAAGAATTGTACCTATGAACTTATAACTATTAAATGAAAACGATAAAGAAGAGAAGAAATTCTTATAACCATTTATCTCAATTGGAGTTACATAATTTCAATAAAGTTGAAACTGAACACGTAAGAGATCTGAACTATTGGTTTCCAAAGGAACAAATTAACAATTTAATTTATGAGCCAGCGTTAGACCAATAGTATCAATCGAGTAGGAACTATGATTTTCAATTATCTAATACCAACTCCACGGAAACTATGCTGTTTTCATAGGCAGAAGGAGTATTTTATATTATTAGATGGGGAAATTAATTTGCTGGATATTTTGAAGGATGTAAGACTAATCATACTTTATCGAGGTTTAATTTTAATATATTTAAAACAAATTTTGCTTTGAGTCAAATATACTCGTATAATTGAAAACAAAATAGTACGAAATAGGATCTGCTAAAATTACAAATTTACAAAAAACGTAGTCGAAAGATCAAACAGAAAAAGCCGTCACATAATGAAAATTAAGCTGACCAGAAATGAATTAATTGATTCAAAATTTCACTCAAACGCTATAACATTATAGCCAACATCAATCAATAACCGGCGCCAAAAAGAAAGCGAATACATATTTCTTGTACGACCGAGATGCGATAAAGGGGGAGGCGGAAAAAAAACTAATTAAAAAAGCAATCAAGGTTTTCTTGACGGCGCTCACGTTCGTCCATATCGTCTTACCTCCCTTCCTGGGGTGACTTCTCCCCACAACACCCTTTACGGGGGGAGCTTGGGGCAAGCGGTACTAGATTTACGTAACACATTTAAAGTGTGTTTTGATGAAGTAATCATCCCATTTCCAAGGACTGCGTTTAAGAATTCTGCGGCTGGACTTACGGCGACGTTTCCTTACTCCCTCCTTTTTTAATTCAACTCTTTTAATCCGGATTTCTTAACGAGCCGACGGTAATAATTCGTGAGCGCAATTCGTTGGATTTGAATGTTAGAAATGTATAGGATAGGACTCCTTTGGGAGTTTATGAAGGCGTTTTGTTGCCGAAAGCATTCTTAGTTAAATTGTCTGTTGTTGACTTTTGAAAATTAAATGTTGGTATATTTTAACATAGGACGACGAGATAGTAAAAGTATTTGATGTGACTAGTCCAAAACTGATGATAATGGCAAAATACGAAAAAGAATAATACTCATTAGTAAGATGGAATAGATTAAAGATGTTGATATATACGAGTAATATGATTTTAACAATGGACAATTAGTGTAAAGTGTTGTAAGCAGAATCTAAACATATTATTCAATTATATAAGAAATCAAACATTCAAAATAAGTGCATTCTTGCACTTCTTTCGTGTGAACTGTCAGGATGTTTCGAACCATTTATATCCGTTGACTTCAATTTGTGGCTTTGAGCATTTTATAGTTTAATTTTAGTATACTTATTTCTGAACTTTGAAGGTAGTGAACAGTAATGTATCTATAATAACAAATAGCTTGTAGGAATAAATAAGGGTTTTCAAGATAATGTCTATCTACAGTTTATTTTTGTTACGGGCGTAAATAAGTAGTACTCAATAAATCCTTATACCGAAGAACCTTTCTATATCAAACAATCTAAATGTTACCTAAATCGATATTAACACAATCTTGTGCAGAGTATGTAGTAAATAAACATGTATTTTAAACCTAAATAAAGAATCATCAATATTTATTCCTTCAACTATCTAGATTGCTAAGAAGCCTTCATTTACCTAATTATCAGCATTTATGATACAGCCTAACAATAAAGTAATTTTCTCGATAGAAAACAATCAATTTCACGCAATTTACCAATACACGCCTAATTGCAATAACACAAACATTTTCATAAACGAAAACAATACACTGAAATATAATAAAGTAATTGAAATTCCTTCTGTCCTTCACAATTGTCTTGTCCTAGATATGAGTTACGGAGACGTGATTTTTGTCAAATGTCACGCGAAAAACAACCCTGTTATCAAGGTATAAAGTGGCATTTCGCCTGATATGATGGTAAGTTTATTAAAATACCGCGGCCGTACAGGTACAGTTGAAATAAAAACGAGCCAAAGCAGTTACTTTTATGAGGGCGCGAATAAGATGTTTCGGACTCGGTCTAAGGAATGAGAGGCTGGGTGCAGCGCTTACTGGGTTGTAAAACCGCTGAACATAGAAAGTTTAAACGCTAAAAAATAGCATAGATGCCAGGTACTTATCAAATTGAATTTATTTCACATATTTTCAGGCCGCTTCCCACAGGTCGGTGTTGAGATCCTTGGAGGAGTCCTATGTTCAGCAGTGGACTTGCTATGACTAAATAGATATATACTTATCACGGAGAGACGATGTTATAAAGAGTTAGGGAAGCTTTCGATCTTGGAGCGCTTCCAGCAGATCACTGGAAATTCTTGATGGCTATGATTGGCAGTGGACTCCCTGTGGCTGATAAAGATAATGATAATTTATTGAGTGCATATACTTCACGAATCAACGACTTTTAACAGAGTTTTAGTTGAGAAACTAATCAAACATGGATAAACCGAGACTGATATCGGAACGCATCATACTTGTATGATTTGAGTTCCTATTAAATATTATTATAAGTATTTTCTTAGTTTATTGCCCGGAAAAGTAATTAAAATTCGACGCAACTAAGAATAGTCTCGTTCGGACTTTCTTAATATAATATGTGGTATTGAGTGACGCTAAAGGATTATTTCCCGACACTCGATACAATATACCATCGTCGCTATCGGTAAGAATTTGAATATCATCATAGCAAAATACATGTCTGATCATAACTCACAAATCCAGCGTTTCTCAGCCCCAGCAACCGTCGCCGGGAAGAAAATAATAAAATGCCGTTCCGCAGCCGTAACAAGCGTCGTTGAAACAAAGCGAGCGCTCGCTCAAATAATTTGTATCAATTTGTAAAAATGCAGCGCCCACCTCGCCACCCTCGGCGTCATGTAACGCTACCCGGAAATGTTATAATTACAGCTAAGGCTACTGTTGTAACCAATCTCAATCTCGATACAACTCAGACTCGAAACCAATTCAATTACAATCCGAAAATTTTTGGTAATATTGATAAATTAGTATAAATTCATACTACTACCTACATGTATGAATACGATCTAAAATCGATTTATTTTCGTTCATATAACCCCGTTTGTATACAATAAATCTGGAGTACCAAATTTCATAGTACCAATGTTACTATTTCATAGTAACATTGGGTTGAAATGATAAATTTCAAATCAATTCCAATACATCGAGAGTCAAGAGTACCACTGCTGATGTTGTTAAGTCTTCATGGTTTGCAAGGATTTCTGTGCTGAGTACGTCTTATGAGTTTGTTTGCTGAAAATATTCGGATAAAACTGTTGGATATTTTAATTAGGTTCTACATACACGATGTAATGCGGAGGCTAATTAGCTTGTGATGTTACGGTTTTAAATTTTTTCATGTAATATTTAGTTTTGCAAATATTTGGTAGTAAGTAGCAAGTAATTAGGACATTTATAATGTCTTCTTTAGTTATAATTACGTTATCAGAGGACTTATTCTTCATTCGGTTTAATCAGGCGAGCATTGTTGCTTCACAGTAACAATATTATTGTCACTTGCTGTAGTAACAATATTATTCTCACCTTTCTTTCTGTCGACAAAAGACCTAAAAATCATTGCTAACTTTCCCAATGAAATACAAAAGATTCTACTTAAAATATCTCTTCTCACACCAACAGTCAGATGTATTTAATTCCGAAGAAAAGTAAAATTTTATCGAATTTCATTCTAAAAGATCTCACCACCATTTATAACGGCTTACAAAACGGAACGACACATAACAATTGTTTCAAAACAATCGTCAAATAATACATCAATTTGAACACTTTTCGAGATAATACACAGATATGGATGTCCAACAATGCACACATTTAACTTTCCCATATCATATGAATGTAATTCACTTGATTATGATTACATTATAATGATAATAAAATCGCTTGCAAGCAAATGAGGGCCGAAACAATAGGAGCTACCGACCGATTTACCAAGACCTAACCGATCTACGTCGTTGTCTACGATTAAAAGCAGTTTAAGGAAGTCGAGGGTCTTATTAAACTGGCTGATTTTGCATAAAACAGTTATTGTAGATATTCAAAACACGGTCAAAAGAACAAGGAAATCATACATACGTGTAATAACAAATGTATTCTTGCATTTGTTGCGTTTTAAACTTTGTTCTTTATCAGAGCATACTACGATTAAGGTTCGACTGTGAGCAAGCTCATTTTTCACGCTTTGCATTAAACTGACCGAATTCTCAAAAATGATTTAGTCAATGTAGGGCTTCTTGATTCCTGAATTCGACTCCCAGACCCTTTACTTCTGGTAAGTATTACAATTTGGAAAAACATAAGTTGACCGTGGTTAAAAATGCAATTGAACTTTAAGTCATTTTTACCAAGTGGTAGAGCCACGCTGTTGTCAGTCAAGACTCAGCATGAATGGGCAAGCTTGTCCGGGTGGTACCACTGTCTCACAGAAAATCAATGTGAAGTGACAGTGACAGTGCTATGCCTTCGCGTGAGATTACCGGAGGCCCAATACCTTTTTCTCTTCCCATCCTTTTCCCTACCCAAGCGTTGTGTATATCCTGGGCGGTAGTGGTCACATATCACCAGATGATCTATATCCTCGTTTGCCGGACCTATACAATAAAAAAACATGTGGCAGTATGTAACAATGTCACACAGTACTATTGGCACCTTTGCCATCTCATCTATTTATTCAGGCGCACAGCTTATTGCTTCTTTATTTTCAAATACATTATCTTCATCAATTATGAATGTCTCTTTCTTCTACCGTGAGAATTAAACTGATATGTGATTGCAACGCTTATATCTGCGCCTTCCAATGATTCACAATCTATTGCGCAACACACAAGTCATCCGCAAAAAACAGCGGTTCCCAGTATTGTAATGTAAAATGCTTAATCTGTAATCGTTGTAGTGCGATTACAGCAAATTGGTCCGCGGGGCACGGCCGTGTCACGTTCGCGAATATCAAGCAGGCTGAAGCAATAGCACTTACTGGCCAATGCGTGATGTGCCTAGTTTAACCGCGCTGGTCGAATGATGTAAGTCTTCGTTTGGGTAATTTTAGGCCTTTGAATAACACTGGCCATAGATTATGAGGTTATAATCTGGCTTTTAAAAAAACTTTATTACGGTTACGGCTCAGAAAATGCCAGATGAGTGGAAAAGAAGGCATTAGAAGATGTTTATGATCAACATAGGACTTCCTGTGGCTGAAGAGAGAGAGAGAATGGTAAATAGACAAAATATTTAATTAATAAAAAATTACGTTCGCTACGCAGGAATGACTTATTTGATTGTAGATAGATAAATAAATAAATAAATACACCCAACAGTCACATTCGTAGTCCTCACCCCACACTAAGATCGAGTCATGTGTCGTGGGTATCAGGAACTTCAAGAATTCAGTCACACAAGAAGAATTCAGTCACACAAATACCCAGACCTGAAACAAATACCTGTGGTTCACACAAATATTTGTTTCGGTGCGGGGATCGAACCCACGGCTCCTTTTTTCACAGTCGGCGTCTAACCAACTGCGCCCGGAGGCATGAGATTACTGAACTACTGGAAATTACACTAACCGGTAGGAGTTTAATTACAAATCAGTTACTGCGCGCTTTTTGTTAGACCCTAACACTTCTGTCTAGTTTAAGTAATATAATTCGTACTGAAAACCTTATCCTTACGCTAGTATTGCATCTTAAAAATCTAAAAACCAAAGTTACAGCCATATGTAACTTGCCCGCAATAGACTGTTTCGCCCAATCTGTCGTATTACTTCTATCTAGTTTATATTCCGCAGCGATTAGCATAATTCTTCAATAATCCATCGGCTGGCTTATGATGGGCCATTTTCAGCTTTATTGCATGGTAACTGGATGCATTTTGCGTCAATCCCAACGATCCTTTGTGATAAAAATATTCAAATACCGTGTGTACACAATCTGTGTTAGCTGGAGTATAATTTGTATTGACCTATTTTACTTATTGAGTAAAGAGAGGGAATGGACATTCACTTGTGTGTTTTATGCATAGAATATTCTGAGATTTCATAAATATTAAATTTATCGCTATTTCCTGTAATAATGTTTTTAATTTTTCGTTCAGGGACAATTGACGTCACATTTTGATGCCAGAATACCTAAAGAGAGTGAAATGCTGCACCTTATTGACGTTAGTAACGTAATCTTCGAGTTGTTATAAACTTTAAGGCATCAATGATTAGTTAAACTCGAAATATTACGTCTTTTATCATTGTGTGTGTAACAATCACTTCCTCAAAAAAACATGATTTTCTCAAAAAAATGGTAATAAAGAAAGTGTAATTCCAAAATTCATAACAACCTGCCTATTAAAAGGGCATCGCCTTCGCCTGCCACAATAAAATTGGCTACATGGTCATGAAACAAAATGTATTCATGAGAAAATGATGAAGTCGTCTGAAATATACATACGAAGGCAATGATGGTGATTATAGTGATACCTGTAGATGAGTCTATGGCACCATAAAAAAGAAGCTTTTTACAGATACTTCGGTGAGTAGATCGCATTTAAGTGTGCATGAAAGTTTTATAGTCGACTGCCGACTGGTATAATTTTACAATTAATGTGTACTGATTCGATTTGGGAGTCTCAAACTTCAAAGGGCGAGACCAGTGACCAAAAGCAAAGCAGAGAAACAAGCTTGTATGATAGTATAAATGTTTTATTAGATGTAGAGAAGAACCTTTAACCTTATAATAATATTTACTACAATACATACACCCCATAACAGTACTTTGCACTCAAAACATCAGATGCAAGTTCCTACACCTTCGAAACATGTTTGTTTTAAGCTTTTTGCCGTCCATGAAGATGTTACTTCCACGTTGTTACCCATGTCAAAGGTTGATAAATATGCAATATCCACGGATAGATCGTGGATCGATCGAGCGTGTATTCAAAAACCAGTGTAAGTTGACCTTCCACCCCCTCTTGTTGAATCCAGTTTCAGGATCACCAAGGGAAGAGTGGGTTTGCTGCAGGGGCCAAGGTATTCTGGACACGTTGAGAGCATTGTTAGAAAATTACTGATGGCGCCTGAGGAGATGGCTCGCTGTTTACATTCCGCACTGATGTAGGATCTGAGGTTATTTAAGAGGTCGCAGGGTCGGCCGTGATTACATGTAGGTCTTGTTTGTTTGAACTGAAATTGATTTCGGTTCGACGATCTGTGTACGAGTGTGTTACAGTTTTGATTTGGATTTTTAAATATATAATTTAAGTAGGTATACTGAATATGTAGTTATCCTTGTTATTAGACAAATAGTTGATGAGTTTTGGAGGCATGCTGACTGTATCAAAATATTTTTTTTTTGAAACCGAGACACTCTTGGATATTCAAGTTTATTTTAGTTTAAAATAAGTAATGTAATTTCTCATTTGAGTGAATTCGTAATTCTTTTAAGAAATAAAGTATCTTAAACCATATAATTAAATTCGGGTGTGTGTGTTTTTTTTTAAATTGATTATAATATCTACGAATTTAAAAAATATATATATAAAAATATAAATAATCAATGGCGATAGATCCATTGATTTAAATATCACGCTTACGACTTTTTAATTTAAACTAAGTAAAAAAATACGACAAATTGTTTATTAAAATATCTCAATCAAACTACTTAAATTCATTATAACAACGATCGTCCAGCTAATCTTGATCTTCGCAGCTTGTTCGTGATTTAAAGCAATAACCAAGAAATAGACGGCCATTTTCGCAAGACATTGTTATAGTACATCGGAATAAGGTTATGATCAAGAAAATTATCGGAAATATGAGATAGCCGGCTGTATGACAAAGCCCTTGGCATTATATGTGAAACTGTATCGGATACAAATTATTGTCATTATTTCATTTCCTTTCTTGGGAGTATTGTCTGTGTCATTATTCATGGTGGGCGCGCAGTTAGACGTTAGAGAAGAAATAACAAATTAATATATTTAAATGATGAATCTATGGAGGTATGCAATCCCATCGCCAAAGGTTCACCTACGTGGTGTTCAGATGACCTGATAAATACACCCGACACCCAACAGTCAGATACATAGTCCTGACCCTACACTAAGATCAAGTCTTGTGTCGTGGATATCAGGAACTACGAGAGACTTTTCGGTCTCGGTCTCTGGGTGTTTGTACACCCAGGCCCGAAACAAATACCTGTGAATCACACACATATTTGTTAAAATTTGCAGCAGTCATTGGACACGGGTCGCTTTCGAAATACTGTAGAATCGTGTCTATGTTTGACAGTGGACTTCCTGTAGTGTTTTTTTTTTTCAGATGAATTGTATTACATAAAAAGGCATCACATGATATTGGCGAATGTATAACATGATTTTAACTGAAGGATTTGTATGCCATACCGTAATTTTACTATTGAATATGAAACTGGAGTGCCTTTGGTAGATATAGTAATCTATTTAATGAATGAATCATAAATGATATAAAAGTATTAATAATACTAAACTGAATAGATACGTATCTACAGACAATACGGAATTGAAGCTAAATACAACCATTCAAATTAATGTAATAAATATTTTTATAACCCTAATCATACGATCTACAAATTAAGTTATATTACAATAACTAATAAAATTTTACAACATAAACGATTTGAAAAATGGTTAATCAGCATTAATAAAACATCATCAATGCAAAAGATTAGCTTTATTACATAATAGAACCATTATAATTAGACCTCTATCTTTGAACATATCTTTGAATGGTGTTATTCTGAATTTATGATGCACTCAATCGAATCTATTAGACTGTATGTAAAAATACTACTTGTTTTTGCAAGTAGAAATAGTTATTAAGTAATTGGTTCCCTAATGAAAGTTATTTGAACGCTCATAATGCCTGGAGATTGCCAGATCAGATGGGCAGATCCATTATCAATGTTTGATACTGAAAGTTGGTAGAAGAAGAAAAAGAAAAAGAAAGAAAGAAAAAAAAAAAACATTTATTATTGCATGGCCAATACATACAACAAGAACAATGTAACATATAAGGTACTAAACAATATGCCGTTATATGCGCATGGCCAGACAACAATGACCCCCCATTCAGCTATATGCTGCAATACAGCGCAAGTGTGCTGCAGCGCTGATTTTCAATGGAGGGTCAGTGTGACATCCGGACGCCATGTTTACCAGCAACATATTTGCTGAATTATTTTTTTTTTTTTTTTAGAGAAGAATAAGAATTATTGGGTGTCTGCCTTATGTCATTTATAGACTAAAATATGAATGCATACTCGATTTAATAAGACTATCTATAAATTGTTGCACCTCTACCCAACCATATGTATCTATAAATCTACATAAAATGCGATTACTCACATATTCGACAAAGTGTATAATTTTGCAAAAAAAAAATAAACCTAAAAATACCTACTTCAATGATATTAACGTATTAAGAGTCAAAACTAAGCAATGAAAGCACAATTTACTACAGAACTTTCAACCTTATGTGTACGACATAGTGTTTGTATTAGTATAAGACGTATTGTATCGAAGCCTTTAACATTAAAGTATGATTCTAGCAAACACCTATTAAATAGCCCTTCATACATAAACATTGTGAAATTCGTGTTCTAGACTAGAGATCTGACATTGAGCCACTTAAAAAGGCCAGTTTCATAAAGACATGCCCCTTATTCATAGTTAAGTAGGAAATGAAGGAATTGATTTAGTATTATTAATTTATGTATCTTTCTTGATTGCAAAAAGCACACGATATAAATATTCATCTTTGATTTAATGGTAGTTTCCCGTTAGATTGTTGTTTCAAGTTTCTACTGTTAACAACTATATTTCATCATACATTGTATCGTGCTTACGTAGTGTAATAAAAATTTGGAGCCACAGTTAATTAAAATTTTGAAAAATAGATAATGTTAAACTACATTGCTTTAAAAATAACTTTCTGTTACTTTATTTATACTACAAAAAACACGAATGCCGCAAGTATTGACGTACATAGTCGCTGGATTAACACCGCTTGCCCTAAACCAGGATACAAAAACCGCAATGTATTTCGTATAATAGGCCAAATATGACACAATTAATACGCAAAACAGATCTAAGAAATTATGGAATAACCTAAATTCCTACGAATTTAGCCGGATGTCGACACAAATAGTATTTGTGGTTTTGGTACAGGCAAAGGTCGCTAACGCACACGTAAGATACTTAGCCACTTGGGATTTTTTGGTAAATAGCTATTAGCTATCTTCAACAGCAGAGATCTTGTGACCGTTGATGATAATAACGAATAATTATTATTGAGATCCCATTGTTTATGCAAAGCCTTATATTTGGTTCTATTTAAATTGTTAAGTTACCCTTTTAATAACAAAATATCCCCTGTTTGTCATAGTATTATTATTACAAATGGCATCGACATAACAGTCTTTCAAAATACCGATTATAATTTTAAACTAAATACTAACGGCCTTATTCATAGACAGATTTGAAACCTATTTTAGTTACTGAATGTTTTATCCCTTTCGAGAGAATTTAGAATTCAGCTTGAGGGAAGAAGACAACACATTCGATAACTTGGTTTTAAATCTGTCTATGATTACGATCATTTCTGATCACAACGGACTTTATTTTTTAATTAATATATTTATTTACGGATTACTCATTTTGTTTCGCAAAATATTGTTTACATACAGGACTATGAATACGGGCACGATGAGAGCGAGATGTGTCGGTTCCCGCGATGTGATGCCACAATAGCCGCTCTGTAAGTTGTTCACTTCAAAACAAAACTTTACTACTTTCAAACTGTCTCTACGACTACTTTGTATTTTTGTTTCAACACATGGGTCAAGGTAAAATGGACATTTTGCTTTCTTTTTTGTTTACTATTATCATTATTATTTGCCTTTATTGTGACCACCCTCTTCTTCCTAGTTTCTTTTGCAATTTAGTCCATCTAAAGGCTGTCTGGAAGAAATTGCTGTAAGCGATAAAACCGCCGATTGTCACCTTTATTCGAACCAGTTTTTTTTCGTCTTTATGTATTATGTGGTGTTCCATATAGAAATTATAAATAAAGTTTATAAAAAAATTACATGGATTGTGCACCTATGTATGCCAATCCGCCTCGCTTGTTAACTAATTTTTAATCCTGCTTTTTTATTGGTGTCAGTGTTATTTTATTGGTAGCTAAATATTAATTGTAATTTAATATATTCGTTCTAAATGAATACGTGCATGTTTCTGGCGTAGGAGTTGTGTGGGGTAGTGAAAATGTTATCTCTAAATTGTAAGCTAAGACACTATTAAATTACCAGTATAAGTGAATTTATTCATGGTTCTAAATAATATGCAATTTAAAATATCAAAGCAACATTTATCTTATTGAACCTGTCCAGCATTATTCATTTTAATTAAAGGGCTATCTTGCGGTACATGTTTGAATTACTTGTTACATTTATAATAATAATAAAAAAATCTTACCTGAACTGTTTCTATAGTAAACAAAGATAATTCTCGTTGCGAAATTATCTTTTCACTTTAATACTTTCAGGACTCTAAAACTAGAACTGTGACCGCTTCCCAGCGGTAAATATTTCAGATTTATTTTTCAGGCTACCTCTTTGTTTTTGGAATACTAAGTTTCTATTTAACTTCCTAAATATATTTGAACAAAACTTTTTGTAATGTCACCCAACTTACTTCGCTAGAAAATTTATTTAGCAATTTAGATCCTGATAATGCATTATTTTGTAATCAACAACACAAACAATCTTAGACGACAAAATAATATTGAAATAAAACTATTTTATACGGATTTTATCGCGATTTGGTTTAATTTTTACATTTTTTAACTTCCCGACGTTTCGATTGCTTTTCAGCTTTCGTGGTCACGGGGCAGACTGAGGTATTAGTCATCTGCTCTGTGACTGTTACAATTAAACTACCCTTAATTTTCAATTATTAAATTAAAAAAGCTAATTTAAAAAGTTAACTAGTTGTTGCGATCCGATCTACGCAGAAGGAGCTCACTGTGTCTTGAGGTCTGGCAGCTGGTCTTTTGGGTTCCGATTTAATCAAATGTAGAATTGGATCCCACGATGGTGCAAGCTTCAAGCCATCTTCTCTATTGAAATTTGGATGTTTTTTAATTTCAATAGCCTCGCGAAACATCCTGGGCAGGAAACGGTGTTCTTTAGCAAGGATTTGGGGCTTATCAAAACGAAGGTAATGCTTGGAGCCTTCCTCAATGTGTTCAGCAACTGCAGACTTCGTTGAGCGTCGGTGTTTGACGTCAGCTATATGTTCTTTTACGCGGGTCCCTATGCTTCTCTTGGTTTGGCCGATATAAGAGAGGCCACAGTCACAATCTATTTTATATACACCCGGTTCTTGCAAAGGTATATGACACTTGACAGGTGGTAAGAATTGACTAATCTTCTTGGGCGGCTTGAAGTATGTTTTAATGGAAGCACGCTTCAGGATGTAGCCAATCTTGTCTGTGACTCCTTTGATGTAAGGTAGTATAACCGGGGCCCGCTCAACTGTGGCTGGTTTCACTCGGTTTCTGTGACGGCGGCGTGGAATTTGGAGCTTGTTGTCTCGCAGTACCTGCTTGACGTGTTGCAGCTCAGTCGCCAGGTGTTTCTCGTCACAGATTCCTTGTGCTCTCTGAAACAAAGATTTACCCACGGTAGCTAACTGTTTCGGATGGTGCTGAGATTCGCCGTTCAGATATTTATCTGTATGGGTCTTTTTCCTATACACAGTATGACCTAAGGACTGATCAGGATTACGGATTACTAAAACATATAAGAAGGCAAGAGATTTGTTTTGTTCCAACTCCATAGTAAATTGAATTTTATTGTTAATGGAGTTGAGGTGATTTAAAAATGCAGTTACTTGGTCAGATGGTAAAATTGTGAAAGTATCATCTACGTACCGCTTGTAAAATCTTGGCGAGACCGGGGCTGTACTAAGGGCTGTCTCCTCAAAGTCCTCCATGAAAATATCGGCGACTACTGGAGATACAGGTGAGCCCATAGCGACACCATCCATTTGTACATAGTATTGATTGTTCCACAACATGTAGCCAGATGTGAGGCAATGTTTGAGTAATTCTGCATATTCTAGTGGCATGTCATTCTCTGTTAACTTCTTAGTGACAATTTTGATGCAGTCTTGTACTGGTAAGCTTGTAAAAAGTGACTGGACATCAAAACTAACCATTGTTTCATTGTCAGCTAATTGTAGGTGTTTAATATCACTGACAAATTGGTATGAATCCTTCACAGATGCTCTAGTGTTTCCTCTCAGTGATGAAAGCACTTGTGCTACGTGCTGAGCCAATCTGTAGGTTGGTGTGTCGATCTGGCTCACAATGGGACGTAGTGGAGCATTGTCCTTGTGTATTTTTGGTAATCCATACAATTTAGGAGGTTTTGCACACGATGGGATGAGTGACTTAGCGTTCAGATCTAACTTTTCGGAGTACTTGATTATTAAAGAGCTAGTGGCCTTTAAAATTCTGTTGGTCGGGTCTGATTTGACCATTTTGTGTGTAGTGTCATCCGATAAGAGTTGTTCGATTTTGTTGTTGTAATCTGAAGTGTCCATCACTACCGTTGCATTCCCTTTATCTGCACGGAGAACAGTTAAATCCTTCATAGATCGCAGGTTCTTTAAAGCGATAAATAGATGTTTTGGAAGATTTGGTTTCGGCACTTTGTTTCGTCGTAATAAAGATGATATATCTTGACGTATCGCCTCCGAATCTTCCTTTTCCAATTTGTTAATGAAGAGACTGTTCTCAACGTTACAAATAATGTCCTCATACGGTATCCTACGTGGAGTTACGGCAAAATTTAAACCTCTTGACAAAACCTGAACTGTGTTATCAGTTATTACACTACATACAAAATGGTCAAATCAGACCCGACCAACAGAATTTTAAAGGCCACTAGCTCTTTAATAATCAAGTACTCCGAAAAGTTAGACCTGAACGCTAAGTCACTCATCCCATCGTGTGCAAAACCTCCTAAATTGTATGGATTACCAAAAATACACAAGGACAATGCTCCACTACGTCCCATTGTGAGCCAGATCGACACACCAACCTACAGATTGGCTCAGCACGTAGCACAAGTGCTTTCACCACTGAGAGGAAACACTAGAGCATCTGTGAAGGATTCATACCAATTTGTCAGTGATATTAAACACCTACAATTAGCTGACAATGAAACAATGGTTAGTTTTGATGTCCAGTCACTTTTTACAAGCTTACCAGTACAAGACTGCATCAAAATTGTCACTAAGAAGTTAACAGAGAATGACATGCCACTAGAATATGCAGAATTACTCAAACATTGCCTCACATCTGGCTACATGTTGTGGAACAATCAATACTATGTACAAATGGATGGTGTCGCTATGGGCTCACCTGTATCTCCAGTAGTCGCCGATATTTTCATGGAGGACTTTGAGGAGACAGCCCTTAGTACAGCCCCGGTCTCGCCAAGATTTTACAAGCGGTACGTAGATGATACTTTCACAATTTTACCATCTGACCAAGTAACTGCATTTTTAAATCACCTCAACTCCATTAACAATAAAATTCAATTTACTATGGAGTTGGAACAAAACAAATCTCTTGCCTTCTTATATGTTTTAGTAATCCGTAATCCTGATCAGTCCTTAGGTCATACTGTGTATAGGAAAAAGACCCATACAGATAAATATCTGAACGGCGAATCTCAGCACCATCCGAAACAGTTAGCTACCGTGGGTAAATCTTTGTTTCAGAGAGCACAAGGAATCTGTGACGAGAAACACCTGGCGACTGAGCTGCAACACGTCAAGCAGGTACTGCGAGACAACAAGCTCCAAATTCCACGCCGCCGTCACAGAAACCGAGTGAAACCAGCCACAGTTGAGCGGGCCCCGGTTATACTACCTTACATCAAAGGAGTCACAGACAAGATTGGCTACATCCTGAAGCGTGCTTCCATTAAAACATACTTCAAGCCGCCCAAGAAGATTAGTCAATTCTTACCACCTGTCAAGTGTCATATACCTTTGCAAGAACCGGGTGTATATAAAATAGATTGTGACTGTGGCCTCTCTTATATCGGCAAAACCAAGAGAAGCATAGGGACCCGCGTAAAAGAACATATAGCTGACGTCAAACACCGACGCTCAACGAAGTCTGCAGTTGCTGAACACATTGAGGAAGGCTCCAAGCATTACCTTCGTTTTGATAAGCCCCAAATCCTTGCTAAAGAACACCGTTTCCTGCCCAGGATGTTTCGCGAGGCTATTGAAATTAAAAAACATACAAATTTCAATAGAGAAGATGGCTTGAAGCTTGCACCATCATGGGATCCAATTCTACATTTGATTAAATCGGAACCCAAAAGACCAGCTGCCAGACCTCAAGACACAGTGAGCTCCTTCTGCGTAGATCGGATCGCAACAACTAGTTAACTTTTTTAATTAGCTTTTTTAATTTAATAATTGAAAATTAAGGGTAGTTTAATTGTAACAGTCACAGAGCAGATGACTAATACCTCAGTCTGCCCCGTGACCACGAAAGCTGAAAAGCAATCGAAACGTCGGGAAGTTAAAAAATGTAAAAATTAAACCAAATCGCGATAAAATCCGTATAAAATAGTTTTATTTCAATGTGTAACATTCGCGTAAATCTAAGAAACCATTAGACAAAATAATATTTAATTTGACCACGGCACTTTAAGAAACTCGTATTTATATGCCATAAAACTGTTCCTACATTTCACAAACAATCACACCAAGAAATCATAGTACGCTACTAAATGAAATCCATGTACAAAAATAATTCCATATTTAATCCAGGTTAATATAAACAATCTCAGGTGGCGATAAGACTGCCAATTGTTACTGTATCTAGTTTTAAGTGTTTTATTTGTTTATACGTTACTTTCATATTGGTGTACAATAACCTATAATATAAATAAACATGATGGATTTAAACAAGTGCTGTTACAATCGCCAGCAGCACATCGGCAACGACTCGTAACACCACGACTCTGCGTGAATTGGACCAACAATAAATAAATTATCTGGCTCAGTACCGAGGCAATTTACCATCTTACTGCATGTGCACTTTGTTTTTTCTATGACAAAGGAGTAGCCAGTGTTTGACGCTCGCTATTAATCACATGCCAGTATTCCGAGAGATTTATTGTGAATCATCTGTTTGTATAAATGTTTTGTGATGTGCTGAGCACGGAGTAATTTTGCATGGTTTTGTTTAAATCTTGGCGGCGAGGGGTCAACTAACCTGGTTTTCAATATTTTGTCTTCGATTATTCTTTGAGGAACTGATATTTCTGTTGGCTAATGTGTGCAGTGATGTCTTTCATCATTATCAGCAATAGTAGTGTAATGCTGGATAATAATATATACCTCTGAAATTTTACACCAATGGGCAAAATTATCTGCTTTTTTTAGGAATTCTGAAAATAATTTAAGGTACTTCTCTTTCGTAGATGATATGTTTTCGTTCTTATCAATTCAGTTGCTTCTTAAAGTCTGTAGTAGCCCTCTAAAAATACACGTTGAAATAATTGCTACGATCATCTAATTAAACCATATCTTCTTATCATTAAAACTACCTACGAGCGCTCAGTCAACAGGTACCCAGCTACCATCAGTCCAGGAGCCTAACTATAGGAATAGTTTATCTTTGATCGGTAACGAGCGATTCGCACCTGAAAGTCGTTAGTGCGGCCTGCAATCCGTCTTGCCGAAATTGACTCGATGTGTAGCGTTAATAATGAATAGAATAGCCTTTTCACAATACATGCCAATAAGCCCATATTATGGTAAGAAATTTCAAGATATTCTCATTTGATTCTTGAATATGATAGATAGTGAGTGAGAGCGTAAAGGCAAGGATTTTTGGGACTTTGAAAACTTTAATTTCATAGCAGGGAATATAAAACGGTTTCAATTTTTTTTAGGTTTCTTTATCGCCTTAGTATGATTAAGATGCACGTAGTTTATTTACTTTTAATTTTGACTTACTTTATCCACTTTATCTGTTTTATGAATCGAAAAATACATGAATCCCGAATTACCTTAAACATTATTCATAGATAGATTTTAAACCTATTATAAATATTGAATGTTCTGTCTTCTGCGCTCGAGCTGAATTGTAATTTCGTTCGAAAGGGACAAAACATTCGATAACTAAATTATGTTTGAAATCTGTATGAATAAGGCGGTAAGTGACGATTTCTATATTAATGTTCTGTCTAGCCACATCGTAGATCTATGCACAGGTTCAACTGTGTAAGTAAGAATCTTCAAACTGTAGTTAAGTGTACAAATTACTTAATTTAAGGTTAAGTTGGCGCCAATCAGTCAAGTGCTTAAATGCCCCGACTATTTCACTACACGTTTTAGCTATTTGTGTTACTATGTTAAGTTTTGAGTTGCTTCTAAGTTTCAGACCAAGTCTAAATAGGATAAGGATGGTTCATTATAAAAATATACTGATTTGTCTTATACAATGTGACGTCCTAACTACAATTAGGTTATAAACGTATTATGTATGAGATTCCACAGACTTCTAGTGAATTCCGATGCGTGAAACAAGTATTTTTTGAATTTGACTCATATTTTTATGATACCTTTATATATGTATCTACATTGATATGATTGATCTGTATGACTTCAGCGGCGGGATTCATCTCTCTTCAGCGACAGAAGACCACCAGATCAACTTATTGTAAGCCAAATCATTCGCCCCAAGATACCAAACTTACCGATATAGGTGATTTTTTATGGGCTTCGCTTAGAGCGAGCATGCTGCCTGCCTGATGCTAAGCGGTCAGCGCCGCCCATGGAAAATCGCAGTGCCAGGGTCCAGTACAATAAAGTCCTTGCCTACCGTAAGGAGAAAAATAATATTAGGTATATTGACTGCCTCGGTGGCGTAGTTGTACTACGGTACGACTACAAAGCTGAGGTCTCGGGTTCGAATCCTGGGTCGGGTAAAATGATATTGGATTTTTCTATTCATTATCAGCCCGGAGTCAGGAATTTGTGCCCGATATGGCGATAGGCTCGCCCCCTATCACATCGTGGGACGGAGGACGTGGACATGCAAGGCGAAATGTGGGTGTCCTAGTGGCGCCTCTGCCTACCCCTTCGGGGATAAAGGCGTGAGTTTATGTATGCATATTAAAAAAATAATATTTGATGTAAAGTTTAAAATAAATACTTATTAGTTATTATAGTATAGTAAGAACAAATGTAACACATTCTAATACACAACACCGTAGCAGGGAGTTCCGAATTAGCATATTAAATTAACGCCAAGTTTCGGTCAGTTGGAATTTAATATCATCCCATACACAGACGTTTGAAGCTACAATCGCATTCAACGCTCTTTGGTGGCCCAACGTACAGGGTGATGTTTCAAAGAAGGAATATTTTAATATATTTTTACCCTATTGTTCTCTATAATACATTTTGTAACTACATTACTATTCAATTGACAATGATAAGAGATGGTAATACACTTCTTACACCTGACGCCGCAAGAACTTTCGTTCTTTTCTCTTATATCCATCCTACGGTTGTCTGTCAGAAATTGCCTTGAGCGATAAGACCGCCAA
This sequence comes from Deilephila porcellus, assembly GCA_905220455.2. Lineage (NCBI taxonomy): Eukaryota > Metazoa > Arthropoda > Insecta > Lepidoptera > Sphingidae > Deilephila > Deilephila porcellus. The sequence goes on from LR999987.1 coordinate 10,276,628, forward strand.
TTGTACCTATTTCTTTTTACCGTCTATTTTTTGTTGTACAGTAAAGCTTTAAATGAATAACAAATTAACCTCAACTATTATGTTTCATTTTCTCAAACATCTATATTAACTACGATATACTAATAAACTAGCAGTACATTAACAAACTTCAACATATCACGGTATTTAATGTTGCATTTCAATATCGCAACAACATTCAGCCACATATCAAGATCGCGAAGATAAGATACTGTTTGACGGGTAACAACTGCGGTAATTATTCTTCACTAGGTCTCGATGCGGGTTTGCTTGGTATTGAAAGAATTTGTAGTAAAATAGACGATAAATCGGCTGTGAGAGAATGCGTTAACAAATATATTGACCCCAATTTTTATGTTATCAATAATACGTAAGGACAGGATACGACATAAGTAACAGGAAAACTTTGTTCAGTTAACATAGCTACTGACAGCAAAAGTGCCTTTAACTTCGTACGAAATTCGGTACACCAGAGTAGGACGAAACAAATAGATATTAACAAATATATTGAGCTCAAAGTTTATGTGGTATATAAACATTTGTTGTGCGACCGAATATATTTTTCTGTTAGCCCGAGAAGTCAGCGATTTTTTGCCGAATAAGTTTTAAGTCCACTCACATTTTTTGGGTTGGATTTTATTTATTCTTATAAAGATCCATGGAAATCGCGAAGAGTTTAAATTGAGTATTTTAATCATGTCGTTATTTACATACCCACTTTATTAATGTACAATTGCAAAGTAAAATATGTGATAAATATACTATTCTGGTGAAATTAACATAAATACATTTAATGTTTCTATACAATGAGATTTTCTTAATAGTATCGATTTAATCCACGCCAAACAAATATAAAAAAAAATAATATATGCTTCAAACTGAAACTCAAAACATACATACACACAAACCCAAAATCCAGAATTTCTACCAAACATAAATAAAATCAATCAATAACAAGATCAAAACACTTAGCGATATTGTTAAAGAATTAATTAAGGAAATCCTTGAAGAGTTTGTAAACTCGGAACACCCTGTCGCCACACCTAAGCGAGCGACCAAGAAATTGCTTGACGGTCAAAATATCTTAGTTATGACCAGTGCTGTCCGGCGCACGGCTTACGTTTGCCAACTTCGCCCCCTCATCCCTAAGGCATAGTTACCCCTACCCACCCCCGGTTATTAATAAATCTATCTGTGCATATTCTGAAGTTAAAGACAGCTGCGTTGGTGTTCTAATGGGTTTGAGTGGCGTTATCTGGTCACATTTTGTTTTGTGTGATCGCTCGCTGCCCGATACGAGTTTTGGCCGATCGGTATTGAATTTAGTTAGTGTAGATATTGTATATTATAGGGGCGTTTAATGAGAAATATTTTGTTTCGAACTTGATTTCGGATTTATTTGTTGAACGTGTTGAATTAAAATTCGTGTATATTTTGATGATGTAATAATGATCTTCGTTTTTCAAGCGTGAAGGTTTTGATAACTAGTAATGATACCAAATTGATATTTTTTTCTGAATAACAACATATTTTTTTAATGAGCTTATAATGGAAGCATTGGTGAACAGATAAAAATATATGTCGGATGAATTGGGAACTTCATGCTTTTTATGCCGATGATACCGCTAACCACTTTAATATACACTATTGCAACTTTATTTAAACTTAACATAAAATCAAAATGAAAACGCCGGTAACAGAATAAGGAACCGGTCATCTCCGAATGCAAATTGGAATCAAAATTCATCACATACAAGAGAATCACGTAAAGGGAAGACGTTGCGGACGGCTCCGGACTTCAGTACGTTTGTGTGATTCAATTTTCTCTATTCAATTATAATTTCATCTATTACAGGGATGCAGAAGATTCTAGAAGTTATAAGTAATCTTTTTGTTACGGAAATGTTATGTCATATCTATACTTTAAGTATTTTAGTTTAGTTGGTAGGCTACGATGTACTTCGATTAGGATTAGGGAAAGAAACATCTTAATCTGTTAATATCATATTCACATGTACGTGAAAAGATACAGAAAAGACATAAGAGAAATACAAGTAACATACAATCAAATATAGATACTTTACGACTACAAGATTTTTAAAGCCAAATGGGTTTTTGGTATTTGGAAACAATAATATTTGCACGCCGTTCTTATTTCAACCTTCTTTGACCATGGAGACTCAAAACGACCTGACTTATTAAATAAATATAAAATAATTTTGTTTATATTGTACTGCTTTTTATACGCAGCCCATTGAAAAAAACATGAACGAAGAATTCCAAGATATATTATAAACAGTCCTATAGCAATCATTAATAGCTTCGCCTCAAGAAGCTAAGTTGCATCTCTGATACAACAGATTCCTGGAAACCTCTTATTTGTAGCTATTCCAGGTAGCTGGTACCTGTTCTGCAAAGACTTACGTTGAATAAGCATTGAAACTAGGGCATGTTCAAGTACTAGCGGCCTAGCCCGGTTATGCTCGGATGTAATTACTTTAGTTATTAACACAATTTTTTAATACGTCTAAAAACATATTTCACGTGTTTAAGTAATTTTTGCTAGGTTTCTGAGGGTCCTAAAATCTTCCTTAAAAACATGACCATTAAATTCAAAAAGGATTTCTTATTTTTGCTGAAGGATTAGCGCGTTCAGACAAAATTTTCAGGTTCAAATATTAGTCTTGATATTTTAAAAAGGCTTGATAAATGTGTTTTATGTTTCAAGATATAGCAAACGAATAAGCTGTTTATCTGATGAAAGACGACCCACAATATTTGCAACGATCGCAAAAAAATATGACGGACTTTTCAATACAGTAACATTAAATTTGAAACAAGTAGTTATGGATCATAGAAATAAGGGTTTTTTTGCCTTGCAGGGGTCAATCTCGCGGTATTTATATTCACAGCTGATTTTACCACAACAAATATTAAAGTGCCTGAGAGCCCCAGTATTACTATTGGCACTACAGAATTCTTGCCACACCTATTTCTATCACAAGGTGTAAATGCGAATTATTCGTCATAATATTATTCACTTTTAGCCACGAGTGAGTCATATGGGACTCAAACCACCAAATCACGCAATGTATATTTGCCTCAATAAAAACTCAATATTTCTTGTTTAACAATGAAAATAATCTAATAGAATTTATTGCCATTACTTCATCACCCTATTCTATTGAAACATAATTCTTAATACTTGTATCGTATTGTATCGGCCCTTAAACTATTCAGATTACCTGAGTAATGCCAGATATTCGTTGCTAGGCAATCATCTATCGAATTTGAACACTCTATGCTTGGGCGCCCTTAGGGTCCGGTTCCACTCGTAAATTCCAAACGTCTTCAATTCAACTATGTCGGACTATTGGTTGGTTCGGATGTAGGTGTGTCTGGATGTTTGAGCGTAGGTAAACGCTGAAGGTAGACGCAGTTTGTTATTTGCCGATGGTGCTAACTATCCTATGTATCCAAGAATGGATACTTTGATTTAATGGATGGAGACTTTTTGGGACTAATATCAGGAACAGTAATTAAGTGATGTGAAATAAACTGGTGTGTACGAAATAGAATTGGCAATATACGAGTACGTGGATGATACATTTTTACCAACACAGCATATTTTAGGTACTAAAAAAATATCGCATTTAAATTAATAGGATTGACAGCCTCCGTGGCGCAGTTGGCTAGACGCCGCCTGTGAAACGAGAGGCCGTGGGTTCGATCCCCGCACCGAGACAAATGTTTGTGAGAACCACAAGTATTTGTTTCGGGTCTGGGTGTTTGTGAGACCGAAAAGTCTCTCGTAGTTCCTGATACCCACGACACAAGACTCGATCTTAGTGTGGGGTCAGGACTATGTATGTGACTGTTGGGTGTATTTATTTATTTACTTATTATTTATTTATTTTTATATTGAAAACTAATAAACACGGATTAGCAATATCGAGTTGATATTATTGTTTCCTAAACCAAGAACAAAATTTGTTTTGTGTAACTTAGAAATTGGCATTAAAACTTTGCATATCACCTATGTAACCACAAACACTGTTATTTCTGTTTTTAAAAAATGTAACGCAAATATTGGCACGAACATTCGACCCAACATCCCCAACTGTCTATTCTTGCAAACAAAACATCAGTGTGTCTTAACTATGTCTTGCTTTTACACGGACCTCGGTTATTATTGCGCCTCTGTCAACGGAATATGAAATGTATTGGAACTCGGGATGAGCTGGTAACTCCTTGACCAACCCCCTCCCCCGGTCAGTGGGCCCAACACCCCTTGACCTCGGGGTGGTCAGTGGAAGGGTTAGTGTGGCTCGTGCTGCATAGAGACGTGAGTGGATTTTGTAAATTGTGTGGAAAATTATCAATGTTGTGACGGAGGATAGAAATGTTTATTTATGTTTGAAAATATGTGGCGTAATTTATGATTAATTAGCTTAAATATATATAGTTCATTACAAAAAATATATATTTATTTTTGCTCTTGTAAAATTCTTTTATTTACTAAAAAATCATTTACTTTTAAGGGATATTGGAAAACAACGCCGGGTGATTATGAAATGAAAAAGAATCTACCGCTACGTATCTAACAAACCTTTCCAAAACAGCCATAAACGAGTACAGTCCAAAAAACAAAAAATGAGGTCATGTTTTTCCGACGTAAATTCACGTGGTAAAGGTGGACGAGTTTCGCAGTCACGTATTTATCCGCGCGGGTGATGCGGCGTCTTGAAACGCGGGACCCCTAGGTGCGGGTGCTAAGATTTAAGGAACATGCCCTCTCCACGTAGACTTACGAATATTCATTTACCCGAGCATTTTCGATATTTGTGTATTTTGCGTTATCTCACTTCTTCATTGGCTAAGGAGTGTCCTGATTAAATATTTATCTGCGAGATGACGTGAGATTTTTATCCATGATATAGGAAAAAGTACAAATTCTCATGACCGCTTGTCTGAAGTCTCTATGCTTTCTGATATACAATCCAGAGCATTTATATTTACACAAATATTTATTCAAGAGACTCCCTGAACCTCAACATATCAATATAATCAATCTATAAAATTATATAATCAATTAATCTATAAAATTCTGAGTCATGCCAATAATTTTAAATTTATTCGATTTCATCATCAATGTGCAATTGAATAATACATCACTTTTATTCATTCTTAACCTAAATTTTAACGATCTGCTACTACTGTTATTTCCAATAAAACGATTTTGCTAAACTAAATTCTCCTGGCCGCCTCTATCCGTTCTATACTCATCACTCGGACACTCAACTTACCCATTTCAAATTGGAAAACACTGGCCCACGACTTATCCTTGTAGTGACGTACCTCCACCTAGATAGACCTACTTGCTATTTGAGTTGCCGCCCGCTCCGTGTACTTGCGTCGGGGTAAGTTTAAGGTGTAAGGTAAGAGAGTAAGCGGGTATTAGAATCTTATTGGGATAGGGAAATCTCATGTGAGGTAATAGCTCTTTTGTCCTGTTTAGTTTGGTCACAAATTGTAGGTTCAGGTTTCTGGCCTCTTATTACCTTCTTTTTGAATTAAATAATGGTACAATGCTTAATATAGCACAATTTTGTAAAGGCGATAACGAGTGGCAAAGATCACATGGCACCCGGTGAACTGTTTACTATTTTGCAATTAAAAAATTATTTACTAACAATGAGAAAAATAGGAAAATAAGCAAATACAATGAATCACGGAAATGCGATATCAATGTCTAAGTAAATCATGCGATTGGTCGGTTTGGGAAACGTAAACATTATTACGTTATGTTTCAACATGACGATTACTAGATTTGCTTGAAAATTGTAGGTATGTAAATCAACAATACATTGAAATTTTAAATCCTATACTAAACACATGTACCTATCTTGGCTAATAATTATAGGGTATATTAAAATCGCTACGCTTCCACATTTTGTACCACACATCTGACTAGATTATCTTAATGTATTTATATGCGGTTGAAGCTAATTTTCGGACAATTACTGTGGTCAGCCCGTTTGTTTAGGGTCTTATGTGGGTCTGTGAGGTGATTCTACGACTTAACTAAACAATGCACGGGGCATTTTCTTCTTGGTGATATATTTTACTGAATTGTATTTATTTTTGGCTAGTCTGTAGTTTTTTATTAAGATACGTCCTAATAGGTGATCCTTGATGTCAAAATATCAAGAATGTTTACAAAGTGGTAGATTTTGAGTTGATGACCATGAGGTATATACAACACTTTATTGAACATCACAAAGAACAGAGACAATAAAACATAGAAAACTTAAAAAGATAGTTTACAATTGGCGGTCTTATCGCTATAAACGACATCTTCCAGACAACCAAAAGGTAATGTTGCAATAAGTCTTGCAAGAAATTTTCTGATCTTGGTAATTTGTTTTTAGCCGAAATTTTCACTTTGCGTCACAGGAAAATACGTTGTTGGTAGTTTTATTTAAAACGAGTAACGTATACAACAATATTAGGGACTTACATATTATATCATTATAGGAAACAAGACTGTTTATGTTTAGTAACTTGTCCGTGGCCTCTTGACGAATAAAATGTAACCAGTCATTTCAAACGTAATCCTTTCATTCAATATTCACGAAAAAATATAACTTTATTCACCACATTTAAAAATCAATTTCAACCTTACCATTCCTTATAAACAATTAACCAACCTCAAACAGTGCCAGAAATTCTTAATTACCCCTCCATTTGTACATACCCTTGAAGGGCAAACACACGACCCGTCTCAACGGTAGACAGTGAAAAATATCCAAGGACCAAGTCAAGTAAAACGCAGCTAATTTAAGGAGCCTACCTTATCTTTGTGTAAGTTCGACATCGTCCGTCATTTGTCTTCGTCAGTGTTTCCCGGTGATCATTTATGCCACAGCACAACCTACCCTTTCGTTGGGGATTTACGGGGGTGTAATTTGTCGAGCTGAAGTTTGTAGAAGCCAGTATAATGGGTTTTATTCGAGATACTATAAAATTAGGCAATTATTATAAAGAATAAGATCTCAGCACAGAGACAAACTATAAATCAAATAGGTATATACATTATGCTCATACGAAATTATACACTTACTGATCTACCAGATTTATAAACTACGACAAAGGTTATGGACGTATAAAACCAAGACCCGAAACGAATAATTGTGAGCCTCATAAAAGATTGTCTAATCTATTATTTGTTTTTTCGTAGTAACGTTCAGTTTTAAATGTTCCTGGCAGACTAAGACTCTCCATAGAGAAAATTCGTGCCCAAGATAGAATAATCTCAGGACTAATATTACTAGTCGTGCTTTTAAGGATACGTTTAGAAACCCAAATGTTCGACGCAACAAACTCTCGTGTATCGCGGCCACGAACCTTGTACTTTGTCACCCCTATTCCTAACCACATAGGGGCGCGTTTCGGATGACATGTGTGTCGTGGTGACTTGCACACTCGGAGGAAATTGCGGCCACTCTTTTGGATGTGGCGTGACTCCACGTTTTTCCAAGTCAACGAATGAAAGATAGGCTTTGTTTGTACTGTCTTTAACAATTATAAGAGTTTATTCTAGAGAATGTTATATAGCTTATCATAATCTTTGAACTGTATAGCTTAAGGCTACTGGCTAATAATTAAAAATTGAGAGAGGAATTCAAAAAGAAAATTATTAAAATGTTGATTGCAAAACTATGCATGTAGGTCATATGGCAAATCGGTCTAGGCCATTTGGCACAACATATGTATATATAAGATATGATGAAGTGTCATAAAATATGCTTTTTAAAATGCTTTTGAAAAGGTACATTTCTCGAAATAAAAAATGAGGTAGCAGTGACCACTACCCATCTGGAAATCTCTCATCCATTTGTCTTAAACTATAAAATCAAGTAAATAGGAGGAGAAGGTACCTCCTTACTCAATTTTCTCCAACCAAACAATAATGACCAATTATAACACATAACAAACAGAAGATCCTCGAGTGCGCAGTTTGTTTTTAGAATTTGTAACGGCCGAGCGGTCTCCTCAACAATAACTTGGTCAAGATGTTTCGAGCAGTTAATTTAGTTTGCTTTGATAAGGGTTGAACCCTCAAGCTTCAGGTAGGCGGTCAGTAGCGCACGACAAATATTTAAATAGTTCTCTGTGTTTGATTTTGCGTTAGAGTTGAAGATTTGATTCCTAGTGCAGGTGAATTATAAAGGAGGAAGAATTGAACAAATCTAACATAGAAATATTAGGAAATAAGCTATCTTTTCTATGATGATTTTATCCTTTTGATTCCTCTCATATCATTTTGCCAATACATTATCATTTTCAATGTATGATGTCAATACGATACGTATTATTTTACAGCTGCCTTTTAGGAACTATACAATTTCAGAAATGTTCAACCTGATTGAAATCTTCCCACTAAACTAATAAAGCGTTTATCCACGACTCTGTAAGTATCTTTTCATCCGTACTTTTTAATTTTTAAACAAATTGATTTATTTTCAAACCCATCATCCTACGACCCAATTAATATACAATAGGTAAAATCCATCTTCATATAAAATGACTACAGCACCAGTATACCAGAGTAGCCCCACATTCAACACACAGAGCACACTCGGAAATCGTAATTATAAATTGTTCGTCACTCGGCAACGATGGAACAATGAAGTTAATCCATCAGCGGACTTGCCGGCGTGGGCACAGATAAGACAAGGGCCCGTATTTCTGCCCACCCTGTGACGGTCTTGAGGAAACCACCCCGTCATAGACTAGTGGAGATGGGATAGAGCGTATAACTTTATAATAGGCGCTGATATTGTTAGCTGATCGTAAGTCATGACACAAGTGCAGTGCCCCTAGCCGGAACATTTTGAAGTATCGTATAGTAATTCTCGTATAGTAAAATAAACGTTTCCCGCTGTGAAATTTTAGTTCCAAATACGCTCACAATGGCGCTGTTTAAATTCCCATACAAAATTTTACTATTACTATTCTATTACGATACTGCAAAATGTTCCGGCTAGGGGCACAGGAAGTACGTATCAAATATAGTACGTTTGTATATTATCTACCTACACACTGATGGAAAATAACTCATAGTGATCGATGCAAGTGTGTCGCATTTCATATTCCGTTTATGTCTATCCGATTTCGACTAGGCCAACAAAATTGTCTTTGAGACGGTTATCTCAGGTGAAGACTCAATTATAGCTTTACTTCAGTAACTTCAGATGGACTGTAATTACTTCGTCGTGCCAGAAAAATCAGGTACCTACCCGCACAAATTACTCCTGTGATTTGTTAATAGTATTTTACGGAACTCATTATACTCACTAAAAATACCCTATAACATAGAAATACATCTGTTCATGTCTAACACTTGTCCTCCCAGAGACAAGACACCAAAATCCAGAAATATATCACCAAAACCACCCTTCTCCCCAATCTATTCATACTGACCAATCCAAAGTCCACCCTTCTCAGATTGTGACGGCCACCTGGGCCCGCCGTATGAATATTAATTCGACCATATCTTGACCCCCGGGGTGGGACATTCGTGACGTATGAATTTCTTGGCGAATAGATAACTCAAAGCGGTAGTTTTGAGTTTCTGTTATTACTTCTGTAATGTATTCGTGTTTAGTTAAAGTTAGATGTAAATTGTGTGGTATATGGTATTGTCGTATCTTTGTAATTCGTAAGTATTTTTGTACTATATATACTATACCCACATTTTTGGAGCAGCTGTAGTTTCTAAGATAGAGGTACCATCTTAAATTTACTTATCTGCCACGAAAGCTGTAAAGTAATCGAAACGTTGGGAAGTTAAGAAATGTAAATATGAAATCAAATCGCGATAAAATCCGTAGAAATTTGTTTTCTTTCAATACATAAATTTCGCATAAATCTAAGACACAATTTTACGTAATTTATCGGAAGTTTCAATCAATAGCGGTCTATAAACTAGCTTCTATATAATTTGATTATGTCTACTCTAAGAAGAACTTCAACATCCCCGATTGTTTTTGTGTTCGAAACAAACCTAGTATAATTATATTCCAAATATTTCAAACACATACCCTGTTCTAATTTCAGTTTCCTTATGTTGTTCCAAGGTCCTCGAGCAACAGATATTATATCGAGCGTCACGCTCCGCGGCCCGTGCAAATATTGTTTTAATTGATTAACACTCGCCGTAAGGGCTGGAGTATAATGCATTTGGAATATCTTCAAATAAGAATTCTTTGATTGTTTTGTTTGATAGAAAATAAAACTCAATGAATTTTGCGAAAAATAAGGGCCGTTATACGTTTATTTTTTTAAAATAAAGGTCATGTTATTTTGATAGAGCTAGAAGAAACAAAAAAGCCGACGTGCAGTTGCTATTTCAATATCACGTTTTCTATGGTCATCGCGATTGGAAGAGGCTCAAACAAATTCCCCTCGCTATTTCTATTAAAGTTACAACTCAGATACACTCTTGTTTCCCTATTTTTGTTTGCTGTTAGAGACCTAATATCACACAACCAATCGCCACAACTCCTCTTAATATAACTCTAATAGATACACCGTCTATCTCCATTGAGAAATCAATAATATTACATACATACATAAACTCACGCCTTTATCCCAGAAGGGGTAGGCAGAGGCGCACCAGGACACCCACATTTCGCCTTGTATGTTCCGTCCCATGATGTGATAGGGTGCCAGCCTATCGCCATATCTGGGACAAATTCCTGACTCCGCGCTGATAATGATAAGCCCAATATCACTTTACCCGACCCGGGATTCGAACCCGAGACCTCAGCTTTGTAGTCGTACCGTAGTACAACTGCGCCACCGAGGCAACCGGCATCAATAATATTTCCACAAATAAATTCACGTACTTTAGTAATTCCGTGAGGTGTGCTCCCGGCCCACACCGTCTCGGTCAAGTGAGCACTAGTAATTAGCAAAACGTCTTAATTGGCCCGCCGATAGTTCCCGAGCTTTTGTTTGAATATCTGAGATTTACCCCTTTTAATATGGAATACATCTGTGTTTATAGGCGATTGTGTAAAGTGTAGTACCTACGATATAATTCGTATGTTTTTGGTGCATTGTTTGAGAATGATCAGTGTATTTATTTTGCATAAATATGATTTGAGAGATTTGAACATTAATTCTAGTGATTGTACGGTCAGTTTCCAACCATTCGTCGTATTTAGGAAAATAGCTAATCGTAAGTAAATAATGTTTACTATATCTACACATGAAATTAACAAGTTTGTTGCAAGTATAATCGTACGAAAGACCTTACTAGTAGGTATATATGTAATACGCTTCTAGTAAGTAGTAGTACTTCTCTAAGTATAGGTAAATTATTTACAAATTAAAACAAAATATTTATCAAAAATTACGTGATACAGCAATATGGTAAATAAATGAGAATGCAATTCAGAGGTCATTGACCCATCGAACCATTACAGTTCGCGAACACACGGCCCCGTAATCTAAGACGGACAATGGCCATTCCAAATTCAAAATGTATGTCGCCGTTCCATCCAGTTCCGGTGGAGTTTGAATGTCGCTCCAACTTGGACTTCCGGCGGAAGCGGCCGCAGCCAACATGGCCGTCTTTATCTGAAGAATTAACTGATAGTTATTCAAATGCTCCCAAATGGGATTTATGATAACGTGCCCTACTTATTTTTTTGTTTACAGATAAAGGATTATTGTAGGACTTGAAAGGGTATATGGACCAAACTGTTTCATTGTAGATACGACTTTCTGTCAATAAGGTACTATAAAACCATAAATATGAAGTATAAGTAATGATCCAAAGCTGTATTTGTTAATTAAAACAAGATGTTGTTTAATCTTATTCATATTGAAATTGAAGGCGGACCCTGGCGCCGGCCGTGATAACGCCTAAGGAGAAGAAAAATATCGAAAATGTTGTGAATAAGTATTATAGTTATTAGTCACATAAAGATTTTGAATTTAAGGGCGGCAAGATTGATAATATTAACAATTTTTAAATCTCAGGCTACAACTACTAGGTACTCCTGCTTATCGTCATTCTACTCTTACATTAACATACATATTATAGATACTCACACCTGTTTCCCAGAAGGGGTAGGCAGAGGTGCCACCAGGACACCGACATTTCGCCTTTTATGTTCCATCCCACGATGTCATAGGGGGCGAGCCTATAGCTATATAGGGCACAAATTCCTGACTTCGGACTGATAAAATAGAAAAATCCAATATGACTTTGCCAAACCCGGCAGTCGAACCCAAGACCTCAGTTTCATAATCGCACCGTAGTACAACTACGCCACCGAGGCAGTCTTGCCTTAACTTACATGATTGTAAAGCATACTGCACAATTTGACTTCCAATTTTACGATCTCCCGTCTATCATAAATTCGTTTACGAAAAAGTCACTCAGTCTACAAAAAGTACCCTACACAGACCCATAAAAACCAAACGCAGAACACCAACTAGCAATTTCACAACTCTCAGACGTAAATAATAAATCCGTATTTTACGATGCAATTAAATGGCGTTCAAATGCTCGTATATTTCAAATGTTTAGGCGAAGGTGGAAGGGTTGTATATTGAGGGGGCGCGGGGGTGGTTGGTCAGTGTTTGTGATTTGTAAATGGGCTCAGACCTTAGCCCTTCCTGGAGATGGGGATACATCACGTAGCCGGGCGATAACTTTGTTCAAGGATTTGTTAAGAGCGGATGATAGCAACTCCGAGATTTCTACGACGATTAGATGTTCATTTGTTAGTTGAATAAAGTGACGAAACTTTTTCCGAAACACGTGATTTAGAATATATTTTTTACAATACTTTGAATTGAAGTAAGATACAGGTTCAGGAAAAGGATTTCTCACGGATTTCTGAATATGCCCATCACATTGTATTAAAACTAAAAGGGATTAAAGTTTAATACTCGACTTGGTAGAGTGGCAAAAAACGCGTATAAATATAATGTATTTGTACATACATACATACATAAACTCACGCCTTTATCCCCGAAGGGGTAGGCAGAGGCGCCACCAGGACACCCACATTTCGCCTTGTATGTTCCGTCCCACGATGTGATAGGGGGCGAGCCTATCGCCATATCGGGCACAAATTCCTGGCTCCGGGCTGATAATGAATAGAAAAATCCAATATCACTTTGCCCGACCCGGGACTCGAACCCGAGACCTCAGCTTTGTAACCGTACCGTAATACAACTACGCCACCGAGGCAGTCGCAGGCATAATGTATTTGTAAGCCAATATTATAATTGTATGTATTCGAATTTTATAAAGTGCAATAAATGAGTAGTTCTATTTCACGATAAATTTATTTAAATAAATATATGAAGTATAAAATACTTTTTGACACATAAAACTGCTACCAGATAGCACAAAACAGCTCTATACACATTATCATACAAAACGAATACAGCAGTACAATTGTCTGAAGAGATATCTTAAGGGGCACAAAGGTTCCCGCAAATTGCCAAAGTAAGTGTAACGGCCGAACAGAAATACATTATCTGGACTGGAAGGCGGTGGCGATCGGGAGATTTATCGTTTCGGACCTTTAGCCCGCTCGCTGTCCTATTTCCAAAGGATGGAGAGGATTGTTTCAGCTTAAATCCACTGCTTGGGATCAACGGGGATCTTTTTGGTGCGCAGGCTTGATTTTGTAGGCAATTTTTTTTATTATGTCCAATTTTCGGGATCGAGCACTCCAGTTTTAAGTGCAAATGTGTTGCTCGAGAATGGAATTTGTGCTCGGAATGCCGATAGATTGCCGATACATTTGCTCCTTATTTTAACGTGGGTTGAAAATGGCGAAAAATAAGAAAAAAAGAAAGAAAACAAAAAGAAAAGTGGTACTTCTGCCCATCTACTCTTTTGAACAGTAGTGACCGGTCTTCAAGTAGTAATATGGGGCCCACCTAAAAGGTGTACAAAATTTTAATACAAAGTGTCTGGCCATTGAAAAAAGTCGCTGTACCAGCATGTTTATCAGATCGTTGTGGAAAGATCCAGCTCTTAGATGTACTTCAGTACTACAGCCTATGTTAAATGTGCTTTCTTTAGCTGATGACAAACGAAGCTAAGTTTTAAAGGATATTTACGACTTTTTTACCACGGTTCTACAGCTATAGGTTCTATATGGAAACGTGGTACGCCGTACTAAGCATCTACCTCGTCTACCCTTCTCAATACTTTTTGATATCAAAAGCACTTGACCCGCGCTCAGTGCTAATGCACATAATGGGCACGATCTTAAGAATGATCTAATTCCCGTCTCATCCGCTTGCACGCGCCTCGCTCAACCGCGCGTGACTCTCGCAGACATTTTATTACCATAATTTAAAACAAATATCTGATTGTGTGTACCGCGCATTAAAGTGTTAAACCGAGGTAGGGATGTGTCTATCACTATATATTTTCAGGGCTGGTCGAAACTTAATATGCGTGAAATTTGAGGGTTTTGACGCCTTAGGAGTGAAGTACGTTTTAAAAAAATGTTGTGTGGGATTTTAAATGTTTTTTTTTCAGTAGGCAGCTAACATGTTTAACATATACCAACATTTGGATTATATTTTTCATACTAGAATAAATAATTTCTTTAAAGACTTCACAAAAACACATACATACCATTAATTTTCTAAACAACTTTTTCATGTATTTTACTACATTTCAACCCAAGGCGTCCCGTCCTGGCCCGTATAGAACAATTTCTACAATTAGATCACTAGACCACGAGTTTCTAGAGACCAAAAGTCTAATGAGCAAGTAGCAAACTCCTTATACGCTGGAATAACTCAGCATAAAATATCGTAAGCGCGCGGCTGTCCAATCAACATGCCTCGAAATTCACGTTTAATCATCACGAACACACATGGAAATTGGGGGCAACGGCTAGACTAGGAGCTAGGGTACATTGTTGTTTCGTGGTCGTTTGATATTTTGTTTGATAAAAGGCATTTCAATTTGCATGTAACTTTCAATTATCTTGCGCTGTTTTTTTAAGAATCTGTGATAATGTTTAGTAAAAAAGTTAATGAACTGCCTAGGTGGCGTAATTGTACTACGGTACAATCAAAAGCTGACGGTCTCGGGTTCGAATTTCGGGTCGGGCAAAGCGATATTGGGTTTGTCTATTCATTATCAGCCCCGAGTTAGGAATTTGTGCCCAAGATGTTAATAGGCTCGCCCCCTATCACATCATGGGACGGAACATACAAAGCCAAATGTGGGTGTTTTGGTGGCGCGTCTGCCTACCCCTTCTGGAATAAAGGCGTGAGTTTCTGTATGTATGTTCGTAAAAAGTTAGTTACAGTTAATAGTTACTTATCGCAGTCATTTAGAAGGAACTGCATTATTTATCCTGGAAAATAATGTTTGCGTGGTTTCATTGGAGATAACCTTGTATTGAGCAAAGTTTAAAATATTGTGTCAAAATACTTGTTCATCCGATTTTGACTTTGATATACTAATAACGAGATATAGTTTTAAATGTTTGAAGTATCTTCTTAAATAATGACCCATTGCGACGAATTATATGTAGATCGAACTCGTAATTAGAACTATTTTTTATTAATTAACAATCATCAACAATTCACAAGCACATATTATTTACTTTATTACATTGATTATTCCTATCCGTGTGACAAACGAACCCCAATCGCATTCAAATCTCGTACATTCAACACATAGTCCAACAGCCAGGGTGCACCAACATTTCCATATCCTTAGTTGACAATAATATGGCGCGTGAATTATTTTGCAAGCCCTGGCCTGTCCAATAAACATTCCTGGCGGAGTCACGGCTGGCCATCACGAGGCACACATGGCAGCCTCGGGCGCCGCACACCGCCGCGCGAGTATGTGCACTGACGTTGGTGCGCGGGAGCTGGGGTCTATTTTTTTTTAGAGATTTTAAAGTTTTTAACACGCTACCAAAATATTAAATAAGAATGATGTTAATGAGCCAAGCAGGCACGATGTAGTAAGCCATATTGACAGATGTTCTAGTCTGTAAATAATTTGCAAGGATAAAAAATATATTGCGTCTACGACGTGTTATAGTGTTATAGTAAGAAAAAACTAGAATGTGATATGCGAATGGACCTTAAATATTTTATAGTTTATTTTTTTGCACATTAATCAGTTACTTCGTTTGATAATATAAAATAAAAATAAAATAATAAATAGTTGCTCATACAATCACGACGCGATAGTATGATATTATGTTGGTATCAAGAGCTACAGTGTAACAAAACTCATATCTAAAACAAAACATTTTAATCATACAAATATTGGTCTCAGTGGAAAGATCGAAATCAAGCTAGGAAATTTCACATCTTGCACACAAACTCTTATTGAAGATGATTTTCTTAATCTGTCTACAAATTATTACACATAAAACCAAACCGCGAGATAAAAAGCAACATGTTCTGGGTCATCCAAAAGCTAAAATTAAAAATATGCCACGTACTGATGCGCAGAAACCTTAATTACTTTCCAGTTATGACTAAATCAACTAATCCAAAGACAAAACGGTAAAAAATACCTTCGAAAAATCCTCACCAACTCCCGCTCTAACGAAGGCGCAAGAACTGTCGTAGCGCAAGTGGTTCGTGCCGCATGCCCCGGGCGCGGATCTCGGACGCAATCTTTATAAGGTGGTAAAACATATATTTAATGCTAAACGTCCGGCACGAACGCCTTGTGAGAAACACGCCACGCGGCTCAAGTGTGAACTTTGCATTACCCTAACATATTTATGTGTGTGAAAGTGTCTTTTGTTTGGTGGTTTGATGATGTATCTATTTCTCTCCCTCTCTCTCTGTGCCTTTAGCCAGTGAAAGTTCACTGTAGAATGACTTTCAATAGATTTAGGCAGCGGCCTGCATTGTGGGTACCTTTTCTGGGAAAAAAAGGCGTGAGTTTTTTGTATGTATGTAGTTATTACTTTACAGAGCGCGTAAGTTTTATCCTTTACTAATCCCCATTTAGCAATAGCCGCAGTCTCTATCTTATCTATATTAAATCATATTTAACTCGCATGATTATTGAATCCCAAGGACTATGATTATCCCTGAAGTCGTAAAATATTGGTAAGAGGGTAACCTGCAATTTTGAATGTACAAATACTAACATTGCCGCTTTTTATGTAAAAATAAATAAATACACTCAACAGTCACACACAATATAGTCAGGAGCTACGAGAGACTTTTCGGTCTCCCAAACATCCTGACCCGAAACAAATACTTGTGGTTAACACAAACATTTGTCTCGCGCCCTCTCGTTTCACAGCCGGCGTTCAACAACTGCGCCAGGGAATTTCAAAGCTTCTTTCTTCTTCTTAAATATTCCACCTCGTACTCCCGTTAATCCTTGACTAAGACGACAATATATCATTGTGCAGTATGCAGTGCAGTGCAATATGCAGTGTGCAGTATGACGCATACTTGGCGCGGTTGCAGCGGGAAATGCGCAGTGCGAGATAAGCCGTCGAGCGGACTTTGTGATGTCTGCTGTCCGCGCGTCTCCGCTGTTCGACAGTTTAATGTAGATGTGACGCGGAATTTTTGTAATATAATTTATTGATATTATTAGTATTATGGTAAATAACAGTATTAGCTGAAGAAGCAGGGAGAGGGAGGAAAAAGAAAGAAAATATAGGATGTGATTGAACTATTTATTCATTATATTTTATATATACATACATAACAGTGTTATTTCATGCATGCAGTATACATCTTCGGGATGATGTGTGACTGTTGGGTGTTTTATTGTTTAAGGTAGAAGTCGTCATTTATGAAAGTCATTGCAGATAATGAAGCTAAAGAAAAAGTTTGGCTTGTTTGTGAAATGCTTCTATGAAATAGAAAAAGTTGTATCTGTGTTTCCGAAATCCGTATTTTTTATTGATATTAACCAATGTTTGAACAGTACTTATCCACACATATGTGGATACAACACATGTTGCTTTCATGTTAAAAATATTTGAGCTATAAGTTGCCACCAATCAACAGGCGTATATTGACGTAAGTAATTCAATCATGCCTATATTTTTTTTTTAACTGAAATCGTGACGTAAATAAATACTCCTGGGACACTAATTAATCGTTTTAAAATAACCCCTTGTTCTTCTTCTTCTTCTACCTGGCGTTATCCCGGCCGGTGCCAGGGTCCGCCTTCCGGCTAATTCTCCTCCATTTCACCCGATCTTCGGCATCCTCAGTAAGGCCATTGACCCTCATATCTTCCGTGACGACAACTAGCCAGCGAATTTTTGGTCTACCCCTCGGTCGAGGTCCGGGAATCTTGAGGCTCAAGCACACGTTGCCGATGTACACCTGGATTTACAATAATCCCTAATTCAATTAATTCAGTAACATCCATACCAATCGAACGTCCACCTAGCGAATCGGAGCAAGCTAGAGCCGCATTGTTGCACTGATTTAGAACGGCAGACATCTCCAAACTAACTCGAACGTTTCTCACGTATTAATATATTCTATTCGATTCGATAACTCGATATAACGATGTATCGATTAGTGGATTATCGAGTCCGCCGTCCGAGTTTGGAAGTTTGCGTGTGTGCCGGAACGATTTTAACGATTAGTTTTGTATTTCGAATTCAATTAGTCGGTATTGTTTGGAATCGGTTTTGGCGAAGTGGAATTAGGGAGTTGCGGAATTATGTAAGGGTGTTTAAGATAGGAATAGTATATTTTTTGTTTTGAGTAAATCGGAATAATTGACAGCCTCCGTGGCGCAGTTAGTTATAACCGGCTGAGACGAGAGGCCGCGGGTTCGATCCTGGCAACGAGATAAACATTTGTGTGATCCACATGGAGACTTCTTGTTTTGTAATTAAGAGATAATAATAATATTAGCCTCTTTTATAATTACATTCTTCTAATCGGCAGAAGTTTTCTCTTTTATTGGAAGAGCTTGGTCTCACCCAACTACACTGAAATCTCACTTGTATCCCACTTCTGTTTATCAAATTAAAACATAACATTAATCATCGCATATATGTAAAAACAAGGACATTAGGCCTAATTTTACCTACAATCCCAATAGGTAATATACATAATACCACCACAGTCTGTAAATTGGAAGCATGTACAGTGAACTAGAAACCGCGAGGTCAAATATATTCAGGGTTAATTAACGGCACTTGTACGTAGAATTAAACATTGCACCTGACTGTACCTGGATTTTACTTCAGCTTAATGACTTGTCCACAGGTGACTTGGCTGAGGCCATCAGAACATCTAGATTCTAGAATACTTGGTTACTTAGCTATTGGACGGGGATCCGATTATGAAGGTCTAATTTATTAGTCGTGTGGACTTTATGCATAGACAGATTTAAAACCTATTTTAGGCATATAATGTTTTGGCCCTTTCGATCGACATTATAATTCAGTTTAAGCGAAGTAGTCAATACATTCGATAGCTAAAATAAGTTTTAAA
The DNA here is from genome assembly GCA_905220455.2 of Deilephila porcellus. NCBI lineage: Eukaryota > Metazoa > Arthropoda > Insecta > Lepidoptera > Sphingidae > Deilephila > Deilephila porcellus. The sequence goes on from LR999987.1 coordinate 10,296,170, forward strand.
TCTATCTATGAATAAGGCCGTAAATGTTATGTAAATGTTTATATACGTGAATATGTGAATAACCCAAACAAAAACTTCCGACCCCTTTTGAAACGTATGGCGTTCGTGTGTATTCGTTATAAGATAGTAATGCAGAGAGTTGAAATATACAGTGAGTAAAATACATTAAAATTATAATAAACTATTTATTGATTACGTTCATACTACCAATGCCAAACAGTCTGCTGTTTGTTGACAAATAATTTAATACAGGTTATCTAAAGTTAATTGGGGTGTGGCGAAATTCGGAACTACAAAAAAATAATTAAAAAAATATTTAACGCATAGTTTGTGATATATTTTCATAATACAAGCAACATTTATACTCGTAATTTGTTGTAGTAAAATGTGAAGAGAATATAAATGTGAAGAAATATAATAGTAATGCAATGTGGAGACAAAAACTTTTTTTAATATTTTGACAACAGCGCTTTCGGCGACAGAAGGCCGTAGACGAGCCCTACTATAGATTAATAATTAAAATAAAAAAAATACGTAATGCGTTTCGAATTTCGAACACTGTAGAACGATCAGTTGAAATAAAAACGTAATTAAATGGAATTCACAATTCAAACAATCGGTTCTTTTATTAACTTTTACTTCATAGTTAGTCTCGCGACGATTTTAAGAAGTTTATAGAAATGTTGCCCCCATCGTCTCGTGAAGATGGATTAACCTCGGCTTTTTGGAACGGATTATCGAGTCAGGATATCGAGCCGTTTTGTATAGACTTATAGATTATTTATTTGCGATTCAAAAAAGGTTAGGCACGCAAAATTATCTTTCAAAAAAGTAAAACTAACGTTACCAGAAGAATAACCTAAAAATAACCCATATTCTTGTATGTTAAAGGCACATAAGTTGAAAATTGATGTAGAATACAGCAATGAGCTTTTATTTACAGTGTAATAAATACTCATCCCCTATAGGAAGTTACAAACAAATATCATATAAAAATGATTACGAACCGTTCGAAAATCCGTATATTCTACTCCATATTAATAAGACAGTTATGTATAAAATTTAATTCCAGTACATTTTGCATGTATTTGTCCCAGATACGGTCTCCACTTATAAATCAAAGCGACACAGGTCCACTATTTGTTGTATCGACATTTTCATCACGGCGACCATTTTGCATATAAATTACAGACTTTATTTTGTACCCCATATAAAACTGGAGCACCTTGTGTGAAGGTAATAGGGTACATTTTTGCATGTCAGGTTGTTATTGGTAAGTAAATAAATATGTTAATATATAGAATATTTTATCTAAATCGGTCAGTATCGTGTGGGGGCCGCGATCGGTGTAAATCAATGCATGTCCCTGTTGCAAGCCGTTGGAGAGATTATGACGTTTCGATAAGTGACTGGTGGTAATTTGTTAATAACTGAGATAGAATCTCCCGAGTTAGATGCCTCGTGTGAGATAATTCGAATATGAATTGATCCAATTAAATTTGTTTTTATTTTGCTCTATTTATACGGTATGTTTACGTCTTTTGATATGCCAGCAATTTAGGTTATACCTACTGTACCTAGTGTGTGGTAAATGGAAGACGCGGCTACCAACAACATGCCAACATAGTGACGGTGGTCGCGGGTTCAAATCCCAGGGCACACCTCTGACTTCACGGAGTCATGTGTATTGATAGTTAATCAGCCCGTACTATAAAGGTGAAGGAAAGCATCGTGAGGAAACCTGCATACCATAGCGTTTTGCAAGAATTTGGTATGTTAAATCCGCCGACTCGCACTTGGCCAGGGTGGTGGATTATATGGCCTAACCCCTCTCAATCGTACTCTCGATTGTGGAGGAGGCCCGCGCCCTGCAGTGGGCCGTATATGGGCTGATGCAGTACCTAGATTTACCTGAATTCAGATTACGGATTGATACCTTAAAGAAGATTGCTTATATTATAGTAACTACTAGACATATTGAGACTTAACATCTTATGTCTCAGGATGGCGAGCGCAGGGCAATGCCATGCATTGCTTTGTAAGTCATGGTGTTGTTTGGTTTTGCTACTGTACATGAGCGGTCGTATTGCTTACCATCAGGCGGACGGCATGCTCGTCTCGCTATTCACCGCAATAAATAAAAACATGTTTCACTTAAAAAGTTCTGGATTTTGAGGAAAAGGAATAATATGAGAACAGATAGGTAGGTACTCTACATCTCAATTTGATGACATCACATAGATTTATTAAGCATGTATGGCTTTTTTTGTTGTTGGTTTTAACGAACTTGTGCTCTATGATACAAAGACCACATTCGATTCTTCATATCACAAAAGTTGTACTACGGTATGATTGCAAAGCCGAGGTCTCTGGTTCGAATCCCGGGCAAAGTGATACTAGATTCTTCTATTCACTATCAGCCCGGAGTTAGGAATGTGTGCCCGACATGGCGATAGGCTCGCCCCCTATCACATCGTGGGAAGGAAAATACAAGGCGAAACGTGGGTGTCCTGGTTGCATCTCTGCCTACCCCTTGTGGAAAATAGGCGTGAAGTTATGTATGAATGTATGTATTTATAAGTTACGACGCTATTTATTTTCTATAAATATAATTTTTGTCATACAAAATATCACGGTAAAATATCCAAACTGCCGAATTTCGCTGCCAACTGCAACACATCACGACTTTACCTTCAGTCACACGAAGCCAATCTTAACCAAGCCTATGACCACGCCCACGCAACCAACATACATGCACGCATATATACATTAAACATGGGTGAATGTAATATTGTACTAGTAATTCCGAAAGAAGCAGGTAGGCTATTCAGTTTAAAAATACTTCGGAACTCGCTGACTTGGTTTTCCCGAGGGCATGACTTATTACTAGTATTACCAACAATTTGTATCCCGAAATAAGAAGCTCTCATGTTTATATTCAGCCACTGGAGGTATGTTGATGAACGTACGCTGATGGTGGCCATGAATCGGCAAGTGACTGTGCCCCTAGCACAATAAAATTAAAACATATTTATTAAATAAATACACCCAACAGTCACATACATAATCCTAACACCACAGTAAGACCAATTAAGTCTTGTTTCGTGGGTATCAGAAACTACGAGAGACATTTTAGTCTTACAAACACTCAGACCCGAGACAAATATCTGTGGATCACACAAATATTTATCTCGGTGCGAGTATCGAACCCGCGGCCTCTCGTTTTACAGTCGGCGTCTAGCCTACTACGCCACGGAGGCTTTCTAAAATAGAATAGCTAAAACCCTTAAGCGGAGGTAATTGCTTGCTATCAGACCTGATCGATACCTCGTTCGCCTACGTTGGAAATAAAAATATGATTATTTAAAAGAAATATAAAATTTTATTTTTAAGTGTAGGTAGATGTAGTCTTATTATAATAACAATCACGATATGCGATATTATATTTTACTGAAATTATATCCTTATAAAAAGATATTAAGAGAGCTGGCTGCCTCGGTAGCGTTGTTGTACTACGGTACAATTACAAAGCTGAGGCCTCGGGTTCGAATCCCGGGTCGGGCAAAGTGATATTGGATTTTTCTATTCATTATCAACCCGGAGTCAGGAATTTGTGCCCGATATGGCGATAGGCTCGCCCCCTATCACATCATGGGACGGCACATACAAGGCGAAATGTGGGTGTCCTGGTGGCGCGTCTGCATACCCCTTCTGGGATAAAGGCGTGAGTTTATGTATGTATTTAGAGAGCCTAATTCCATCTAATTATTTTAGCAACATTTCATGTAGCAATAAGACGCGGCCTGTTAGGAAACTTTGACGTATTGTATATTCTACGCCTAAAATCTAATCTACACACGCGAATGCGCAAAGTTTCTAAAACCAGTTACAAAAAAAACACTAAATGCAATATCTAGACGATCTTTAATGATGTAGAAAACATCGTGAGAAAACCTGCTTATCATAGAGATCTTAAAAAAATCTGTGTGTGAAGTCCACCAACCCACAGTAGGCCAGAGGGTTATACAACACAAAATGAGTTTTCGAAAATTCTTTGTAGATTCCTCATACCTAAATATAAATTACGTATTTGGTGTTATGAGTATCGTCTTTTGGTTCCGCAAAACCTTAGACCCTATCTTTAACCGACTTCAAAAAAGGAGGAGGTTCTCAGTCTTTCTTCGTTCGTTAGTTCTTCGTCGGATTCTTTTTATATGAACAATACTTCTAGTTCACTGGACCACGTAAGTTGTAATTAAAGGATGAGGAAACATCTTTATGAGATCGATTGTAGAACATAATTTTATTTCATTCGTAAACAAAAGCGACAATAATGTTAAAACCTCACCAAACTATCAAACAAAAATAAACCCTAATGTTTCCTCTCTAAAGTTTATAATACAAAGTTAACGAGGTACGTATGACGAAATGTGCATATGCCGTGAGAAGCGATTTCTATAGGTTCTTACCCAAATGAGAGTGTGAAGAGGTGATCGGTTACCGATAACATGTATTTATTAACGTACGTTTAATGCTATTCATTTGACGTTAACATTTGAAATGCATAGAGCCTTGTACGTTCTGTATCAGTTTACTATTGTATGTCGCTTCATGCAAGCTTTTTAAAACGCTTTTATTATACTATTTAATACTATTTAGCTTCAGAAGTATGTATGTTAGTATGTAACGGAATCTATGAACATGATTTTGACCCCCTTCAAAACGTCGGATTAACTCGAAATTTGGCATTCTTATTAAGGACCGATGACAATTCAATATTTTAAACAATTTATATCCTTACTAGGATAATCAGAATTAGCGATTTTTGTTTTCCTGAGACCCGGAGTCAAGGCCAATAAAGGATTCTACCAGGTGCATTCGACAAAAAAATGAAAAATAAATAATATATAAAAAAAAAACTAAAAAATACGCTTTTATAGAAAATCGAACTAAAAAATAGAAAATAAATTTGAATTAAAAATAGTGTAAGAAAAAATGATTTTATTGTAAAAAAAAGCGTGGGTGCATGGTATCAATAGTTCTAAATATTTTTTGAACAGATATGACTAGAAGGGTTATTTTGATAATATCCTGAATTTCAGCAACACCATAGGACATCGAGATGTGTTGCTATTGTAGCTGTGGTCTATATTGCTATTATATAAGTAAATTTTTTGTCACATTGGTGTAGTGGTTACATTTGTTACCGTGAACGACTGTGCGGCTTGTGAGTCCTAGATGTGATATGGGGCGAGTCTACTCTCATCTGTATCAGCCCATGTACGTCCCACTGCAAGGCACAGGCCTCCTCTACAATTGAGAGTACGAATGAGAGAGTTTAGACCATATAGTCCACCCCGCTGTTGGCGGTCTTTACATACTATAGAAATTCATACAAATCGCCACGGTATAAAGGTCTCCTCACGATGTTTTCCTTCACCATTATAGTGCGCGAAGATTGACTAGCTAGTCTGCTCTCATGCCGGACCTAAATCCTTATACCAGGCAACTGTTTAGAGATTTTACAAGCCCAGAGCCTAATAGTCCAGAGTTTTCAGGTCATTCGTTATAGTATCGCTGCACCGACTATGTTTGTTCAATGTATTGTCTGTACTATATATTTAAGAATCCTTATAAAATATTATATTAAGAGTACAAAGCTCTTAATTGAAAGCAAAAGACTGCCAATATACAATCCACGAATAGAAGTATACACATACGTATTAACAAATAATTCAATGAAAGACAATGTTAAAGTACTTACCACAGCGCCGCTCCCGAACTCCAGCACCATTATGAATACTCGTTCACACTAGTACACATCACTTGCACTTCACTTTTACACAAACACAACTCGACTGCAATGCCTCTTATAATAAGCGCAGTGCAGTACAGACAAATAATTATTACTCAAATAGTTATCACTCGCGAAAGACTTATGCCCACGAAATCGAAACCGAATGTACGTAAGTACGTAATATGCACACTACACTGGCTGTACTGCAGACTGTCCAGCGCTGACATAGCCACTGTAATTCCTGCAAGCCAGGATCAACAGCGGCACGCATTTTAATGATATCGAACATTGACAATTACGAGTCAGCGGGAATATCTAACTTGTATTTAACACTGGTTGATACGGAAACAAACTTACGCTATGACAGATTTTTCATTATAAAGAACGGTTGTCGCTATTCATATAGGTTCAAATATGTTTACACGAAAACACAATCTGATACACCATTGAAACAAAACGCGAAATAAGCACAGCAGCGGACTACGCGCGACGCTTTCCGCAGCGTACACGGGACTCACAACTGTCAAGCCGGGAAAAAGACAATTAAAGATAAACTACCCTCCGCTAGATTATAATATTTTTTAATGAATTAAACACTAAACAGTGTTTTATTGAGACTGTTTAACTAACAAGTCATTATTAATATATTACGCTCATATGCTGCGCTACACACTAAAGATAATATTTCACGTCATGTTACCGAGAGAGGCTTAGCTGCATACATACTAGAAATTCAATAGTTATCAAATGAAAGGAATAATTATAATAATACGGAAGCATCACAGCTACAATTGCAGGATCTTTATTTCATATAAGATTATAGAGGGAGACCATATTATTGGACCCAACTTATTAGGAAATAAGTTTAATTTTTAAAAAAGTATTTAGAAAAAAAGTGATTTTTTGTTGTAACATTTTTGCAAAGTGCGACTCACAATTATTTAAGAACTTAGTGACTCACAATTATTTCTATTTTTTTTTCTTAAAAAACCGACAATCGAAGGTAGCTAAAACGACTTACAAACGGTACCAAGAGCATCCCAATTAACGACGACCGGTGTATCTGATCCGCCGTCCGAACTACAATAATCCTTACTGCCGGCTCAGATTATATCGTAGAACAATGGGCAGATAATGATATTTTGACACGTTGACGGCTTATTAACGGAGTGCAGGCCACGCGGCAACTCCGTACATTGATATCATCTGTATGTATTGGGAATGGACGGGTTTCTTGCTTTGTTTTTTTGTTTGCTTTTCATTGATGAGTTTACCTACATGTTATGAGGATCGCGTGTGTTCACTTAAAAAGTAATGTATAGTCAAAAAACATTGTCATATTCTGTGAAGCGATGCGGTTAAACGTTGTTAAAGCCTAATCATTACTTAAAATTGATCAAAAATTATTCAGTAGGTACAGATAACCGCAAAGTTTTTATGTTTGAATCTGCAAAATATAACTAGTTTTTTAATTAATTTATCTAATTCATTTATTTTGAATTAGATAACAATGTTTCGTCAATTTGTTTCCTGTGCCGATACTTTCTCTGTAATCGCTGGAAGGGTAAGAGAGCGCCATCTAGTATCGAATAGCGACAAGTTCAACTTTCTATGAAATGTTTTACGGCAAAATTTTACTCAAATGACGAATTCATGTACGCTGAATATTAATGAAAACAAATAAAAATATATTTTATAATGTAATGCATAATATTTGCACTAAAATAAATTAAGGGATGTAAATAAATAACACCCAACATTCCCATACATTGTCCTGGCCCCAGATTGAGGAACTACGAGAGACTTTTCGGTCTCACAAACACCCAGACCCGGGACAAATGCTAGTGGGCCTCACAAATATTTCTATCAAGTGTTCATTTGTTAGGGGTTAGGCCAAAGTCCACTACGCTGGCATTGCGGGTTTGCGGACTTGTTACATTATATATCATCCTTGTATATATCTCCATATTTTTTTATTATTTATTAATTTAAAAACATTTACAAATAAAAAATACAGTTCATAACACATTGACTCACAAAACTGCTGTCGCAGTTTGCCTGTGAGATCCCCGTGAATCTTTCATAAATTATAAAACATTATAAAATAAGTTTTAAAGTACAGTATTGAAGAATATGTGTTATTATTGCATATTCGACGATTTAACATAATACCTCATATAAAACGCATATATAAACAGCTTTACGTCTGGAAACACTGCGTTACAAACAAAACCAGACAATTATCACTCATTACCCCGACGCAGGGGGGACAGACACATAATTACATTAAACGGAAACTTCACCACGTCTTGGCCACATCTCCCGTACAGTTTTATTCAATGTTTTTACGAGAAAGGCTGTTGTCTGAATATACTAGGGCTATTTCTGTTCATTATCAGTCCGGAGTCAGGAATTTGTGCCCGATATGGCGATAGGCTCGCCCCCTATCACATCGTGGGACGGAAAATACTAGGCGAAACGTGGGTATCCTGGTTGCCCCTTTGCCTACCCCTTCTGGAAAAAAAAACGTGAGTTTATGGTAAAAACTGTATGTGTGTGTATTTGATGGTAAAAAAATCGTTATGATCATCCTCAGCCGAAGGAAGTGTATTGCTGAACATTCACTCAAGGATGCCAACAGCGACTTGTGGGAAATATCCTTCTTCTTGATATATTTACACTTCTCTGCCCACCTTATGAATGAACGTCATATGCTGCGCTTGCCAGTACAATTAGTACTACAAGAGTAAAAAAGAAATCTATATTAATTGGTTCAAAAATGTCATATAAATTATTAAAGATTAGAATTTAAGAAATGAGTTGCAGTCGAGGCAATACTGTCTATGTCCCCGAGACTATAGAAATAAAGTTATGATTTTTATAAATTCATCAATACCGAATCTATCTATCTATTCAGCCACATGAAGGCCACTGTTGAACATGGGCCTCCCCAAGGATATCCACATTAACCTGTTATCAGTGGCCTGCATCCAGCGACTTCCAGCAACCTTAACCACGTCGTCTGCCCGCCATGAAGGCGGACAATACCCAATACTGACTCAAAATAGGCCAAACCAGACTAAAACCAAATCAAACAATATCTATCCAGAACATTTCAAATCGTTATCTTATTATTAAATAAATCATTCAACATCAAATGGTATCGAAAACTTTACAAAACTGACACTGTTTAGAAATGCCTCCAACAAAAATAATCATAAAATGTCCCATACAATGAAATCTTTGTACAATTAAAATAAAATTAACAAAGCAAATGGAGACTAAGTTACCGCAACGCTGTTGAAATCGCGTGTTCACCCGTTTTAAAGGATTTCCTCTTGTGAATTCATACGAACAATTTCAATTACAAACAGGATGATTTCAAATTATTATGATCAAATATTCAAGGATTGTTTACAATTATAGCCATTTCTTATAAAACATACAACATTTTGAATTAGTTGCACAACCATTTGCAAGCATCTACAGCATTACAAAAAATAATTATTAAAAAGTAATGGTCAAACTTGGTGCTTTTTTGAGACCATTTGGTATGTAGAAACTAAAGCTCGATAAATTTTATTTAATTTGAAGTGAATCAATCTTCAGTGGTGTTATTAAACCACTGGTTCTAATATTTTTGTTCTTAAGTAAATTTATTTTCCTACAAAAAAATCACAAATTTTCCAAGTAAATCTCAAATATTTTCACAAGTATTTCCAGCCGGATACAATAACGTCTCATGAAAACATATGAAGACAAACAATTTTATTTATCTCCAACCGAATGAATTTAGAACACCCTGAGGAGTGGGTGTTTTCTTAGCGTTAACGTGAGACGCCGCCTTAAATTTGGCGCCTGTGTGCCAGGGCTGCCACAAAAAATATATAAAGTAGGTGCTTTTTATTTGCGTCGTTTAATTGAAAACTAGTGTAATTAAGATGAAGGAATTTGAACCTAGAAATACAAAATGTATAAATTTTTCAAATTAATTCGACAGTCTTTGTACCGCTGGGGATGTGAGACCTTTAGTACATTTAAAAGCTATTGGGTAAATCCTTCCAAAATTTTGTAGATCATTTAACATTAATCAAACGACGGTTTTTATCTTTTGAAAAGTTAAAGCCTAAAGGATTTTAATAGGCAAGCTTACGCTTTTCGTTCGTATTATTATAATGATTGCATAAAAAATTACCTAATATTTAAAAATTATGCAGTTTTTACTAAATAAAGAGATTATTTTCCTCAATTTAAAAAAAATACAGATATAAATTAAGGAACCCCTTTTGTTTAATTCACTTTGACTTTCACTGACCAAATAATCCAGTTACAAAATCAATAAAACAATTTTTCTGTACCGCCAACCCTAGCTGACATCCCGGCACTTATTCCGCGTCGCCTCCCGCCGCACAATACTGTATGTTATAATTTTTGCCTTCCCCAAATATATTCCGAACAATAGGCCCTAATGAATATATCGCGAAATTCGCAAAACCATTATTAACCATTGTTAAAGTCTCGCGAGTCTACCATTTTTGGGGTTCAGTTTTTGTTTGTGTCTTAGAGTTATTTGTCAAAATACTAAGAAGGGTAGTTTTTTAATCTGTAGTTTTGGGCATAAGGTGCTCAGGGCTATTTGGGTAGGTAAAGATGTACTAAGATATGTATGCAATGTTTCGGTGGAAATTGTGTAATTAAAATGGCAATTGAAAGTGTTACTGTAAATTTAATATTGCAACACTACAACATTATCACGTGTGCCTGTATGCTATATAGGGTTAGCAGTGATTTTAGTTTGATATGTCATTTAAGCAACATTTTTACGCAGAAAACTTCGCTATCTGTTACAAGCGGCGTATATCCACCGATGTCACTCTCAAAATTTTTTCTTCGCCGAATTTGCCGCAATTTGGATTAAGATTTATAATTTCAAAGACTTGAAGCCGTCAAAACAAAACGGATTGTGTGTGAGTGTGTTATCATTAGCACCCCCTCACCTCCCTCTTTCAGCCCCGCCGCAATCCGTGCTTCCTTTATTTCAGCACATTCTATAGAAAAGTTTTGAGTAAGAGTTATACACGTCTTGTTGTGTTGCCGATGATGTCACCAGGTTTTAATTTTGTTTAGGGATAATTTTGCTTTTTTGCTGAAATTTTATTTGACTGTCCTATTTCTAAATATTATTTCTAGTCTTATTTTCTGAAATTACGTACGGTGAACGAGAAAAGGTTTCATTTGCATGCTTTTCAGCCAACCAAAGATGCGACTTTCGATTCTTGCAGAAGTCGGCATAAAAATTGATGCCTCGGCATAACATGTGATTTAAATTTTAAGCAAAATAGAAACCCACACAAAATCGTTTGTCCCAAAATTTGTCCCACGTTTGTATCCAAAGACCCCAAAGTCCACATCCCTTCTTCACTACTGTAACGAACTGAAGCAATTCTATTCGTTTTTCAGTCCCACAAAAACTTACGAAAACATATAAAGTGGCCACCCTACACGCTGAGTATGAAGCCAATTGTTCTCAAGATTGGTTTAAGTCTTCGTATATGGTCTTAATTAATGAATACGAACGAATGACTAAGCTCATTCCCTTAATTTATTTATAATGTTACAACGCGTGAGGGTACTGCTGAGTGAATTCTGTGAGAGATTATTTACTTGGAGTTTATTTTGTTTGATTCATCTTAGATGTGTTTATTGTATTGGTATAGCAAAGTTTCTGTAGTAAACTGAATATTAATGGCAATCGCAAAATGATGTGCACCTTACGATAAATACAGTGCAATCCTTTAGTGTCCATTGGCGAGAAGTAATTGTTTTCATACCTTATTTAAGTAAGACAAGTCAATTAAGATATTATTGTGCTTCCCTTTAGTCTTGGGCGACTTATCCAACTTTCTTAGTAAAATATGATACTAAAACATCCTGTCATATTCCAAAGATTTTGCAAGGTAAAGTGGCAGTATATAGGATACCTAGCGTTGAGAACTGATGGCTGATGAAGTCAAAATGTTTCGAGTGGTGGCCACGTACCGGCAGACGAAACGTAGAACATCCGCCTACAAGATACATCACATCCACCTACAGACGACATGTGTAAGTAAAATTGCAGAAACTTGCTGAACGCTGACTGGTTCGACCAGGTTGCCATGGTAATCTTTGCTATGTTCAGTTGTTTCTTTGTCTGTTGCTATGCTCAATTTCCTACGCTCAGTTGAAGAGAGAGAAAGGAAAATAAAGAAACTCCCTACCAACATCTTATAACCTACCTTAGGATCCGAGAGCATCGCAAAATTAATGTAATCAGTAAAAACCAAACTTACAGGGCTTTCCGAAGCACGTAATCCTCAAAATTACTAGGATCGAATTTTCATTCTTCATACACTGAATCTAAACCCAGATCAACGTATAAAAACACCATTAAACTCTCTATATTCTCACCTAATTCATCATCGTCATCAGCCCGTCGCAGTCCACTGCTCTCCCAAGGTACACCACAGAGCCCGGTCTGCTGCTTTACGCATCCAGTCGCTGCCGGCTCACAAAATTGATAAACTAAAAATCGCAGAGTAGAATAAAATTCGAAATCTTCGAGTGTTAAGGATCACAGTTTAAAAGGCAAGGAACTATTCAGTTAGCTCCATGGAGCAGCTGTGCAAATTGCCGTCGGGAGCCACTATATGATAAAAGCTTCATTGAACATTAATGCTTTCTAGTTACCGTATGAATATTTCAAACGTGCGCGATGTGCAGATTGCAGGAATATTTGTCGACGGTACCGTTGGCAGAAAAAAAAACGCATTGAGAAAACAATACAAATTCCAGTTTTGTGCAATTTTATGAAGTCAAAGCATCACATTTTTACACTGCCACGACAATGTGGTTACCATGCACGTTATATTGCAAGTGTAGTGTGGTGTAAATAGTACAGCCACCTATCGCCAAAAACTTCAAATATCCCGGCCTGCTCGAAATACAGTTGGAACCCGAAACGCAATACACTTGCGTCCCTATGTCAGGTTTGCCTCCTTTGTGTTATACCGGGTATATCAAGACGGCGGCCGAAAACGAAGCCAGGTGGTAGTTTTAGTGGTTACACACACAATGCAGCTAAAAATATCGCAAAAAAGCGAAAATTGTAATATAAACCCTTATATACCGTTGCGTCCTTAAAAATAAAAATATCTCCATTATTATTTTAGGAAAACTATGTATAAATCACTCAAATACGACGATAAGTACAAAACAAAACCTATTTATTTTGCGATATTTTCAGTTGCGTTGTGCCTGAAGTCACTACTACTACCACCTGGCTTCATTTTCGGTCGCTATCTACATAGATATACCCTGTATAGACGTAAAATATGTATCCGGGCAGAAAAGTTTCTATCTGTAAATTTCAAATGCCAATCGTTTTGATTTGCGCTATTTATATTTTTATCGCCTAAATGACAATCAAGCGCAATAATTTTAATGGTAAAATTATTGTAATAATAAATATCATTTATACCATGAGATGCTCAGTGTGTTACAGCGAACAATTACAAAAAATATCACTTTTTTTGCTGCCCATACTCGTAGTCTGCACATCTCAGGATAAGCAGTGCACACATTATATCGTCCTGAGTACGGTAAGAACTGAGCCATGTTAAAGGTCAGATTAGACGATGAATAAACTTTCGTCTCCTTCCTGGTGAATAAGCTTAGGTTATTTTATGTCTTGTATTTCAGATGCTTTCAAATCTGATAGTATTTGCGTTTTGACAATTGAGAAGGTTTTTTGTATTAAATGGAGAAGTTCAATGTAAATTAAAATGTACATTGTATTGAGTTAAACTACTGGTAGATAGGATTGCAGACTATTGATCACTTAAATAAATATAATACTATCATATCCTACGATATAACACGGGATTAAAAGCCTCATATAAAAAAAATATATAAAATATTAAATACACCCAACAGTCACATACATAGTCCTGACCCCACACTAAGATCGAGTCTTGTGTCGTGGGTATCAGAAACTACGAGAGACTTTACGTTCTCACAAACACCCAGACCCGAAACAAATACCTGTGAATCACACAAATATTTGTTTCGGTGCGGTGTTCGAGCCCGCGGCCTCTCGTTTCACAGGCGGCGTCCAACTGCGCCACGGAGGCTGTCAAAATTAAGAATAATTAATTTAGCTGTATAAGATCACACAGAGAAATAATTTTGAATTACATAACTCATAACAGCATAAAAGAACCGGTAGCCATTCCTAAAATAGAAATTTTATTTATTTTATTTATTTTATTTAATATTTCAACACACACACAGTCATTACAGGTTTAGGTACCCAATTCAATCTGGCGGGACTATAATACAAATCTCAATTCCCATCGAAATATCACTCATCGACGCGTGAAAGTCTAACAACTGAATAAGCTGTCTGAATTTAAATAACCAAAAACGCAGACGGAGATATTTTAACTTCCGTCGCGGCGAGAAATCATTCGCAAACCGAGACAATCCGTAGACTGCGGAAAATCTAATAATGTCTTCAGACTGAGATAAAAATTCACCGGGACATACTGTATGAGGCATTAAGTGTAATGAAATGAAATGACGCGAGCTTCGTCTACCGACTCGTATTATTTCCGATCGTGCCAAATTGAATGTGTTTCAGATTGATTTTTAAATTTACAATGAGTTCTGTTTTGACGGGGAACATGAATTTGAAGAACATGAGTATTAAGAAGTGGATGAAATCGTGAAAGGAGATTTCACGGAGATAATACTGACCTATGAGCGGAATTGTTAAGAGGAACATTATTATCACTCTTATCATTAGACATTGTTGTTAAGACACCAATTCTTTTGCTAGCTAGCGCTCAAATCTCTTAGCGAACCAAGTGTCGGAAGTGCAAATGCGTCCTGGTACAAAAAAATACATACCAGCCTACTCAAAGAGAATTCCATCGTGGTCCTACTTCCTAGTGTGAATTCATTATGGCATAAGCCATGCTTGGTGGCTTGTTATCTGGTATACAATGTGTAGGTAACAATAGTAAAATGGTTTCTTAGATTTACGCGAATGTTACACATTGAAATAAAACTAATTTTTACGGAATTTATCGCGGATTTGGTATAATTTTTATATTTTTTAACTTCCCGACGCGATGTTTCGATTACTTTGCTTTCGTGGTCATGGAGTGCAATCAAATCAATCGGGCAGTAAAAAATAGATTTATTTCAACAATAGTAAATGTATTTCGTTCATCTGTTCGTGAAGAAAGAAATCTTTTATCAAACAAAAGTACAATATGTCGCAAAACACATCAAAACGCGTCAAGAAGACGCCGCCGACACGTCTCACGATTCCCATTACACACAAAATTATATACCCCCACCGTCGCCTTTGTTGCCTAGACAATAGAGGTCATAATGCCGTGCATAGTATTTAAACGAAAGATTAAGACGTGTAGGATAACCTCATTCGAACAAAATTACAGTAGACTGTTGCGGTTTTTCGCACACGGCAGTATTCTGGATTGCTGCGTTTGTTCCAAGAGTTTAACCTATTCGGTGTATTTTTTCGGACTATATGGACTAATCCCTCTCAATCGTACTTTCGAGTATAGAGGAGAGCCGTACCCTGCAGTGGGACGTATATGAGCTGATACAGATACGGTGTCTTTGGCGAAGACCTGTGTTCTACAGTGATCTAAAGATTCTAAAGAGAGATATATATAGGGAGATCCACTGCTGATCATCGCGATCGCTTAGACTTTCGACCGGCGAACAAAATGGACGAGACACTGATGCCGGTCTATTCGAAATCGATTTAATTTGAAAAGATTGATTGTGTTGGTAAACACCGAAGGAAAAAGGTCACGCGGGCGTACACCAACAAGATGGACTGACCAAATGAATATCTCTTCGTCCGAAAATTCTACACATGACTGAAAAGTCAGAGGTGTGTTTTGAGATTTCAACCCGCGACCACCGTGACCATGTTGGCAGGTGCGTCTGGTCCGACACAAACAGGCCACATACCTAATGTTTAAATTTCAATTAATTTTAAATAAAAGAAACAGGCGCTAACATTACAGAATACGTCCGCAAGCATTGCAAAAGAGCCGGAGTAAAAAATTAATAACAGCGCGGAATATTAACGCCGGTAAACAAATGAGACGGCGCGCGTGTGAGATTGCACCTCTGTCTGTCTTTATGTCTGTCTGTTTGTCGAATACTGTGTAATGTAATCTTTGAATTGAAACTACGTATAATACTAGCCTAGTAGGTAGTTATTTTAGTTGTTCACTCAATTTTTACAAGTAAAATTAATAATGCCAATAATATTTTAAATTATTTTTTTTTTAATGCCCCCATTATGCATTACATTAAATAAAGTACCTATCATTATTCTTATACTTAAGATTTTCCACACTCCACTTAAAGGATCTAGGATTATCGAAAGAAAGTAACAAGTTATCGCAGCCTTGGTGTATGGTACAAAACATACATACATAAAATCACGCCTTTATCCCAGAAGGGGTAGGCAGAGGCGCCACCAGGACACCCACATTTCGCCTTGTATGTTCCGTCCCACGATTTGATAGGGGGCGAGCCTATCGCCATATCAGGCACAAATTCCTGACTCCGGGCTGATAATGAATAGTGAAATCCAATATCAGTTTGCCCGACCCGGGATTCGAAACCGAGATCTCAGCTTTGTAGTCGTACCGTAGTATAAATACGCCACCGAGGCAGTTGGAGTATGGTAACATAGGAACTAGTGATCCTCTTGTTTCGAGCCCGGACTAGGCACTACCGAGTTTTGGCTTAGCAAACTAATACGGGTAAGGAAAGAAGATGGTAGGATGAAATTAAAATAAGACTCACGGTGATTGACAGCAGTGCCCCTAGCCGGAACATTTTGCAGTATCGTAATAGAATAGTAATAGTAAAAAATTGTATGGGAATTTAAACAGCGCCATTGTGAGCGTATTTGGAACTAAAATGTCACAGCGGAAAACGTTTACTTTACTATACGAGAATTACTATAATCAAATTATTACTTCAAAATGTTCCGGCTAGTGGCACTTAACACTGTTATTGGGCGGGTACATTCCGCGACTGCTGTTGCTTTTCACGTCATTCATAATGCGCATCGTTTGCCGCTGCAGCGTGCAATCCATTCAAGGCATCGAGCAAGTTGTTACTTGACGGAATTACCCCAAAAGTGATGTTATTGCTTGTCTCTGAGGAATATATTGTCTAATTTCAGATATAAAAATAAGGTATAAAAAGTATTGTCTGGCAAATAAATGTGTTTTTTTTTCTTTCTTTCTGTATATATGTATCAATCCGGAATTAAATCAGGTGAGAGATTATAAAGAAATGTCGGAAGGCGGGAATAAATATAAGGTTGGATTTTTCATTTAATTTATTTCAGAGACATCTAGCGACGATAACAGTTACTAGTTGAAATCCATTCATAGGTGAAACGTATAACAGCGACATCTATCGAGTGATATTAGAACCAATTGTCTGAAGATGCTATTGTACTTACTGTTTTATAAGACTAACCATAGATGGCACTGCTACCAACAACAAAAATATTAAAGAGAGCGTTATAATTTTATTTACGTACTCCGGTCAGCTGCCTAACGTAATTATTTACAGAAAGTAATTTAATCCCAATTATATTAATATTATTTCACAATTTCGCATTTATATTCCAATATTATGGAGCTCAAACCCAGTTGGTAAGTACCTATAAGTGGCTAGGTGCCACGATGCAATTATTTTTTTATACTTGTATTATTTATATTGAAATTTATTTTTATATTGAAATTATCACCTTCTTAATACCAGCACTGAAGGGTGTCCACGTTTAACTTACAACACAATTACAAATCATAACCACCGACGTTGTTACTGTTAAAATAATAACCATAATGATGCAGGGATGAAGGTTTGACTCCAAAATAATTTGCGACAGAATTTGGAGATAAAATATGTCGGTATCGCTATAAATATTAAAACATTAATGGACCTATCTTAAAACGTGTTTGATGTACCTTAAACTATGACAGACTTTTCAGTCCTAGAACGATCTCCTTCGTCAAGTTTGATAATCTACAAAACATTTTCTCGGCCAAAGTATCGATCCTACCACCCATTGGCCATCAGGCGCAGTTGGTTAGACGCCACCTGTGAAACGAGAGGCCACAGGTTCGATCTCCGCACCGAAACAAATGTTTGTGTGATCCACAGGTATTTGTTCCGGGTCTGGATGTTTGTGAGACCGAAAAGTCTCTCGTAATTTCTGATACTCACGACACCAGACTCGATCTTAGTGTGGGGTCAGGACTATGTATGTGACTGTTGGGTGTATTTACTATCAATACAAATCCGATTCATATCCAGCTAGTAATGTAATGACGTCACACTACCAAATCCTCACACATGTAAACAAGAACTGTAAGTACGTGAAGTAGATAAATATTCGGCTATAGATCAACAGGCAGACAACCCCGACATAAATTAATACCAGGCAATGCCATACAAACACCCATAATCTTAGTTTGCAAAATCACAATGATATAACCTTGAATAACACCTCTGCAATAATTTGGACCCTATCAATCATCTGTTCAATATGTAGGGTGACTATAAGTCACGCTTTAAATAATTTCGAAATGTTTTGAGACAATTTTGAGTTATGTAGTTTTTTAACACGCTTTTATTAGCTTCGCTTGTATGTATGTAACAGAATCTTCAAAGTCGATTTTCAATCACTTCAAAACGTCGGATTGTCTTTAAATTGTGCTTGTTGAGGACCAATGAAAATACAATAACTTAAAAAGTATGTGACGTTATCTTAACCAGAACCTACAGAAGTTAATTTTTCTTGAAACAAAATTTAAAGCTAATTTGCCTTCCTTTGATAAGATAGCCGTAGATAGACGATTTAAGTTTATTAAATAAATAACTGTTTAAAAAACTAAACTACACGCTTTAATACAAGACCCAACTAAAAAGTAGAAATAATTGATAATGTGTTTAAGATAAGAAATGAAGTGAAATACATTCATTTTATTGTTACAAAGCGTGCGGTGTTTACAACAAAAAACAACTTCTAAAGTATGTATTTTAGTTTTTTTTTTAATTTTGCACTAAATCTTAACCTTCGTACAAGACTACTAGACCATGTGATTCTTTTTATTTGTAAAATGAGACTCACCACCTCCACGGTCAAACCTAGCCGGTTTCGTGGGACTATGATAGTTTTTTTTTTGTTCTGTATTTTTGTATTTAATAAATAAATAAATTAACTCAAACTAAATGCTACAAATAAAACAACAAAAAATAACATCTAAATCATTGTCATCGCAATCGTTCAAATGATAAAAAAGCTTTCATGGTAATGGACTACTGCAACCGTTCGGTTATCTCGAGTGTTTCGGAAAATATCATCCGTGATACATTTAGTCACGTCTATGCTTTCACCAAAACACATATCGTTTCGGCAATGTGTTGCTAAAAAATGGACGAAGATGCAGACTACGATGAAAGAAGTTTTCGGTCCAATTGGAGTTCTGATTATTTGGAAACCGTGAGTACTGATAAAATTACCAATATTCGGCAAAAGATAAATCAGTGTATTGTGATTGATACAAAATATTATTGCGCTGATACGGACGTATGATAAAAACAGGATCTATTATATATATAAGTCATAAGTATTACGACTGTATCACTGAGGGGTGGGAAGAAGTGCGACTAGTATCGTTCACAGTTAGCTAAGTTTGTTCTATACCAGGGTTTGTTAAAGGCTGAACTTATGTCCAAGTTCCAACCGCGGGTGACTCATGTGAGGTTCAATAAACCGAGAAATTCAACCAAAGGGAATTGCCTGAACTGGAAAACCCATTCGCAGCCCATACGCGGAGCTTTAGCCCAATGAGGCGATAGAAATATTTATATTTCAGTGATAGATAATAACAAACTGATGGTAAGTAGGAATTTATTATATCATTCACGAAGCCAAATGTATTAGGGGTCTTTGAAAACTGACGTCTTGAGAAAGTAGTGGTAATGGAGTGATAAAATAAGTTTAAGTGGTAATTAATGTTTAGAAATCCAACAAACCGTTATATTTAACTGCAAAATTCACGTTGAATTTATAAACTGATTTAGTGTAGTTGGCTACAGCAACAATACGAGTAGTAGAAGCATTTATGTTCCTAATTAGTGTACTTCTTACATAGGTAATAGTCTTTGACATAACATTTCAGCTCGACACCTCACAATACCCATTCCCAAACACACTATGGCACGTAAAACCAGCGAGGGAGATCGCAATAAAATCATCGATAATGGGAATCGTTGGAATAACTGGGATATTTCTTAACACCATCATTCTGATAATCCTTGCGAAGAACAAGTGGCTCTGGAGTCCTAGTAACTATCTCGTCGGGAACTTGGCTTTCGTAGACCTTCTCACCTTGATATTCTGTCCCTGGTTCATGCTGGTGCGAGACTTCTTCCAGAATTTCGTTTTGAAAAATTTCGGATGCCGTTTTGAGGGATTTTTGCAAGGTTAGTAAATGATATTAATTCAGTACTATGCAAACAATTTTTGTAGTCCAAAATGAAATCCACTTTTTTTATAGTGTAGCCAAGAATAAATGTGTCCCTAAAGGCCGTAAGCCATGTAAAAGGCAGGTGGCGAGGCAAATTGGATGCTTATTACAAAGATTGGTCATGTAAAATCCTTGACAGAGATGTATGTTGGATGGCGAGAAAATAGGCCTTTATTAATAATAGCTTTTCAATTATTACTTTTAAAGTCTATTGTACTTTGTTCGATTGAAAGACTCAATATAATTTCAGCATCCCTTCTCCTGGCAAGCGTAGGTGCAGTCATGTTAGTGTCTTATGACAGATTGGCAGCCGCGGCATTGAACTCCGAAGCCAGGGTTACAAAGAAAGCTGCTCCTAGACTAATCGTCGTCACGTGGATAGTCGCCGCTGGCTTGGCTTTGCCTTGGACAGTTAAAAGGGAATACGTGGTAATTTTCGCACTTAATTTATTTAATAGTTTTAGGTTAACGCCAATGACACACATAAAAAAACCTAATATAACGAGTTTTATCGCGGATTTTCTATGTTAAGGTAATTAGATTTTGAACTTCCTGACGCGACGCGACGCGGCTTCGACGTATTCAGTTTATAAAGATAAAAATTAAAAACTGAACATTCAAATAATAAAACTACTAATAAAATTGAACATTTCAAAGTTAAAAATCGAATATAAAACATCTGCAATAAAATCCGTAACGTAAGTGTAATTTCCATTTAATTTATTTCTATGGTTACGTATTACATTATTGGTACTTTAATGTCATTTATATCGATCACATTGAACACCGATAAACCTCTCGTTGTTTCTTACACACGGCACAAGAATCGATCTTAGTGCGGGGTAAGTATGTACACAGGGTATATCAAGACCGCGACGGAAAACGAAGCCAGGTGGTAGTATTGGTGACTTCAGACACAGTGGAAGTAAAAATTACGCAAAAAAAATCGTCAATTTTTTTTTGTAATTTTTTACTCATCGTGGTATTTGGGTGATACATACATAGTTTTCCTAAAATAATGATGTACACCTCTTTTATTTTTAAAGACGCAATGGTACGTAATGGTTTAAATTTGTATTTTCGCAAAAACTAGGTATTTACCACCCAAACATGATGATTGTTACAAAACTTCAAAAAACATATCTGTCACTTTTTTGGCGAAATTTTTATTTGCATTATGTTTCTAACCACTAAAACTACCACTTAGCTTCGTTTCGGTTGCAGTCTTGATATACCCGGTATATCTATTGGGTGTATTCATTTATATTGATTACCAGGAGCGTCAGTGGCTGGACTTCTTGGAGACTTACTGCGCTGAAGACGTTCGTGTCCTCGGCGTGTACTGGCACTTTCTGCTCATGCTTTTGGTGTGGGTTCCTCTGGGCGTGATGGTTCTTACAGTAAGTATAAATATATTTCGACTAGTACCTATAGCTCGCGGTTTGTCACGCGTGAAAAAACTATTCCGGAATAAAAGTGCCGGAGTAAAAAGTATAGCTTTTAAAAGAAGACGTACTAAAAAACTAAAAGAATTTTTCACGGCAGACCTCAGATTAGCGCGTTTAAAAAACCATCAACTCTATATTATATTTGTATAGATTTTCTACACCACGACTCAAGACTCAATCTAATTGTGTGGTCAGGACTATGTATGTGACTGCTGGGTTATTTATTTAATTTTTTCCCATCTCAGTACGGTTCAATCATGTGGCGCCTGGAATGCAGCGCTCGAGAATTATCTTCACGTGGTGGTGGCCAGTCCATAAGGAGAGCACGGGGGAGGGCAATGAGGATCACATCATCCGTACTCCTTGTAGCTGTCGTGTGTCGAATACCCTACACCGCTCTCATTTACTGGAGGAACAATATTTGCATGGAGGTCAATTCTGTAAGCACACAAGCCTTAGCATTTACATTTATTTTGAATTATAAATCTAGTTCGAAACCGTTGTCAAATGTATACTGTACTTTGAATACCCAATTGTGTCTCTGTAAAAGCCATTTCAAATACGTCGTGTACTTGAAATGTACTTGAATCTAATTCTGACGCCATGAAGCATCATTTATCGACAGCAAGAATGATTTTGCTTAAAATACAATCAAGTAACATACTGGGTATCCGCGAATATAAATAAAGAAATTTACTGTTTTAATTTCATAAAAAAAAAACGTTTTAATTACGTCAGTTAATGATGACAATTACGACTTACTAAATAATTTTGACAGCCTCCGTGGCGCAGTTGGTTAGACGCCGGCTGTGAAACGAGAGGCGGCGGGTATGATCCCGCACCGAGACAAATATTTGTGAGGCCCACAAGTATTTGTCTCGGGCCTCTGGGTGTTTGCGAAACCGAAAATTGTCTTTTAGCTTCTGATGCTCACGACACAAGGCTTAATTGATCTTAATGTGAGGTCTATGTATGTGACTGTATCATCACCCCAAAGATTGTTAGGTGTATTTATTTTATTTATTAATTTCACAACCTATCTTCTAGGTCGACGGAAGCTTCTCTATAATGTGGTTTGCTGCTAACCTGCTCATGTACTTGAACTGTGCGATCAATCCTCTCATCTACGGCTTTACTAATCCAAGGTTCAGGAAGGCCATGGACAGGACCCCTGGAGTTATGTGCTTTAGATTCGGATCTTGGTGCTGTGTTTGCACGATGGTAAGATTGTATTTTATTTCTTGTGGATGATGTGGTGAGAAAAACATGGTGACAATAGGAGTTGGAATTTTTATGGATCATAATATTTTCCAGATTTTGAGTGAATATTTATTTTGGACAATTTTCTTCGTTAAACCCATAATAACAACATTTATTTCAACATTCTTTCAAGTGTATCACAATTTACCCGACATTCTTCGCAATTACTAAATCAAACATCATATTCTCTGCTAGTTAGTGTAAGGTATTTTTTTATAAATAATTAATATCAATATTAAAAAGTTTCAGTTCCAAAGAAAAAATGTCCTGTCCAACGACAAGAACACAGACAGAATCTTCGTGATAGAAGACTCTCCTCGTCCGAACAAGAAACTGTCCCGAGTCATCAAAAATATGCTTCACATCAACAAGGAATCAGTTGAATTCAGCGTCAAAATTGATGAGGTTACCACAAAACCAACTAAAGTAACGCCTTTGAAAAATGAACTCGCTTAATTGAATAGTCTAAGGCGCATCATTTCTGTATATTTAGTTTTATAGTGGAAATCAAGTAATATAATGTATAAACATAAACAACATAAACTTGAAGTCGTAAAGAAGGTATAACCAATAGAAAATAATCCCTAAATTGAAGTTGTAGAGCCACGCTGTTGTCAGTCATGACTCGGCGTGAATGGGCAGGCTCGTCCGGGGCGGTACCACTGTCTCACAGGAGATCGACGTCTTCACGACACCTTTGCTGTCACGTTTCGTTCGGTGAGTGAGATTGCTGGATGCCCAACTCCTTTCTTTTTCCCATCCTTTTTACCGCCGGCAATACATCCATGATCCAGCGTTATGGATAATCATGAGCATCTGTGATCAGTTGCTGCAAACGCTCTTCCCATAATATAAACGTGTATGCTTCAGACATTTCCATTAGAATGAGATTTTATTATTATACTTATAAACAATAATATTTTAGATGTCTTTTATTATAATTTATATAGAATATAAATATGTACACATAAACTTATTGTATACAGAATAATAAACTTTTACAAAGATAAAATTGGTTTATGATATTCAATCCATTACTTAAATAATATTTTAGATCGAAACAAGGTATTTATAGACTTATTGCTAGCAATAAATATTTTATTTTTATTATCTTTTGTATGAACACAGTTTTTGGGTTTAAATATTAATAAATGAGTATATATTCAATATGATTTCGAATTTTGGAACAGTAACTACTTATTAGGTTAACTTCGCATCATTATCTAGACGGTTTAATCATTTCCTTCGAAAAATATTTTAATATAATCATCTTCAGCTTTTCTTAAGGATTTTCGAAGGACTAAAATTTGAGTTATTTAAAAAATAAATTGATAACAAATACACGAACGCACGCTGAGATACAAGAAAAGTGTCATGAGGCAATATGGGTCACAGATATTACAAATGTCTAATTGGCACCCAGATTCGAAACAAATATTTTAGGTCCATAGATAATTCTCTGGACACGAGAATCAAATTTTCAACAGCTTTTAACCAACTGTACAACTAAGGCTGTTAGAATAGTAAAATATTTAATGATAATATTTCCCAAACTCAGTATTTTGAAAATAATTATTCAACTATGGTTTCCGAACCATTGGTAACACTTTCACTTGTATCCAGCTGGCTGGTCAGTTCGAGTATCTTCTGCTCTAGAACTTCTTTCATGTGAGGTTCCACTCGCAGTATGTTTGTTGCTTCTTGTAGCAGCACCATGCTTTCCATTAGTTGATCCTGGAATTTGTAATGAGACAATTTTAATACTTGATGTTTATAGTTTTATTCATTTATTATTTACTGCACAAATAAAGGAAATAAATCTTAAGACATATTACAATTTCATATAAAAAGTACAGATGGCGGTTTTATCTCTCTAGGCGATTTCTCACAGACAACCTTGGGATGGATAGAAGAGGAAAAGAATAGATGGCGGCCTAAAAATATAAAGGAAGCTCGTAAATGTATAGTTCGTAATTTTATTGTCAATATTGGTGTTTGTAGTTCGTAGTTTTGATCTGTCATAAAGAAATGCTTAGTGCAGTTAATGGTAAGTACAGTTTTGTACGGAAAGAGTATAAGCTGACGAGATATGACTTTAGCTAGTGATGTAAGGTATACTTATCATTACTGATAGAAACAACCGACCGAGGGCCCGTAAAAAAATACAACTAGTTGCCGTTTGGACATCAACTGTTTATTTTATTTCATTGAATGGCGAGACGAGCACGCCATTTGCCTGATGGTAAGCTATACGACCGCTCATGGACGGTAGCCTAACCAAATAACACCATTAATTACAAAGCAATGCGCATTCTACTGCGCTCACCATTCTGAGACATAAGACGTTAAGTCCCATTAGATCCAGTAGTTACTTTGGCTACAATGCCCTTCAACCAGGACACAACAGTATAAATATCTACACTGTTGTTTGGCGGGAGAAATAGACATTGCGGTGGTACCTACCAAGGGGGCCTCTCACATATGAGAGACCTACCTCCAGTAAAAACAGTACAGTTGCTGCAGTAGGCCTTTTTGTCAACCAGGCAAGTTATGTGGTTGAATCTATACATATTCGAAGTTCTTTTGCTCATATATATTTATAGAATACTATAAAGTATTTCGAAACGTGCGGCATCAACGTGAAAGCAATTATTTTTCTTTGGCAATCTCCCAGTTTTTGTATGTTTTTAGTGTAATGTAATGTATTACCCACGCTCGGACCGTGGAATAACTGTTTTTGACAGATATTCGATACAGTCTTACCGTACATAGTAAAAGTACATATAGTTGTGATTCTGAATACTTTTCTGTGTCGGACGTGTGCTCGAAATTGTGTTAAGTTTACTAATAGTCTCTTTGCGTCATTGTTTTTGCCAAACATATTTTGTCATCACAAACAAAATAGTTGTTTTTTTATTGCGTTGAATGGTGATGGCGGCATTCCATTCATCTGATGGTAAGCGATACAACCGTTCATGAACAGTAGCAAAAAACCGCATGAATTACAAATTATTGCTTGGCACTCCACAGCGCTCGTTGCACATAGTTAAGTCTCAATATGTCCAGTACTTTCTCCGGCTACAATGTCCTTCAAACCGGAACACAACAGCGCATTTACATTGCTGTTTAGCGGGAGAAATAGACATTGCAGTGGTACCTACCCAGGCGGCCTCTCACATAATATGGGTGGTCTACCACCAGTACCATATTACGTACCACAGTTAAAAAATTGTGTCAATATTTTTATACAGGGGTATAGTTTATCAAATCATTTATCTGAATACGTAACTCTTTTGAATTGTAGTTATTCTCTTGCTTTGGCTTCCGTTCCCTATTGTAACTGCAAATTGATTACCACATATTATGAAATATTGCATATTTACCTGAGCACCAGCCTTCGTTATTTTTCCAGCTTCAAACTCCCTTTTAGTCTCCACGGCCATGGCAGCTTGAAGATCGAGCAACAACGTACCACGGAATTTAGACCATCCTGGTTCTAACTTATCTGCTATTTCAATGAGCTCATGACATAGGTCAATTTTCCTTTTAAGAAGATTATCAGGAAGCTCTGAAAATTATAATGGTTTCAACGTTACGATAGCTTATGTTATTTGTTTTAAATTGATCTTAAAACCGTAATAGAAATGACTTTTTAATTTGATATTTCACCATTCGTGGGGTATTTAATGGAGTTGTTTTAAATAGAGTCTAGTAATGTAAAAGCAATTAAGAGTAATATACGTATATATAATTATGAAGGCATAACTAGAAATTCCACTTATTTTAAACAATATAAATAATGGTTTCTTAGATTTACGCAAATGTTACACATTGAAATGAAACGAATTTTTACGGATTTTATCACGTAAAATTAAGGGTAGTTAAATTGTAACAGGCACTGAGCAGATGACTAATACCTGAGTCCGCCCCGTGACCACGAAAGCTGTAAAGTAATCGAAACGTCGGGAAGTTAAAAAATGTAAAAATTAAACCAAATCGCGATAAAATCCGTAAAAATAGATTTATTTCAAAATATAACTACTATAAAAAAATTGGAGAAATTGAAAAAAAGAGTCTCTTACATTCGACAATTCTCTATGAAGATTTACAGTATGAACGATGTTCGTTCCCTTGGTTTTAATCCAAAATACAAGGTGGTGATAGAAGCTTTCTTGCACGCATTAAACGTGTAACAATTTAAACAAAACACTATTCAATTGTACATACATACATACATAAACTCACGCCTTTATCCCCGAAGGCGTAGACAGAGGCGCCACTAGGACACCCACATTTCGCCTTGCATGTTCCGTTCCATGATGTGATAGGGGGCGAGCCTATCGCCATATCGGGCACAAATTCCTGAATCCGGGCTGATAATGAACAGAAAAATCCAATATAACTTTGCCCGACCCGGGATTCGAACCCGAGACCTCAGCTTTGTAGTCATACCGCAGTACAACCACGCCACCGAGGCAGTCAAAACTATTCGATTGTACTATAAAAATATTTGAAATTATTTGTAATATTATATATTTTAAATCAGGACTAGGTATTCGTTTCCGTTCAGTCAAGATTCGTTTTAACTGAAAAGACAATAAGAGATAACATAAATAAAGACGCTTCTCAAAAAAATTCATCACAGTCATCATTTCATCGACAGACTTAAAATCTATTTTAGTTATAGTAAAAGTAGCACATATACCTGATAAAGTGTACCCTTTGTAGTTGCCGTATATTTGTGTCAATGCCAGTTTCGCTTGCACGACTAGATGGTTACTCGGGTGCAATATTTGGCTGTATTTCTCAATGAACTCCTCAAACTCCTGGGGACCTTTACTTTTCAATTTGTTCAGATCTTGTTTCAATGCGTTGTTGCCCCACACCATTTGCCGGCTCAAAATAGAATGATCACATATTGCGCATTTCCATGGCGCGAATTCGTCTAAAGGATTCGTTGAATAAAGCATAGCACCTCTTGAAGGTCGGTTCTCGCTTCCAGGACCATTGCATACTGAGCAGTAAATATTTCCTAGATTAGTCCCGAGCTCCGTGGGGTCCTTGCACCTTTCACATTCACAATCAAACCATTTGTTGCTCTTTAAATGCTTTCGCCTATCTAACGTGCCCCACAAGGATTGTGTGTACGTTGTCGTAATCAGCTCTCCTTTGGCAATAGGAACAGTAGCATATACAGCCAAATGATGCTCGTCTCCTATATATATGTGCTTTGTGTTCGGTTTGCAACTATGGTCCATCATTGATGCAGTAAGATATATGGCTCTGAGTCTAGCTTTACCGTCAGGAGTTCTGACGTCAAACGCATTCGTATCAAATATAGATGCAACTTTTAGTATAGTTTCTTCGTCAAACGGCATACCGAGGACATGAGTTATGAATGTAACCAAATTGGCTTTTAGCACGACATACAAAGGAGTATTTATCCTTTCATCCAAATGTGATTCTAAATTAATTATGTTTTCGTACTGCAGCGGATCAGTTTGCTTCATCAGCAGCACTCGAAGCGGAGATATGACACAATAAGCCGCTTCTACCTTATCGGGAAATTCGTATTTAATATTACATTGGTATTTACTATCGGACATAGCCTTGCATTCTGGTTGATGGACAGCTGCTTTTTCACACTCAGGTCCGCACATTGGCCAATGACAAATTGTACATTTATAGAAATCATACGTACTGTCCAGTGGTTCTAATTTTTTCCCACAAGTCAGGCAATTGACGGGCGACGTGATCCTTGGTCCTATGACAGCTGGTTTCTCCTTCAATATCATTTCACCTTGCTTTATATCCCTGGTGGCCACCATGTGTCTTCCTAATGTATCTGAATGTTGGATTTTGAATGCACAGCACTTGAATTTGTGACCTTCTTTCCATGCTAACTTCTGGTGGGGTCTCGAGCAGTAGTAAACTTGTTTGCATCCTCCGCAAATCTGGTTGGCAGGTTTCTGGCATACATCACACACTGGCATTTTGCGTTTGGCGTACTCCATAACGCGAAATTTTAACAGGAAAAAAGTTTCGACGCACACACATCCGTCCCGTTTGGAATCTGGTACAATACTCGTTTTAAATAGACACGCATAATTAACACAAACAGTAAAGACATGGGATAGTTGCCAACTGATGAACAACGGTTGCCCGCGATAGTTTTGCAGATAATTGATATTGTGATAAAATATTTGACGTAGAAACCGGTCTCGGTAATTTGTGATGCAATTAGCACAAAAAATATTATGAGAGCAATGCTTGGACTGGCGGAAATTATTTGATTTTAAACTGCTACTATTATTTCTATGTTCTTTCATGTTTTCTTTATTAGTTTTATTATCTTAAATGTTTATTTTTATCATTATGTGTCGAAATCATTGCAACTCATGATTATAGCTTTATGCATCATGTTGAACCATTTATCATTTGTACTAAATACTGACTGGAAAGGAATATTTTTTATTTATTTTTTCATTTTATAAAAATAGACGTCCTTGTGTCTTTTGAAGAGCTTTATTGCCTAGCCATATATGTATTTATCATTCAGATATGGGTAATAAAGTAAAAAGAAAATATTATATTGTTTTGGTAAAGAAAATTGGTAGGTTATAAAAGTTTGTATTATTGTAGGCATAGGTAAAAATCATCTTTTAGAGGAATAAATAGGGTCATTGAACGCACTTGCCTGTTCCTTAGGAAATAATGAAAATACTAAAATAAATTAAAAGTATGTAACAAATAATCAATATGATATGATTTTATCAGTTCTTCTATAAGGTTAATTTTGTTGTGAGGATATTGTAGTAGTAGGTACTATTTGCGTACAACAGGTGGCGAAAGTGCGATAGGGTAGTGATGTTGGTATGGAGAAATCATTCTTTTCATTAATTCCCCTTTAAATTAAAAAAAAAATTGCTTAAAATGAATAATGAGGTAGACATTTTGCATAGTCCCAAAACATTATTAATATAGGACTACAATGTTACAGTTTTGCTATGGATTTACATTCTTGCCTTGGGAACGCTTCTCCATTTTATTATGTACATACATTTCTAAAACGAATTACTTAAATTTAACAAACAAGTATTTCAAACCTTGAATTATCGTTTTCGGATTATTGAAGTCCATATACGTATATTTACTTTATTTTTTGCCTAAACATAAATAAAATTATTTATTAGTAATGTTTCTACAAATCCACATAAAATTGCGTACGTACATAATAACCGTTTACAACGATACGACAAACATTAAAAAAAACATAAAACCCATTTTCTTTGAATAAATCCAGCCGTAAATTCACACGTGCAATAAAAATATCATAAAAAAAATCAAATTCCAATAGAATTTATCTGTCGTCATAGAGAACGGTAATCCATTGACTTGCTTACGTAACTAATGGCTGTTTTCAGCGTTGCCTGATTAGTCTGAAAATCGAAGTGCGTGCGCGCAGTTTCCGCTCACGAGGTTCTGGAAGAATATTCTTTTTTCAAATTTTTGTGTTGTGATATTTGAATTTCGAATTATTCAGTTTATGTGCAGTGTGATTGGTTGATTTAAAAAAAAAAGAAATTGAAAGGTACCAATATTTTTATGTGTTTTGTCATTTATAATTTTAATCGTTTTCAGAAATTGAGAAAAATGTATGTGATATTGAAAATGAAACTATTGCGTCCTCAAATTATGTTTTATTTTTAGTCGCGCCTAAACAATAGGCCGTTTAATATTTCATATTCAAGAATAGTTCGATTTAAATATCTTGGGTAAATTAAATAATGCTGTTTTATTTCATTTAAAAAATATAATAAATTAAGCTTTAGAAAAATATAGTTTAGTCACATACAAGGGGCAGCAAACTTTGTAAAATACACAAATTATTCAATTTCAAATTTTGAAATAAGTACTTAAATCACGAGTACAACGGTTTAATTAAAACTGCTCTCGTTTTAAATTCAATGCTTCGGTAATAATAAAAAAAATATTTCCTTAAATAAATATTGCTGGACCTACGAATGTTCTAGACATTTCGAATAGTGTTCCGTTTAGGAATTCTACATTTATTGCCAAAGTGACGTCACCCGGCTCACGATGAAGCAATAACCAGGGCTCCACCGAAATAGAAACTGTTCCATTATACTCGTACTTTGTAATAATGTCAGAAAATATGTTGATACGTACAGCTTATGTTCATAGTACGAATGAAGAAGATACACTTAAAAAAAATCGCTAATCCTGATTATCCTATCTCTTTTATCCTTCTCTTATTTCCATCCCAAGGTAGTCGGTAAGAGATACGACCGCCTTTTGTACTGCTATCTAATTTAATGTTTTTTTGTCAAGCTTCTGTAGTGTACAATAAAGATTATAAATAGATAAATAAATCCTAGTAAGGATAACGGGTCAAACTGTTTAAAATATTGAATTGTCATCGGTCCTTAATAAGAATGCCAAAGAGTAAATCCGACGTTTTCAAAGGGGCTCAAAATCATGTTCATAGATTCCGTTACATACTAACTAACATACATACGTCTGAAGCTAATAAAAGCGTATTAAAAAATCAACGATAATAGTGCAAAAAAAATATTTTCGGCACACGATTAAGTATCTGTATCTGTATCAGCCCATATACGTCCCACTGCAGGGCACGGGCCTACTCTACAATCAAGAGAATCGATTGAGAGTGGTTAGGCCATATAGTCCACCACGCTGGCCTAGTGCGGGTTGGCGGACTACCATACCTACCGTAGAAATTCTTTAAAATCGCTACGGTATGCAGGTTTCCTCACGATGTTTTCCTTCACCGTTAAAGTGCGTGGTGATTGACTATCAATACACACATAACTCCGCAAAGTCAGAGGTGTGCCCTGGGATTTGAACCCGCGACCACGATTAAGGTAAAGATCATTTCGTTGTCAAATAAAGAAATGTATGTAAAGTTAAAATAAAATAACCTAGGTAAACAATAACCTGCTAGTGTAAACTTTAAAATACACTTCGTAGATAATTCATTAGGTAATACATTTTTAACCAGATTTGATTGGATTTGTATTTCCTAACTCTTAGTGCAGAATAACAACAACAAGAAGTATCCAAGTGTTATAAGGCCAAGTGAAAAAATTACTTATAAGTATTCTTTGTGTGCAAATATCGATCACGCTTTAATATATCTATGAAGTCAAACTATTAATGAATATTTTTCATTAATAAAAGAGTGGTAGCAATGTATGTTCCTATGTTTCCAATTTTTTTATTACTATACATTTTTTATTGCAATAAAAATGACATTCGTCTTCTTTATTATGGTATACAAAAATGAAAACTTATGAACACGAATTTCTTTGCATAGTATGAAAATAGATTGTAACCCAGTTCGGGTTCGTGGAAACATATCCGCATTATGTACGTGCGTTCGGACGGTTCAAACATAAATATTGAAACTATCTGAACTGATCATTTAACAGTAATAGTTTTAACTGTTGTAAAACGCACTCTCGAGTCTCAAGACACAAGCTTACATGCTTAGTTTGGGACTCGTAGATTTATGTTCCATTGTACGCTGTATTATTGTGAGTAAAATAATTGTGAATTGTAATATATTGTATAAGTGAAATAAATAAATAAATAATAAATAAATAAATAAAATATCCGATGTCAATAAATACACCAATCAGTAACACATGCATGAATCTACGTTAAGATTATCTTGTAGCATCAGAAACTACGTGAGAGTTTTCAGTATCTCAACACCCAGACCTGAATCAAAACCTTCTGGACTACATAATCATTTATGTCTTCATACATAAACTCACGCCTTTATCCCAGAAGGGGTAGGCAGAGGCCGGAGGCGCCACTAGGACACCCACATTTCGCCTTGTATGTTCCGTCCCATGATGTGATAGGGGGCGAGCCTATCGTCATATCGTATAATATATAATTATAATTATATTTTGAAGGAAGTTAAATTATTAAGGTTTAGATGGTTTAAGGTTAAGGTGGTGCACCTACGAGGTGGTCAGACGACCTGGTTAAGGTTGCAGGAAGTCGCAGGATGCAGGCTTCCAACAGGTCGATGTGTAGATCCGGGGGAGGCCTATCTTCAGCAGTCTACTTCCTGTGATTCCTGATAGATGGATATTATAATCTTGATGTGTGGTTTATCCCACGCTCACGAGGGTTGGACAATGTGACCATTTAGCTTTTTTATGGACACATCATACAGGCAAGCAGGAGAAGAAAACATTGGTACTGCTAACTATATTAAGGCGAACTTGATTCACGCATCACATTCTGTCGACAAATTGATACCTCAACATTCAATTCAAGCTTTATTCTAAAATACACGTAAGAATGTCCTATCTTTTTTCCTCCTCTTATGTCAATCCCTTGGTAGTCGGTAAGAGATTGCCTCGAGCGATACGACTGCCATTTGTACTTTTACATGCTTTTATGTTAAATATTCGTTTAGTTGTTAAGATTTATTTGGTATACAATAAATAACAAAATAAATATAATGCAACATACTTTAAAAAAAAACGAAGCCAAAAATTGGTACATACATACATAAACTCACGCCATTATCCCCGAAGGGGTAGGCAGAGGCGCCATTAGGACACCCAAATTTCGCCTTGTATGTTCCGTCCCACTATGTGATAGGGCGCGTGCCTATCGCCATATCGGGCACAAATTCCTGACTCCGGGCTGATAATGAATAGAAAAATCCTATATCACTTTGCCCGACCCGGGACTCGAACCCGAGACCTCAGCTTTGTAAATGTACCGTAATACAACTACGCCACCGAGGCAGTAAAATATTGGTAATTTGTAAATACTCTGTAATATATCCCAAATTCCCAGTACGTCTGTTGGTTGGATATTAGAAACTGCCAGATGCCGAAAAATATCACCGTACACGACGATGGAAAGCCCCCCATAACCAAGTAAGTGGCTCGCTTTTCAATCTCAGCCTGTGTACAACTGTTTCAAGCAGGCGACATAATTAAATCGACTTGTTATAGTTCAACGAGTTAATATTTTGTAAAATTAAAGTTTAATAGAGAGGCTCTTATTCCAGCATTCATTTTTATCCCTCAATAAAACTGTCAGTTTCTGCACGATATATTGTCAAAAAGACAATAATACAATGGAATGCGTACGCATTACTTTCTTGTGAATGCAAATATACAGTAGACATGTATTATAAAAACTGGCACTTTTATTACATTTCTACATGATCTTTTTATTTTAAAAGTAAAAAAACTAATCGATGACAGGCACTATCGATTACGATTTAAAAAGACCTATTTCGATATTAAATAATTAAATTACGCAAAAAATATATATATTTGTTACGAATAATTAGTTAATAATTAGTTACGAAATATCTTTATTTTTTCATGAAAGTACACATACACTGATACAAAAGTAGAATAACTAAATTACAAAAAATATAATAACACTTTAATCAACTGCCTTTATTATTTTAATAATTATTTTTATGAATTGAATCTATTCATATGATTTTTTCAATAATTGTAAATTGATAATGCTTTTGTTTTATTTGATGAAAATATTACTAGAGATTTTCTCCATATATTATTGAATATAAATTATCTTCTCGAAGTACCACACTAGTTAGCGAAAGGGCACAATCTGACCGAAATATCGATAACATCATTCGATTGTCAGTATCGATATCAAGCTTAAATTAGAAAAGAGGTGAGACATTTGGCACGAGATCAGATCATATAATTCTATAATAGTACGTTAT
This sequence comes from Deilephila porcellus, assembly GCA_905220455.2. Lineage (NCBI taxonomy): Eukaryota > Metazoa > Arthropoda > Insecta > Lepidoptera > Sphingidae > Deilephila > Deilephila porcellus. Next base: position 10,331,099 of record LR999987.1, read on the forward strand.
CCAGTGACATTTACAACAAAAATAAATTAGTGTGCAGTTTTAAGTGTCTTATAAAATTCACTTTGCCTAATAGTTTTATTAATTTTGCTAATTTTTTTTCAAAATATGTGCTAATTTGTTTCTCTTGGAAGCTAAATATATTTAGTTAGATTTAACTACTGGACATATTGTGACTTAACATCTTATGTCTCAGTATGGCAGTGGAATGCCAAGCAATGCTTTGTGATTCATGGTGTCGTTTGGTTTTCTACTGTCCATGAGCGGTCGTATCATCAGGCGGATGGCATGCTCGTCTCACCATTCATCGCAAAAAATGCATCTTTCTTATAAGGCCTTGCTAACGTATACTACAATATGCCGAGCACAGATTAGCAAAGTTAGAATAATCTATAACTATTTAAACTCTCAACATGCATAAACCCACAGTTACTGAGCGTATTTCCGTCCTAAAGGTGATAAGGGACGAGCAAATCGCCGCGCCGGGCACAAATTCCGGTCCCAGGCAACTTATAAAATTCAGTTAAATCGAAAAATTTAAATAGAGTGGATTAGTCGATTTGGGATTTGAACCTTGGACCTCATGGTTCACAGTCCATACGTGCCGCTATTAGACGTAAATATTAAACTGTAAACATAACATAATATTCATTGTGTCTATTTCTCGTTATAAGTAGCGTATATTAAAATATATTAATTCTGTTTTATTCCATAAATTACTCTTTGTATTTCAAAACATTTGCCTGTGATATCAAAAATATATACGCATTGAAATATTCTACAGCTAGATATAAAAAATATAGAAAAGATTTTGTTTATGATTTTACATAAAATATGCCAAATGTGTATTCTATAGAAAACATGCCATTATACTGATCAGTGCCCCTAGCCGGAACATTTTGCAGTATCTTAATAGAATAGTAATAGTAAAATTTTGTATGGGAATTTAAACAGCGCCATTGTGAGCGTATTTGGAACTAAAATTTCACAGCGGGAAACTTTTACTTTACTATACGAGAATTACTATACGATACTTCAAAATGTTCCGGCTAGAGGCACAGTGGGCCTACTCCTAAAACCTAACTATATTTGAACTAGTCACATCAAATGACAGCTGAATCAAATTCGACATAGTAAAACTGTGCGCCACCCTGATTGGCTCGGTGGCGTAATTGTACTACGGCACGACTACAAAGCTGAGGTCTCGGATTCGAATCTCGGGTCGGGCAAAGTGATACTGGATTTTTCTATTCATTATCAGCCCGGAGTCAGGAATTTGTGCCCGATATGGCGATAGGCCCGCCCCCTATCACATCATGGGACGGAACGTAAAAGGCGAAATGTGGATGTCCTGGTAGCACCTCTGCCTATCCCTTCTGGGAAAAAGGCGTGAGTTTATGTCTGTATGTATGTGCGCCATCCTTGCAGCAAATAGTACATACCAAAATGACAAGTTTTCGGCCCTTATCTGCACGAGACGAAATCAAATGTCGAGCGTAGGCCTACAGGTGTTTGTACTAATTTCTCGATGATGTCACGGCCCTTTTTTCAACTATCTATAAGTGCATCCATTTCATAATGAGCCACAATCAATTAGACAATCTAGATCATTAGCTCCAATACCGTGACCTGATTTTTTGCACCTTCTGTTGCCAATACTCTTACGTCTGCAGTCTTATCGTAAACTCTGACATTATGGGTCGTAGTTCAGTTGGCAGACACTGTGTGACGTAGAAGTCCCAAGTTAGAGAGAGATCTCGTTAGTAGAATAATCAAGTGAAAATAGGTCTTTGGAAAACTGGTCATTTCTTTACATGTTGGGAAAGGTATCGTCGCTGAGTTGCGATCAAAAATAGTATGGGATACCATAAAATCTAAAAAAGGTCTTTTAAAAATATATATTTAAAAAGTTTAGTTATTATAAACTTGCCAGTAGGCAGGTTTTAAAGCCATTATTAGCGGATATAAACACACATAAATATAAAATACACATATTGGTAAAAAATCGGATGAGATCCGCGTGTTCGGTTGATTCAAATCGCGAAACACATCTAGGTATGAATTTTCCAAATCAAGTTTATGGCACAATAAATATTTAAATTTGTTGATAGTCAAATACCATAGTTAACTCTTACAAGAATGTTTATGGTCTTGAAGTTGATAGTTCACTTACTGGACGAAACTAGGTCTGTCATCACTCCATTGCTAGATTCTATGAATGGATGTTAAACTTGTCGTACAAACTGAAACTGTGTAAGTGGCAAGCGAGAGGAACAGAAAATAAAACTATAGTAGAATTGGAAAAAAAAGAGTGTAACAGGATTTAAAATTATACTGGGTGTGTTGGTAGATCAGCTTAAATATGGATACGGGAGTACTAATGATGGGAATTCTGCGCGACGATTTTTCTCTAATCACGAAATATCAGCAGAAATAACTGGCATATGCAAACATTTTATTCATAGACTATGGATCATTTTGTTGACAATATAATAGGCAAGGGCGCATCCAGCGTTCAAGTTAGAGGGGGGACATATAGTTCTAAATAGTTCTAGTCAGAACTCTGGACGTACTTGAATTAGATTACAATTATACATTTAAAAGTTATTATTTAAAAGTTTGTTACACCTGTGATGTTAACGATTTTTTAAAGTGAAGTCAAAAATATATTTTAAAAATCTGTCAATCGGGAGTCAGTCCAGGGGGGATCCGCCCTTGCAGTGAGGTGGATGGCTTAGATTCTTTCAATCTAACTCGCAAGTTGAACGACATGCTGTGTTTAGAAGTAGGCTATTTACGAGCTGATAAATTATGATGAACATAATTTAGCCACACGGCGAACAGAAGGACAATATTGGGCTGAAAAAAAAAACTTTTTGTTTCAGAATAATGGGGCACCAGAATGGCACTGGTGACTCGGCATACGAGGTAAATATAAAAATAATTATCACGCCATCTATTTATTAACAACACAATTAATTAATTACCTTAGCTAAGAACTAAGGATAACAAGTTAAACTTATACACCACTAGATGTCTCTGTTTTAAAACTCATCTCATAAGTAATTAATGACACTATTAAACAACAGATGGCGGTAATACCACAAAACAATAAGTAACATTTTCGCGCTAAGAATAACTTTGGAAAGTTCATTAAGGAACAGCTCAAATAACAATAGTATTGATTTAAAGCATCGTTGAGTTATTTGAAAGCAATGGAGGGATTTCCTATAGAGGTATGTATTTGATTTAGTTAATTTTTAAACTGACTGGCTTTCATTCGCTTGTTAACCTTTGGTATTATTTGAAACCCTGTAGCGATTTTAATATCTTATTTCTAATTACTTTCTAATTATTGAGATAACACATGAGTAATAAATAGTGACTTTTAAAAGTACATGATAATTTTATTCATCTAATTTTACTACAAAAATATTTTCACAGCAATTCACTGTAAAGTATCAAAAGTTATTAAACTATACTAGGTATAAATATAAAACAGATTTTAGATATAAAATATTATAGTTTACTTAATTTTGTAATGAATATTTACCCTAATTATTACATATCTCCGAAATAATAAAAACATAACATGCATTATTCACCATGGTTTCCAGGTGCGGGCCTCGGAAGACCTGGGCCGGTACATAGTAGCGGCTCGGGACTTATCTCCTGGAGACGTGGTGATCACCGAGCGGCCCCTCGTCTTCGGCCCCAAGGCCATGCCGGACCCTGAGGCCAAAATGCCTTGCGTCGGGTGTTATACGCCAGTCTTCACTGATATTGGAGAGAGATGCGCTAAGTATGTTAAAATAACGTTTATTGAACTATTATATTTTAAAGATTAATAATAATATTATGGTAAACGTATTTGGTTTACTTATTTCTTTTGTCGGTAGTGAACAGTGGAGTTTTTGGGTTCAATTCGAAAAACTGTTAAAACTTAGCGACAATTTTTGTCTGATGATTTCTTATATTTACGCGAATATCACACACTGTAATAATAAAACTACTTATTTTATGGATTTTATCGGGATTTGATTTGAATACTTTACAGCTTTCGTGGTCACACGCACAGACAATAATTATTCTAGATTACGCGGCGGACTGAGGTGCTAGTCACCCGCTCGGTGATTGTTACAATTACTACCTTCATTATTATAATTTAATAAAAGAAAAAGTTAGCTGTGCGTGATCCGTTCTACGCAGAAAGAACTCACTGTGTCTTAAGGTCTGGCAGTTGGTCTTCTGGCTTTAAATTTAATAAATGTGTAATAATCACTACCAACCTTATTCATAGACATTTAAAACCTATTTTTTTAAATATCGAACGTTTTTTCTTCTTCGCTAAAACTATATTATTTTCGTATTAGCGAAGCGTTTATATTACGTTCGAAAGGGACAAATCATTCGGTATCTAAAATAGGTTTTAAATCTGTCTATGAATAAGGCAGTACATATTTAATTTTTATGCAACATACTAATATAATATCAAGTTTAACACTACACTTGCGGTACAAATAATGTCAGTGATAGACATTGTTTTGTACTCTTTTACCTTTGCAAATCGCATGACCGTGAAGAATATTATCCACAGATATGAATATTATCGAAAGCCTCCGTGGCGCAATTGGTTAGACACCGGCTGTGAAACAAGAGGCTGCGGGTTCGATCCTCGCACCGAAACAAATGTTTGTGTGAAACACAGGTATTTGTTTCGGGTCTGGGGGTTTGTGAGACAAAAAAGGCTCTCGTAGTTCCTGATACTCACGACACAACACCCGATCTTGGTGAGGGGTCACGACTATGTACGTCTTGTTGGGTGTACATATTTATTTATTTTATTTATTTTACAGATGTGGTTGGCCAGTGTGCTCAGGAAACTGCCCTGGACTGAAGGATCCAAGACACCACGGAGTAGAATGCGACATCCTCAGCGTGCGGCCAGAATGTGTGCTCGATAATATGTCTGATTATTACAGGTGAGAGTAATATTACCATGTCATTAATCTTCTGTACTTGTTACTTTATTCTAGGCTATTTTTTAAAACTAATACGACAAAGTGCAACAATTATTAGATTTGCCAATTTTGATGATGCATTTCATATTGGAGTGCGTGGTGGCCTGTTGGTAACGGGCCAGACGCGGTTGCTATCATGTTGTTTGTGGTCGGGGTTTCAAATCCCGGGGCACATCTCTGACTTTTCGAAATCGTTTTTGTATTGATAGTCAATCACCACGCACTATAACGGTGAAGGAAAACATCGCGAGGAAACCTGCATACCACAGCGATTTTTAAGAGTTTCTTTGGTATGGAAAGTCCGTCAATCCGCATTAGGCCAGCGTGGTGGACTATATGGCCTAACCCCTCTTAATCGTACTCTCAATTGTAGAGGAGGCCCATGCCCTGCAGTGGGACGTAAATGGGTTGTTACAGTTTTCATATTATTATGAGTAGAGTTTTGATCATATTTAAATTTTCAAAGGACTGAAATGGGGCTACAATATCCTTGGAGTATGACCAATGATAGTCTTTATTTAATTTATTACTTCTTCATTTAAAAAAAACCTCCTGTTTTACTTAATTTTTACTATAGTAAATAATCTTTTGTAAACTCATAAATCCGATCCCGTATTTATCGATTCATCAGGCTACTGAGGATGATTATCTTCTATAAATACGCAGCACATGCACTGCTAAGGTTATGAGATTTATTAAGTTTCCTTATGAAGGTTTCGCCTTGCGAACCATTTGGTATGCAGACAGTCACGTGTCACATTAACTCGTTAGAATATAAACTTGATGTCAATGCAAATCTAATTATTAGAGATGACAGGAAAACCAATAAAAAAAATAGCGAGGAGCCATACCGACAAACGTCTTATTACTATTTATTTCGTGAGGATATATTAGTATCCTTGAAAGGCGTCAAAGTAATGTAATTAAAATTGACCGTCAAGATTCCTTCCTAAAATGTAATTCTTTTTTCCAAAAGAAAGTAGTTCACCCAAATTGGTCACATTTTAACATAATTTACAATTTAATAATTACAGGCATGATGCGTTACTGCCACTACGATGTCTGCTCCTCCAGAAAACAGATCCGGGGAGCTGGAAGAAATTGTTAGAAATGCAATCACATATGGAGAGCAGGACACCCGGAACTCAGGCTTATGAGTGAGTTGATTATATATTTTGATCATTTCAGTTTATGACTGGAAATAAGACTGAAAGTGATAATTTGTACTAGATCATCGTTTAATAATACATTTACTAAATTAATTATCATTTCAAATAGGTCATCAAATGTAAACTTAATGTGAATATCGGAACAATTCACCCAAAATTTCACCCAATTCACACAAATGCTAATACATAGTTTATTGTATAGCATATTGTATTGCAATGTAACCTATCCATGTTATTTATATAGTGACATACTTCTATTGATTAAAATAATTGTTCTTCTTTACAGTGAAGCAGACGAATTCATAGTTGAATATTTAATGAACAATTTTATCAGCAAACTTGACCCAGAGTTCAAAAAATACATACCAGAGGTGTCAACAGAACTACTCCACAGATTATGCGGAATAATGGACACTAACTCATTAGAAATACGTTTGAAGGAAGGCGCAGAATTGCTTGCTTTGTATGCAAACACCTGTTTAATTGAACACAGTTGCCTACCGAATACTAAACACACTTTCAATCAGACTCCAAAAGACAGAAACGATTTGTATACAATCACAGTAAAAGTGGTTCTTCCTATACATAAAGAAGAGCATATCGCTACAATGTACAGCCACGCTTTATGGGGAACCCAAGCTAGGAGACAACATTTGAAGGACACGAAATACTTCTCGTGCAAATGTCAAAGATGCAGTGATCCGACTGAGTTAGGCACTTACTTGAGTGCTATGAAATGCCTGGGTGAAGAAAAAGGGCCTTGTGACGGAATACATCTCCCAATTGACCCTTTAGATGATGAAACAGATTGGGCTTGCAGCAAATGCAGTGTCAGGATCGATAATTCTCAAGTCAATATGGTTATTTCCCAAATGGGCGATGAAGTGGATAACGTTTTAATGATGGGCGGATCTGTAATAATGCTAGAGAATTTGCTATGTAGACTTTCAATGTTTTTACATCCAAATCATTACCATTTATATTCGCTAAAGCATTCTTTAATCCAGTTATATGGCAGACAGCCAGGGCTAATGTCTCAAGAAGTGTTGGACAAGAAAATCAATATGTGCAAAGATTTGATTACTATAACTAAAATCTTAGATCCTGGTAATGCAAGATTAAGTTTGTACAGCAGTGTTATTCAGCACGAACTGCATTCAGCATTAGTCATGAAATCTAAAAAGGCTAATCCTGATGGAACTGTCAAATCTGTTGAAGAAATAAAGCCGTTATTGATTGAGGCTAAGACTGCCATTGAAGACGCGTTGAATTGCCTCAAAGATGACGATGAAGAAACATCTGGACAAAAGTTATCCAACGTTATAGAAGAAAGCAAGATTGAGTTTGAGAAATATTGTAAAGAAAAGAACATAATTGTATAAATTCTTTATTAGAATGTTAAAAAGTGGCTTACAACTAATATCACAGACATTTCTTTGATTAATTTGTTACATAATTCCCGTAATTATCAACCTTATTATTCCTAATACAAGCATTTACATTTTCTTAACATTGGTTTCATTAAAACATTCAAGAGGTATCCCAGCTTATTAGGATTAGAAAGTCAGTAAAGGCAATTTAAATTAGTAGCCTGATAGGCATTACTCCAACGTCGTAAAACAATATTTATTATTCAAATTCGAAGGACGGCTTTATAGTAACGCTTTAGGCTATTAAATTCATGAACCATTTGCAGATTTAAAGCTTGATATGAAGGTAGAATAGTCATTTAAAGTGGTGCTTTAAAAATATATTTAAATATAATATTTGAGTAATTTTTAGCCTCTTATTTGAAGTGTAAACTTGAAGATATCATACAAAATGTATACCGCTGATGGGAATCAATCCTTAATTAGCTTAAATAACTAGGTACTAGTCATTTGTCTATAATCATAATATTTTTTTGCCTATTTATATTTTCCTTTATGATTTTATCCCAATTACCCTTTTTACCATGAGCCAATTATGAAATTAATTCTTTTATTTTTAAGTAGCCATTCTTTCATCCAAATCTAGGGTACCAATTCAAGCCTGATCTAGCTTGGTCGTTACCCACACTCTCCATAATCCAGTCGGTGTACCTGGAGACCCTGGTGTAGACTCCTGGCATCTTTGGTCTAGCACATCCGCTGCCAGTTGACACTACTCCTACTACCATCACGTGGCGTTCGTCTTTTACCATGAGGGGACCGCCACTGTCAGCCTAAAGTGAAACAAAAAAATATTATCATTATCTGTTTGTCGATTGTTTTTATAGTACCGGTAAAATTATTAACACAAAGGCCCTGCGCAGACGACAGACTATCCGTGACGCACTTTTTAGTCTGTGAAAATAGAACCTATGCAATTATATGCAGTAACGCACACGACGCGCAAAAAGTCCGGCGCACAAAAAATCCGTGTAATTCGGGCAGACCGCACCGCGCCGCGGCGCGCCGCTCCGCACAAAAAGTGTGTGAAAAAAATTGAACGTTTGCTTCAACGCGCGCTAACGCAGACGGCGCACTCTTTAGTCGGCAATCTGCATTTGCTAGGGGTGGGTGGACGTAACGCACGCGATCTATTATCATGGCACCAGAGGTCGATGTAACTATGTTAATTCAAGAAATACAAAACAGACCAGCAATTTATGATACTTCTAAGGCAGAATATCATGATAGACATTTAAAAAGAAAAATGTGGGAAGAAGTGTGCTGTAATGTTTATTTGTCCCTTCAGTAATCTTTCCGAAAGTATAGGATGTACCCAAAATTCTCTATTTCTTCTTCTTTTTCTGTACTTCATGTACAAAATAATACTTCGCGATCTCTGTACGATTTCCATAGCGTCTACGTCCCTACAGCTCTGCCGACAAAATGATCGAAGATGTGCGTCGTGTGCGTTGAGTCTGTGAAAAATCCGCGACCGACTTTTTGCGCGCCATGCAGACTTTTTGTGCGCCGCAGACTCGATCGCTCAAAAAGTGTGCCGTCTGCGCAGGGCCAAAGAGATATTGTGGAAGTACCATGAGGGTATTGAATATTAATTGTGCTGTCAGTTTATCATGACTGTTTTCCTGCATCCTGCGTGCCATAGAGATCGTAACCCATGAGTGGTTTAATAGACAGCATTTTTTATACCAGGTCTTTTTTTATTTTATTGCATAGTTCGGCAAACGAGCAAACAGGTCACCTGATGGTAAATTATCACTGCCGCCCATGAACATCCGCAACGCTGGACCCTGCACGTGTTGCCGGCCCAATTGGGAGAGGAGTGGAAAGGAAAAAGGATGGGAGAGATGGGTACTGGGCATCGGTCAATCTCAGTTCAGTTCAGTTCTTGCTATTTGGCTTTTGCGGTGTTGCCATACCCCAATTCTGCCAAATCCGTCAATCTCACTCACCGAACGAAACGCGACAACAAAGCTGTCGCTTCAAGTCGATTTCCTTTAAGACAGTGGTACCGCCCCGGACGAGCCTGCCCATTCATGCAGTCATGACTGACAACAGCGTGGCTCTACCACTTCCAATACTACAGTCTACAGGTTCCATTTCATTCTGCTATACTAGTTTCTTTAACTATGTTAGGGAACAATTTCTTACCCAGCAAGAATCTCTTCCACCGTTTTCATGCCCAGCGCACATCTGAGTCGGGAATATTTTTACTTTGCTACCCTTTGACTGGTACCACTGGTTGCATTGGTCGTTTGTAACCACCGTCACTTCTGTCTTTTGAAGAATATTGGGTCTTGATCCTAAAAGGAAATTTAATTTAGCTTAGTTCATTGTCTTTAATTAGATGGGTAGTGTTTTTTTTATTACTTGCGCGGTAATAGCGCTTTTAATTAGCTAGACTATTAATTTAACTTAGGTAACAATGAAAAATATATATTACAAACTGATTACTAATAAGTTTTCAAAACCTATGAGAAATTAGCTATTTTCATGAATTTCAGGCAAAACTTAAGCCATTAATTTTCAATCATAGTATCAAAATGCTAAAATATGGACCTTGAACATATTGAATAATATTCCAAAATGATTGGTACCTTTATCACGGTCCTCATTGGTGAATCCCCACCCGGCAACAGTGGCCTCCAGACCACTGAAGTCGTTAGCTGAAGGTTGAGGCAAGCAGGCTGGGCGCAGCTCCCGAGACCATCTCAACTGTCTTACAGTCTTCAGGAGGGCTACGTCGTTTGACTTCCTGCTGCATCTGTGTTTAAATATAAAAAAAATGTGGATGATGGCATCTTATGTCTCAGGATGGCGAGTGCAGTGGAATGCATTGCTTTGTAAATTATGGTGTTGTTTGGATTTGCTCCTGTCCATGAGCGGCCGTATCGCTTACTATCAGGCGAACGGCATGCTCGTCTCGCCATACACCGCAAGAAAAACAAAGGGTGTTTAAAATTCTACTCAAATCAGAAGACTATTCAGGCGTATTAGTTTACGAGGCTCTATTGTGGACGCTGCTGACTGTGAATGGAGAGAGCGCGGCTCGATTCCAGGAACTAGACAAATGTTTTGCTAAAAATATTTTTTTCGCGTCTGTGTGTTTGTAATACCGAAAAGTCTCAAGTAGTTTTGGATACCCCAGATACCCGAAATTTTGATATTATAGGGGTTCAAAAAAATAATAAAAATTATCCGGTAGATACCTGTATTCTGGATGAGGCATTATCTTCGAGAGTGGTTCACTTTCGTCCCTGGCTGATATGTCCGTGTAACCGACCATCACTGACAGCTGTTTGGATCTGTAGAACTCATCGAATACACTGAAACAGAAATATGCACATATTTAATTAAATTCACTATTATTATGTTTGTAGAATTTTAATTTTAAATATTTCTGTTGGTGATTTACACATTTTTTTCTTCTAATGTATTCATAATTTGATGATTATGTTTATTGTTGATGTTTATACCGGTAAAAGATTACACTTTAATTTTTTTCACCCCAACAGGTCACTGTGGAAATCAATAGGGGAGGCCTATGTTCAGCAGTGGACTTCCTTTGGCTACTAATACCACTAATATTTCTAAGAGATTTACAAATTTTGCGACCATACTTACCTACAAACGCAGTGTCCTGCAGTCAAAAGCCACCGATCATTGATGACGGTGGCGCCGCACTGGTGCGCCCCCTGTCGCCACAAGCTAGCCGCCCAGGGAAACTCGGCGGGGAGACTGTCTACCCCACCAACAACACGACCGCTCCGAGACGTGTCTATCCCACATTCCACGTCGGCCACTGTGGAATATACGAGTATATAATTAATATACTCAACAGTCACATACAAAGACCGAACAGTCTTGTTGAATAAATATTTGAATATGGAAATATATATCCTCTTTCAAACCCCACGGGATTGGATGGGATAGAATATAGGGCATAATATGATAGGGGATATAAGAGGTCAGGATTGCATGCCTTGAGTCATGACATAGAATAAGGGGGGGATGTAACGAGACGGGACGAAAAAAGCAGTATAAAGGACGGCAGTCGTTGAGTTTAAATATTAAAAAAACAAACAATAAATACGCGAAATAATATGACTCTGATGTGGACTGTATTCTAAAAGTATCTGGACCCGCGCGAAGCCGGGTCGGGCCGTTCATTAATTCTATTATTAATTTTGTATTATGACCCACTGTCTATAAAACTTCTTTCTTGAATAAAATAAACTCTAAAACGACTGCCTCGGTGGCGTAGTTGTACTGTACGATTAAAAAGCTGAGGTCTCGGGTTCGAATCCCGGGTCGGGAAAAAGTGATATTGGATTTTTCTATTCATTATCAGCCCGGAGTCAGGATTTTGTTCCCAATATGGCGATAGGCGTGTCCCCTGTCCCATTATGGGACAGAAAATACAAGGCGAAATGTGGGAGTCCTGGTACCGCCTCTGCCTATCTGGGAAAAAGGCGAGAGTTTATGTATAGTATGAATAATATAAAACATACACAAATAAAAATTGAATCACAATGGTTGAATTAATAAAATTGTTTTATTCAATCACGTTATAACTTATTTCATGCACTACTTTCATTGACGTTGAAAAATTGGGCCTTAATTACGCAAACATACCCAAGATAAAATAGCAATCCTAATTAACTTTAACATTTAAAAACAAGTACAGAACCCCACACTCAACTTTGTGTAGCTCTTGACCAATTTTGCTACCGGTCAAAGCGGCTTAATCACCCACTTCGTTCAGTGACCCTGCGCTAAGGCTAACAGCCACTAGCGATTCCAAAACGAAATAAACACTCCACCCACATAACGATCCATGGCCAAGGTTACCAATAAAGAAGTCATTTTAACTGGAATCTTCCGTTATTCGTATATGTCATAGAAAATTGTTTTACATTTTTACGGATTTGTTGGAGTGCTGGCTATAGTGCAATTGTGCAGTTTAGGGTTCGATTATCATGACGGTTTATGACCTTAACAAATTTAAAAGTAAAACAACGACGAATGACAGGTGAAGTGATAAAATAGATGCTAAATTCCCTTAGTTTTAACGCCATATTATCAGTCTACATTGACCTGTAAAGATTACCCAAGTAATCTGGTTGTTGCCAATCAGCATAATCATTAAGCCAAAACACTAACCCAATGTATCTTCTTGGGGACTGTCCCAGTTTGTAACTCAATTCTTAGAAGACTATTAAAGATTTTTTATAGACTGGCGTCAACCTTTTGAAGCCTATTACCGGATTCTTTTACAATTGTCACGATAAAGTGACTGCAACATTCCTGGTGAAAAGTACAACAGAAAAATGTATCAGCCTACGTGGCGCAATTGGTTAGACGCCGGCTGTGAAACGAGAGGCCGCGGGTTCGATCCCCACACCGAGACAAATGCTTATGTGATCCACAGGTATTTGTCTCGGGTCTGGGTGTTTGTGAGACGAAAAAGTCACTCGTATTGCTGATATCCACGATACAAGACTTAATTGACTTCAATGTGGGGTCAGGATTATGTATGTATGGATGTATTTATTTTTTATTGTTTAAAAATAAAGAACAAAATAAGATCTCAAGATAAAGTACACAAATCGTTAGATTCAGGCCTTTCCAAGATGTTACTATGGAAATCCTTGTTGGAGTATTATAATTGTAGTTGGAGTAAATTTCCACAACATAATTAGTATTAACATAAATACATACAATACATACAACTGCAAGGCTCTTCCAATTTCGTTTGACCCACAAGCCCAAATTCGTAAATGGGTGACATATCTATTGCATCCCGACCTTGGCTGAGGCGTTTAATCATTTTTATTATCCTGGCAATGATAAATTTAATGGATTTACCTAAAGAGGTGCGGCGGCGGTCATTCAGCGTCCAACTTTGGCCTGACCTCAACAATGTTTCGTAACATCGCCAGTTATTATTGAATGTTTGTTTTAATTAAGATCCACGTGGTATTGATGAGTCGTCTTCCGCTATACTCTTTAGGTTATATTTGTATTTTACTTTGAATATGTTATTTTAAAACGTATGGTTTTAAATTTGGAAAAAAATCTATGGTATGTAAAAGTCCGCCAACTCGCACTAGGCCAGCGTGGACTATACGGCCTAACCCCTCTCAATCGTACTGACGATTGTAATTGGAGGCCCGTGCCCTGCAGTGGGGACATATATGGGCTGATACAGATACAGATATTATGTATTACCTGTATTTAAAAAAATGTATTTAATGGATAAATTCGTTCCATCGTAACTCAGTTCAAAGTGATGTTTATTCAATTTATTTTGTTTAAAAGAAAATAACAATCATAGCTTGTAAATGGCGTCAACTCCGTGGCGCAGTTGGTTAGACTCCGGCTGTGAAACGAGAGGCCGCGGGTTCGATCCCCGCACCGAAACAAATATTTGTGTGATCCACAGGTATTTGTTTCGGGTCTGGGTGTTTGTGAGACCGAAAAGTCTCTCGTAGTTCGATCTTAGTGTGGGGTCAGAACTATGTATGTGACTGTTGGGTGTATTTATTATTATTTATTATTATTAAATATACTTTATTATACACTGTGAAGCTGAAACACCTACTAAAGGAACTTATTTATAGGACCCGCACGATAAAGGTGAAAAGCAGTGATATTACGATAAATGGAAACCGGAAGGAGTATCTAACGATAAAGTAATACTATCGATAATAATATTTATGATAGACATCTTAAAATAACTTACATATTATATTGGGACCAAACATAAACTCGAAATACTTACATGTTGTAATATTCATTAGTACATACTTATATAAAACACGGCTAGTATTTTTATAATTTTAATAACTAAGAGCGATAAGACCGCCTTTTGTAAGTTTTTTTGTTTATATATTGTGTTCTTTATGTTTGTCACAGGTGTACAACAAAGCTTTAAATAAATAAATAAATAAATAAACTAATGTAGGTAGGTCTGATAACCGCCTATGGATAAGGCCATTAAATTACTGATATGCATGAAGCACCCCCCAGTAAGCGTTAGTGATGCGGTATTTTAATATTCGTATTCTTTTAAATGGTTTTTCAGCATATCTAGATATCAAATTTAAGATTTAGTATAGGTAAAAATAAAATACTTATTGTATGTTCATTGTGCAATTAAAAAATAAATAATTAGAAACGGTATATAATATCATAATCAGCATTGCTACAAGCAGCATCTGTAGCGTAAATAAAAAAAAATGAAATAAGTTTTCTCTTAAAGAAATATTATTTATTTATCAGTGATCGTTTCTTTTATAACACTTAATTTATGTTACAAGCACGCCGTTAAACTATTAGGTACTCCATAAAAAGAAGAACAATATTGAATGCAATTTTTCTATTTATATTTAAACAGATATTTAAATTAACTTGATCCTATTTTCAAATAATTGGGAAATTTATTTTTAATTTTAGTCATAAAAAGTGTACTTTGTACAATAAAGACTAAATGAATTAATAAAATATATCAATAGAATGTAAATTATAATTAATAACGGTAAAAAATTAAATTAATATTAAAGAACTAAACGAATTTATGATTTAAGCTCACTTTAAATAAATTAAAAACCAACTTACAATTGATATAACAAAACGCACAATCCAAATACACAACAAACACTAATAAACGCCACATTTTCACAAATTCAGTTTATCTTCTGCCGTTGATTGCGAGAGATATCCGTATTTATGTCACTGTTAAAATAGGTCTAGGATGAATATACGCGAATATGTGTCACGAATATGTGTCAAGACGAATATGTGTCAGATGTAGATGTCGGTGCACCTTGCGGCTCGCACCGACTACGACGCGTTTGATTTTCATAAGGATATATAAAGGATTCTATGATTTGTACTGAAATGACCCTCTCTGTTTCGTTTGGAGGCCTGACCCCTATAATGTTTTAGTGCGGCAGCGACGCGCCGCTCTGCCGTGTGTATCGATAATTTTTCGACGGTGAATTAAAATATAAATACACCCAACAGTCACATACATAGTCCTGACCCGACACTAAGATCGAGTTTTGTGTCGTGGGTATCAGAAACTACGAGAGACTTTTCGGTCTCACAAACACGCAGACCCGAGACAAATATTTGTGGGCATCACAAACATTTTTCTTCGTGCGGGGATCGAACCCACGGCCTCTCATTTCACAGCTGGTGGCTAACAAACTGTGCCAAATTTTTATTTTTATTTAAATTAGTATCCCTACGATGAGTTGGGTTCGACGTTACGTAATTTATGTGTATGTTAAAAAAAGACACCTATTATATTACTTTAAAGCTATCTGTTGTTTATGAACATTAAATTATTGTTCGCGAACAAAATCGCGGACTAAATCTAGAATGTTATAAATTAAGTAGTTTAACCATGTTAACTCTGATGAGTTTTGATTTTCGTGATTTATGTATATGTACGTCGTGGTAGAAGTGATAAAGAGTTATGTGCGCGGATTCGAATTTATGCGCTTCTCAATGGGCAACATTCCAAAATGATTTAAAACATTTCACCTAAGATATATGGCTTAATTATAGAACTGTACTTGAAATAATCTTTTCTGCAATAAATAAAAATATTTAAATACATATTTAAAATGCATATATTTATTCCCAACATTTTAATTCAGTTACAATTTTATTTTTGTGTCTTAGTCTAATTCAGAATATCTAGATTGCTAGTACAAAAAGATAGATCTTTTTCTAACATAATACAATCCTTTCAGTTATTTTTTTATTAGTCGATTAATATAATTATGTTTTAATTTAATCGCTTTGTAACAACCAAATATGTTATTTAAATAAAATAATCCTTATTAAATCACGCTACTACGACGATCAAATAAACTACTAGCAGGTCTAATTATATATATTTTTTAACTCGACTAAATCACACAGCGTCCGTAATAAAACTTATCGATAACGCATCGGGGCACGTCACTAACACAATTCATTGTCAGGTTCGCCGTGCAGCCTCGAAAGATAACGAGCGATTAGAGTGGCGGAACTGACTGCCATCACATGGCCATTATCGAAATATTTCTATACAATGTCAACGTTTTATGCCCTGGTATGATGTGGGTGTTTTTTGGCATTTCCGGATATAAAAAAAAATGGATTTTGAAAAAAAAAATATATCGTACAAAAAAGCTGCTTGCGTTTAATTTTAAAAGCCTCTGTATGGAAACTCATAAAATAGATCGCATTTTGAGGGGTGTGACGTTGAACAATGGGAAATCTTGGAAAGGATGATGATCGTTATAATAATGATGAAATATTTGTTGCCACTGTCTTATACCAAAATATTTTGAACAATGCGTACACTTGATGGCCGGTTAATGTGTACTTGAGTTTTGAGTTTTTGGGACATTTCCTATCTTTTTTTATTATTATAAGTCAGATATACGAGTACATTAGTATTAGTAACTATAATAATTTTTGTGCATATTTAAGTCCGATATATTTCTCTGCAATGTTTTCATTTTATATTTGATTATAACGTATTTGATTGTATAAACCTTTCGGACAAACATAAAAACTAATAATAATTATGTGGTTAAGAACTTCATCTGTTTCCTTTTCAGGCGTTATTTCGGGCCTTTATTACAATATCATTATATTATTTATTCATTTCCTGTTCACATGTTCCGGTCAATTTGCATTTGTAATCTAAGTTTCCTGATAACATCACGGTTTGTAGATTCGTTTTGAACAGCTTAAAAAAAATTGAATATACCTGAAAACATTCCATTAAAACAAAAAAAAAGTTAAATTATTCCATAAAATGTAAATGTAGTTAAAATTCAATGCTTTTCTGAAAATCCATAATTCATGGTCCCTCTACACACGGGACGCTCCTTATTCATCTTACATTTGCTTCAGTTGGTCAAGTTCACGCCTAAGTAGGACAACTGCATTAACTCTTTATTTTTATGTAAATTCATGTCATTCAAATAAATGTATTTTTTTAAAATGCATAGATCCGGCGAAGGAGCAATCAGCTCACTTATTCTAAATAATTTGCGCCGCCCCTGAACGTCTACATAGCTTCAGTCATAGATGTTGATAGTCATTGATGGTTTCTTCCAACAAGGAAGAGGAAAGAAAAGGAAAAAGGACCGCGAGAAGTAATAAAGTATTGAGCATTCGGCAAGTATATACATTTATCCTTCTTTTTGCCTGCCCTTAACCCGAAGTTTAGTTATCATTAGACGTTATTCCTTTAACTTAACGAAAATTATCTTCAAAGTTGTTATGACTAATATAATAATTGAGGGATTCATTTATCTCTCTATCTATACGTAGATATTAAATTTCATATCCAATTAACTTTTAAATAATTGGATCAGTATTAAATTCAATTATAGTTTTTCTATATGTCTAATTATTAGGGTAAAGTCGATCATTAATCATGGCCCTACTAGCTCTTGTTCATTACTCATCTGCGTTACTTGAGTTGGTCAAGTTCGACTAAGTGGAGCAAGTGCAACTTTATCTACTTATCTTTGATAGCATGGGTTTTAGCACTTTAACGCCCGAATATTCAAACGCCGTTTAAATATTATTAAGTTGTATTTAATTGCCCGCGACCCACTTAATCAGTACATTTAAGCGGGACTTACATTGTTAAGTGCAACATAATATTTAAGTGGCGTTTGAGACTTGAGTATTTGGCCGTAAATGTGTTACCATAGAAATCTTAATCAGATTTTGTATGGAAAGTCCGCCAACTTGAATTAGGCTAGCGAGGTGGACCATGCTCTAAGGCCTAAGCCATCTCAATCAATTTCTCGATTGTAGAGAAGTCCCGTGTCAGCATTGCGTGATTACTTGTTGATACAGTACAAAAAATAATAATAAATAAACCCAACAGTCACATGCATAGTCCTGACGCCACATTAAGATCAATTAGGTCTTGTGTCGTGGGTATCAGAAACTACGAGAGACTTTACGGTCTCACAAACAACCAGACCCGAGACAAATATTTGTGGGCATCACAAACATTTGTCTCCGTGCGGGCATCATGCCCACGTCCTCTCGTTTCACAGCCGGCGTCTTATCAACAGCGCCACATTGGCTGTCAAAATGTACATGATAATATGATTTTTACCGAAATGTAAAAAGAGAAAAATCTCATAGATCAATAGCGACAAACCGTAGCTTTACTAAATCCAGAGTTTTCAGAGCCAAATAAGAAGTGTTAGATTTAGCACTACCGGCGCCACGGAAGTAATTCGTTACGGCGCCCCCTATTTGCCATTCAAACCATGCAGAAACAATAAAACTGTGTCTGCTTCGTACCTTTATTTTTGGCGTCCTAGGCGACCGCCTAACCGCACCTCTATTACTATGAGTGCTATCAAGCCTATAATTAACCTCAGTTAGCAAGATACATACTTCTTCTACCTGACGTTAATCCCGGCTATTGCCAGGGTCCGCCTTCCGACTGAGCTTCCACCACTTTGCCCGATCTATACATTCATTCATACATAATCATCACGCCTGTATCCCATGGGGGTAGGCAGAGACTATGGATCGCCACTTTGCTCGATCCTGACATATAACTTTCGCTTCATCCACTTTTATCAGTCTCTTCATGCATTCTAGCAAGATACCATTTCAAAAGAGGGACTACTATGTTCTTATTTTCCTTTGTTGTTTGTGCTCTGGACTTTACGATATTTGGACGTGTCAATCACTTTTCAATCTGAAAACACCTTTTTCCTTCCAATTTTTAAAATCTCACGCGCAATTGGTTTATTCGGAATGTATAAATGAGTTAATGTGTACAAATTCACAGTGGGCTGTTGGTAACAAATCGGAAGCAGTTGCCGATATGATGGCCGCGAGATCAAATCTCTGGAGACCTTTCTGAACTTTTGAAATGATGTGTTTATTGGTGGTTAATTAGCACGGACTTTAACGGTGCAGGAAATCATAGAGGAAACCCGCACACTATGTACATTTTAGCAATTTTTTTACGGTATGTTAAGAGACTTAACGTTATTACGGGCTAATACAGCACAGTACAGTGATGACAGTCATGTTAAACTCCCATACATTGCTTATCATCTCGTCCTTCGATTATAAATACTACAAATAGGAACTGCAATAACGGAAAATTGTCGCGTATGGTGGTAGATACCGCGAGGTCGGGTGGAGGTCGCCCCTACTTGCTATTCCGTGTAGCCCGCACGTGTATGTATTACTATTTTATCTATCTTATTATGGGTAAACATTGATTTCATGATTATTTAGTAGTGTTGTTTAATTCTCCTTTTGTTTACAAAAAGTAAGAGCTGATTTATAGATTTTAGGATTATTTTATTTATTCATTTGTTTTAAAATGAAAGCCTTAGTGGCGCAGTTGGTTAAACGCCGGCTGTGAAATGTGAGGCCGCGGGTTCGATCCCCGCACCGAGACAAATATTTGTGTGATCCACAGGTACTTGTTTCGGGACTGGGCGTTTGGGAGACCGAAAGTTTCTCGTAGTTCCTGACACCCACGACACAAGACTCGATCTTTGTGTGGGATCAGGCCTGTGTATGTGGCTGTTGGCTGTATTTAATATTAATATTATTATAAATTATATTTATCTAAACTATCACATGTACATTGCCACTTAAATTGATGTTAAAAATAATGAGTTTGTTAATGAAATTAAAAGTAATAAAACAATGGGAAAAAATATATAAACAATGAGGCACTGGATGCGGAAACTGCGCTACTATTGTATGGTAATCATGGGAATTTTTGACAATTTGTTTACACAAATATTATGGTAATATGTGACATCTATGGCATCCGAGGAGGTAAGCAGAATAACAAGCACCGCATCCCATTTCTAGAACAGCAACTCCAGTCCATGTTTAGGGACGTTAGTGATGTAATAGACGGGGAAAAGATTGTACGAGAAGACGAACATTCTTTTTCAGTTTTAATCCCGCTCTTACGTAGAGTTGAAGCAACATTTTCTGTACAGAATGTACAATGGTTTTTTTAGTGCATGCCATTAGCCTGATGGTAAGCGACACGACCGCTCATGGACAGTAGCAAAACCAAACAACACCATGAATTACAAAACAATGCTTTACATTCCACTGCGTTCGCCATCGTGAGACATAAGATGGTTAGTCTCATTATGTCCAGTAGTTACAATGATTTGACATTGAATTTAAGAGAGAAACTTTCAGGAACAGGCCATTATAGCCTTTTTTTTTCTTACACGAGTAAATCCCTTTTGCGGATCCATATAGGTATGTCGGGCTCACCGTTATAATACAAATTAGAACGTACTACCGACTAAAACCCCGTGATATACCGCTATCTCCTTTAAAACAGGGGGCGTGGGATACGCGTGAGCTTGCAACCACAACCCTCTAGGAGTTGGTCCTAAGAGGACCCGCTATATAGGCCATTATAGCCTGCTGGGTCTTGGTAGATTTCGTATAGATCTAAATTCTTATGGAGATATGCAAGCAGATTTTGTTATTTACATTATGTTATATTATGATTTTTTTACATTTACGCGAATGTTACATCAAGCGACAATTAACGAATAAAATAAAGGTTATATGTATAACAATTCAGTTTCATTTCGTCGCGCCAAAAAATACTGAATCCCTAACACATACGATAGCATTTACGATTGTCATAAAAAAATTAAACTCATTGAGATCAAGGACTTCGAATGTGCACCTTGAAACACTACTTTAAAGCAGTAAAATTTTATTGGAACAACCAAATTCAACAGACCCCTCTTTTGTGAGTGCCTTCATACATTGAAAGGTCTTTGAAAATGGTTAGTTGTTTAAGGCAGTTCAGAATCGGTCATTAAAACATAATCAGGGAGTTATATCTACTTTTATGTATGAACTCATATTTATTCAAAACATATTTACTTTTTTCGTAAAATTTATTTCCTTCATCCTTGACATTGGTCCCAACATATTTTGAGAACGTCCTGATACCAGCAGTAATTGGATTATTTTTCACATAAGATACCCAGGTACGCTAGGGTATAATAAACCAAATGCTTTCTGCAAATTCCGGTTAGAAATATATGTATCCGTTTTTCTCATTGCAGATATCAGTATGTTCATATAAGCAGGCATAATTGTGTGACAGATGATTAACTCTCGCCGGTACATGGGTTATTCTATGATACGAAACGAAGTTCGAATCTTCGGACGTCGTACTTATAACTGTACGAATGTCCCTAGGTACTCTACAAAATATTCGAATCCTCTATCGTACGTCGAAACCATAAAATAAGTTCGGAGTGAATGATAAGCGTCATAGAGAATAGTATTAATTTTTAGAAGTGGAAAACTTATAACTTACTTCGACCGTTCGAAATTCGAACTTCGTTTCGGATCATTGAGTAATGCCCCGAATTTTGAACTAATTCCCTTTTACACTTGTCAACGCCATTATCAAAGGACTGACTACTTCAGTTTTTTTCTCATTATTTTGAATAAAAAGTGAGGTTATTATTATTTTACATACATTTATAACGAGTCGGAAATATCTGTGAACCTACCTGGAATGCGGTTCACATTTAATTTTTTTGTGTTCCCCTATCTACTATGTTATTTTACATTAAAAACGTTTTGAGATGGATGCGAATTCTATTTTTTAATCTTTTTTCTATTTTAATTCAATTTGTTCAACCTATATTTTGAATTTGCTAAACTTATGTTGCAATGACGTCAATTATTCAGGTCCACAGATATTTCCGACGGTTAATACTTTCTTTCTAAATATTTTTGTGGTGACTCGAGTAGCGTCTGCACTCGATGCTATTTCAAATAATTTCAGTGATTATTGATCCTGGCTCCCAGGAGTTACAGTTGTGGGTGGGAGAGCATGATTTGCATGCATAATGATAAGCAGTTTCACTGACCCTATGTGTATAAACGTAGAAATGGCACCACAGAAAAATCTATAGATTGTAATGTTATTGCCATCACTTGGAAGTGAAGTAGTACTATGAAGATGATACTTGTTATTGGTGTATAATAAAACATTAACGGCCTTATTCATAGACAGTTTTAAAGCCTATTTTAGTTATCGAATGTTATGCCTCTTTTGAACGACATTAAAATTCAGTTTAAACGAAGAAGGCAAAACATTTGATAACTATAATAGGTTTTGAAACTGTCAATTATAGTGAGCAATAAAATCTTCAAATTTTGATAATAATAAAGCATACACAAATGTCATATAAATGTAAATGGATGAAACATATTTCAATTGATTGCGGAGGTCGAAGACTCGAGCTTATATTTTTGAATTCATATACGTAATGTGTTTAATAGTTTATTGCTTACTTTAAAGAAATATGCGATAATCGCAGTACATAAAAGTTTTGTATAAGAATTTCTATTGCACTTAATGTGCACTAATACGTTTTGGATCAGCGTGATTAAGAACGGCCTTCACCTCGTAATTCCATTGCTTTTAAATCCCAAAGGACCTTGTTCACCAGTGCTACATATAATTGACATAGAATGATTTACATTATTATAGTTTCCATTTACAATCAAGGAATCTACTTTAACTCAGATAAAACACTTTACGTTACTGTAATGTATCAGCCCATATACGTTCCACTGCAGGGCACGAACTTCCTCTACAATCGAAAGTACGATTTAGAGGGGTTAGGCCATTTGGTTAGGCCAAGTGCGTGGTGGCCTGGTGAGCGGACCAGACGCGACTGCTAACATGAAACACTTTAACCATACATAAATTTTTCCACCACTTTCAAGGACGTCAATTCCAAAAGCAATTGAATTGTTATAAATTCTCGCTTCAAATGAACGCTCACATATTATACAATAATGCAAGTCCGCCAAGGCGATGCGTGGACCGAATTAAGTGCCGACGAATGTGTTACACTGCCATGGCAAAGGTCACGCAATTGGGACAATGTCAGATGCAACGCGATGCGATTTGGATGCATTTGTTTGTTTTGATAATGTCTAGTAGTATTTGGGGATCAAGATTTTTAAATTGAGAATTATTATCAGTGTTTAAAAGGGAAAGTAGACCATAAGTAGAAAGCCGGAAGGTGGAGGGTGAAACATGTTTACTGCTAATGCAGATTATCTTAATCATCTTCTAACTATTTTACTCCTTATACGTCATCTCTTTCGCATAACACGTTCCATATCAGTAATTCGTCTAACGTGTCATTCTACTCATCTTTCATCATAACATTCAAATCCTACATCTATCTACCCGCAGAACCCAAACACAGATAATAAAAATCAATATCTTTCTAGATTCCGAGTGTCATGTGTGATTGTCACTGCCACATAAACATACAACAGGTCGCAATATTTACAGCAATACAATCTAGACGTGACAAGTGGCTGTACTTAAACCTTAAATATATCAGTAACCATTATTCTGATGTTATTCAATTTGAGTCAAATGTATGCGGAACCTGCGGTGGAATTTTCGTGTTGATGATACTGCCCAGCAACCTGACACTTGGGTACGCCATGCCATCTGCATGTCTGTGGTGGTTATCTTATCATACGTCCGTTGCCAAAGCCTCGTCTGTTATGTAATATTTATTTAGCAATAAGATATAACCACGTATGAACGCGTGTAGGAATTTAGATTAATTGTTTAAATAATTGTATAAATACATTTTATAATTTTTTAACACTGTCCTCTCTTTCTCCTTCTCTTAAATCCATCCCATGGTTGTCTGTAAGACATTGCTTTATGCGATAAGACCGCCATTTGTACTGTATTTTTTTTTTGTTTTTTTATTTCTGTATGTTAATTTTCTATGTACAATAAAGATTTAAATAAATATATATAAATAGGTTTGAATGGCATTAAAATATGGATACCGACGACCTAGTCCCCATAGCGGGAAGGAGCTGGATGAGGACTGTCCAGGACAGAACAACCTGGCGTGCATTAGAAGACGCCTACACTCAGCATTGAGTGAATACATAGGCCGAAGAAGAAGAAAATATGGATCATTAAACCAACATGTTTCATTTTTACAGTCAGCACGGTGCGTCAGGAGCCGGTACCGTTGATTAAATGGATGAAGCTCCTCATACCACTAAAACTTTATAAGCGCGAGACGCGTTGTGCGCTTACCATCTTGTCTGCCAAAGTTAAATTCTTGGTAACGGCCTATGTTTAGCTATGGAATCCCTGTAGATGTAAATTGTAACTACTGGACATAATGAGACTGAACATCTTATGTCTCACGACGGCGAACGCAGTGGAATGCAAAGCATTGTTTTGTACTTCATGATGTTGTTTGGTTTTGCTACTGTCCATGAGCGGTCGTATCGCTTACCATCAGGCTAATGGCATGCACAAAAAAAACCATTGTACATCCTGTACAGAAAATGTTGCTTCAACTCCACGTAAGAGCGGGATTAAATATGTTTGTTTCCCAAATAATAAATAAATAAAATAAATAAATAAATTAAGACGTTAATCGTCATTATGGAGTCTAACGGACCTTTGCGGACACGTAGCTCGGTAGGTACCTAATAGTTTTCCGATGACAGCGAAAATAACAAAAAAATTATTTTTCAGCACATGATAATATTATGAAGTAATTTTTTTTCAAGAAGGCACTTGTACCATTGTAAAAAATATAGAAGTTGATAACAAATATTCTGTCATCAATTAAGAGGCTAAGCCATAACCTATGGAAAGAGTACTACGACAAAAGGTCCAAGGAGAAAGGAATATGGTTCAAAACCATTCAGTCTGAGCCCCTAAACTCGCCGTGGATTGACGACAGCCGTCTTTGTAGGCAAGACCTAGTTTTGCTGCTACGACTCCGCTCCGGACACATTCCACTGAATATGTTTGCCCACCTCATGGGTAAAGCGACGTCGCCACTGTGCAGCGTCTGCTTGAAGAGAGAGGATGCCTATCATATCTTGATGGAATGTGTTAGGAATGAGACTCCGAGACGGTTAATACTACAAGACAGTTCCATTGGACAATATAATTCATGTTTGTCACTTCCTATAAATGCAATGACAGAAAAGATATTAAAACTAGTCAAGTGCGGTTTGTCCGGTAGATGAAGAGACATTATTTTAATTATAATCATGCTTTATCTATTTAGCTATAATCAAACAAGTATATTATAATCACACCTTATCTATTGCAGTTATATTGTATTTTATGCTATGTTATAATGATGATGTTATATTAGTGCGGCATATTCGCTATGCGAATAAGCACTTCAAATAAAGAAAAAAAAAAAAAAAAAAAAACTGGCACATGATGCAGCCGGTGTAAATGCATTTGCCATAAAATATTCCAGATTTATAGTATACATTCCGATGGTGGAATGGTGGCAGAAAAAATCAAGTAGATTGTGGCGGCTTGTCGGAAATTCCGGGGATAGCTTTCATGTGTAAAACGAGTATTTAGAGATTCAATGCTTGTACCAATTTAAGAATTGACCAATACAATACGCGTATTGTGATACAAGGCCAATAATAATATTCTTTTTGGTAACGATTTCAGGTTTTAAGAAAACAAATTGTATCTATATGTAATACAAAAATTATATAATTATACGATACGATTACAAAGCTGAGGTAACGGGTTCAAATCCCGGGTCGGGCAAAGTGGAAATTGAATTTTTTTATGCATTGCCAGTCAAGAAATTTTCAGGAATTTGTGCCCGATATGGCGATAGGCTTGCTCCCTATCACATCGTGGGACGTAACATACAAGGCGAAATGTGGGTATCCTGGTAGCACCTCTGCCTACCGCTTCTGGGAAAAAGGCGTAAGTTTATGTACATATGTATGTATAAAATGATATATCTGCCTACATACGTCTCACGCATGATGTTATGACGCATGATGGATGAGCATACTTGATACCACAACTATGATTGTGAAGGGCTTAATTTTTAGTCAATTGAAATTCTTATAATCTCTTCTTGACGCCGCGAAGAGAAAAAAGCTACGACGTAATTCTTAGCAATATAGAGATAATTCAGCAGATGTCATCGTTTTATAATAATAACATTTATCTATATATATAAAAATGAAACCCGTTTCGCGTTGTCACGGCATCACGTGTGAACGGCTGAACCGATTTCGATAATTCTTTTTTTAAAATGTTTGTGGAAGTCCAAGGATGGTTCTTACGGCGAGAAAAAATCGAATAATTGCCGGAAAAACCCTAAAAACAGCCCTTTTCTTTTCCCCATACAAACGTTTTCTAACTAAAATGAGCTTTATTGCTATTGTATAAAGTTCATATTGAATTACAAACACAAATATATATAAAAATGAATTGCTGTTCGTTAGTCTTGCTAAAACTCGAGAACGGCTGGACCAATTTGGCTAATTTTGGTCTTGAATTATTTGTGGAAGTCCAGAGAAGGTTTAAAAGGTGAATTTGGTCCACTGGAAAATGTTTTTTTAACTATATTTTGAAGTGAATCTTCTTCATACAAAATGTTAATAGGTTTCGCAACTGTCAAACATTTCATGTTCATACCGTCGATACAGTAAACTCTTCCCTCAAATTAAAGAACGTATTTAAATAAAGGTTTCGAATCGACAACATATATCCACAATATTCGAATAATGGCGTATTTTAGATTTTAAATATGTAGAATAATGTCATTAATGAAAATGGATTGACATTTAAATTGGCTGTCAAATGTTTATGCGTGTGTTCAGAAATGCATTTTGTGTAAACAAAACTTCTTTTTAAAATCGGAAATCACTTTTATCACATTTTTTTACAATGTCCTATTCTTCACCACCATTATACGAGTATAATTTAAAATCACATAATATCATAATCCCCGGAACTACTGAATCGATTTTAAAAATTCTTTCACCGTTTAAAAGATATAACATCATGAGTGTCATAGGCTATAATTTTTCCAAAGTGGTTGAAAAAAGGGTTGGAATGTTGTATAGAAAATCAAAACCAGTTAAGTTGTTTCTATGAAAAATTATATTTCAGCTCTTTATTACAAACGAAAAATAATGGCAACCAACAATTTTAGAAAAGAAAATTATTGATGTGAAATAAGGAATGACATGTTGTATGGAAACCAAAATCGCTGAAGCGTCCGTATTACTCATCCGATTTTCCATAACCGCAATCTTTGAAGTTGTAATGTCAAAAAATTGTAAGGCACACTATTTGGGTATATAGCGATGGGATAGAATAGAGTGAGAGGGACGGGATAGGATTGGATAGTTGACAGATTTCATTTGATGGGATAGGACGAAATGTAAGGGCACGGGACGAGACAGGATGGATAATGAAAAGAAAGAACGGGACGGATCGGGAAGTGACTTGACTGACGGGACGGGACGGAATTGAGGAGGACAGGTCATAGTCAAAAAAGAAGCGACAGTAGGGTAGCTACGTCAAGTTTAGGTTTCAAGAGGTTTAGGTATACAAGAGTTTGTACGAAAAATAACATCTATCTGATGTGGAGTTGAATCAAAAGATATCTGCACCCAGGCGAAGCTGGGACGGGCCGCTAGTTTCAGATAAACATCCATACATTGAAATAACACTTAGAACAACCAGTAATCTATGACAAACTTATAACATATCGCTCATCCAATGGAACAACGACGTAATTACAAAAAAGTCGAAAATGACATTTGAATGTCTTATTGAAAAGATTTCTTGAGTTTCTCATGAAGTTATTGTAAATTATCATTGATAGTACAGTTACTTACATTAATATTAAAAGAATTTCATCAGAATGATTGGAAATACATTATATTTTCAATCTCAAACTTTTAAAAAGTTCTCCTGAAAAATAGCTAAGACGTAATTAAGTCATTGTTCTATTGGATGAGCGATATGAGACCAGTATTACTTGAGACAGATACAATTTATAATAAAACTAGCACTTATATTCTAATAATTTGGTGTTATAATGAAAACTTACTAAACTAATGAGATCTACTGAACATATCTGAATGCCGATCGATGAGTCGTGATCCAGTGCCACACCAATTTTGCTGTCGAGCCTGTGCCCCACAATAGACATTATACTGTTGGGGCTACCACGCACTCGCCGCATTAAAATTAATACATAGCTTTTGCATTTTATCCCAAACATTTTTTTTTTCATATTTCTAATGGGCATTCTGTTTCCTTTGTTTGACATGTCAACAGGAGGTATTTTAAATTTTGAGATCAGGCATAATCTCGACATTCTGAATACCACACGTCACATTCACATAAACATTTGCAACCATTATGCTTCAGGAAGACGTCAAACTATTGGAGTTCCTTTGCAAATTGTTGAAACCATTTATAATTTGGCCTTACATTTGTGTGATCCACAGGTATTTGTTTCGAGTCTGGGTAGTTGTGAGACCGAAAATTCACACGTAGATTCTGATGCCCACGACTGTTGGGTTTGATTATTTATTTTATTTAAACAATTTGGATGAAATTCTTAATTTCAGTACAGGTACTTACGAGGTTTCGTGCACATGATGTGGCACAGTCTTGGTCTTAAGCACAATTGCAATAACATTTTGTTTGTACTTTTGGCAACATATCTTAGTCTATTCATTCTCAAAATAAAATCAATACGCAGTTTTCGCCAATTTAAAGTATGAACTTTAAATGCTATTTTTATCGAATCTGACTTGTTTGGAACTCAGAACGTTGCAGTATGGAGATAAAATACATTCTACTCAATCCCTATTGATAATTAAGCTTGCATCATATGCCTCACTAAAAAGACTTTTGAAAGCATAATCCAATTAGTGAAATAGTATTATGCCATCACTCATTATATCATCTCACCACTACATTATGGTAGCTAATGAACAAATAACGTCTGCATCCTTAGGAAACCTCTGTCTGTCTGACTCTCGAGATCAAAGGGAGCGTTAGATTCCAAATGTCAGCTAAGTGTGATATCCTATTGATAGCTTGTATATTGGCACCAGACGGACAAATAGATTAAAAAAAGAAATGTTTTACTTTAACTGCGAACGTACGGCTATTGACAATTTGATTACATTGATAACCTCCGTGGCGCAGTTGGTTAAACACCGGCTGTGGAACGAGAGGTCGCGGGTGCGATTCCCGCACCAAGACAAATATTTGTGCATTCAACCTTAACCAGGTCGTCTAAACTTAACTAAACTATCAACTATCAATATTTTATCAACTAAACTACAGTAAATATTTTAGAATCATCCAAAACTACTGTTCAGTCGTGCCTTAGCCAAGTTATACAAAACCTTCACATTATAATACTTAGCGGAGATGGAGCAAATATTTTTTCCTCGTAGAATTCGTAATGCAATTTTTAAGAGCAGGTTGATTTTTTCTCCGCCCAACGAATAGTATAGGAGCTAGCAACGTTTTCGAGAAAGAATTTTAGGTCAGCTGATTTTGTGATATGTTGTCTTTCTTGCACTTTCGGTTAGAATCTGGGCTATCTGGCTGGCGGTAGCGGTTGCGTTCTTTAGTGCGCATCCTACCTGTCCAGGTAATAATCCTGGATTTTAAAAACATTTTAGAAGGCGTAATTTTTAATTTTTTGTTTTTAAATAAGTCTACCTGACATACTTTTTTTATTGCCAGACATTTTTGACAATGCTAACTATGTGCCATACGCGATTTTTTTTTTTTTTTTATAAAAATTTCAAAGTATTTTATAATGTCTGTAATTTTAATATTATGTTATTTAAAGATAAGAAAAACTTAAAATAAATTTGCCAGACATTAATTCGATTGTTAAGTCTTGAATTAAAATGAAAAAGTCATGAAAAGTATTGCAGTATAATGCTAGTAGTCCGACAGAGACAGCTGAAGGTGCGAGAGAGATAGACAACGACAGTGGCGCAATGATTATAGAATATAGAGGATAGAGCATAAGGTCACGTGACACGGGTCCCTTTGGTATACTGACATGGCGGCGGCTCCGCCCCTAAAAATAGTGATACGCTAGTACCGAATTTTCTATCGACATCGATGCATCAATAGTGGCATAAATACGACTGACAAACTTTGAATGTACATAAATATCAGTGTATAAACTTGTATAACTTTTTTAATTTTCGCTTTACATGTCAATTGAGTATAAACAGGGGATTTTAGGATTAAACAGTAAAGTCATTAAAAATTAAATCCGATAAAAATAGTTCGATGTTTTGATATTTTATTCATACTATGATTTATTTCATGGTAAGTTTTACCTGATGATTGGATTGGATTTGTGTCAAATAATACACACGTGAGATAAAATACAACTTTATTAATATTTGTAATTTGCTTGCTACTTCGTTTGCGTGTATAAGACAGCCTCCGCGGCGCAGTAGGTTAGACGCCGGCTGTGAAACGAGAGGCTGCGGGTTCAATCCTCGCACGGGGACAAATATTGATGAGGCCGAAAATTCTCTCGTAGCTTCTGATACCCACGACACAAGACTTAATTGATCTTAATGTGGGGTTAGGACCATGTATGTGACTGTTGGGTGTATTTATTTATTTATTTATAAAATAATGTGGACGTAAAATAAAACTACATGAAATCGCAACAACTATTTTATTGTTACCTCTTCTTAAATTTCTTACAAACAGCAACATGCAACATAAACGTAAAATAATGCACCCAACAAGCTAAGGTCGTGTACGCTGTCGTCACATTGTGTTGCAACCTTTAGCGTCGCGTATCGAAATGATTAACGGCAAATTTAAAATATCACTTTTTAATTATTAATTTTACCAATTT
Source organism: Deilephila porcellus (assembly GCA_905220455.2). Taxonomy (NCBI): domain Eukaryota; kingdom Metazoa; phylum Arthropoda; class Insecta; order Lepidoptera; family Sphingidae; genus Deilephila; species Deilephila porcellus. Next base: position 10,362,511 of record LR999987.1, read on the forward strand.
AGAGATTATTAAAATTAAAAAAGTCCATAAGGTCTACATCAATAAAGATTACAAAAAAAAAAACATTTTTACTTATTTTGGAGCCTCGTGCATATTTCCTTTTGCCCAATTTGATAATTGTAACTGTAAAAGCGACGATTGTTTTGTTATTTTTTTTGGATCGTCGTATAAGGGTGGTAAATACACAGTTTTTCCTAAAATAATAAATTGACTGCCAAATTTCCGTGACAGTTCGTAACAATATTCAAGGTAGTTTCAAGTTATACCTATTTCTTTAGTGACGTTTGGAAATTTAAGAGAATAAATTTGTGCGATGTGCGCGCACACCGACATCGAAAAAATGACATCATGAAGTTTAAAGTACCAGGAAAGCATGAAGTTAGCGGATATATTTTTGTCCAAAAGAGGTAACTTCTTCCATTAATTTTTACGAAAATTACACAACACCATACACACATGTATTTTGTTTTATATCCCTAAAAATATACTAATACTTTACAATTATCGTAACTATTTTAGCCTCCACCATAATTTAAATATATGACCAATTATTTATTATTATTTTTTATTATATGCACAATGAAAAGTCATTTACTGTCGTAATGGTTCTCTGTATCATTCTCGACTTATTCTGCAACTGACTCTCTCGGACTACTAGCATTATACTGCAATACTTTTCATGACTTTTTCATTTTAATTCAAGACTTAACAATCGAATTAATGTCTGGCAAATTTATTTTAAGTTTTTCTTGTCTTTAAATAACATAATATTCAAATTACAGACATTATAAAATACTTTGAAATTTTTATAAAAAAAAAAAAAAAAATCGCGTATGGCACATAGTTAGCATTGTCAAAAATGTCTGGCAATAAAAAAAGTATGTCAGGTAGACTTATTTAAAAACAAAAAATTAAAAATTACGCCTTCTAAAATGTTTTTAAAATCCAGGATTATTACCTGGACAGGTAGGATGCGCACTAAAGAACGCAACCGCTACCGCCAGCCAGATAGCCCAGACTCTAACCGGAAGTGCAAGAAGGACGACATATCACAAAATCAGCTGACCTAAAATTCTTACTTTCCAAACGTTGCTAGCTCCCGTACCAGAATGGCAACAAAGTCGTGTGTGGCTATTTGAAATTTTAATTCGGCTACATGTTTATGTCGGTTTCGGCTGTTCCTAATACGGTGGAGATTCATCAATGTTATGCCTTTACAAATTTAATATTGCGGTTTCGAAAACTCCATCCATTACTTGTACCAATGAATTGGTGGTTGCAGTTGTATTGGGTATTTGTTTTCCGTCAGTAAATTTATCTTGGTATGCTTATGTCGCCAATTCGATGAACCGATGTAAAATGGACTTTTTCTTTTGAGTCGACTACTGGACAAAGAAACATTATTGGCAGGTGAATCCTGTATTTTATATCAGCCGGAGATTTCGGATTCGTTATAAGTTACCGATACACTGACAATAGGCACGAATATGTAATAACCGTTGCTTGTGTTCTACTGGGATGGACTATACTATGAAAGCGATATTTGAGATGTGGCTGGATAGAATCAATACATCCAATAGTTACATATTGACAGACTCCGTGGCGCAGTTGGTTAGACGCCGGCTATGAAATGAGAGCCCGCGGGTTCGATCCCCGCACCGAAACAAATATTTGTGAGATCCAAAAGTATTTGTTTCGGTTCTGGGTGTTTGCTGTGGTGTTTGTGAGACCTAAAAAGTATTTCGTAGTTTCTGATACCCAAGACACAAGACTCGATCTTAGTATGGGGTCAGTACTATGTATGTGACTGTTGGGTGTATTTGTATTTATTTATATTATTGTCCCGATTTTATAGTAAGTTATTGTTTGTACTAGTAATTAGGATTGGACAGTCTTGTCCTAGATTTTTCGTACCACCCCACATTGACTACAGGGCTACTAAAATTCGCAAAAAACTGTCGCTTTGTTGCAAAGTTTTTAGTTGCATTGGCTGTAATCACTAAAACTGCCACCTGGCTTCGTTTTTGGTCGCAGTCTCGATATACCCGGTATTACATTTCATAGCATCAACCACTTGGTGAACCAGCGAAAACATAAATTTAAATGAACAGAATGAATCGCATCACATTTGTGTCTTCAATTTTAATGTATCGCGTAAGGCATCATTCTTGTGTTGTAAATGTGTGGATTTACATTTGTCGATGCTATTGATGTCATAGGAAGGTATTTACATGTACAACGTGTTTTTTCTGCTGTATACCGTTAATATGAAAAGGGTGGAAGACAGTGGAATGACAATGAAAAACTTTACTTGTAAATGTAAAAGTTGTTCAGAATTGTTTTTTACTGGTGGTAGGTGTCTCATATGTGAGATGCATCAGGGTAGGTGCCACCGCAGTTACTATTGCAATGAAATTTTTGCCAGAGTTACTACTTGACAGAATGAGACTTAAGTAACATCTTATGTATCAGGATGGCGGACGCAGTGGAATGCCAAGAATTTCCTTGTAATTCGTGCTCGTTTGATTTTGCTTCTATCCATGAGCGGTCATATCGTTTACATACATAAACTTACGTCTTTATCCCAGAAGGGGTAGGCAGAGGCTCCACCAGGACACCCACGTTTCGCCTTGTATGTTCCGTCTCATGATGTGATAGGGGGCGAGCCTATCGCCATATCGGGCACAAATTCCTGACTCCGGGTTGATAATGAATAGAAAAACCAATATCACTTTGCCCGACCCGGGATTCGAAACCGAGACCTCAGCTTTGTACCGTAGTACAACTAAGCCACCGAGGCATATCGTTTACCATCAGGCAAACGGTACTTTCATCCATTGCAATAAAAGAAAATGGACAGTAATATACTAACGAAAATATCCAGCATAATTTGTGGGTGGTAAGTTACTCTTACAAGCTACCCAAATTCAACAGGTGCCTCTTTAAACTCAAGTAAAATTGTATTATGTTTGCAAAAAGAAGTGACGATACTAAGTCTAATGGTAAATACAGGAGAATCGAAGCAAAAGATCTACCAGTCGACATTATTATGGCGGCTTGCGAAATCGGACACACAATTTGACTGCAAAATCACAATTTCTATCGAAATAAAGATGCCAATTATAATTTGCCATTACAAATCTCAAGAGAGAAAATGATAATGTTACACGATTGAACTCTTAACACTGATGTGATGAAGATGTAAGGGACCTTGGCTCTGATTGAATGCCAACGACGATAAAGTGCTGCAATTAAGATTCAATTTTATTCAATTAAAAAGGTAAAAGTAAGGTCTTATTAATTTATGCCAGGTTTTTCGAGGCCTGTGGTGGTGGTAAGTCATTTTTTTTATAGAATTTCATTCATGTTGGATTACAAGTTATATTGAGTAATCCACTGTTGGTAGAAAATTGTACCCAGCGGTGCATCTGGCTTTTTGTTCAAATGTTAGCTATTATTGAATAATATTAAATTAATTTCTAATAAAATATAATATCAACAAAAATAGATCTAGGACTTAACTTTAAATGTGACAACAAAGATGCCTTTAAAACTGAAATACATCAACTTACTGGTGGTAGATATCTCAAATGTGAGAGGCCGCCTGGGTAGCAACCACCGCAATGTCTATGTCTCCTACCAAACAACAGTGTAAATGCACAAATAAATCTTATTAGTACAAATATTATCAAATTTTCTCGAAGGAATTTTAATAACGAACACGCCTCCATTGTTTATGCGTTATTAAGATGTCTATAAAAATCTTCTGCCTCTAGCTGCACCTACCTCATCCCCTCCACTGAAACCATTTCAATTACCAATAAACGAATACATACGAAACCATCAAAGAGTTGTCGACCACAGTCAATAAAACATGTCAGTCAAAATGACAAGCGGAGATCCTCAGTCATTTATCCATTTAATAGCACAGAGTTATTTACAACTCGGGGCATTAACGTGAATGATTGCGTTTTAAACATAACGTGTGGACACGAGACATCAACTTTGAGAACTAATAAATAGGACACATTTAAATGTAATCGCTTTAAATGGACACTGTTTGTATAAAGATACGTGCAGGGAGGAGATGTTTTACTAACAGTTGGACTGTCTCAGAGGGAAATCTTTCTGTGGGTTCGATTCAAAAGACTGATATATTTCATATATTAATAATCAGGGTTGTCTTTTCATTAGATGCTGAAGTTTCAAAGAAAAAAAGATGGTACCTGGCGATGATCCTAATACCTATGCCAGCATACCGACTAAAAGACCTCGGTGGCCACTTTTAAATAGATAGTGACTAGGCCTAAGGCCTCTCAATGGTACTTTCGATAGAGGAGGCCCGTGCCCTGCAGTGGAAGGTATATGGGCTGATATAGATGCAGGGCGACTAGTGCGTAAAACAGCCGAAGACATCCGCCAATAAGCACCAGCCACACTGTGCATATCTAGGGAATACATGTCCCAACTTCTAAAATAGAGGGTGTAATATCTTTCTTTGTGCGCCCGCTAGCTTATGATGATGGTTGCGGACCACGCCTGCCTCTGCCGTTCACGATGTCGCTTGATGTGATGGCTCATCACCACAACAGCGCGCTCGGCGACCACAAAAGTTTCTTTTTGGTCGTCTTTTACGAGAGGCAGAGGATACCCAGGTAGGATTTGATACCACGTTGTCACCGGCCACCCTGCCCGGGCGTTACTCATGCCTCCGTGGCTACGACACAGCATTATTTTGAAGTTTATGAAATAATTATTGTTTTGCGTTTTCCTTAATCAATTCTTTTTGAATAATTGTTATAAAACGTTTTTCTATAAGAAACCTTTGAGATGGAGCTCAGTTCAATAGAAGACATTCTGTTGCTAACGACGACACTTTTATAGTTAACTTCAGTTTGTGTCAGAGGTAATAAACAATTCAATTATTCCCAACGAACCGAGTGCATATGAACAAAGCTTGAACTAAGCAAAGCATTTGCGTACTAACTGTTGAGGGTTAAATTAAATACCATATGGCCGGTACTCAAATAGGTCATAAAATTTAATGCCATTCCACCGAACGTAGCAAGAAATGCAATTTTTGCGATCCACTCGATCACCGCTTTACAAAATTTAAGGTTGAGGCATACTGCGACGATTGGGTGTTAAAGTAACGACTAATAAAAGAAGTTTCAATAATCCAACAACAGATTTAATGAAAAATGTAAAAAGATGTAAACAAGGTGTGTTTTTCGAAAACTCCTGAAATTGACCATGTTAAAAATCTTTTATCCATTCCTTTCTTCAAAACTCGCGCGTGACGATCGCAACTTAGCGTCCTTATAACTTTCTCTGTAAATAACATTTAAAAACATAATAATGCTTTCTGTGCGACTAGTCAAAAATCTTTGACGATTGATAGGTACTCTCTATACACTGTAAAATTTATAAATAACAAATTAATCAAAGTTAAAAAAACAATACAAGTTTATTGTGGCGATTATCCGCATCACCAGAACACAAGTTTAAATAAATTGTCCTGTAATTATTTTAAACGTTTTAACTTAATATTTAAGGCGAACAGCGGATGCATATTTTTATCGTTATAGCGACTTGAATTATAAAATAATAGAGTTTAACTTACGGAAGGTGTAAGAATTTGCTATAATTTGTTAGTGGTGTGTTTAGTATATTTGTTTGTTTTATTGAATCGTTAGGGAGAAACGCTATGGGTGGAAATACTAAAGTCCTAGGATACGCTTCTGTATAATTAAATATTTCTGTTAGTTTATAGGATATTTGACTCATTTTTTTATTGTATTAATCAAAAAGTATCCATATCAAAAATCTAGCAAACAAAGAATTTTGTAAATCCATTCAGAATTAAACAAGTTAGAAACGTTTTAAATCTTGTAGTGGGGGTAATAGAAAAGGTATGCAAAACCAAATTAGTGACGTCACTGTGCATTATAGTGTGCGGCTGTGAAAGAGACGGTAAGATGTCCCCACTACGTCCCCACACTTTCATCTAAAATACTAATATTTGCCTCATGTTACAAGCTTATTTAATACTGTTTTCACAAAAATGGTTTGTTTTAATGGCACTTGTGTTTGTCTAAAAAATAATACAAACATTCGATGATAGTCAAATACCCTATTGTGGCGAGGGTTTTAATCGGGTAAATATACATTTAAATGGAGTTGATTGTGTGTTGGCATAAAAATATATACTTTGTTATGATACTCTGTTTTATACCAGCACGACAATGTAAACACAAGCCGCCTTATTCATAGACGTATTTAAAACCTATTTTAGTAATCAAATGTTTTGTCCCTTTCGAACGACTTTAGAATTCAGTGTGAGCGAAGAAGACAAAACATTCGATAACTAAAATAGGTTTAAAATCTGTCTATTAATAAAGCCGAATGTGTCCTTCTTTTATAATAAGGGGAGAGCTGTTGAGCTTCATGTTAGGTACCCGAGGGGATCAGAAGGGTTAGGCTAGTGTCATTTAAACTATCCGAGTTATTACGAATATGTTTGTTTATAATTTACTGGTGATAGGTCTCTCATATGTGAGAGGCCGCCTGGGTAGGTACCACCGCAATGTCTATTTCTTCCGCCAAACAGCAGAGTAAATGCATTTTTGTGTTCCGGTTTGAAGGACATTGTAGCCAGAGTACCAACTGGACATAATGAGGCTTAACATCTTATGTCTCAGGATGACGAGCGCAGTGAAATGCCAAGCATTGCTTTGTTATTCATGGTGTCGTTTAGTTTTATGCTGGTCTCGCCATTCACTGCAATAAAACAAAAAAAAAAACCTCAATCACCGAATTAAAGAAGTTTGTCACTTAATATAAGTTTCCTATATCACAGGAAGACCACCCTAGTTGAGCTGGAAAACATCTACTGTTTAACTTGCTTTAACGACCTACAACTACGATAGCGCTTTTACGGTGGAGCTTTTAGCGCTTATAGGTCTGTCTTATCATTGGACAATGAATATCCTGTGGCTGGTGATGGTGATGGCAAATATAAATTTATTGACCGTTGGTCTTTCGGCGTCCGAATGCTCTGTTGTCAAAGTATTAGGAACGGTTTTTCTCTCTTCAGATTATATTATATTGGACATGTGAATACTATTAGATTACGATTACAAATGCTTGTTGTTTATGTTAAAAAACATATATCAAACAATGAGTTAAATTGATATTTTTAAAATTTTATTTGTTAACTACCGACAAATTATTTGTTAATTTTGCCAAATTTTGCCACACGCCAAAATAATTTAAATGAACTATAATAAACACACTACCCAACGCCTGTCATGTTACTCAAGAGAAAGGCAGAGGTGATCCTTGTGACACTCACAATCCGTCGTGCTTGTATCGGGCTTATAGCATCGATATCAATGTTACACTAAATAAGACATTCAGTACAAAAAATTTATCCCACCTACTTGCGGTGCATGCACCACACATTAGTATTACAAAAGTAATAAATGAATGTTTTGCCGTCAAACCGAAAGCAAATCGTCTGAAGTTACAATATTTTAATAAAATACCAGGTAAGTGATGTAATATTGTAGTGTGCTTTTAAAATACGGGGGCACTTTATTTCTTTGACGTGTCTCGTCTATCGGTAGAATATAAGTCAATGGCCCAAAGGATGAAAAGAGTTCGCGTCTATCGATATTTCAGACATACATTTCCTTCCGGGAAACTCAAATGATATTTCACACTACACAGATAAGTTCACATAAAAAGCTCTGAACCCGAAAATCGATTCCAAGGCTTCACGGCTCACAGCTTATTCCTCAAGCTAACTATATCAATACGGTGATAAATAGTAGATAATAGTGTAAATAGTAAACCATTCATGAATTAACTCAAGATAACTCAATATTCACTGAGAATTTTATGAACGCATTAATATGTTAAACGTTGAAATAAAAAGACCTGTAACGAGCTGTGCGGACGAAATCAGCATACTTTTTATAAAGACGTTTTTATAATAATTCGTCGATAATTTTAGGTGTTACTGAGATATTTTTATTATATCGTAATCGACGGTGTTTAACTTTTTTCAATAACCACTTAACACGTTCCGTTGATGTTTTAAAACAAGTCATGCGCGATCATTTCCCTTTGATGAACTCAAGTAGGGGCGAAGTATTTAAAGTGATATTATCGGAGGATTATTACGCTTACAGCATTGACAACATCACGAGTCTCATTAGATTGGAATGACACTGGTTTGAATATTATTTTCTACACCTTGGATGTAATGGGTAATGAGTTGTGGCGAACAAAATTGTGTATCCTTTTTATTTAAGCAGAAAAAGCATAATCACGAATCAGACTATCTGAAGCACTAGGCATTTGTACGATATCGCATAAGTGGATATCTTTTACTTATTTCTTCCAACCACGCTATTTCTCACCGTCATGTGCAAGCCTCATCCACTCTTTACCTTCTTACTTCACGTCTCAATGCATCTGGTTCAATAATAATTTGATAGGACACGTGTGAACAGAATATGTATAAACACTGCAATCAATAATAGTAAAATACACAAGTTATTCGTGAAATTCAAGCCAAAGCAATAATATTTTTTCATAAATTGTGCGTTGTCTTTTCATATCTGCATCATAATCTTTGTTTCACATATCCAAAGATTATACTAGAGCCGACATCACGAGCAAAATCTGTGCGCGCGTATCAGACACACGGAAAACAGCGAAGCGAGAGAAAGGAAGTAGGAGAGCCACGCTGTTGTCAGTCATGGCAGGCTCGTCCGGGGCGGTACCATTGTTTCAGAGAAAATCGACGTGAAGGATGGAAAGAGGGAAGGGGTAATATTACTCACCGAAACGCGACAGCCAAGCTTTTTCCTTCCCGCTCCACTCCCAATTGGACCGGCAACACATCCATGATCCAGCGTTGTGGATGTTCATGGGCGGCAGTGATACTTACCTTCAGGTGAGCATAGATTCCGGTACGGTAACTCAATTTGATGTTGCAAACATTTTGCTCGTAGTGTCCACTCTATTAAACATCTCAATGGCCTCACACGATGGGCGTGAATCCTCACCCTTTGGTTGCGCGGGCGCCGTTAAATTACTTATTACGTTTCTAATTTAAGCTGATCTTTTTGTAAGCAATAATCACCTTTAGATCTTCGTGATAAGGTCTTCAGTCTTATTCTCAATACATTGGCCACACATTAATGGTTGCTTGTAAACTCGGGATAACTGCCGCTGCTAAGATTGGCTTTTTAATTTTCGTGCGTTTGTAAACTGCGTGTCTGTTTTAGTGCCAGCGTTTGCTAATAGAATAATATTCTATTTTATCTCGTGTGCGTGTTAGATTTTGATTGGCTTATGCGTATACATTATTTGATTTTTGGTGAAATAGTGTGGTAATAAAGGAGGAGAAAAGGAATAAAGGTTTTTACAAGGTCGCAAAACGCGAGTTATACCCCTGCTCTTGCTAACGCCCATACTATGGCTGCTGCTTACCACCAGGCGGGCCATAAGCTTGTTTTCTTCCTTATTGATATAAAGATAACTAAATTAGAGTTCAATAATTTGAACAGTAACGTATCTTAAATTTGTAATAAGTTCCTGAAGACCGCGGACTGTGTTATATCCCTTCCGTTCTGAGCTGAAGCACCGCGGGAGATCTTAAAGCTTTCTTTTCGATATAAAAGGTGTATAATCTCTCATGTACGTTACATTTTGTAATCGTGTTGTGTTCCAGTATGAAGGATATTACAACTGCTGATAAACGTACGGCCATATTCATAGACAGTTTTAAGACCTATTTTAGTTATCGAATGTTTTGTCTTCTTCGCTCAAACTGAATTCAAAAGTCGTTCGAATGGGACAAAACATTCGATGACTAAAATAGGTTTTAAAACTGTTTATGGATAAGGCCGTTTATATCTCGAAGTGATGTGCACAGTGCCTAGCCTTACTAAGTTCCGATTGTTGCTCCTGTTTGTAGGCAGGCGTAATTTCAAACCTCATGTCAGTTTCTCTTTCTTGCTAATATCTACAATGTGGTTCACTGCATGTTAATTATATTTTATCTGGAAAATATTTGAAAGCATCGTATAACAGAACCCTTACCGACAAGTTTTATTATTGAAAATAATTTGGAAAATAAGCTTTCAATAAGTTATACTTTTTTGGGATGTTTGGTAACTATGAGCGTAACATTTTTAAGATGCCCGCGCACATCGACATCGACATGTTGAAGTTAGTTGTTAACTGTCTAAATTTTACGGATTTTATCGCAAAATAGGTATTATATTTTAACTTCCCGACGTTTCGATTACTTAACAGCTTAGCTACAAAATTAGTTTTAGTTCAATGTGTAACATTCGCGTAAATCTAAGAGTTCATTTTGATACCAGTCTGTCATTCTTTTAAAATTTTTATACCTGTACTTAATTATGTGAATTCACTATTGAAATTAGTATTAAAATGTTAAATCTACCATATAATGCACATAATTTCTTCAGCTGCTATAATCTGCATTAAAACGTCAGAATCACGCACATGTTTACTAAATTTATCTAACAAATTGATGAGAATAATTAAAGTGCATTACCGTAATCCGCATCCATTTATTATGATCGAAAATCACTTAAGGTGCTTGTAGCTGGAAATGTATTATAAAAGTAAGAAATTATAACAAATGAGCTCTGTTATCGGTTGAGAGGTGTAGCCCACGCTGGCCTAGTGCTGGCAGGCGGACGTCATATAGCATAGAAATTCTTCCAAATCGCTATGGTATGCGGATTTACTCGCAATATTCCTTTCACCGTTATAATGCATGGTGATGGTCTATCTATACATGACTTCCAAAAGTTATAGGTGTGCAACCACAATTAAAATGATATTCTTTAATAAGCTCGGCCAAAGTAACTACACGGCACCTTTATATAAAATTGGGATGAATAGCGAGAGGAACTTGCCATTTGCCTGATGGTAAGCGATATGACCGCTCATGGACAGTAAAATACCAAACAACACCATGAATTACACAGCATTGCTTGGTATTCCACTGCGCTCGCCATCCTGAGACTGATGTTAAGTCTCATTATGTCCAGTAGTTATTCTAGCTACAATTTCTTTCAAATTGGAACACAACAGTGCATTTACACTGCTGTTTGGCGGGAGAAATAGACATAGCAGTGGCACCTACCCAGGCGGCCTCTCATTTATGAGATATCTACCAACAGTAAAACCTGTACCTGAGCTTAATCATTAAGACCAGATAAGCTTATCACCAAGCCACGAGAAGAATAACGGCCTTATTGTTTCGGGCTGGAATACCAGTGACTACCTAGAAAAAAATTTAAACCTAATTTTAGGAATAATCCTTAGATCGATTATGGTGCTTTATTATCAGTTTAGTTCACCTTCAACTTCATGGGCTAGTAGACTTAACACACATTCCACTGCTATTATTGAGCCTGGCCGAATGATTTGCAAGAAGTGAACGGCATAGTCTTTTAGCGCCATCTATTCCTGATAATATGTACTATGTACCTTTACGTTGCTTAAGGTCGTGAACTAAGGCCTTTGTTAAAGATGCGTATAAAACAAAAGTGTTCAAGCTATAAATATTTATAGTTTCTGTAATTATAGAAACTGCTGATTCTAGCTGGCATATTTCTCATAACTACATTTTATTGCGTTTCTGGAATTAATTTTTATTGGTGGCAATAGATTAGAGTGAGGCTTATTAGCGTTTCGTTAAGGAAAAGGGTGTGATCACACGGATTTGGTGTGATGAAACAGTCTTTTTTTGAGTATATTTTTTTCTTAGAAGTCGTCTACGAACTTCTGCCGCCGAAAGCGCTGTTTTCAAAATAATAAAAATAGTTTTTCTCTCTTCATATTTTATAACATTGTATATTTTAGTACTTTTAAATTACGAGTGTAAATTCTTGTTGTTTATATTATGAAAACATATCCCATAATTACGTTTAAATAGATATATTTTTAATTTTATTTGTAGTTCCAAATTTCACCACACACCAATGATGACCCGTATATTCGAGTATAATATTGTAATTTTGAATGACTTTATGAACATATAATTTTGTACAATTGAAAATTTTGATTAGGAAAAAATGTAATTTGTAAATCACATTGAACCATAAAATTTTATGTGTGTACTTATGTTTGTTCGGAAGTGTTTTGTAAACCTCTAATAGCATATCGATGCGGTTTTCTATCGCAGTTATGATGGTCTAATTATTTTGATTTTGCATTTGATTGGACAGAAGTTAATAACATATGGAGTTGTATCATGGACCTTGTGGAGACTAGGAAGAATTTCCGTGCTTTCCGGCGATTTTGCCATACCTATTATTGGAATCAAGTGTAACGGCTTACATAATAGGTCCCATTTAAATGTAATAATGACTAATCAGTGGTGTTTTACAGCTGGCTTCTCTGGCTGCAAATTACTTTATGCGAGGTTATTTACCTCTTTAGTTCATTGTTTTGTCACCCGCTTTATTAGGGAGGGAAGTGGACAATAATTTATTTCCAACTCCTCCTATTAATTTCACTTTGTGATTGATTTCGTTGCGGGTTAAAGACAAGTTAGACATTCCCGGAGACTCGCTGAGCTTCAATGCTTAGTGTCATTAAAATGCGTGCCACTGTTAATTCTGGCTTACAGGAGTTGCAGTGCAGTGCGGACATTTCATAATCTCATTATTTATTCGGTGCCTGCTTTATTCGGTGACTGCCTCGGTGGCGTAGTTGTACTAGGTTACGATTACAAAGCTGAGGTCTCGGGTTCGAGTCCCGGGTCGGGCAAAGTGATATTGGATTTTTCTATTCATTATCAGCCCGGAGTCAGGAATTTGTGCCCGATATGGCGATAGGCTCGCCCCCTATCACATCGTGGGACGGAACATACAAGGCGAAATGTGGGTGTCCTGGTGGCGCCTCTGCCTACCCCTTCGGGGATAAAGGCGTGAGTTTATGTATGTATGTATGTGTATTATTTATTCCTCGATCGGATGCGCTAAATGGTAAATATATTGCGGCTGGAGGTCAAATGACATAAAAAAATTGATATTTAACATAATTATATAAAGTACCATGAATACTTAGTACGTGCAGGTGTATAATATACTGGATGAATGATGCAATGGATGAGAAATTTTGTGTAAAGTTTACTGAGTCTATTTCCCGTGGATCTATATTTTGTGGGTCCTTAAGATGTGGGGTCTGCGTTTAGATATTCATACACATTATAAATTGAATAACCTGCTTTTCATTTATTTTGCTTGTTGCATTAATATTTCATGCATAATATGACTGCCTCGGTGGCGTAGTTGTATTACGGTACGGTTACAAAGCTGAGGTCTCGGGTTCGAGTCCCGGGTCGGGCAAAGTGATATTGGATTTTTCTATTCATTATCAGTCCGGAGTCAGGAATTTGTGCCCGATATGGCGATAGGCTCGCCCTCTATCACATCGTGGGACGGAACATACAAGGCGAAATGTGGGTGTCCTAGTGGCACCTCTGCCTACCCCTTCGGGGATAAAGGCGTGAGTTTATGTATGTATGTATTAATATTTCATTATGAACACTATCTTCGGGTACAGAGAGTCCACTGCTGGGCCTACCCAAAGGTTTCCAAAGCGGCTTTTCGAGAGAAGCCGGCATCCAACGACCTCTTGAAACTTTCATTAGGTCGTCCGTCCACCTTATGGACGACCAACGCTGCGTTTAGTGGTTAGTGACTTCCATTCATTAAATACGCCTCGATGAGAACATGCCCCGACCACAAATTTGGTTTGAGATTATGGTATTCACCGCTGAAATCAATATACATACTATTTATTATATATCAACCCTTATACAAAATAAGTATTATTTTACCAGACTAAGTTAAAATGCAGCAACACGTATGTATATTTTGTTGGAACCGAATATTACTGCAATCTCACTAAAACCAATTTATCATAAGATCTTTTAATCTTTCCGAAAGCGCCATTCAAATCCGCCAGCACTAAACAAATTTCATCAGATCCTACCGAATTAAACACATGCATCTAGCTTGAAAATCATATTATCTTCTAAGACAGCAATAAAGATCAATAACCTTGTCCATTACGTCACAACACGCGCAATCTAACGATGTTTTCCGTCATCTCATAATTAATTACGGAACAAATACCGAGGCATTAAATTTAATGAACATTATATAAGGGATATGTTCAATATCGGAAAGATGGTAAAGCGCCGCGTGTATTGCCGGCGTAATCTACAAACAAAAGCTAAACAACATCATAAATGCTGACTTGTAAATGCATGCAAAAATATTTTTGGTGTTCTGAAACAAGCGTATGTGCGGCGTGGATATTTGTGCTTGCGTATCGTGGTTTTGACACATTGATTAGTAAGTGTTAGATTGATGGGAGTAATTAAGTTATCAGAGTATATCGCTTTGATCTATGTGATTTTGGATTTCAATCCACAGTCATAATATTAAGTAGTTTATGAATTGGAAAACACGCTTTGTTCGGGAATAGATAATTTCCCAAAAAGCTGTTGTTTAACAGGTTTTAAATAAAGCCAGTCATTCTCAAAGTTCGGTTGAAAAAAAAAACTATTTTAGTCACCAACTTGCAATATCATTGATTTTCTAATAGTTTGATAATAGTTACGAGTATAATCACTTACATACGTAATTACAATACAAAACATAATACCAATACGAGTATAAAATACAAAAGCCTATTTAGTATAACAAGTTTTAAAATTAGAACAATACCGCGCACGAATCAAAGCGAACACGAAACGAAATTTTCAAAATCGGCAAACGCAACTTGGCGCTATTTACAGAATGAGCCGATATCGAGATCTGCCTATTAACGCGAAGAGCTAAGGGCGTGTCCACATTGACGTGTTGATTACGTGTTTCGGTACCGAAAATCTCTGCGAGCGACGCTAGCAGTCGGTTGCGCGCGCTAATGAAATAATTTCACGTGTAATTTAAGACTGTTTAAGACGTCAACTTTTAAATTGGATGCGCGAAAAGGGTGCTTTAAAATAATAAATTAATCGGTTCTGTGAAGGCGTGCAAAGTGACTGGTTGATGTAAATGAATTTTGAGTCGGGTTGGGTTGGTTTTTTTATGTTGAGACCGTTAGCTCCTTTGTAGGTGTTTTGCCGCGCGTTTTTGCTCGCGCTAGTGTCGTGTAAATTAGAAATTAGGGCTGTTCGTTACGCATAACTTTTTAATTGGAACTGATTTGTATTACGGTTGTTAGTCGCGGATGCGCTTGTTTCGAAATTAAAAATTATTTATGATTTGTTCCCATCGTTTTTTACATTTGTTATGGATGGCAAACAAGGTGAGTTTTACATACGATAATAAATTGTAATATGAGTTCATCTTTTATTGAGTATAATCCTTACTTTTGCTATGGAAGAAGTTGTTTCTATTAAGCTTTGATACTCAGAATAATGCTAAACACAAACCGCCTTTTTTATTCCTTTATACTTAACGAGGGGTTATAAAATATCATAAATACAAATAAGTCAGTTCGACCGGTGTGGAATCACAATCAATAGAGATAATTATCACGACTATACGGAACCTAATAGTTTTACATTCAAGGAAAGAAGGAAGCACCACGAGGTACGAGCCCTAGAACCACCCGGTATAAAGGTAGAATAAAAATTTATTTAGGCATCCACTCTCAATGTAAATCGTATTAAATAACAATAGTTTAAAAAATGAGATGGTTTCGTCATGTCCTTAGAATGCCACAGGAGTACGTCGGCAATGTATGTCTAAGCCTAAAAATTCCCGGACCTCAACTGAGGGGTAGACCAAAGAAGCGCTGACAAGATGTCATCAAGGACGATATGACAGTCAATGGCCTTAAAAGGTTGCTGAAGACGAGGTGAATTGGAGGGAATTCACCCGGAAGGTGGACCCTGGCACCGGCCGGGATGAGGCCTAAGTAGAAGTAAGTACAGCCTTCTTGGCGCAGTTGGTTAGACGCCGCCTGTGAAATGAAAGGCCGCGGGTTCGATCCTCGCACTGAAACAAATGTTTATGTGATCCACAGGTATTTGTTTCGGGTCTGGGTATTTGTGAGACCGAGAAGTCTTTCGTAGTTTCTGATATCCACGAAACAAGTCTTGATCTAAGTACGAGCTTATTTATGTGACCGTATAAAATGAGATATGATTATCATTCGCCGATGAAATCTTTGTTTGGATTATATTGCACTTACTATGTCTTGTAGTCATTTTGTCGTAACTGTATAAAAAAGTTATAACAGCTGATAAACGATGAATGGTAAATTGTAAATGGTCGGGGAAAAGGGAGGCGGAAATCCTATACGGCGCCGGTCCATTCCTGCTGTTAATACTGTGTTGTCCATGGCTGTAACTTATTATACGAGCGACATATTTTTCATGAACTGTAAGAGACGAGATTATCTCAGTACCTGATATGAATACATATTATTGTGCATTACAAACATATGATTCCTTTCAAAATAAAATAATTATAGTCGATTGTCCGACGAGGGAATTACAATCTAAGCCTCATGGATGATATTTACGGAATTTAACGCGGATTTAGTTTAATTTTACTTTTTTGTCATTCCGGCGTTTCGATTACTTGTAGCTTTTGTGGTCACGGGGCGGGCTCATGAATGACAACCCACCGCCAAAAACCAATGATTTTCACAGTGGGTAACGAGTTAAACAGATTGTACCGCCTTTGAGTAGGATTTATAACTCGCAATAATATAAACGTGATTGAAAGTCGCACAAACGTTCATATTCTTCAGACGAAAATGCTCTGGAAATGACCCTTGCAACAAAACTTTGAAACTCGCAGACATGAACGTATTATCAACACTGAAAGGTCAAAGTCGATTATTTACAGTAAAATTGTTTGAGATCACAGAAATAGCAGTATCATTTAGGATGATTCATGAAAAGGTTCATTTCAGGCAAGTCATATGAATATAAGCCTAAATATGGCCTAGAATTTATGCAGTGCCTATGTAAGTGTACTTAATAGGGGCAGATAAATGCAAAACAATTAGCAACTTTAGCAGGCCAATTTTGATAGGCTAATCGGCCTATTTACCCATCTTATTTCCGCCCTTCGTTTATAGGGGATAAAACCTGTCACCAAACCGATTTCTAGTCTTAAACCACTCATGTGTGATATTTTTAAAAACAAAAAAATGCACAATTGATTGGAAGCGAATCCAGAAACTCACAGATCACAGGAAAATTTCACAGAATCGATATTAATGGCCGTGATATCCACTTTCCATCAAGTGCGTCACATATACTGCATATAAAAAATAGATTTATGGTCTAAAACGCGGCCAGTAGATAAGGTCACGAACACACTTGCATAGATATTTTTGGGTTTATTTTATTGAATAGTTTTTTTTTTACATATTATGATACATTCATTCAAAAATAAGTAACAGTCCTGTTTTTGTTTTTGAATTTTATTATTTGTTTGTTCCTAATTTTTTGTATTATTTTGTAACGATTACGTATAGTGTTGATTTGTTGAATTTTATGAATGTTGTGTACGTCTGTAATTGGCATGCATATCAGTGATTTTGTATCCTTTATTTAATGTAACTGTACTGTTAAAGATGTGTTTGCTGTTGATGTACCTATATTAAAATAAATAAATAAATAAATAAATATGAATATAATATGTAAATATGAAAGTAATTACTAATATTTTTTAGTCCTCTATTTGTTAGATTTCAAAATAATAGTGTGTTAATCAATAGCATGTCTAAAATATGAAGTAGAATAAACATAAAATATCATAGTTAGATAACAAAATAAGATTATTCATTTGTAATATAAAAAAACAGTCAATTGCAATTGGTCAGATTAGCAAATAATCATTCTTCAAAGAATATAACTCACAAAATCACGGAAACCACAATCACAAGGAAGTGCGAGTGCAATATGCACCCATTGAGAGACAAAGCGAGGTATACTCTATAAAGAGTAACATTAATCATACGCGTACACATGTACAATTAGTACCAACTAATCCTTGATTTAGAACGGGTGACGGACTGCCCATTGTCACCGGTTAAATTTAACCGAACGCGCCACAGATTCTGCGCATGCGTTCAACCATTTTTTTTCTGACTAGGCTCCGATTAATAAAATGGCACATAAAGGGAATGATTCCAAATGTGATAACGCTAAGTAGCGAGGGTTGTTACATTAAAATCTTATTTATTTTAGTTAATTCCCTCAGTAATGGCTGGATGTATCGGAATACCGGTAAAACTTTTTATTTTTCACACTCGCATAGCTTGCGTTTTGGTATCTGCATAGATATGGGCAAATGGCGCCGACAATTAGTATGTTGTATCATATACTTTTTAACTTTAATGTATTACTGATAGGTTTATGTATTTTTGCGTTAATGTTTTCATTTGATGTCGCGATATAGTCTTTAGAGACATTACTGTACAATTCGCACTTTCATAGTATCATAATTATTTTATTTTTACATTCACGCAAATGATATCAAAATAAGTTATACGCCTGCTAGTTTTATTTTAAGCAAAACACATGCATTCCTGAAAACATATCGCCTCGAAATAGCGTGGAAGTCGAAAAAAAGGCAATTGCAAGCGACCACAAAACAAAACGTCCAAAATCCCGGCACGAAATAGCAACGCTTCCCCCATTTCCGAGAGAACAGCGCAATAAACAAAGGGATAGCGAATCCGAATCAATACCAACCGCGCACATTATCACTTTCACGAAATCAGTAATAAAATTAACATTTCGTGAGTTAAAGCTCGCACCCGAGCTTTAGTACACCGTCATGCAGTTTTTGTTTATTTGATAGCAGCGCCAATGCATCGCTAGTCCCCATTGCACACGCATGACCGGCGCGGTGCGGCTGCGGCGCGTGCGACACCAATATTCTCGTTTCTAAATTCCGCCCGTCGATTTCGGTTTCGCGCGTTCGTGTGACCTCACCTTAACGCATTCCCGTCAAATTCGATTACGCACTTATAGTTCCGAAATGTGATTCGTTAATTTCCGCGCATCGTGTTCGCCGTTCTTTAATTAGTCTAGCGTTGATTGATTTATAGTTAAGCGTTGTTCGGTGTGTGTGTGTTTTTTTAATAATACCACCTGCCTGACGGAGTGCATAATTTAAGTTCCCGATTTCGGTTTCGTATTCAATCCCATTTTTCACGATCGCATTGAATTTCAAATATGTCTTTATAAACGCTGGTGATTTTATGTTGTGCCACTATTTCCCGTTTTGTGTTCGATGTTGTTGTGTCGCGGATAGTTGCATTGTGAATTAACAGTTATGGGGTAAGATTTCTTTTTTTATTTCCGAAAAATATTTGATGGACTTGGTGCGTTTATGGTTTTATTTCTAAGGTACCTTGATATGTTATCCTGATGAATTTCAAGGAAAAAAGCGTGTAATTTCTTTTTAAGTATAACTGAAACTTACGTTCCTTTGTAATTTAATTATTCATACTATTAAATTTAATTTAATAAAACAGGAATGCGTTACAATATAATTTCCTCACACAATTTTCTCTTAATTAAATAATTACTCAACCTTAGACCATTATATCATAAATTTAATTAACTTTTATATGATAACTGCCGTTTTTGGTTTGAAAATATACTTACCTGTTGAAAATTATTTTCATTTCATCTACCACGAACAGTATATTATTGCATGAATTATGTTGACCGCATTTTTCTTACTAAAGCTCTATTACTTCCAATACAGAAAATTATTAACATTATCGTAAACCTGAGCCTTATGCAGATCAAATAGATGTCGTAATACTTAGTTCTTTATTTAGTATTGTATTGTATCAGCCCATACACGCCTCACTACAGAACACGGGTCTCCTCTACAATCGAGAGTACGATTGAGAGGGGTTAGGTTAGGCCACCACGCTGATTTTAAATCACACCGAAATACACATTTATTGTTAACCATTTTTAATGCATGGATTTAGGACATTTGTTATTACAAAAGCCCTATCGAACATTGTCTAACTTGAAACGCTTTTCAAATTCTAAATTGCGAGATACTTTACTGACAGTTTAATTTGTTTTATTTATAGGAACACGCAATTTGTTCAAAAGTTTCACTAAGCGAACACACGACAACTTTATCAATTCCTAGGTATGCTAATAAACCTATTAGGATTTTGTTTACAGTAAAATTCTAGTCGTAACGTGAGCAATTTCGATACTGTTTTTGAATACTTAAATACAATCTAGTAACTGATATTTGTAACACTTGCATAGCGACTACAGTATACAATAGAAGGAAATTCATAGTATTTCAGGCATATTTCAATTATACCAGACCGGCATAATTGTATCGACCGGCAAGTACCGCCTAGGTAGAGTTAGCTAGCTACCTCCTGCCAGTGGATATTATTTAATTTGGATTTCTATACCATCAGATGAATTGTCACTTTGTCGTATCAAAATAACTTAATTTGTAAGATACACCTCCTCCTCACATCTATTTCCTCATCGCTGAAGGTCGCGATCCCCTGAACATAGAGTAATCTTTGTCTTGATCATGCTGCACCTCCTGTTCCTATCTTTAGCATCGTGGAGCGACATGAATTTTGGTATTAAGGGTCGAGAGGATTGGATCCGACCATCTGATCGTACATCGGCCTCTCGGAAGTTTCCCCCCGACTTTGCTAGTAATCATCAGTTGTTCAAGGTTGTTGGAGACAACCTTGAAGGATACTACCATCGGGTAAATTGTGATGTTGTACCAAAACAAGTTAATTTATAAGATTGATACACCAATCCTTGGATCAAATATACACTGATCGAAGCACCAATGTACCAATGCAAATATTTTTTTTTAATTAGTTTTCCCCGGCAATTCATCCACTGTTTTCAGGAGTTATAGGTGAATATGGATGGGAAATGCTCATTATAAAATGAGGCATTTCCCCATTTGTCCCCCCCTTCCACCCCCCATTTGTCCCAAAATAAGTTATATCATTATGGGACATGATGACACTAATTGTAAGCTCATACGGATATTGCGTCAGCGAATCGTACACCAAATATTTCTTATATTACTTTTGCGAATTGCGAATTATAAGATATTTTATTTTTAAAATATTGACTATTGACATTTTACTGCCCTTTTATCCATTATTAAATTCACCGTTTAATATTTTTTACCTGGCATTATCCTGATTGCAGTCGATATAATAATTTCATTTTAAACTCCTCCATTCCACCTGATGTTAAGCATCCTTTGTTGTAAAACCATTGACATAAATTATCTTCTCAAACGGCATTAAACCAGCGCTTTTTGTATGAAAAATCTTTGATTAATTATTATGACGAACCCATTAATAGAATGCTTAATACTATCTTAAATCGCTTCAATAAATACTCAAGTCCTATTTCAGTTTTATTTCTGAACGGTTTCATTCATCTTGACAAATTGATTTAAATTGAATTGCGAAAGCATCCGATAATTCGAGCACTAAATCATAAGGCGAGAATTCTAGTCTTTATAAATGGCAAAATCACTAAGAGGAATTTGTGGTTATATCTGTGTATCTGTGCCACTACTGAAGATACATAATATAAACTCACTTCTTTTTACCAGAAGGGGTAGGCAGAGGACACCCACGTTTCGCCTTGTGTGTTCGGTCCCACGATGTGATAGGGGGCGAGCCTATCGCCATATCGGGCACAAATCCCTGACTCCGTGCTGATAATGAATATAAAAATCCAATATCACTTTGCCCGACCTGTGATTCGAACCCGAGATTTCAGGTTTGCAATCATATGTATATTGTATGATAATATAATATTATGTAATTTAGTACCAATTTTCTTAACGAATTATACACCTTGCTGTTAACAAGGGATAGATCCATACATAGTTAAGACTTAATCAATTGGGTTGCCCAGCCGGTGGAGTAGCTGTGTCAAAAGCATTATACACTCATCTTGTCGCCGTCCACTACTGGACGAAGGCCTCCCCAAGTAAGCGCCAACCATCCCGGTCTTGAGCAGCCGACATCCGTCTGCTACCCACCGCTTGTTTCAAGAAAATAAAATTAAAAAGGACATCAATAAACATTAAGAACATTAAATTAAATTCTTCATTTTTGCTTATCTACTTATGACTTTATGTTCTTTAAAAATACATTCTCCATCATCTTATCAATGAATTGTTTAATGTACTACCAGAGATTTAGTGCCTTCATACGAGATTTATCAGAAAACCCGATTGAAATAAATCTATCGAAATGATGACCCGTTGCCATTGGGCCTTGGCAAGATGACAATTCAGTGCTATGCCTTATCTCGCTAAGCTTCAAGTGAACTGGTCATTGTTTATGGCTCTATCTGGACCTTACTTGGAACCTGTTCCTTGAGGATAATGCTATTCGTAAATCACACAGTTCCATCAATTGCTATGTTTACAAATTCAGAAATAATTTCTAATTTAATAGAGGTGTAGTGCATGCTTATGTTGTAACATATTAAACGTTATTGATCTGGCAGCAAACTGCATTGACTATGGACCCTGGGTTTTAAAGTTTAGTCTTTAGCTCGGAAACTGCTTCGTGAAAAAGTAAATGATCTGGTTTTGACTCGAAAAATCTATCATAGTACGCAGGAAGCAAACATTAGCTGGAAGTAATACTTTTAAAAACAATATTATCACGAACCCAAAAATGAATTTATTAGTCCGGGAATCAAACACAGATTATCACAATACAAACCCGTCTGCTCACTCGATCCATAAGATACAAACAAAGAAACATACACAAACAAATATGCACGTCGCCGTCGTTTGATCTTTCCTCGCCGGCCGTGAAAAATAACGTGTTTTAATTTTGTCCTCTGATATATTTGCTTTACGTAATTATGCTACAGAATACACGTGTACCGTACATTTATCACCATTTTTTCGTTTCTTTATGCAGAATAAAGTCTTTATGCCTTGAATATTTGGAGAATTGATTGATCGTTTAGTATTTGTTCGTCTTATAGGGCGTTTTGTTTCAGCATAATTGAGACTAAAGTGAAATAAATACATTAATTGGTACGATTAAGACTGCCTCGGTGGCGTAGTTGTATTACGGTACGGTTACAAAGCTGAGTTCTCGGGTTCGAGTCTCGGGTCGGGCAAAGTGATATTGGATTTTTCTATTCATTATCAGTCCGGAGTCAGGAATTTGTGCCCGATATGGCGATAGGCTCGCTCCCTATCACATCGTGGGAAGGAACATACAAGGCGAAATGTGGGTGTCCTAGTGGCACCTCTGCCTACCCCTTCGGGGATAAAGGCGTGAGTTTATGTATGTATGTATGAAATCTAATAATCCCCAAAATGAACAATATGCAGCTAAGATTTTATGCGTTTGTAAATATTGAGTTGCTGTGATCACACTGTGATTGAGTTGCATTATATAGAGGTATTTATCATTCCTATATTTTTAATTTCATTTTGATAAATGATGTTTATAAAGGAGAAATCAAAATAACATATATCATTCAAGAATTATGGTGGTGTATTTATATGTCGGTCTTCATTCACGCAGGTCAAACATATAGAAAACTTATAATATCAAGGAATATTCTCTGATGTTAGATAACTACTACATTTAGGTGGAGATTATGGAGCATACGCTAACCTATTCGATGAAACTAAGCATGGTTCAGGTGAGATGTTCTCTGACCCGATGAGAATGCATGAAGAGATTTTTGATAGAGGACAAAGCGAAAGTTATTTTTTTTTATTCTGGCACAGCTCAGTGGCTGCATTGCACCTGATGGTAAGTGCTAATGCCGTCCAGACAGAGTATCGAATGGCATCAGACAGTAGTCTCATACCATTCGATATAATCATGCCGGCCCGCTGAGATGCCTCTTCACATAAATATATTTCAATTCAGAAGCAAAGTACACTGTACAGTTCCCTCATCTCTGCCTTCCTCTATCGGATGTATAATAGTAGTGACGTTTACGCATTGACGAAGCATAAATGAGACCGAAAAATCTCGTTTCTAATAACCGCGATATACTAGACTTGATCTAAGCGAAGGGTGACTGTTGGGTATTGGTATTTTACAGAAATAGTAAATATAAAATCCGTTTCACGTCAGTATCTTGTCAATCAATATCGCACACTTGACCCCTCGTAATTCGATGAGGGAAGCCCTACATTGCCACCGTGTGTCACGTTTACACGTGTTTTGTCACCCCTACTGACAAGGCTGGATCCAATTGATGGATTTATTGACTAATACCCGGTAATCTGCTAAGCGTTGTTGCAGGTTAAGAGAGCATGTTTGACAGGATTTTGGTGTTTGCAATTCGAGCTACATCCAATAATGGAATTTGGTTGGATGGGCATTAGGGAGTTAGGATCGGATGTTATTTTAATCTTTATGAGTATTGTACTGTTTTTGAGGACTTTAGCAACGGTAATGGTAGTCAAATAGGCTGGAACCTGTTACAACCTATTTGGAAGATCGGAGTACAGCTAGGGAACAACGTAATTATCGATCAAAAATCGTATTTCATGCTTCGATATTTTCCGCTCTATGATGTTTCAAAATCTAGTATCTGCAATTACATTCACTTTTAGCAATGATAATTGGAATTCTAAAGCATTTAGAGTAATTCTGCATGTTTTTAGAAATTTTTCCACTGGAAAACACCGTGTTATAACTGTTTTCCTTCATTGTTTCCTCTTAATCACAGCCGAGCTATTTAAATCATTAACAGCTCTATGTGAATGAACCAAAAATTCTAACACTTTTATTTACTAACAGCTACTGATGAAAGACTGTTTTTCGAAATCAAAACACATTAAACAGCTTACTCATGTCAAGAGATTCAACAGATATCACATATCAAAGAGATCCCAACATTGTTTAATCAACTTGTAGGTAATAAAGGAGCCGGTAGCCTAATGGATGCTCTTTCGACACGCGCTTAGGCAAGCAGTGTCAATAATTAACAGCTGAATGGACTTGTGACAGAGATCACTTTCATGGCGCATAGGTTAGAAAGCAAAGTTTAAGAGCTTACCGCATCGAAGCTTTTTAATAGGTATTTCAAGGAAACAATATCTCTAAAAGTTTTTCATTTTTGATAGCTAAGACTAATTGTGGATATTATCAATACTTACCATTATCCTGACCCACAACAAATCCACAGACCTCCACTAGGAATTTATTTATTTATTTTAATACACAACACTTTATTGAAAACCACAAAGTAAAGAAAAAATTAAACATAGAAAACACACAAATAAGTGTACAATTGACGGTCTTATCGCTATTAGCGGTCTCTTGCAGACAAACAAAAATAATTCTACATACCTACTCGTATAATATCCAATAGTAGTAATTAAATATTAAGTGTTAAGTAGTTTAGTATTAAGAAGTTCTGATTGCTCAATCTACAAGTAAGAATCAAAGATTTTCCATGATCCTTTAGGCTGCCTGTCATCAGTGCCCCTAGCCGGAACATTTTGCAGTATCGTAATAGAATAGTAATTGTAATATTTTGTATGGGAATTTAAATAGCGCCATTGTGAGCGTATTTGGAACTAAAATTTAACAGCGGGAAACGTTTACTTTACTATACGAGAATTACTATACGATACTTCAAAATGTTCCGGCTAGGGGCGCTGATATTTGTTCGAGGGTTAATATTGAGTCTTAAATTCCAATTGATCAGCAACGTAAGGTAACCCGACACTTATTCATTGACAGCCTCCGTGGCGCAATTGGTTAGACGCCGCCTGTGAAACGAGAGGCCATGGGTTCGATCCCCGCACCGAGACATATGTTTGTGTGAACCACAGATACTTGTTTCGGGTTTGGGTGTTTGTGAAACCGAAAATTCTCCCGTAGTTCCCGATACCCACGACACAAACTCGATCTTAGTGTGGGGTCAGGGTTATGTATGTGACTGTTGGGTGTATTTATTCATGTTTTCGGATTCGTTTAACCGCAATATGCATATTAAAAAAAACCATTTTAATAAATATGAAATACTGAACTGTAAACTGAACAAGCCCAAAAATCTCTTCCAATACATTAGATGAAGTTAAAACAATTACTTCGCACATTCACAACTGAGTTCAAACCACTGTCCAGCACGTTCGTACGCGTTTATTTTCCTACGTTTAGTGTAAACACGCAATTTCGTTACAAAATAGAAACATTTATTTTGAGTTTAACATTAGTTCCGATTTCTCTTATTGCTACTTACTGATTTTACGCTGTCTTAAACTGCTTATTTTAACTTGCGCAGCTTTCAAGTAACGTGTTGACGGAATCGAAAACAGTATACTTTAGAGCATGCAAACATTTTTTAACGATTTTAACAGATGCAATATGTCGTTTCTATTTTGTCATATTATTTGATATTAGAGACTACGTGCCACTAATAACTGTTAAGGTTTTTGGGGGAAACCTACTTTCAGCAGAAGATTCCTGGTGATGAAGATGATATAAAGCCTAATCTTAACAATGTTATAAAGCCTAATCTTTAATATAAATAATATATTTATTATTACATAAAAGTTTCATTTAATAATTTCCTGTAGAAAAATTATCAAACGAAATAGACGACGATACTCTTGAAGAATAGTCAAGTCCATAATTAATAACATGTTTTTTGTTGTTCAAAATGGGATCTATTTCTTTATACCTGGCATTATCTTGCTTAATGCAAACACCCGGCTTCCTTATCAAATCCCACTTCACCCCAATCGGCTTCTTTAATCTTAGACCAAGAATGTTCGCTACAGAACCATTCACCAATCATTTCCACCTGTTACAAACAAAGCAATTTACCGTATATCTATTTCCTGCCAACGAAAACCGCACAGCCATTAAAGGAGAGACCATTTATAGACTCAAGTTCGCATATCACACCGCAGATCAATGAGCATTAAATCTTTCAGCATCCAATCCATTTCTACGTATTAGAGCATACAAAATATAGAGGGAGCGCTTGTACTTCATAACTTAGATAAAAATGGTGATGCCGGGCCACCTTTTTCTGCCCTATTGGCTGAAACTGGACAGGTTGTCCAACACCCACGAATTATTTAAAAAAGCAAACATTAAAAAATAGTTTCATGCTATTGAATTCCACTCAAACTCGTTTTAGACGGATAATAACAAATATACCTACTTTCGGTTACTATTTAATTTAACTACGGTATTTATAGCAATTTGTTGGTAAACGATTAGCTCAATTTTCAAAGCAGTGCTATGAACATTACGAACAAAAAAATCTACGTTTTTGAAGACGCAAATTTATGACAGCGCTCCCTCTAGATATTAAATGCTCTAAGTTCTGCGTATTAAATCGGCGCAAACATGGACGCGGCGATTATAGGATTGTAGCGGGCAACGCCGCGCCGGCTTAGTTCGTATCTCTCGCGTCCTGTTATGGCTATTGAAGTTTTTGTTAGATTTAGAAATATTTAATTTAATGCCAGAATTGTTTTTGTTCTGGAGAGCTTAAATGATGCGATAAAATAAATTGATTTTAGTAATTTTATTTGTAAGTTCTTTTTTACTTTAAAATCACTATTTTACAATTTTACATTAATGTATAAACAAGTTAAAATTCTTATAAACTATTAATTAAAAGACGATTAAATCTTTGATGTTCCCAAATCAAAACCACTGGTGGTTATGGATCTATACTTAATTAGGTACTTATATTTTTGGCTATCTTGTTTTCAAATGCGTACCTAAATTAATATGATCAAGATCATATTATAATAATCATAATATATGTATAAGACAATTGTCCAGATTATTGCTGCGGGTTCGATCCCCGCACCGAAACAAATGTTTGTGTGATCCACATGTATTTGTTCCGGATCTGGGTGTTTGTGAGACCGAAAAGTCCCTCGTAGTTTCTGATACTGACGACACAAGACTCGATCTTAGTGTGGGGTCAGGACTATGTATGTGACTGTTGGGTGTATTTATTTATTAATCAACAAATGAAAGAAATGTGTTGCTCTGAAAAATCCAAAGAAACGACATTTAAAGTACAATATAATAATTGATTTGTCGATTCTTTTTTACATTAATTCTATAACTTGTCACTAATATTTGACTGCTTCCATCTTTAAAATTATTACTGCGATGACGTCCGTAGTTACACAACGCCATCTTTCATAAGTTAAAAGCAAACTATTCCTGCTTTGACAATAATCGAGGATAATTCAAAGAGGAATTAAAGAAATATAATTTCTTTACATATTGTTATTTTGTTTTGAATTCCAAGTAATTCACAAATAAAAATACACCACCTATTACGGAACGCACATTGCAAACTAGTATAACTTATTCCTTCCACAATCAAAGTACACGTGCAGACAATTAAAAAGCGCATTCGCACCTCGGTCGCGAGCTATTTTCATCTGAACAAAAAGACACGATTCCCACTTCCATTGAGCTTAGCTTTGAGCCTTGGGATAATTATACATTCGCAGACGACACAAAATTCGACCAGTTGAAGTGAAATATATCAAAACACACACACATCGACACGGACGGACAGACAGAGCGGCAGACGTTTATTTATAGTGACTTCAGTCGAGACACAATTGAATTCTCTTCATTTTGAAATGTGTAAAACAAAAGGGGTAACTTGTTATTGGTCATTTTTATTATATTTTTGGTATTAGTATTACTGTTAACGTATATACAGGTATTTTATAAATTATTACTAATAATTACAGCCCCAAGATGGATGCAGACAAATAGATTGTAAAAGTCTCTAAAATAATAGAATGCCAATAAACATCTACAAATACTGTTAAACATTTTAGTTCAGAAAAATTTGATACATGCACTTGCATACGGCCATGAGTCATATGAATTTCATCTTCACGCCCAAAACCCCGCCCCCATTGATATTTGGGACGGAAATAATCTTAGCGAACTTTGTCGCGCGAATCATCAGATCTACCCATCTGTTCGGGGATATAAGCGTGAATATATGTATGCTAATACGCCTGTAACCTAATGGATTGAAGATATATGTATAAAAAACAAAACCCGACTTGTACAGTGTGTATCTGGCGTGACGATTTCAGATTTTAAGTGTTCGTAATAATTTACTTCTGAATGACTCGCGTTTGGGCGAGCTTTCCGTCTTTATGTGTCATACATCGTATATTAATTGTGTTTTGTTTGCAATTTCTTTGTTCGCATTATAAGTGGCGTAACAACTCATATGGAGTTAGTGCTTTGACAGTTTAAACATCTTTTGCGGGCTTCCTTGAATTTAAGTATAGCGTGTTAAAATGTACGCCCTATTGATCTCATTAAAAGGACTTGACCTGATCTCATTTTGGTTCATAATATTATTTTTGTCTTCGATGATTGCGGATGAATCTGGATAAATGCATGAAATAAATAAATCAGAAAATTCAAGTTATGAAGAAGTAGATACTTATATAAGTAGGTATATAATAAAAGAGACTTGTCGTCTCACATTAACATCATTCGAAATTATATTTTTCCAGACACAAACATTTGACTTGCGGTATTCGAACTGCGAAGAAATTCGCGGCTTCTCGATTCACAGTCAACATCTCATTCGCCCACCACAGGGTCTCCTCTTTTACTGTCTCGGCTAATTGGCGGCTTTGTGCCTAATCCATTTGCAACAGACATATTTTATGTTGTGTTAGTCTACAAAATTATGTCGGCATGCTTCACAACTTCTTAGCGCGCTGTGGACGGAATTTGCACGACCATTTCGTTGCTTCAAACTATAAGACAGTGACCATAATTTTCTTTGTTAATCTCGCCTATAAAAAGTCCCACAAGTAAAGCCTTACAAAGTACCTATAGCTCAAAACTGGTAGTGCGATCCGAAACCTTATTTCCAGTATCGTCTCCAAGCTAATTAGGTCATAGCACGTCTTAAAATAGCCCGGTTTATTGAACTTTGATCTTGGCTAGCTCCAAGGTACTTGCCCTTGTTAAGTGGCGATCATAAAGAACACGTGATGAAAAACCATATATGCGTGTTTAAGGTTTTTTTAACCGCAAAAAAGAGGTTCGGTCCTTATTTGGTTGTATATCGTTTATTTAAAAAAATACTGATTCGATTTGGATATAGTTTACCCAAGGGCCTCGCATTTAATCCATCTGAATGTAAATGAATCATAAATTATTTAGATTTTATTGTGTAATCCTTATTTTGAAGCTACCTTTGACATTATTTTACGTTTTATCTTCAAATATAACGAATTCATCGTGTGAAATTTGTGTCGAAACAAACACGAAATCCATAATTGCAGTTTTTTTTTCGTTGTCCAAAAAATATTTTTAAGCATGTAGTATATGCTTCGTCTTGCTATAAAATCGAAAGTATCCGAAAGTTGAGGAACTTCTGGATGCAACAACACCAGAATCCAAAAGAAGTGTACTTATTCCGCCATTACATACGATATTCAAACTGCAGGATTTGTTTCCAGGATCGGATATAAATCCAACAAAACGGTGAAAGTTTGATACGCTTCTATTAAATCGATTATATGCCAAATGACCGAGCATTCCAAAGCAAATGATTGGCCTGACCGTTCCCAGTTCATTTTCTACACGATAATGCCTGGTTTCATTAGAAGTTAATTAGACGCCTCATAAAATACAGGCGTTTTATGAGCCACCTAGACATTTTACTGAATGGCCGATTTCGCAATATACCAACCACTCAAACATATTGTTATGTTGGAAAATTATTGCTGTACATAGATTTTATAGTGCGGGAGGAATTAGGGCAGGTTGCTATTAAACCGACATATTTAACTAGATGTCTGTGGATTAGGCAAGTCCTGCTCAAGTGTATTCTTAGTTAATTCGCTTGACTGTTCAAACTGTGAAAAAAAAATGGAAATATAATTAAAGAATTTTACATACATAAACTCACGCCTTTATACCATAAGGAGTAGGCAGAGGAGCCACCAGGACACCCACATTTCACCTTGTATGTTCCGTCCCACGATGTGATAGGGGGCGAGCCTATCGCCATATCGGGCATAAATTCCTGACACCGGGCTGATAATGAATAGAAAAATCCAATATCACTTTGCCCGACCCGGGATTCGAACCCGAGACCTCAGCTTTGTTATCGTACCGTAGTACAACTACGGCACCGAGGCAGTTTATAAATAAAATAAAATAAACTTCATATTACACACACTGTAAAGTGTAAGGGAATCATAGAATAAAAATCCTTCTAAATGTGACTAACAACTTAGCAACTTATAAGTATACTCACGAGATACCAAGCGTGACCGATTTACCTGAATCATAAACTTTAATTTTACTGCAATGGGCACTTATCCTAGCACAGGTTCGCATTACCGGCTGCAGCGTAACATTTGTTAATTTTAAATCATTTTTACGAGCGCTTACACAAATCAGCTCTCGTCCATAATTAGGAATTAAACAGCCGACGCGTGATTGGTTGGATTTTAATGCATTTTGTAGTCTGAGATCCTGGAGTTGCGAGTTGTGCGTCATTTTAGCGAAAATACTGTGAGAATTTTATTTATTTATATTGACATATGGACAACTTACAGCAATACATATAAACCTAAAATAAACTCAAGAGTAGATAACTGATAGCCAATAACAAGACTTCACTTGGGGCCTCTTTCACCTGTTATTGGTTATAGTGTTCTGACAAACGTTTACACGATGCAACTAATCCTTACGATAATCGTCGAGGCGAGAAACGCTCCCCGCGTAAATGGGGCTTAACGATTTCATTGAGCCAAACCGAAATTTTGATTAATTATGCTCAAAGAACCTAGTTAACGAAGTAAAGTAACCTTTTTGTAGCTTTCGGCGAGGTCAGAATTAGAAATTAAAAGTAATACTGGTTGCCATCAGTAATGCCAATTAAGGTATTTTAAGGACAGTTCTTGCTAAGAATTAGGATCAACAAACTCTTAGAAATGGGTTTTCTACAAGGTCGTATCAAAATATTTTTGTTAAACCGAAAACTTGAGCACCCTCTACACGAATTCCTCTTTGACAATGCCCTCACGTAGTTAGAAAAAACGCAAAAATGGCATTATTGAAATATTGCAATTATAAAAGATTATGAAAATTAGAAAATAATTTTCAGTCGGAAAGACTACTTTATTTACTTTGTCTCACTCAATTTCAGTACAAATTTTCTTTAAACAAGCGTTACTTTTAAGTTTAACAGCACATGTGAAAAGTATCAAAGAATTCCAGTTTACAAATTGAACAGAAAACCCCACAATATATTGTAACTAATCCTTTAAGAACCCAACATCCGCAGTAAACAAAATTATTGACCATAAGTTCGTCAAACAACACATCCCAAAGTTCGCCTGTGACAGCTCCATTTCAGTTTCCGTTTTGGGAACGCACCTTATTATTGGAAGTTATTTACGACCTCAGGTAGTAAACAATTGATTTGTTTCACAATACGGCTCAAAACGTTCGGAGTTGGACTGACATAACTGATAACTTTAAGGTATTACGACTTGTTTCGAGCTAAACAACCGTTTGTAATCTTTAGACGGTAGTATGAAATATTGCTTCCGAATTCTATTATTACATTGTAAGCGTGGGAAGGTCTATAAATAAATTAATAAACTGCAAGTTTAATTTTGCCGCATGAGTGAGACACCAGCATCGTGTCGTGGGAATCAAAACCTACGATAATTTTTGCAATCCCACAGCTTTTCCAATTCGAAACAAACATGTATCTCGATAAATTCACGGCTCAATGCGGGGATGAAACCACGACTTCTTAAATCGCATTTAGACATGGCGCCGCAATATTATTGCTTTGAGATATCTCAAAAATCCGTCTATTATTTTAGACCTCTGCCCGCCACCCGCTCTTTCTAGAGGGTGATTTCTCACTCACCCAACCTCTTTAAAATAAAGCCAACAATTGATTGCTCGACCCTGGAATCGAATTCAAGACCTTCACAGCCCTTCTCAAGACCTATAAGGTTTAACCAGCGATCAATCCTAGTATAAATTTAAACGATGCTCAAAAGCGGGAAGCTACTACGGTGGGCCGACTTTATGGTTCTTTTATAGCCCCACCCGTGTCTCAGGCAAAGGTTAACTATGTAAATAAAATTGTTATTTAGCGTAATTTAAAATATTTACTGCCCCTGATAAGTGTGCAATAAAAGTATCTTGTTATCAAACGGTGCTTAATGTACTTTGTTAATAGTTGGTCTATAAATCGGTGATTAAAGTATATACCAGACCTGATACGTTCAACATTAAAGGACGATGCCGACCACCTTAAAAATCAATAAAAAATCGATAATTAAGTGGAAGAAAAACGGAAGGAACAGAGTATTGTGCCTCTTGTAACTCCACGGTACGAAATACGGCAGCAAAAATTCTGTTCACGTGCATTTCCTCGCAATGTTTCCTTTACCGTGATAGTAATTTCGAAACTACTAAATAAACGTTTGTCCCAAGTAGACATATTTGTCAACAACTTCGAGAGTGTTTTCGTAGCGCAATCGAGCTGGGCACGAGATGGATATTCTGCCACCATGCGATTTTCCCACGACCGAAAGGTTTAAGAGGGGAGGCCACGTACAAGCAAGCGAAGTGTCGAACGTCCACCCACAAGTAGAGGGACGACCTGGTTGAGGTCGCAGGAGGTCGCTAGATGCATCCCGCCTCGAACAGATCTATGTGGAGATCCACGGAGGAGGCCTATGTTTAGCAGTGGATTTCCTGTAACTGAAGATAAAGAGAGAGAGAGAAGTATACCGTTTATATAAAAGCAAACTAACGAAAGAACAAATATAAAAAACACACAGCCAACGCTATTACGTAATATAAAAAAGAAACAATAAATTGCATCTAATTTTCATTTCAAACGTCGAATCGAAACGCAGATACAGGATGTATTGAAATGACATGTCACTTGTTATAAATTGATTATGCGCTGAGTTGGCTGATTATACAACAGGTATCATTTTAAAGAGTTGAATCGTATTTTGGAAAACGTGGTCAAAACTTAGGAATGAGGTCACCCTGTGGCGATTGTCATGACACGTGTAACTGCCGTTTCTTTTTCAGCCGGATTTTGGTGACGTAATAACACGTCCTTTGGGTCGGTTTTCGATTTTTTTTCCCTTTTAGTAACGATCAGGTAATGGTGGAAAGAAAAGGATTTTGTTGCGGAATGTAGGTAGCTTTTATCAAGTCTCTATGGAAATGTTGGATATTGGTGATGATGAGCAAATTCTTGATTCCTTCTTCTGGTTTGAGCGCGGTTTAAAATTTCTGAAGTTTTTTCACCGATTTTTTTTCACCTTTGTTTATTTCAATATTTTACGTTAATTATTGTATCTTATATTATACTTTTATCAAACCAATTAACACACCGTATCTTGCCGTCAAAAATCCGTAATTACGTCATCGACATCTCCAACATCAAATTTCCAAACGTAAACAAACTCAAATTACTCATTAATGGACCGCGCACAATTTCATTTTTTTCCAAAGTCACGTACATGTAAAAATGCCAACACACAATAAACAACTGCGCTAGCTTTTGTTTTTATTGGAGGCCCGTCGACCGCGTAAGAGGCCAGTTCAATGGGCTCGTATGGCGAAATGACCATAAATTCGCCAGCTCTCACCGCAAAAGTTCATTGTTTCGCGTAAAATAACGTAAACCATAAATCACGGCGTGGTTATGAGATGATTTGTGGATCACCCTGTATGATGGGTGGTATTATTGTCGGAATCAAATATGTATTTTGGGTGAATGAATTGTAGAAAAATATAATCAGGCTTAATTTTGATTGAAGTCAGACCCGCAAGCCCTATTTTTTTTGGTGATACAAAGTTAGTCACATCGCTGTACAAAATAAAATAAAAATAGACAACAAAAAAATATTTGATCCGCTGATTAATTGCTTCATGAAACGAGTAATACATCAATATTGAAATTAAAAACAAAC
Organism: Deilephila porcellus; assembly: GCA_905220455.2. Taxonomy (NCBI): domain Eukaryota; kingdom Metazoa; phylum Arthropoda; class Insecta; order Lepidoptera; family Sphingidae; genus Deilephila; species Deilephila porcellus. Next base: position 10,397,601 of record LR999987.1, read on the forward strand.
CCTGATAAATAACTCAAACTTGAAAATTACTATATAACGTTTATTACATAAATTATTACCATAATTGAGTAAATAACCGTTTCAAAATGCAACGTAATTGAGTCCATTTTTGACGGTACTCCACATGAACTAAACTTAGGTACATTATCTTACCCAATAAATTATCAGTTACAAGGCCCATTAGTGCATGTCCGAATTCAAACCAGGGCTTGGCCATTACGTTAAGTGGCTCCCTCTATGGCACCGTAAAATTAATTGAACTAATTTAAGTGACACCTAATCATGTTGGAGGAAACATCAGTAATAACTCGGATCGAATCGATAATTGCTATTTACATATTAGGAATCCCTTTCACTTTTGATTACATTTTCTCATTAATGGTAGGTTTGGAAGAAAATTTGTTCATTATATTTGTGAGATGAATAGAAGGGGGATTTGTATTAATTTCTATATATTTTTTGTTCAGAAACTTATTTGTTTGTGTCACCCACATCCCTACCATCTCTTTCCTTTAAAATCTCGTTCAATCACCATGTAGCTTCTGTACATTTTTTGTTACTAATTCTGTTAGTACTTTACATAAGTACATAAATACTAATTTAATTCGTTTATTTATTTATTTATTTATTTTACATAGTTTTTCTAAACCATGATGTACCCCTTTTTAGTGTTAAAGACGCAATGGTAGGTAAGGATTTAAATTTATTTTTTCGCAAAAACTAGGTATTAAGCACACAGACACGATGATATTTAAAAAATTGCAAAAAATTTTTTTTATTGCAGTGTTTGTAACCACTAAAACTACCACCTGGCTTCGTTTTCGGTCGCAGTCTTGATATACCATGTATAATTCTCCATCATTTATTTCTAAAACACTACCTAAATTACTTCAATTTTTAAAATCCTGCTTTCGTTATCAGAAAACTGAACGTGTTCACAACAAGGCTGGCGGCGTTGCTGGTGCTCCACGCTGCCGGGGCAGGGTACGCGTCTCCAACAGTCCTGGTCACGAGGCCAGAGGCCAGGGTGGTGGAATGGCTCCCGACGGACAACCAGACCGTTTATAGATTAGAGGAAGGACAGAGGAGGAGGTAAGAAATTAATACTTTTTTTAAAGAAAATGATGGTGAGTCAGAAAATAGGCAATGAAGTATGGTCAGACTTATTGTATGAATTAAAAAATTCTATCATTTACAGCCAAATAATAACTGTCATTAAATAAAATTGTTTATTTTTTTCGCTCGATCGTTTCGATGGCCGGAAGCTTAGTAATAACTACCCTTTCACCCCTCAATTGTATCAAATTGGTTAGAAAATGTGGAAAATATTGAGACGTGTCAACTAGGAATTTAAAAAATATGAGACTATTTATGTAAAATTTAGATTACTAAAAAGATTTGTTATAACAAAGCCGAAAGGTGCAATGTGTTATAGTATTAAACCTATATGTCCTCGGAAAACCAAGATTGTACCTAGATAAACATGGAAAAAGCGAAAGTGGTAACGGAATTATATTTTCCAACTTCAACTTCACTGATAATTTTATTAAACTCGCTCCCACATCTCATATTCAAAATTAATGTACAATTTTATGGGCATGCACTACTACTAGGATTAAGGTAATTTACTTTCAATGAATAACTTTCACTTTGCATGCCAATGGGACCAATAAAACTGTTTACAAAACTATAGAGAACATTTCCTGGTGTTTTATCAATACAGCATTAAGTCGATCATTAAAAACAAAATATATCGTTATTATTATAAATATATAGCACTTAGTGTCCAATAAATACAATAGTTCATGCGCTGTCACGTGTCACATGCAATCACACGCACGGACATAAATAACCGCGCCTTGAGTGGGGTTAAATCGATGTTTTCGAAAAAATCGATAATCTTTTTAAATCGATGTTTAATCCATTTTATCACTAGGCTATTAATATTGGGTTTAAAATTATTTCGTTTTTTACTTCACTTGATGGTAAATTCAAAAAGTTCAGTTAAAGAGACAGATACAATTATCGTGACCTACTTGATTTTTTCTTACCCAGCTATAAGCACTACACATTGAGAAGAAGGTAGTTGAGATTCAAGCATGAAAACCTTTTTAAAAACCATGATTGTTGGACTAATTGATATACAAAAACATTTAAATTGCTCTATAGAACGCAACACATATTTTTTGGGTTCTTAGATCATGCCACTGACCGAGTTAAAATCGATTGATATTCGATTAATCAATCTCAAATTGACATGCCTAATGTGGGAATTATCTACTGACTTCTAAATGAAACTGGTTGTAAATTGCATGAGCTATAAATTGGGGTGTGAGGGCGTGGTAGGCAAGCAGGTGACTGTCTAAATAATTTAACAGGTGTACAAGAACTACATACATACATACATAAACTCACGCCTTTATCCCCGAAGGGGTAGGCAGAGGCGCCACTAGGACACCCACATTTCGCCTTGCATGTTCCGTCCCACGATGTGATAGGGGGCGAGCCCATCGCCATATCGGGCACAAATTCCTGACTCCGGGCTGATAATGAATAGAAAAATCCAATATCACTTTACCCGACCCGGGATTCGAACCCGAGACCTCAGCTTTGTAACCGTACCGTAATACAACTACGCCACCGAGGCAGAACTAGGGCGAAAAATAAACTTACCCTAATTCATTCGGTTTACATCAACATGTACGTAGTTCTTTTCATTAATAAAATTACTTAACCATGCAGATAAAAAGATTTCTATACGTCATTATGGTAGTAACAACACATAAATAGGTAATGCCCGATATGGCGATCGGATTCCCCCCTATCACATCATGGGACGAAACATACAAAGCGAAATGAGGAGGTCCTGATAGCACCTTTGCCTACCCCTTCTAGGAAAAAGGCGTGAGTTTATGTATGTATGTATAAATAGGGATTTCCGCGGGCAGGAAATGTGGCTACAATGAACCTAGTAATAAGTGCAGTGCCATCCAAATAGTCAGAGATGCGGGCTTGTTACAAATCGAAAGTATACAAGTTGAACCTGAAAGCGACAACCTTGAGTGACTACGACGGGTTTTCCACCATCGTGTACGGAACTTACTAGGGACCCAGCTGGGCCAAAATCTGCAGCGTGTCGAGCTGGAAGGCCAGAGACACCCACATACCCCTTTCGGCCTCCCCTGGGGTACCGAAAGGGGAGCTTAATAATTATACTTCTTAGACAAAAAAACTGACACTAATATGACTGCCTCGGTGGCGTAGTTGTATTACGGTACGACTACAAATCTGAGGTCTCGGGTTCGAATCCCGGGTCGGGCAAAGTGGTATTTGTGCCCGATATGGCGATAGGCTCGCCCCCTATCACATCATGGGACGGAACATACAAGGCGAAATGTGGGTGTCCTAGTGGCGCCTCTGCCTACCCCTTCTGGGATAAAGGCGTGAGTTTATGTATGTACAAAAAAGTCGCATATGGAAGTACCACCGAATGAAGGATCTGCGGCTATCTCCCTCACCGAAACGCAAGAAGCTTTGCGCTTCTCACGTGTCGGTTTTGAGTCGATTCATTGGTCCTGTAAATTTAAAAAGCTCCGCGGCTCTACATTAATAGCATATTTTCTGAATAAAATGAGATAAAAATAGATTCCAAGATTATTCAGTGAAGGAAATAAAAACAGTTTTAGCATAAACTACCGTGACACGAGTGACGACAATGGTTTTGTATTCATTTATACATCAATAAATACGAAGGTCGTGTCGGTTCATGGAATATTTTTAGAATATACGGGAAGTATGTACTTGGATATAAATACGACATAAACATATGCGCAGTTCATTCATATTTCTTTTGATTTTAAATTCAAGGGCAATAAAATATTTTCATTTCATTTTCATTTCACTTCACAACCATTTTGACTACTTTTTATATTTAACTATTTCCACTTGTTTATGAGACCAAAAAGTCTCTCGTAGTTTCTGATACCCACTATACAAGATTCGATCTTATTGCGGGATCAGGACTATGTATGTGATTGTTGGGTGTGTTTTTTTATTTTATCTATATCAGCCCATATACGTCCCACTGCAGGGCACAGGCCTACTCTACAATCGAGATAATCAATTGAGAGTGGTTAGGCTATATAGTCCACCACGCTGGCCTAGTGCGGGTTGGCGGACTTATATACCGTAGAAATTCTTTAAAATCGCTACGGTATGCAGGTTTCCTCACGATGTTTTCCTTCACAGTTAAAGTGCGTGGTGATTGACTATCAATATATTTATTTTATACATAATATAAATTATTCAATGGCATTCGTCCCGTCATAGTTAAAAGAGATAGTACCACACTTTACTGGATTGGATAGTTTCCTCACATACATCATTGCAAAACAGAAGCGAAATATTTCGTCAACACTATTAAAACAGTGTAGTCCTGCTCGACACAACACTTGAGACCAGAAATATGTTTTTTTTTTAAATCTGGCACGGCATAGTGACTGCATTGCACCTGATGGTAAGTGCTAATGCCGTCCAGATAGAGTATCGAATGGTATCAGACGGTAGTCTCATGCCATTCGATACAATCATGCCGGCCCGCTGAGATGCCTCTTCACGATACCTACGGCGGAAGGACCCCGGATTATGTGATTATTTTTGTAGTGTGTTAATTATATTATTATTGTTAATAAAAATTGACGAATCGACTGCCTCGGTGGCGTAGTTGTACTATGGTACGATGTGCAAAGTTGAGGTCTCAGATTCGAATCACGGGTCGGGCAAAAATGGAATTTACTATTTATTATCAGTCCGGAGTCAGGAATTAGTGCTCGGTATGGCGATAGGCTCGCCCCTATCACAAACAAGGTGAAATGTGGGTGTCATGGTAGCAACTCTGCCCACCCCTTCTGGGAAAAGGCGTCAGTTTATGTATGTATGTTAATAAAAGTGGTTTTTTTTTCAGTTTGGAGTTAAACACTTCGTCATTATCACAAGCCGTGGTGTTCATTACAATCAGCCCCTGTACGAAGGATTTCCACTGGGCCCTTTATTACGGGAAAGCTGGTAACGCAAACGGTAAGGCCAAAGAAGAGATGTGAAAATGATAAAATTGATTTATTTGCAGCAGTATCTTGAAAGCCTCCGTGGTGCAGTTGGTTGGACGCCGCCTATGAAGCGAGAGGCCGCGGGTTAGACCGCCGAACCGAGACAAATATTTGTGTGATCCACAGATATTTGTTCCGGGTCTGGGTGTTTGTGAGACCGAAAAAGTATCTCGTAGTTTCTGATACTCACGACACAAGACTCGATCTTAGTGTGGGGTCAGGGATTAGTGGGGGTAGTGGGATTGGTCGCTTCCAACAGGTCTATGTGGAGATCCATGGGGGTGGCCTTTCAACAGTGGACTTCCTGTGCCTGAAGAGACAGAGAGAGATACAGAGAGAGAGAGAGAGAGAGAGAGAGATTAGAAGTCGTTGTAGTTTTTAAATCCCTCAAAAAGCTCATTGAATTTGGATAATTTATTTCTTCGAAAATGGTTTTCATTTCATAATTACCTCTTCTTTAATATGTGATAAAATTATAATACTAAACTTCTATTAATATTTTTCGATTTCTTATGGTAATTAATGACAATAAAAAAATCTGAAATACATTTTTATGGGTTCTATTTTTCTTTCAGGCCACCTTAGTTTGCAAAAGGAAAGCGGTAGCGGGGAAATGAGTACATTTTCTCTATTTATTTCACCGTACGACAGATATGTCGTCCAGGTAATTTTATGTAATTTTATTTAATTAAATATACATAACTTTAATAAAAACTATTTATTTAATATATTAAATTAATATAGAATAAGTAGCTTAGAACTTGACATGCTTTATGGTAATCAATAAATTTAATGCACTCACATTAACAAAGATGAATTTATTCAATTATGATCTAATTAAAACTATTTACTAAAGCACATACTCAACTGCTAATTCCGACCACGCACACAAAACCAAAACGTTATAACAGCCACACAGCGCGCATGGGAAAAATGTCGGCTTTTCCTATTAAAGCTAATTTATTCGTACGTCTTATGAATGACAATTGGTTGGCAGTTGTGGTCCGCGAAAGGCGGGGGCTGCGTGGTGAGCGCGCGGGGCGAGGCGACCAGGCAGGTGAGGTTGCGACTCCGGGTGAGGTCGAGACGGAGGCTGGCTGCCAACTGGGATCCCAGGTGACTAAGTGATTTTTTTTAAACCCTATACCCGAAAAAATAAATTGGTGGTGAGATTTTCATTTAACGGTGAAGGAAAACATCGTGAGGAAACCTGCATACCGTAGCGATTTTAAACAATTTCTACGGTATGTAAGTCCGCCAACCCGCACTAGGCCAGCGTGGTGGACTATATGGCCTAACCAGTCTCAAGCGGCGAGTGCCACGGCAATTATGGCAGGTGGTCGTGACCCGTCTGAATATGTCTCGACCCGGATCCTGTGTATATCCAGATGCATTCAAGCCAACATTAATTTGTCATCAAGAAATTGATCTTGCATCAGTCAATGGATATCCTACATTGACTGCACCCCAGAAAACTACACCACTGTAGTATTTTTAAAAATAGCAACCGTAAAAGCATAATGCCAATTATAAGATTTATTACGCCATCTTAAAAAAATCACTCATAATTAGCACATACCTACTTAGAACAGCTTCGACTTCAATTTACATATAATGTGTATTTTTTCCTGATCAGTCGGACAGAGTAGGGGCAGGACAGTAACAAAAACGTATAGAACCCTCTGCGCGGATTCCCGATGTCGCTACGGCTAATCGATTTAATAAATCATACTTATTCGATTGTCTGTGATATAACTATTCGAATCAATTGTTTATGTTCTGATCATAGTAATTGAATGAGTATTGTTTTTTTTTATATAACGTGGTTCAATTTCATAGTTACTGGACAGTCGAATGGTTTTCTATGACTTTGTTTACTCTTTAGAGTTTAGAGGATAAGGGTTAAAATGTATAAAGTCCAAGTATTTTAGTTTTTTTGTCAATTTATTTGCATATATTTGTTAGCGATTTCTTACGAATTAATTATCTTAGGGTATACCACTCGTCCTCCTTGCGGTAGTGTTATACTTTTTTTACCTTATGCTTTTCCAAGCAATCCATTATTTTCTGAAACCAAAACGCGTGAATTTTTAGATATTACTTAATTTGTGGAATCAAACCCACAACCTCTTACACACATCCACTGCCACAAAACCAACCTCTTACTTACAAACCAGCTTAGTCAAAACATTAATCGAATTAATATACACCGACCGATTAAAACAGAATTCAACGGCTAAAAACGACATTTATTCAATTAGATACGCTGTAAAACGATTTATAAAATTATGTCAAAATGGATACAGTTCGCATTTACTTAAACACTAGTTACACAAGTCTCGTTTGTAATCAACCGGGGAACAGCTGTAAACTGAATTAAATAAAGGAAAAGTTCCCTGCTGTATGGGCGTGTTGTACGCGCCACGACACAAAATAAAACTTACATTGGTTTACAGTAAGTACTGGACATAATAGCTTAACATATGTCTCAGGATGGCGAGCGCAGTGGAATGCCAAGCATTGCTTTTTAATTCGTGGTGTTGTTTGGTTTTGCTACAGACCATGAGCGGTCTCATCGCTTACCATCAGGCGAATGGCATGCTCGTCGTCGGCATTCACTGCAATAAAAAAATATTGCCTATTAAGCGTTAACTTGTGACATATTTTGCTGGCCCACGTTTCATTCTATCATCTTTGGTATAGAAGCATTTAAACTGGCAGAAATAATTGTGTCCACTGAGGAGGGTTTATCTTCTAACTGAGGGTTCTCTTTAACTGGAGGACATAGTCATTGCCATCATATACAGTGCGACTTGTCTATACAAATTTTAAAAAATATTTTCGATTACATAGGTACATAATTATTTATTATCGAAAGCAATTAATTATTAAACACTTATTAAAAATATTTTACTTCTATTATAAACAAATATAATTTATCTTTAAATTTTATGTAATATTTTTTACATCCACGTCGCTTTCACGGTGTGTCGCGCTTTATGTTTTGGTGTCCAATAGATCATAATCGTAAGTAAGGCTTTAAATCACCTTATGCTGTGACACTTAGAAATATCTCAATAAAAACCCGTCAGTACCTTCTAGTCCCGTTAACTGAGTGCAGTGTGGCCATATCGCACGGACGTGGCGGGATTGTCTCTTAAAATCTTTAAATGGATGACTGCCTAACCTATCACATACACTTTGACCACTAATAAGGTATAAAATTGCATATAGGTCTTGTAAATTAGGCAAGACTTCGTTTTCGTAACCCGAAGAAAATATTTTTTTGCAGGTTAACATTTTTAATTCTAATAATTTCTATCGTATGTAAAGTCCGCCAATCTGCACTAGACCAGCGTGGTGGACTATATGGCCTAACCCCTCTCAATCGAACTCTCGATTGTAGAGGAAGCTCGTGCTCTGCAGTGGGACGTTTATGGGCTGATACATTACAGTACAGATTAAAAAAAATATATCTCTTTGCGGAAATTGAACTCGTGGTCTCTCTTTTCACAGCCGTCTTGCCAAGCGCAACGGATGCTGTCGATGAATTTATTGATCATAAGAAAGAGGCTTGTAGGACGTTACCGGTAGATAGATGTAGTGGCTACTGAGATGTTACCGCTGTCTTACAGAAAACCATTTTATATAAACAGGGTCAATCAAGTGACCACAAAACCTGAAGATAACAAATATAGTATACAAACAAATACAGAAAAATCAGAGATCGTTATTTCTCGCTAGTCGACACTATTATATAGGTATAATTATTTATTTATTATACCAGAATCCGAAACGCGAAGCGATTAGGTGCAACCTTAAAATTTCAGTGAGGTATTATTTATAGTTTAGCGGCCGTATTCATAGACAGTTTTAAAACCTATTTTAGTTATCGAATGTTTTATCTTTTGCGCTCAAACTGAATTCAAAAGTCGTTCGATAAGGACAAAACATTCGGTATCTAAAATAATTTTTAAAACTATCTGTAATAAGGCCGTAGGTGTTTATTGCTCCCTTTAAATCAGATCACTGACTTGCTCTTTTATACTTTATACTATATATGAAAAATAAATAACACAGTCAATAATTTTCATGAACAATGTTTCAGAATAAACTAACAGTTAATTATATCAACGAGCTTTATAACTGCTCTATAAATACTTAAAAAAACTTGGAAATGTCTTTTATATTGTTCTTTTACGGTTTTATGATGTGCTCTCTTCCATAAATAGGTAATAAAATGATCCTTGAGAGATAACAACATGATTCGCTATGTGGGATGATGCGATATTGGAAATATCAATATTACAATGTAAAATAAAATGTGACATATAAAGTCCCAGTACTCTACGTATTCATATTAATAGATACGACCTTCGATCAATTTTTATCGAAGGATATGACTTTAAATGAAAAGAATTTTGAAAAAATAAATTGAATGCTTGAGACGCCCAATATTGATTAAAATTATGAGGATGTTAAGATTTAAGGAGGTGTAAGCCTAATAAAATACTATAATATAATGTTCTAATGTCCTTTTGTGACGAGAGAAAAACTATTGTGCTTCCCATGCATCCTCCCAGTATACTGGGGGCGGCGAAAAGACGACATAGGTACTGTCTTTGATCGTCAATTTCAGAATGCACGTATAATAATATTAGGGTGGAATACTGCCTGGCCAATAAATAAAACAAAATTCGTCGTAATAATTCACCCATAAGTTATTACTTATAGCATTTATAGCGAGATACTTATAGCGAGCAGATAGCAAAAGTTGTAATTTAAGAATTGCTTAAATATGAAACTTTCTGATTTATTTTCTTAACCTACATTTCCCCACTCAAAATCATAGCTCATCAAAATTACTGGCCGGTTATACTAAATACATTAAAAAAAAAAGAATAATTCGAATTCAACGTTCCATTTTCTTAATTCAAAACGCTTTTTACGTTTCGGCCAGTGTCCCGCAACGCGCATCTGCGTGGAGAACCTTGCCATATCTCTGGGCGAACATAAATCCATTCTGTCAGTGTTCGTCACAAGAACACGTATGGATGAATTTATGATACGAACCCCTTGTAAGGCAATAGATATCACTTCATAAAGCCCCGTGCACAACCGTGTTTATGGAAATTTTATACACTTTTTTCAACAATTTGTTATGGAAATTGTGAACACGGCCTTTCGTGCTGTGTGTTGAATGTTCCATAAATTGGTATTGCTTAATCTGAGGATAGAATATTGTTGACATTTTTATCCTTGGAATTTATCTTGAGGTATAATTTACTATGCGCAATTACGTTCTATGGCAAATAGTTGAAATTATAGGTTTCATCTATGATATTATTGTTGTTGTAAGACGTAGGTAGAATTAAAATGTAAAAATATTTTTTGTTTAAAAACAATTCATTTTAATGTATTTTAGTGTTACCATTATTTAAAGTAATATTCCATGTAAAACTGCACAAAAGAATTCAGTTCTGCCCGCATCACTGCCATTATTTATAACAAAAAATTGACGCTCACTTTGGCGTAATCTCTTCTGGTTTTAAAAATAATACCTTGTAAACAGCGTCTAAACTCTAACAGGACTTAGCACTGTTTCCCAAAGGGTCATTTGAAACACCGCGACATAAATCCTTGTACACACGCACTACATTCTCCAGTAAATCGCATCCTAGCAACGCACTGCTAACGTGTGCATACCGCCCTATATCCAAGGCTACATTTTTATCATAATTTAATAAGTTAACTCGATTTCACCGCACCCAACTCAATTCGGTGCACTAAACAAATTTATCATATTTTTATTGATAAAGTATTTTTTGCTGTCGGTATGGAATTTTAAGGAGAAAATATGTGTTAATAGAGGAATAAATCAAGTTATTGTTGGCCTAATTGGGACAAGAATCTCAGTTCGATCCCGGGGCATCCGTGACAAATAAATTGATATATTTCTAATTGACTGTCCTGAAAATCTTTTAATCAGTAAAGTATCATAAAATACCGATTTCAAGACTTTCTTTGTTTTTACCTTGTATTATCCCAGCGGACACTAACATCATTTTTCCTATATAATCTTCACAATTCCCGATATTTGGCATCCTTATTAGATCTTCGGCCTTCCTATCTTCCTTGATAATTTCAATGCATTCTTTAAATCTTGATGGTTCCATTTCATAATAGACTAGAATTAAATTCCTAAGTAGAAATAATAAATAAAATTAAACTTCATCATCACCATCAGTATCACCCTCAGCCACAACGAATGTACTTTTGAACTTAAGCGTCAAAGTTTTTCCAGTGATTATTGGAAACCGCCTGCATACTCCAAACAAAAAGACTAAATTATCGTTAAACAAAGTTATATAAACTCTTAAGTGCAGCTAACAAGCCAATAACGCTTAGAAATTTTCAACACGCACTATGGCTTCGTTAAAACTGTCAGCTTTCCCCACATCCATCACATATCTGATATCGCGCAGTGTCAGGGCTGCCAGCGTACACATTTGCAACATTGTATAACATAGTGACATTCCTTTAAAGGTTTTAATTGTATGAGATCACGGATCAGGGTTGCTACCGTACCCACATTCCGATGCATGCTTTGTCCGGTTCGAATTGGCCGATTTGTGCCTTTTTTTATTTGCGTTCCATTTCGCTTTCGTTCGGAATTTATGTTTTATTTAGTAGTTGGTGGCAGGATTATCCTATTTCGCGTGTTTTATTTTGTTTGAGGCAAAGGAAATATCTATGATCCGTTCCATTGTTACGTTAGGTTAGTGCAACACGATTTTATACGTGTTGCAGAAATATTTAATCTGATTTATCTTATGTGCATTCAACGGCATTTTATTCAAATCAAAAATCTTTTACAAGCTAGTTAAATCTGAATTGGTAACCGAATCCAAAACCTAACAGTTCGTAGCTTGAAGATTGAAGATGACGCGATTAAAATATCAACTCAATATTAAGATATGATTAGTTAATATGAGCATTGGTTTCAAAACATTAATACGACTAACATACCATTATTTTGGTTTTGTGAAGTTAATTTGCATGGGATTTTAACTTTGAGTTTTGCCATGTAGTCACAAGGCTGAGAAGAACAAAAAGGCTATGAAAAATATCTAATAAATAAAATAAATAAAACTAAAAAACACAGTGGTATAAAGAGTTAGATATATGACTTTCATAGCTGGACGGTTAATGTGAATCATTGCACCAAATTTCTTTGTAAACTTATAGGGGGAATAATAGTAAGAACCATTGCAAACGCTGCCAATATACAAGTGAAAGTGAACTAACGAAAAAATACAGCCCAATAAAAATCGCATAATTTCGATGTTAATAAAGATAAAGGTCGAGAGAAAGGCGATCATGCGCGTATTTTGGTAATAAATGTACGTAATAATGATCTAATAACATGGATATATTTGGCTCTTAAACCAAATCTCTATAACGATAACTTGTATTCAAAAAACCTGAAGACAGTTTACGCCTTCAAACATGTTTTTACTGTGAAACTAAGAATAAAAGAACGGGATCAAAATAGATCTTAATTTGTTTGTATTGATTCTGCCTGTAAGTGTCCTGCAAAGTCTAATGTCTATCCGATCGTCAAAATCCTTAGTTTTAAGACCATTGACACGCATTGTTAATTGACGACATAAATCCGCATCTAGAATTACAGTCTTGTGTCATGTGTGTTAAAAAAATCGAATTTTCGGTAATAAACTCGAAACATTTTTTGTGGATCATAATTATTATTATCAACTTCATATACAGAAAGTTTACTGGTACTTAAACATAGTTTTTAAAGATTCCTTCATAGAACGATACTTCTCAATGCGGGTTTTAAATCTATCTAATTCACTATCTGCCATTTCTCAACTATCTTCTCACCCATCGCTACGACTGTTATCAATATCTAAAACACGAATTACATCATTATCATCACAAATTACACTTGCACTATTATTTTAATAAAATAATTCAATAAAAATCATTCAAAGAAATCCGTTAAGGAAGTCTTGTGTTTGACGTATCTATCTGGCGATGGAGAGTTCGCAAGAATTTATTAATTAATGACTGCTTTGCCCTTTTTTAATCTAATTACGTGAATTCCATCGCGAATAGAAATGAATACGCCGTGGTGATAACTTCACCATTTAGCTAACTGGACGCGAATGAGGCAGTTATGCTGGAGTCGTTAGAAATTATGTCTATTACAATGCCATCTCGATCAAAGATTTCGAAGGCCGAATTCATACTAGAATGTAATGTTATTGCTAATTTATTTGTTTGCTTGTTTATTATGGTTATATATATTTTTGTATCATTGGAATATGGAACATTAATTTAATAGGAGTAGTAAATATAAAATACGAATGTACATGTTTTTTAAATTTAGATGAAAAATAATAATTATGCCTTCTTTTGAGCTTACAATTATTGTTTGGCATTACCATATTTTTTACCCTCACATTTTAATTTTAAATCAGCTAAGATATTGAACGACACACATTTTAACTTCAATAACAAGCGCTCCTTATGATTGAATATAATTAAAATAATTTGAGAGGAAACTTGATACCATTTACACTTATATTACGTATTTTCTTAACTTTGCGTCTTTCATTATATTTTGAAGTAATCTTAACAAAAAAAACTTAAATATATCGAAACCGCCAAAATAACCGCCATCGTCAACAATTTTTTACATCGGCCTTCGTGTATGACGAAGCCGCATCCCGCCATGAATGTAAATCAATGGGATTTTTCGAAATGCTCCAATGCTACTACACTTGCCAGATAATTGACTCCATTTACAGCACTCGATCTAAGGGCAGTTGCCTGAGTTTCCATAGATACTTTGTCGGCATCCACGCTAGTTTTTTGCTGGTCACATCATTTTTCAAACGGGCTGCCGTGGGTTTAATGATTTCCTGGTCTTTAATAACCGTTAATTCTTTAATTAGATTAAATATGGGTTTAATTTCAAGTGCAGCTTTTTACTAATTAATAAGTAAGATGTATCTTTGTTGTTGATGTAGCTGTAAAACTGTAAGGGAAAACATTACAAGGGAACTAAATTTCCCAAGTCTCCATAAGAATTTTGAAGGTGGATGAAGTTTAGTGTACTTTTGAAAATCGTCGGTCGTGACTTAAGGCTTTACCTTTTCACATAATAATAGCGAAAATTTAGTTTCTAGAAGTCGCTGATTCATATTTAAAGGTAATTTTAATGTTTGAATATCGTTTGGACCAAGTACACTCATTTATGGGGTGCCAAATATTCCACCAAAATAATTTTATTGCTTCCATCATTTATATGGACACTTAAGTTTAAAGCATTTTGATGTGTTCTCGTTACACATTGGTTACGATCTTACAATGTGTAAGGATTATCAAGTTTTAGATGCTACAGCACATTCAATAAATTCTGCTATGATTAAATTTGATTAAATTTATTTTTAACGGCAAGAATTATAGTTTCTTTTATTTACGCGGATGTTACAATGAATAAAACACATTTTTCGGACTTTCTTGCGACGTTACTTTATTATTATAACTTCTTGTATCGAAGACTAGGGTTTTAATCAACTGTAGATAGTGTTACAATGACCACCTCAATTTTACAATTATAAAATTAACCAACCACATTTTCATGTATATCAATAAAATTTATCTTCTCAGTCCTATAGATCCTCAAGAGACATCATACTGCGTGGTAGCATCACACAGGAAGAACTATACTTCTCTTTGTGCTGCCCAGCACGACATCAAAACAAGCCGCCTTGAGAAGTCCAGTCGAATGACTTCCGAAGCAGACAGGTTGAACCCGAAGGGAATCATTGAAAACGTCAACATGTCTTCGGAAGATAACAAGATTGACATGGAAAATACTTTTAATATCTATGAGGGGTATTTTAAAAGCATATATCGGAGAAAAAAGTTTGGTGAGTTTTTGAATTATACACGTACATTGTCAGATTCTATACCTTCAATTCGTAATGTTAACATATCACGAAGAAAGTTCAGTTCCAGTCAGTACAGTTCATTATTCTGCCTATCCCGAAGTGAGTTAGTATAGACGTAGTATGATCTAGTATCCTTGGGCTTATATTTCACCTGAATTAGGACGTATACTTGTAAGATTTGAATGTTACATCATTCATCAAAAAAGTGATGTCCTTACTCCTATCATAAAATTTATTTTTTAAACTGAACCAAAAATTCATAGATCTTTTTGGAAACTGTACTAATAAAATTTTGAATATAATTATTATTTTTGCAAACATGTTATTATGAAATACCCTGACTCCTACAAATTATATTATTTCCTTTACGTGTTTAGTAAGATCGATATTTCTCACAGGTCGTAGCACCAAAGTTACTACAGATGAAGATCCGGTTGTAGCTTGCGTGGGTGACAGAACCCATCACTTGATAGAAAATTTGGATCCAAGTACTGTAAGTAATCTTTTAAAACAATTATTGCTTTATTAATTTGGATATTCTTTATTTTTTTCCCTTATTATGGCATTTATTAATTACTAGCCTTTGAGCAACGTCGACACCATTTAAATCACATCATGCTTGTTTTCTCCAATATATGATGTCAAAGTTGTGTTTAGTAATCTGTCTTATATAATAATGCAATTGTTTTTTTAAGTACATCCAAAAAATCCATCCATCCATTAATCCATCTTTACCTGCATAGTTATATTATTGTATAGGTATCAATAGGGAATAATTTCTCTGAGATTTAAAAGTGCCTGTAATAAAAGGATTTTGTTTACTATTTTCAGATGTACTACGTGAGTGTGTTCAGTGTAGCCAAAGACCGTCGTTCTGGCTCTTTACTGGCTACTGGCAGTGTTCGACCCCGCACTTCCACAGCCAAACGGCTTCGAGAGAACGTGCCCTACCGAGCCGATGTTAAGGGGAAAAGCATTTACTACTTCAAAGTGAGTTTTTATTAACAAAATAGTGTTTAAATTTGAAGTTGTTTATAATGTACTAATGTAGTGAAAGCGGTACAAAAGGGATTACAAAAAGAAAAATCAGAATACCGAAGCACAGTTTAAGTTTTAAAAGTATAATATCTAATGTAATTTTTTCAACCGTAAGTACGTGTTTTTTAAAAGTGCACCTGCATTATATTTTATATCCATTCCAGGCTACAATTGGAGCAGGTGGTGGACTATGGCTTACTATTACCACCTGTGGTGGATCTGTAGACGTCGAAGTATTAGTGAGAGGAAAAAGATTGCACTTCGCCAAAAATATAGGTATGTAACACAATATACATTCTTAAATATAGTCTCACCTTTCACAATAAATACGTCTTGCATAGCATCTTTAACTGCAAGACAATTTTGAATCCCACAACATTAAAAAATTATGATCAGACAAGAATTTCTGTCGGTCCTGACGTCAGATCTGAAACCTCTCGTTTTATGACTAGCGACAACTATCTCACCAATGGCGTCCCGAATAGTTTCAAATGTCTTTTAGTTAACTAATCAATATACATAATATTTGACAGCCTCCTTGGCGCTGTTGGTTAGACGCCGGCTGTGAAACGAGGACGCGTGTTCGATCCCCGCACCGAAACAAATATTTGTGTGGTACAGGTATTTGTTCCGGGTCTAGGTGTTTGTGAGACCGAAAAGTCTGTCGTAGCTTCTGAATACCCACGATACAAGACTTAATTGATCTTAGTGTGATGTCAGGGCTGTGTATGTGACTGTTGGGTGTATTTATATATTAATAATATTACAGATCCTCATTCGAAATTCTTCGTCGCCGCGCCGATGGCAACATCCTCCATACAAGAGACAAGTGATGAAGGATCTATTCAGTTTGATTCCAGTTCCGAAGAGACTAGAATGAGATATGTTATCAAAGTCGTTCCTAGCAGATGGGATAGAGATGGTGCTGTTAACGTCGAGGTTAGTATATAGCACAGCAATCTCCATGAAATTAATTTTGATAAAGTATTGTAAAAGTAAATCGTAATTATATACAAGGTATATCAAGACTGTGACCGAAAACGAAGCCAGGTGGTAGTATTAGTGGCCTCAGACACATTGCAAGTAAAAATTTTGCAAAAAAAATTGACAACTTTTTTTTGTAATTTTTTACTTATCGTCGTATTTGAGTGATATAAACATAGTTTTCCTAAAATAATATGTACACCTGTTTATTTTTAAACACGCAATGGTAGTATAAGGGTTTAAATTAGTATTTTCACAAAAACGAGGTATTTACCACCCAAACCAGATGATTTTTAAAAAATTCTAAAAAAATATCTTCCACTGTTATAGCGAAATTTTTATTTGCATCGTGTTTGTAACCACTAAAACTACTACCTGGCTTCGTTTTCGGTCGCAGTCTTGATATACCCGGTATAATATGTTCGATTTCCTCTTCCAATTCTTTTTCTCCCCCTCCCTATTTAAAGGGCTGTACACGTCTGTAATATAATCCCAGCGTTGTGGATGTTCATGGGCGGCAGTGACCACTTACCATCAGGTGACCTGCTTGCTCGATTGCCGGACCTATGCAATATATAACAAATAAAGCAAATTTATTAATTTACATAATATCGAGAAATTTATTTTAAGTTAATTTACTGTGAAAGACGTACCTAAAACAGATCTTAACAGGTATTCTTAGCCCCTCGGGTGTCCATGTATAGACAATAGACTTTTGACAGCTTCTACACAATAGTCTACACAATAGAGAATAATAGAGAGCTGTCACATAAATCTTGTCATGGAGCCTAATATGAGCTCCATCGACACCGGAGGAGTTAAGATACTTAGATATTATTGACCCCTCAGGTGTCCATGTATAGACAATAGACTTTTGACAGATCTACACAATAGTCTACATAATAGAGAATAATGGAAACCTGTCACATAAATCTTGTCAGGGAGCCTAGTATGAGCTTCATGGACACCGGAGGGGACAATATAAAACCAATATAATATGAACCACAGCAAAATAATTTTCGTTTCAAGGTGACGGCATCGACGACGCGATGGGGCATCAACACTCCCGAACTGCTCGGAGATGGTGCTGTTGTCAGAGAGCTGAGACCTCGGAGGTCCTGTAAATCAGTGGATATAGCGTTTCTACCAGCCACACATAACGCCACTGAAGTTATAAGGCAAGTTAATAATATCATTTATTTTTCTACATTCCACAAGCAATTAATTTGATCGTTTTACTTGGGTTCCTAAAATGTACACTTCGCGGATAGAAAATCGTAAATTCTGCATAATATTTGGCTGTCTTATCTAACTATAAAGTATATTCCCAAAAAATAACTATTTGGATTCCTACACAAGAAAATTGGTCAATGAATTCGTCAAGTTTCATCGCTCCGTATTTAATTTGAGGGACTGTATCGAAATAAAACCATATTTTGTCCGGACTTCCAACTAAACATTTGATAGGATATAAATCCGTAATGATATGAAAATTATTTTCTCCCTCAGATATTGTATGTCAGTTAGAGAAACATCGGCGGGAGAAGCGTTCCCTTGTCTGTCGCTGAAAAAGGTAGCAACAAAGATGCAGTGCATTAACCAGACGCAGAAACCCCCGTAAGTATTAAATAAACGGTATCTGTAATAGAAAAAAACAAAAGCCTCTCTAATATCTATAAAACGGATATTTATATTTTGACTCCGTTGCGCAGTTGGTTAGACGCCGCCTGTGAAACGAGAGGTCGTGGGTTCGATCCCCGCATCGAGACAAATGTTTGTGCGGCCCCCAATTATTTGTCTCGGGTCTGGGTGTTTGTGAGACCTAAAAGTCTCTCGTGGCTTCTGATACCCACAATCCAAGACTTCATTGATCTTAGTGTGGGGTCAGGACTATGTACTTATATGACTGTTAGGTGTATTTATTTATTTAGTCCTATATTAATATAGCCTTACATGTTATGTATAATTTCATTGACTGATTAATTATTGCTTTAAATCAAATTAGTTCCCTGAATCTACCGTAACTATATTGATACGATACACTTTATATTTTATAAAAATTTTCGAAACCAGTTAAAACGACTAACCAAAGCAACATTAGATATATTTAAAATAATAATATATAAACTGCCTCGGTGGCGTAGTTGTACTACGGTACGACTACAAAGCTGAGGTCTCGGGTTCGAATCCCGGGTCGGGCAAAGTGATATTGAGTTTTTCTACTCATTATCAGCCCGGAGTCAGAAGTTTGTGCCTGATATGGCGATAGGCTCGCCCCCTATCACATCATGGGACGGAACATACAAGGCGAAATGTGGGTGTCCTGGTGGCGCCTCTGCCTACCCCTTCTGGGATAAAGGCGTGTGTTTATGTATGTATTATGTATTTAAAAATGAATTTATTTTCAGGACAAGGGTAATCGTGCAGAAGATAGGAGGCTTGAAGGCAGGAAGAAAATACGCGATCCAAGTAACCGCTTCTAGCAAGGGCAGCTTGGTTCCCTACAATGTGTTGTATGTGGACACCAATGTGTCGTGTAAAGACGATTAGTGGGATAAATTGGCGTTTTGCGACAAATATGTAACTTGTATGTGGGGTTCATCGAATTACTACGTTTTATTCAACAATAAAATTCCATGGTGGGAATTTATTACACATAAAACGTTTGGATACACTGCCCTGAAATGTAATATAATAACGAAGAGTCCTAAAACAGAAAGTTTGTATGCTCTATTTTTATAGGTATTACTTTGGACGTAATTCACCAGTAAGTTATTTCAAAAAGCCTATTCTACACGAAACGATCAGATAATCAACTCAGTTGTTTTTAGATTAGATATGCTAGAAATTGGGGACATCCGACATGTAAAAGACACTATTGGATTCCGAATATCAATAAATAGCTAACCGAATTGAGTCGTATACCTTTTTCATGGGAATAACCACTCTTCAGGCCTGCTAATTCATAAATTACTCATTAAAAGGCTGTTAAGAATGTTATATACCTACGCAATACATTTTTATATTCATACATTAATCTTATTTCTTAAAGTTCAGTACCCCTAGCCGGAACATTTTGCAGTATCGTAATAGAATAGTAATAGTAAAATTTTGTATGGGAATTTAAACAGCGCCATGGTGAGCGTATTTGGAACTAAAATTTCACAGCGGGAAACGTTTAATTACTAAACGATACTTCAAAATGTTCCGGCTAGTGGCACTGATTTACGACAACGTAAAATTAATTTTAGTATTTCTTATGTTATAGCTCTTCATATATGTTACATATTTGGTTTAATATTATGCCTTTGGTAACAGTATTAGTAGTTTTTTATACATTACATAATATTAATCTTATCAAAGTGTGACGGTAAATGTGGGAATAAAATTACGCTATAACAGATAGTGGGTAGTCATAATTTAAGTACCTATAGTAAAAGATATTCCTATAAACATTTTCATAAACTAAAAGTTGTAAATACGTTTGCCTGGTTTCATTATTTAATATTAGTGATGTTTAATGTTTTAAATTAATAATTTAGTTATTTTTAAGATAATCGCGTAGGTTGTACTATTGTGGCATTTATTTAGGATGTGGAAACTGGTAGGTAGGTAGTACACCTATTTTTAAGTTCCTATTAATGTAAATAGATTGTATTTTGTCTATAAAATAAATAATATCATTTTCTGTTACTTTTTATTTTGTATTATCATGATCAATCTTCTAAGCTCGTTAAAATGGCAATAGCCATCGATCCATCTTGTCTAATGTTGACACTCAATCCTTTTACTCGAGTACGTCTTCAAATAATTTATTTCTCAAACATCTATTGACAGCTCCAATTAAATAAAAAGTTGAAGAAAAAGTAAAACACCTTAAAAAATGTGTGTGTGTACTTAGGTATTTTTACAATGGCCTATCACTCATCACCATAATCACATACACACATATACAGGGTATCTCAAGACCGCGACCGAAAAGGAAGCCAGGTGGTATTATAAGTGAATTCAAACACAATGCAACAAAAAATTTCTCAAAAAAAAATGTTTTTTGAATTTTTCTACTTGTCGTCCCTATTTGGGTGATAAATACATAATTTTACTAAAATAATAATGCACACCTGTTAATTTTTAAAGACGCAATGGTATGCAAAGGTTTTAATTACTTTTTTCGCAAAAACTAGGTATTTACCACCCAAACACAATGATGTTTAAAAAATTGCAAAAAAGGAACTGTCGCTTATGTTGCAAAATTTTTAGTTGCATTGTTTCTGTAACCACTAAAACTGCCACCTGGCTTCGTTTTCAGTCGCAGTCTTGATATACCCGGTATATTTACGATATTTTTTTCTCGTGGCAAAGGGTGCCTCAGAGCGATTTTGAGACCAATCGGATCGATTAATAAAAAATCTGAAAATCAAGAGATATCGGGACACTTTTATTCGGAATAAAACATAAATATTTTATATTAATAATGCGTTCATTTATTTAATCATTTGTTCATACAATAATTTATTCACGATTGATATTATAATATTGTACATTGATTAATCATTTACGTCTTCATACTACCTCTTAGCTATTTTCGTGGACATTTTTTCATTCATATTAAAGTTGTAACAAAATTGATTATTTTTTTTGTCATCGACCCCATCTGTAACAATCATTATACATAAGCACCAGTCCCATTTTTAACATGAACGACTGAAGTAAATAAGTTATATTATAATTTGGGAACCAACACGAACAAAGTTCAGAGATTTTCTCTAGTATATTCACCAGACAATAATAAACTATACAATATTGTAAGGTGTTTTATTACAAAATTGTAATAAAGATATCGCGATGTTGAATGGCCGTATTCGATATGGTGCGAAGAATTTCAATTTAAAAAAATTGGAGTTAAGCCTGCGAAATCGGGACATCGAAAGACAATGACTAAAATCAGTAGATCTCCCGATAAATCGGGAACTTTGACAACGCTGTTTCCAATACACTCTTAATTTTGATTATCGGAGCAAAAGTATCAAATATCGATTTTGAGACCACTCGGATGGTGAATGGGTAGTTTCTAAAATTATTGATAATTAGTATAATTGAGGAGCACGACGCAAGGAGGAGGAGGAGTATAAATAAATTTATGTACTTTATGCTCTTTAGAACGTAGTGATTACTTACTCTGTGATGCTCTTTAATTCAAATTTCAAACTCAAACAGAATAACAATTAGAGCTTGGCAATAAAGAGTTGAAATTAAATAAAATGGAACTAAACCAAATTTCTATTCCTTGTAACACTATACAAATGTCAAATCTGTCAGAATATTTCTCGTATGAAAAGTAACGTTGTGATCATTTCGAAATCTGCAAATATTTCGCAGTTTTTAAGTAAACTACAATGTTTAGTGTAATCCAACATGAATAAAACTATACGCAGTGAAACAAGACAAGTGGTGTATAAGGTTTTCCTGCGTTGTTTAGCTGAATTTCAAGCGGGAAAGTTATTAACCGAAATTGCAGATTGTTATCAAAGAACTTCGGACATGACTGGTAAATTTTGATTTATATTGTCTCTTTATCATAAATGTTAACTTTTACACGTGAATAAAGTCATATATTTTGTTACTTCAGTTAGATTTATTGTTATTTTTGCAAATAGCGATCTTCATAGTTTCAGTTTGTTTACAAATTATTATAGCTGGCTCTTACCATTTTGATACTTACGCAAATCTTTTTTCCAGGTAGTGTACGAAGAATAGTCGATGAATGTATGAGACAATAGATCAGCTTATAATAAATTTAAGGGACTCCAACAACACCAATTCTGCAACTGGCTCAGAGTACGAAGATATAGCAAGCTCTTCGGAAGTAATTAATGAAGAACAATATTCTGGTGTCGAATATAATTTGGAAGAAGAAATATTAGATTAACCCATATTATCCCAGCGCCCCATTTGAGGTGCATTAATATTTTAAGGTCTAACACTGAATATATGAATATTGGTGGGTAAATTCAATTGCGATCGTTAATTAGATGTGTTAGTCTAAAGGATAACAGGTGTTGACATTTAAAACTTGCGGCAGTTATTTTTGTATAATCCGTGAAAAAAAGTGAATTTCAGACAATACCAATTCTAGAAAAAAGTAAGTTACTACATAAATGTATTGTTTTTTGAATTTATATAAATACTGTTATTTACATTGTTATAGTTCAAACTTTTATTAAGTATATTGAAAATAATGATATTTAATTATTTTTGTACATATTTTGTAAGTTTTACATGACGCCCCATTTGAGGTGCGCTGGGAATAGGAGGCACCATGAACATTTTCTTCGAGAGCTTACATAAAGTACATTATTTTACGTTTTAATCGTATTTTTTTTCTTGCCATGTTAAATGTTAACGAGATTATATCAATTCTGAAGGAAGATAACCCTATAATTTCCGCAGATGTATTCATTATATCGCTTGCAAACAACGCTTTGAGCAATGAAAACAGCGGGGATGAAGATTTATAGCATATTAGCAACCTTACTAGTGGACAATTATTGGCTGAAGCTGAGGTGGGGTGTCAGGTACCACCTTTACTGTCCTTGTATGTATCGGAATCGATTGGAAAACCTTCTGCGTTACTTTCATGCCTCCGATAATAATTGTCTTTCTGCTGACGACAAATTTGCCAAAGTACAACCTCTGTGGGATATGATGAATCAAAGATGGCTGATGTATTTTTGAGACAAACATCTATCAATTGATGAGACGATGGTATCATATTTCGGAAAACATAGAACTAAACAACACATTCATGGCAAACCAATCCGTTTTGGCTACAAGATTTGGTCAGTATGCACACGATTGGGTTAGTATAACAAATCGAGTCAAAGTTACCAAAGTTTATCAAGAAGAACTAAACTAAGAGATTAGACTGGGTGAAAAAGAACATTATGTCGTCAAAAATGAGACTCAAATTCGATGTCAATAAAAACACTAAGTTTATATGCAGGAAATGTGGAGTTGGTTTGCATATAGTATTATTTATTTCTTCTTCACAAACTGTTATTTATTATTTCCATTTATTTAATTAGTATATATATGTTCAATATAGTGATATTTAAAATATATAGCTATAAAATACTTTGCAAGTAATAGTTCTGTTTGTTATTTCTTCATACAAATCCTGTTGGCATATTCTCCCAGCGCCCCATTTAAGGTGCGGTCTAAAAATACATTATGTATAATACATAAAAAAAAAAGAAAAAATATTTTTGGCTGTTTTGGAAGCCCCTCTTCCCAAATTAGTTAAAATAAATTTAAAAAGAAGTTAATTTGATACCTTGGGATAATATGGGTTAATATATAATGTAAATAATATTGTAATATCTTAAAATAAATCAATGTTTTTTGCGTAACCCTTTTATAATAGTCTTTGATTTTTTTCTGATTATTACAATGAGTTATTAATTTACAATTTTTTTTATCACATCTAAAAAATGCAAAGGTCAAGACTTTTTGTGTCCTAGTATTTGTATTGCCATTTCAAACACAGTGGCGCCCTCAATTTTTTTCAACTCTTTATTGCCAAGCTGTACCTTAAGTAGGGCGCGGCTATACCGTAAGGAAGCCTCCTTACAATGTAGTACACCAGGAAAACACTAAGCTCCCAACCTAATTAAACATTTTTTATTTTCCGATTTAGGTGTGCAATTTGCATACAATGAAAAAATATAATCATCATTTTCATGTTACATTTTATCTATTCAGTATTCCTTATCATAATTCGCTTTACTATGGATCTATCGTATTTTATAAAATATGTAAATACTGCGACCACTCCTTTGTGCTGAGTGTATCCGAACGTACATAGAACTTACTGCTGACAGCTGTCACATCCATCGTATTCTAAAACGTGAAAATATACGACTTAAAAGAATTCTGTTTATATCGTAAAAGGCACGTTTTTAACAATAAATTGCATTAAAAATGTCGTCAACTGAGAAAGAGTTTTTTGGGCCGTTAACCCTGCACCAAAAGGTTGAGAAACCAACTATATTCAAAAGCGACGAGCCTGTGGAATGTACTTGTGTTTTGTGTGATGAAAAATTCATTTTGCCTGCATCTGAACAGCAGTTACTAACACATTTATTCATGGTTCATCGTCTGGTGATTGGTGATGTGAACCAGATTGCTGATTTGGGCGAATACCTGCGATATTGGCGGCACCGATTTAAAGGTTAGTGAGAAACGGCCGTAGCGGGTCGTGTTTACTTAGAATTTGGTAGAAATGTCTATAGGCTTGCTCAAAGCAGCGGCGGTGGTTAGGCGGGACATAAATTCATAATGGTAATTTTATTAATGACAAAGAAATTGACACAGGTGGTCTCTATTACCATTTATCTGACTTTCCTTAGTCCACACTTTTATTGGATTGGCGCAACGTAACTTAATTTATATTACCGAATAATAAACTCATAATTTTACAACAAGGTGTTTGACACCAGCCCTTAAAGGAATGGGCCTCTTCCAAGTCAATCACTACCTCTAAATTATACTGTAGTAATGAAAACAATGAAGGATGCAATTTTCCACAGAATTATATGGTTAAAAGTACAAAGAACTTTCCTGGATCTTTGTGAATTGATAATGTGTACAGGCAAACTTATTTGTAAGGTGGATAATTCTAATACAGCTTACATTGGAAGTTAGAAGTTAAATGCATTTTTATGTTATTTTTATGTATTCTTTTTTATACTTTCATGTGCCATAATTCTAATAAACTATTTATTTCACTGTAAGCTACATGCATACATATAATAAAGATAACTGCTTGTTCCTTGACTCAATATTTCACAAATCTGAATTTTTACTAACTTTTGTATCTATAAAATAGCATTTTTAAAGAATATTGTCCCATTGTTGTTTATTAAAAAACTAAAGGTGCTAAGACTGCACTGCAAAATGAAATTTTTTACAATTTCAAATCATTAAGTTAGTAAACCAACAGAAATGGTGTACTTTAATTAATAGTTAATTTTACTTAATAGATAATTTCATTCTCATAAATGCTTTAAAAATCTTTTTAGTTAATAAAGTCTTTACTCTCCAGTTTAATATAAATAAAAAATATAATATAAAAAATACTGGACCAACAATTATACTTATGGTGATACACAAATACTTAGAGCAGACATGTTTTTGTTGGTTAATAAGATAGTAGAAAGTTCCATTAAATATTAATTGATTTGTGGGATTGTAAATTTTATTTAAAAAATTTGAGTGTTATTATTTGATTGATTAGGTCAATAAAATAAGTAAATACCGTATAAATTTTTTATTAATTGTTTATTTTGTTAATTTTCAGATGAGAACCTGCCATTCTTCTGTACTACAATGCTGTTAGATAACAAACCAGATGGCACAAAATCCAAGGATGAGGCATATTATTTATTAAGTGATGTTCTTCCAGAAGATAAAGAATTACGGACAAACTTACACCAAACAAAATTAGAAAAATTGCTCGAAAGACATCAGTTTGAAAGAGAAGATAGCAATTACGTTAGAGAATGCTTATTCTGCAGAAATGTATCATCAACTACAAGGGCAAATTATCTAAATCATTTGTTTGAAAAACACAATTTTCACATTGCCAAACCAGAGAACTTAATATTTGTGGATGAATTGATTGACCTCCTAGCTTCTAAATTAGAGTCACTCCATTGCATTTTCTGCGAAAAGCATTTCAAGGACCGTTTAATATTAAAAGAACACATGCGGAAGAAAGGCCATAAGCGAATAAATCCTGATAACAAAGGATATGATAAATATTATCTAGTCAATTATAGGAATTTAGGAGATAAAAAGAAAAAGCCTAGTAATTTTAAGCCATGTAATAAGAGTAAGGTTCCAGTAAAGAGACCGGTAGATGAAGATCATGATTCAAATGAAGACAGTGACCCGGAATGGTCGAAATGGACTGAAGAAAATGGTCCGTTGATAACCTGCCTTCTTTGCGACCACACAGAGATGGAATATGATAATATGTTAGACCACATGGAGAGAGCGCATGAGTTTTCATTTATCAAAGCGACAACTGGCTTGAACTTTTATCACAAAGTCAAAATCGTGAACTACATTCGCCGCCAAATACATTTAAAACAATGTCTGTATTGTGAACTTGTGTTCGATGATTCAAAAAATTTGGAAAAGCACTTAAAGGAAAAGAAGCACTGGGTTTTGAAAAAGGAGAAATGGGATCAGCCAGAATATTATTTCCCAACATATGAAGATGATTTGTTTTTATGTTTTATTCAGGATGATGATGAAAGCTGGTGGTCGGGTGATGAGCGGGAAGTAGAACGAAGGAATAGTATGTCTGATAATATATCAAAGGAAATGGCCATGGCGGTTCTTAGTGATTAAGTTATGAGATTTTTTGAATGAGTGTTATACCTGAATTTGGTAAAAATGAAATGAAAGTAGGAATAGGCTATCTTGTAATAGGCCAATGTGAATGACCTAAACTCCTCTAAGTCTGGGGAGGCTCATACTCATATAAATGACATATTACATAAGTAGATACTATATGACATACATTGAAAAAAATGTAATTCTGCTGGAATTGTATGATGAAGGTGTCCTAATCTGTTGGAATCGTTTATTCCTATACTGCCAGTTATAATTTATCTAATTTAATGACACTTAGATAGAAGCGATCACCTTGAATAGATAATTATGAAATTATGAATAAACGGATGATTGTCATTTTAATATTCCTTTGATTAAAGATGTTTATCCAAGAAAAAGGAAATAAAGGACTGATGTAAGGTTTATATATTTTTTATGCAGGTAAATGAAGAGTCAGACCAAAGGTCAATATTCATCAGAAATATCTAAGCAATGCCGGGTTGTGAACTAATGGCAGGAATGTGTGATAAAATGTAAAGAAAGTTGCAAGGAAATGCATGAATTTGATCATTTGTAATTTTTTACTCTAAGAGATAGATGATGAGAAATATTTCTATAACTGCTTTTTAAATTTTCTGTAGAATTCTAAATGTCGATATGAGTTGTATGTCTATTGAAATAAAACTATTTTATACGGATTTTATCGCTGATTTGGTTTAATATTACATCTTTAACTTTCGTTTGCCCTCCAGCTTATGTGGTCAAGGGGCGGACCGAATTCGCGATATAATGCGTAAAATATTGTTTTATTTCAATGTGTAATCTAAGAAACCATTTTGTATGACTATGTTGATATGTAACCTATTGGGAATTTGTACCCACAAACTTGTGAATTGTTTAGAAAAAATGTTAAATAAGCTGTATAAGGTACGTGGTGTCCTGTTGTTAACGGCCCAGACGCGGCTGCCTACATGTTCACGGTGGTCGCGGGTTCAAATCCCAGGGCACACCTCTGACTTTTCGAAGTTATGTGTGTATTGATAGTTAATCACCTAGCTCTTTCAAGGAAAACATCGTGAGGAAACCTGCATGCCGTAGCGTTTTACAGAATTTCTACGGTATGTAAGTCTGCCAACCCGCACTAGGCCAGCATGGTGGACTATATGGCCTAACCACTCTCAATCGATTCTCTCGATTGTAGAGTAGGCCCGTGCCCTGCAGTGAGACGTATATGGGCTGATAAAAGCTGTATAATACTTTTTGGATATGAATTGCGGGCTGAAAAAATTGCATGTTATTTATAATATTGAGTAATAAGGTTGTTGAAAGATGCAGTGTTCTTCGAATGCAATGCTAGGATTTTTGTAGGTAGGCCTAGGTATATCCTGACTGCCTATGTTAAAACTTATAAATAGAATAAATTTAAGGAAAGCAGTTTTTGTTGGATAAAACATAATAATAATAAGTACACCCAACAGTGACATACATAGTCCTGACCCCACACTAAGATCGAGTCTTGTATCGTGGGTATCAGAAACTACGAGAGACTTCGGTCTCACAAAACCCCGGACCGGGAACAAATATCTGTGGATCACACAAATATTGATTCCGGTGCGGGGATCGAACCGGCGGCCTCTCGTTTCACAGCCGGCGTATAAGCAACTACGTTACGGAGACTGTCATGATGATGTCGTGTAATTGATTTGCAACATGTGCAATATTATTGTAATGTAAATAATTATTAACTAGTGCCAGGAACAGAAAAGTTATGAAAAAATAAGATTGACCTTTGTTATTTATTATTATTTGGCTTTTGAAAACGAGGGGGCATATTTAACCTAATAAATAACTTATTGGTTTTTAGACGATTTATAAAATGTTATCACCTAATATTACATTTTAGTATTTCTAATACAATTTAGTTTTTGGGACTGAAATATTGACAATAGTTACAATAGAAAATAAACTTCCATAACATTTGCCACTGTTTTTATTTTGTAATAAAATATTTATTCAATTATGTAAGTTATAATAATTGAATGTTCAATCTCAAATAAGTCCAATCATTTGAGTTGTGCAGGATATAATCATAATCTAGGATTTAAAGATATAACATAATGTTCTATAGCTTAATAAATTATTTTTTTTACTCATTAGAAATCTGTTCATTGGTTCATGCCATGAATGGACTGCCCATCAGAAGGTTTCCTTTTATTCATTATGTTGATTTCACTTTAAGGATTTTAGAAAACATAAATATACAAATTGAAACATAAGGTCTTCTGTATAAAAGAAAAAAAAAGGTTTTTGACAGCCATCTGAGCAATTCCTTTCAAAAATGCGTAGTTTTCAATGGAAATCATCGAATAGCTTCAAAATCTTACTTAAGATCGTTTTCGTGGTTAAATCTTACGTTTAATGGTGAAATAGTCTGAAAAATACATTACACATAGGTTTTATTGATTCAACCTAGTAAAGTTGTATTTTATTTATTCGTATCCTACCGGATTACATCCTATGATTATACTCATAAATTGGATTTATAACTATAAACAGATTTTGTGGTCAAAAGAGGTATGATGATATTTCTGCGAATGATTTTAATACACATAGACATGTATGCTTAAATAAAACTAATTTTGACGGAATTTATCGTGGATTTTATTTAATTTTTACATTTTTTAACTTCCCGACGTTTCGATTACTTTACAGCTTTCGAACTCACGGGGCAGACTCAATAAATAAAATCCGTAAAAATTTGTTTTATTTCAATGTGTAACATTCGCGTAAGTCTAAGAAACCATTAGACATGTATGTTATTTCAAATCTTCCTAAAGTTTATGAGGGATAACATCCTTAAAATTAAGCTAAAACTATTATTCAAATGTAATCTGTACACGTTTTTTATACCTTATTATATCCGTAGATATGAAAAATAAATTATCGGAATGGACAACGAATTTGTAGTTTTTATTTTTATTAATAATAAATAGTATGGACTATATGGCCTAACCACTCACAATCGTGCTCTCGATTGTAGAGTAGGCACGTGCCCTGTAGTAGGACGAATGGACTGATACAAACAATACATCCAACCACACACCCAACAGTCACACACATAGCACAGAATACTAAACTAACAGATGTCAAGCTTGTATAAGTACTTCACTTTTGTTGCTACACTCACACTACGCTCGGCGGTCGCGCTAGGGTTGTTAACTCTGGCTTATGCGAAAACAAGTATCGTAGTAATAGCACTCGTATCATTTGATTGATTGTTGAGAGTAAAACATGAATAATAAATAAAATATATAAAAAGCAATAATAAAATAAATAAATTTTAATTTTATTTATATAGTCATTGAGAATGTGTATGTCATTAATCGAAGTTTTTTTTATTGTTTTTCTATCATATTATGTGCTTTTTTAAAGAAATTTATATTTAATTATTATAATCTGGAATTTTATATACAAGTGTAATAACTTTTATTCATTTATTTCACGAAACATACATGATACACTACATTTCCTTACGATCGACCAACCACTCGCGCGGCTCGACGCAACGTGGCCTTCACGCGGTAGCGTGAATCTCGCGCTCGCACTGGTTTGAAAAGAACTGTGATATCGTGTCGGTGAACGCTGTCTATGTATGCGTTGATTTAGCGCGCTTTGTATGGAGCTTGACTTCTGTTAGTATTCTGTGCACATAGTCACCCCACATTAACATCAATTAAGTTTTATGTCGCGGTCACAGAAACTACAAGATACTTTTCGGTCTCACAAACACCAGACTGTCTGACTGTCAATATTTGTCTCGGTGCGGAGATCGAGCCTGTAGCCCCTTATTTCAAAGCCGGCGTTTAACCAGTAGCGCTAGGGAGGCTGCCAAATTATACGAAATATCTCGTAAAGATATAACCTAATTTATCCATACCTACGTAGTAAACCAGTACACAGGTAATAAATCAAAAATGTTATGGTAGACAGTGGTCGCAGGTTCGAATGCCAGGGCACACTTTCGACATTTTGGGAGGTGTTCTCTAATACCAGGCACTTTGACGGAAAAGGAAAACATCGTGAAGAAACCGGCCTACCGTAGAGATCTTAACAAGAATTTCTGGTACGTGAAGTCCCGCAGTAGGTGAGCATGGTGGACCATGGCCTAAGTCCTCCCAATCAAAATCTCCGTTAAAGACAAGTCCCATGCTTTGTGCGGGAGATTATGGGCTGGGGGATTACTCTATGATCAGATACGATGTTCGAATGTTCGAACATTCGACTTCCGAAAAATTATTAGATTTCCACTTCTATAAATCAATGCTATTCTCTATCATACTTCTCATTTTCACCGAACTTAGTTCATGGTAACGACGTACGATAGAGAATACGATTTTTTTTTGGATTACGTAGACACATTCGTACAGTTTTACGTGCGACGTTCGAATATTGGAAATTCTTTTCGGTTCATAGAATAACCCTAATTCAGTTTTATATCCGATTATTTCAGCACTACCTTGAATAAATATAGAACAGAACTTAAAGCTGTAGACAGTGGCCGCGCTAAACCATTTTTTTTACGTGGACAATATACATTTTGGCAAAGCAATAGCCCCACAGTCTCGCACGTTTTGCGTTATTTCTTAAATATTCAAGGTCAGGTTTTAATAATCCTCGGACGTCACAGCCTGCGAACCGTGGGCGGTCGTCCACAATTACGTATAACTCCGCCCCTGCATTTTACAAGAGGCTTGGAGTGAATTTAAAAATTCTTTCAGTGTCACAAAAAGTTTTATATCGAATATTTTTTTCCTCCTTTCCCTTGTATTCTTGAGCTATTTTTGTAGAAATGTGGCGAAGAATGATAACGAGTCTAAAACAATGATCGCTTATAGGTATGTAAAATAATCTTATCCTAAATACCGATATGAAATAAAAAAGATACGCAGAGGCAGTAATTAAAATAATTAAATACACTCAACAGTCACATACATGGTCCTGACCCCACACTAAGATCGAGTGTTGTTTCGTGGGTATTAGAAACTACGAGAGACTTTTCGATCTCACAAATGACAAACACCCAGACCCGAAACAAATGCCTGTGGATTTCACAAACATTTGTATCGGTGCGGGGATCGCACCCGCGGCCTCTCGTTTCTAGGCTGGCGTCTAACCAACAGCGCCATGAAGGCTGCCAATTATTGGTGTTTACAACATTTTTTAATAATTCAAAGTTATTAAGGTCCAATTTTGCGTAAATATACAACCCTTTGCCGCAGCGTTTGAAAAGATTGATGTTTTTCACCAGCTCGGCAATTCGGTGTCATCTCCGTTATCCGTACAATTTAGGCACAGAGAAAATTTTGCAGGTATGTTAAATGTAAACAACTTCATAATTCATTCACCTATAAATAGATTGTAGAATTCACGCTTATTAAATACATTTAAAATAAAGAAGCAGTAACAGACAATGTTAAAAATAAAAAGATCCGTATATTATTATTATGACAGCCTCCGTGGCGCAGTTGGTTAGACGCCGCCTGTGAAACGAGAGGCCGCGGGCTCGATCCCCGCACCGAAACAAATATTTGTGTGATCCACACATCGATCAGATCCACAGGTATTTGTTTCGGGTCTGGGTGTTTGTGAGACCGAAAAGTCTCTCGTAGTTTTTGATACCTACGACACAAGACTCGATCTTAGTGTGGGGTCAGGACTATGTATGTGACTGTTGGGTGTATTTATTATTGTTATTATGTATTTATTTCAACCTTAATTACTGCAATAATATCGTATCGTTGCCATTTGGGAATAGAATTGGCTTTTCTTACGCAATGGTTGTCTCGATATAAATAGCTGAAAAAGTTTCGCGTTACAGGATGTGGGTGAAACAAATGTTTTTTTTCGTGTAGGTGTTACCTGGGAACTTGGTCAAGATAATTTATTTTATATACCGGTGATATATTATGTAAGTCACGGGGATTTTTCCGTACTATTTTGGTATAGGCTCGGGTTTCGGACGATTACATTTGATTATCGGTGTTACCAATGTGGTGGATATTGAATACAAGTAGGTATTAATTATTAATTATCAAGGTTAAATTGGTTTGATGTGTAACACAATCTTTAATTCATTTCACCATGCACGTAACTGATAAGTTTGTATCCACCTACTACTGACGTTAATTTTTTTTTATTGCTAGAATGGCGAGACGAGCATGCCATTCGCCTGGTGGTAAGCGATACGACCGCTCATGGACAGTAGCAAAAACAAACAATACCATGAATAACAAAGCAAGGCTAGGCTATATTTATAAGAAAGAAATTAAAAGAAACGCAAAAAATGCGTTTTCTACGAGTAGTACATAATAAATTTGGAGGGCAATATTATTTTATTTAAATCGGATCGTTTTAGGAGTGATAAAGCCTTTTGAAGTTTCTGATAGCGAAGAGCCAACTTTCGTGTCGTGGGGTGTATAATATATATTTAACATTCTACGATTAATTATTTCTCTTTTGTAATTGAAATATACTTTGGCATAAGTGCCAATGGCGACGCAATTTATTTAATTACCCTTTGTTCCCTTCTGAGGGATCGGAAACAAAAGCCGTGTCGGAAGTGAAATTCGTTTGCACAATTTTAATTTAGTGTTTAATTTATAAATACTTTTATTGTAAGTATTTAATTTGGTGATAATATTACTTGTTTTATTTGTAATGAGCATCTATGCTCATTTAAGTACATAGTACGAGTATATATTAATTAAAATAATATTATTTGGAGCATCCATAGACAGAGAATATTACGTCAACAGAATCATCTAATTATAAAATTTTCCACGTTGCTTGAAGTGAAAATGGGTGCAAAATAATATCTCAACATCAAGTATGTTGACTTGGAATTATATTATCTCGTATTAACTGTTAAGTATAGGGATAATATTACTGGGATAGTTTGTTATACCTACCTAATTCATCATACATTTTTTTATTACTTGGCAAAAGTAACGATTTCTGTGTATCCACTAGAAAACTTGTTGGGGCGTATGTAAATGAGAGAAGGTAGCGGATTAAGTTAATAATACTGTAATACCTACCCTATTTAACCTATTTTTTCCATAGCGTTTTTACTTAAGCCGATTCTTTTGCCTACGTATTTTACACTTTGACGCATTAGCTACGTATTTTAGTACAAAGTGTCTCATAAAACCCAAAATAAAAAGTCGTTTACTCCAAAACAAAATCAACTCGACTAAAACACCAACATTAAAAAAGTTGTATAATGTTCCTACTTAAATAAAATATTAGCGGTTCAAATTAGCTTCGTGTTATAATGGCTAATTTCTGTGTCAAAACTTATATTTGGCTCCAAAGTCATAAAGAAATAATAACAGTTCGTGACTCGCGCCAGTAAACTAGTTTCGGCTGCGGGTAATTTTATTCAATTATACAACTTTATCTACATCTTCG
Organism: Deilephila porcellus; assembly: GCA_905220455.2. Classification (NCBI taxonomy): domain Eukaryota; kingdom Metazoa; phylum Arthropoda; class Insecta; order Lepidoptera; family Sphingidae; genus Deilephila; species Deilephila porcellus. The sequence continues at coordinate 10,432,582 of LR999987.1, forward strand.
TTGTGATAGAAAACATTCTAGTATTTTCCTTCGTTTCTAAAACCCTGTACGCATTGGATACGTTCATTGTAATGTGACACGGTCTCATAGTCTCTTCATGTCAAGACATATCTTGAGACAATTATTGAAACTTGTGTTAGCAGCACCCACAGCGCAGTCGGTTAGATGTCAGCTGTAGAATCAGAGCCCGCGTGTTAAATCCGTACAGAGATAAGTTTGTATAGATACATTTTCGGATCAGGATCATCAGGACCAAAAGTCTCGCCTAGTTTCATACACCCATTCCACAAGCTTATATTTTAATGTGGAGTTTTATCTACGTATGTGACTGTTGGTACGAGTAAATTCATTTATCGTATGACATTAACTATATATCGGTCATATTAAATATTGTGTTAAAATAACTCGCTTTAACGAGTTATATATCTATACATGCTACTTGCTTTTGTCGAGACATCAAAGGCCGAGATAGCGTTGAAGCCTGTCTATCCTCTTCTAGAGATATCGGGACGGATAATGTGAACTGTTGTCTTGAAGCATACATGGTTTCGGAATAATGGAGACATGTCTTGGTATTAGTTGCGATGTATCACTAGCGGTATCACTGATGCTTTATAGCTAGCTTCTCCAGTTGTAAAAGTATTTTTACGAGGCATTTACTTTTTTAAATTATTATTTTGTCTCTCGCTTTGTGTAAACTTAGCAAATATATTTTTTTAAGTAGACACCTATTTAATGTAGTATTTGATGAATATCGCTGCCGATTAAAGAAAAGTTAGACATTCACGGAGACTCGCTGAAATTCAGGGGTTGGTGTAATTAAAATGCGTATCTTTGTAGAACCTTATAGTAGTTGCTGAGACAGATTTGAGGGCAGAAAGAGAAATAAAAAAGCGAGCGTATTCCCACCCTAAAGGCCGGCAACGCATCTCCATGCCCTATGGTACTGCAGTGCCCCTAGCCGGAACATTTTGAAGTATCGTATAGTAATTCTCGTATAGTAAAGTAAACGTTTCCCGCTGTGAAATTTTAGTTCCAAATACGCTCACAATGGCGCTGTTTAAATTCCCATACAAAATTTTACTATTACTATTCTATTACGATACTACAAAATGTTCCGGCTAGGGGCACTGCTGTTCATGGGCGGCGGTGATCACTTACCAGGTGTGCCGTATGCTCGTTTGCCCCCTATAATATACCGGGTATATCAAGACTGCGACCGAAAACTATGCCAGGTGGTAGTATTAGTGGTTACAGACACAATGCAACTAAAAATTTCGCAAAAAAAAATCAACAATATATTTTTTTTTTTTTTACTGATCATCGGAATTGGGTGGTAAATACATATTTTGCCTAAAATAGTGATGTACACCTTTTTATTCTAAAGATGCATTTGCAAAAAAAATGTCGCGTATAACAAAATATATATAAAAAAAAGCCTTTAGTCGTATATTCCAGTGCGTACAAGCCCTAATATTATTACCAAGTACTACGTAACATGGTTGAGGAAGGAACACTTCAAACACATGTGCCTGGCGGAATTGTTTGAACTTAATTACTTCAGTCATGTGAAGAAAATAATAGGTCTTGTTACGTTTGTCAAACGTTTTGCTCAACAGTAATGTAGGAGTCATAATAAAGACTAATTGAGAATTTGTTAGTAGAGCTATGCTGAAATCTTGACTATAGAACGAATGGTCCAGCTCGAATGATATTATGGTCTGCAACATTGACTTTTATTCTACCGATAGACGAGACACGTCAAAGAAATAAAGTGCCACCGTATTAATTTAAAAGCACACTGCAATATTACATCACTTACCTAGTATTTTAAAAAAATATTGTAACTTCAGACGATTTGCTTTCAGTTTGACGGCGAAACATTCATTGGTTACTTTTAAACGTATGCGATAAGGCGTACTGCACTGTCACTGTCACGAAGCAAACTGATTCAGTTGCGGTGCATGCACCGCAAGTAGGTGGGACACATTTTTTGTACTGAATGTCTTATCTAGTGTAACATTGATATCGATGGTCTGCAATATTTCAGGCGGCTAACATATTATTTCTACCAAGTTTCGCGCGAAGTGAGATAGCCGGAAACTTAAGAACCCTTATTCTTTTACGGCTGTTTTTAATCGTCTTAAAAAAGAGAATATTCAATAGTGAAATAACTCTTAACGGGATAATATCTTTGATACTTTAGATCCTTTATGAAAAGTATGTCAAAATTGCAAACTTGTACCTCATATAGGATTTAACTGAGGATTGAACAATCGACCTTTAATTATCTACTTGCAAATGAAAAAGGGGAGTGTCCAACATCAATATTTGGCGCATTACCGCATCTTGAATATGCTATGTAAAGATATGAAGAATGGTAACACAGGAATTAAGTAAGTCCATTCAAATAATCTAAGTACTCAGAAAGACAAACGTGTAAATGGAAGTGTAACTTAACTTCCTTTGTGAAGAACAATAATGTATTATTCTGTTTGTTCCACAACTCATAAGAAAAGAAGAAACGAAAGAAACAATTAGTTAAATAGTTAAGTAATGTTACCTGCGTCTTATGTATTGTCACTTCTGTTAATAAAGATCGTTGGTAAAGCGATGCCCTTTAAATAAACCAATCGATATTATTAAATTCTTATTTGAATAAATAAGTAGATTTTCGTACTTCAACGAACTATTATTATAAAAGTTTAAAATTTTAAACATGTTTTTGATAGAATTTTTGATTAGATCGATGATAAAGTTTTGGAATGAAATACTCATTATAATATCATTTTAGAGAACCGTGCTCTGCAGAGGGTGATTAATTATGGGCTGGTGCAATATAAATCTAAATAGTATTAAAACGAACATAAGATAATTTCTATGACATGTAAAAGTCCTCCAAACCACAATAGGGCGTGGTGAACTATACGGCCTAACCCCTCTCAATCGTACCCTCGATTGTATAGGAGGCCCATGCCCTGCAGTGGGACGTATATAGGCTGATATAGATGCAAGGTAATTTACTAAATGATTTCGACTCAATTACACATCACTTTCCAACCATAATATTGGCAGACTACGTAATGTAGGTTGCCGCCTTTTGCGTAATATACAGCAAACAATTAACTATACAAAACAAACAAAGGGAGAAACAGATATGTTATTTTTGGCGTGAAACTAGCATTAAATTAATTGAAGATGGCGTTCAAGAAGGTATTAAGCTGAGCAAATAAACCTAATAAAACCTAAAAAAAATAAAACCTAATAAGCATCATAATATTTTGGAACTGTCAAAACTTTATACTACGAGTTAGTTCAATTATTAATATTATTTCGATTTTCTTGTTCATTCAAAAGCTTTTATTTCAGATTTGTGCCCGATATGGTGATAGGCTCACTCCCTATCACATCGTGGGACAAAAAATACAAGGCAAAACGTGGGTGTCTTGGTTGCACCTCTGCTTTGCACCTTCTGAGAAAAAGGCATGAGTTTATGTATGTATGTGTTTATTTCAGACCTTTTCTAACAGTCAAAGGATAATAAGAATACATCGCTAAGAACCATTAATCGTAATAAGTATATTAAATTGTACGCTAATTATTTGCATTAAATTGACGATGCTCTAGAGTCTAGACGGCTTAACACCAAGGCATAATACTAATTACTTATACCACTATTCATAATTGATATCAACGAAGACTATACTAGGGCTAAGGTACTTTGATTCAAGTAATAGCTTGATAAATGTCCTTAATTCTCGCGTTAGTAATCCATAGGCTTCGGAAGATAACGGTGGAAATGGAGGGGATTAGCCTCAATGTTCGATTAATTCAGCTCCTATTGGAAAATTATTATGATGTAAGGGCAATTAGCTAATTGTGATAAACGTACTGTCGGCTGAGTTAATTTATTATATGATCTTACTGATATGCTCTACGTTGCAAATGTTTCCTTTACTATAAGTGAAGTTTGTTGATTGTTAAGCTTGAAGTGTTCTTTTGTAGGTATTTCACTATTTTTATGAAATTACATGTTATCTTAATCGTCTACTTGGCTACATGGGTATTTCACAAAAATAGAAATAAAATATAATACCCTTTTGTGATAACAAGTGTAGAAGCTTTTCTTTCATTACATTGATAAAACCCTTTTCAAGTCTCTTTCCTTATAACTATTCCGTAAAGTATAGCCTGTATCCTGCGCGATTTACTAATTTACGTTATCGCCAAATTTAATTAAGATCGGTTCAAATTATATTAGCTCATGAATAAGAAAGAAACATACAGAGGATCGAAAATAACATTTGTAGTAATTAAAGAAACTAATTAATGCTCTAAAAATCTTTCCAAGACCAGGACTAAGCGATAAAAATATCTTCCAAAAGCAACGCCTGCTCGTTATCATTCAAATCTATTATTATCAAGACAATATCCTCCTCTGTCATTATTATAATAGATTCATTAGCATAAGGATGTGTTTAATTACCGGAAAAAAGGTTTTCTTTCCATTCACTTTTGAATTATTTTCCTCGAGACACGCCTTGCACCAACGCTTAACTTCTTGACATCATTAAATAGATAGAAAATAAACCCTTATGCATATATCACTGAAAATGTGTAGAGGTGTCACGAGTATCAACTGTCCGTATTTATGCAAAATGGAACCACACGACAAATATCGTTTTTTACTTTTTTTTGAAGAATACTAATTTAAACGTGCTCTAAATTCTTATACAAAAAAGAACCACACGATTTTTCCCTTAAAAACAAGGTATACTAAAAGCTGAATAGAACCAACAGCAGAAACAAACATTATACAATATAAAGCCAAACCGAACCACAGCACAATGGAACTCGATTGTTCAAACAAATAAACGATATTAATACCATGTCATTTTATACAAAACAGATCCACACATACTTGGTACCATTATACGTTACACATATTTCTATTATTAACAATTATTTTTAATACCCCAAATGGAACCAAGTTGCTGTGATATGGTTATGCGTAAAATAAATTCATATTTTAATTGCTGACATTTTTAAGCAAAATGGAATCACGAGCATTCGGTTCTATCATTTATGAATAAATATTGTAAAACAGTAGAACCACTAGCATGTGATTCCATTATGCATATAACATTTTGAAACCCATCATCGCTCAAAGGTACCAAATGACATGATTTGTTACATGCCTCTCATCTTTAAACAACGAAATATTAACTTTATTCCATTGCATATATGGCTCAAAGTGCAATAACTCAAAGTTTTAAAGTAAAACGTCGAACATCTGTCAAAATAGGTGACATTCAACGAAATAGTTCGAATGAGTGACGACCGTTATTTTTCTCCGCGAAGAAAGTTCTATTGTTTTTATTAATTTCTTATTAAATTAAGTGTGAAAATGTTGAGTAGAAGCAAGCAATTAGTAAATAAAGCATTGGAGATGAACACCGAAGATAATTTTGAACATACAAAATTGTCTTCGTTGTTCATCTTCAATGGTAAAGGTAAGTAGTTTTATTTAGTGCATTTAAGTACTTAATGAATCTGAGTTATACGCTTTATCCACATTTGATTTATTCCCGATTGTGGAGTGAGTCACCTAATTGTCTGTGGTTTGTCGCGGTGCCGGGATAGCTATTTAATTATTTGTTCGATTTTAATACTCATGAGGCCGCTGTTTTGTGCAGAACAAGGTTAGCTACGCCTTAGCCCGTGAAATTCAAAAATTAACAAGTTTTTTTTTTGCATGATTTTTCTACAAGGCGCGTTTACAACATACTTTTTGAAGTGACATTAAGCCGCGTCCCCACTAGGCGATATTTCCCCATGTCGCCCGCCTGGCAACGTCGTCACCCGATGTCACCGGGGACACACGTTGCTCGACTTATGTCGCCTAGTGGGGACACGGCTTTATAAGAACTCATAATATTTTGCTATCGTCATTTATATATAAAACCTTACGGTTTTGTTGCTTTAATTTTAAAGCTTTAATTTATTACAGCAGAAGGTAACGAAGAACCTGGTACAACGGATCCTCTGGATAAGCTTTCTTCACCTTCAAACAACATTTCAACTTCGCCAGATCGCTTAGAAGAATATTCCTAGCCGGTATTAGAACTGCTCGAAAACTTGTCCCCCTTTAAAAGTCCTGACTATGTAACAGATTCATCAGAAGATGGTTATATAGTAGTTGCTGGCAGCAAGAAAATGAGGCTGCCTAATGGAAAATTTACAATGGTCTCGTTAGTGATGATGCAATAGAAGACGACATAGATGGACTAGACACGGTGGATTTCGAAATCCAATTTGACGATAACGTCGATTAAACGTATATGTATTATTTTTTATTTTTAGTGAATTAAAGCTTTATAACGATAATATAAATACATAGTTTCATTTATATCAGGAAGTCCCTGCGTTGTGGTTCTTTTTTGCATATGAGAAAACCTATCAATTAGTAAATGTTAAAAGGAACCACATGCACATTTTCTTAAATATCTAGAAAGTTTAAGAATATTCAGAGTAAATTTATATACACATAGTTAAATAAGTAATTTATCACTAAATTTAAATAAAATAAATAGTAATTTTACTTAATCTAATAGAGCTCCACATGTTTTTATAAATCTTTTGATATCTCAGAAGTGCGTTTTTGCTGCATGGTTCCTTTTTGCATAAATACGGACAACTATAGTTCGCGTGCGAGTTTTTGTCCCAATGTGCATTTTTTTATTGCAATGAATGGCGAGACGAGCATGCCATTCGCCCGATGGTAAGCGATACGACCGCTCATGAACAGTAGCAAAATCAAACGTCACTATGAATTACAAAGCAATGATTGGCATTCCACTGCGCACGACATTGTGACATATAAGTGGTTTATCTGTCTTCACACCGGAACACAACAGTGTATTTACACTGCTGTTTGGTGGGAGAAATAGACATTGCGGTGGTACCTACCCATGCGGCCTCTCACGTATGAGAGATTTATCACCAGTAATAATAACATAAAACACAGCAAAATATACTTTGTATGAATTACAATGCCCATTAGATCGATATCATCGTCGAAGTCTATGTGTACCTATTGTGTATTTTTTGTGCTTATTAGTGTGGCCAAAGACCTTTATGTTCAACACTATTATAGAGTGTAAAAGCTGAAAGGAATATAGTCTCAGACTCAGGTGCGGCAGACAGCTCTCATTATGTAAAGTATCGATAATTTGATGCGAATTTCGTCGCTCGTATAAGCGGAATATTGGGTTCTTGAAGGTATGTTATTAAGTGAGATTATTACATATAAGTTTAATGAACTATGTAAAATGTGAGCTGTGAGGTTTTGAGTACTATTAGTAATCCAATTGGGTATAAAACATTAATGGTTTTAATAACCTCTGAATGTGACCACTATGTTTAAGCTCCCACCAAATAGCCGTAAGGGTCGTAGACATAGATAATACACTATATAGGTCGTAGATGCTCAAGCTTCTTTTAGAGAAGATTGGCATGATATAGTCCTGACCCCACATTAAGATCAATTAAGTCTTGTAGCGTGTTCAGAAACTACGAGAGTCTTTTCGGTCTCACAAACACTCAGAATCGAGAAAATTACGAAAATTATATTTGCATTGTGTCTGAAGTCACTAATACTACCACCTGGCTTCGTTTTCGGTCGCAGTCTTGATATACCCTGTATTATGTGGGCCTCACAAACATTTTGTCTCGGTGCGGGGATCGAGCCCGCGTTCTCCCATTTCGCAGCCGGCGTCTAACCAACTGCGCCACGGAGGCTGTCAAATATAGTTGAAACAAGAGTGAAACGGTATAGATGATTATCCAACCATCTCCAGCAAACTGGCCAAAAAACTGTTATTTTACATTGTTGACAAATAAATAAATGTTCTTGACAATGGTACCATCATGGTAGTGAACGGCATCTTCGGCACTTTCTGAAACATTAGCTACGGTCACACAATAATGCAGTATTTGTTTTTATCACAAATATAATATACTATGAGGGTAGTTTGTCGTTTGCCTTCTCGGTGGGTGGAACGTCATATTCGAGTTTCGTATGCGCTTCGCAGCGCATGTCGCGTTTCGCGGCTGAACTGAATTTTCGGCTAATTGTTTTGTTTATCGTGGTCTGCCTTGTGCTAAGTGGTTCTTTTTAAAGTTTCGCGGTACAGGTTCAGTGAAGTGAATAGTGATATTTGGTGGTGCCAGAGACCAGTGCAGTCGTCAACGCCGACCGAACTTCAGATTCGAGATTCCAGTGAGTTCATTTGACAAATCAAGTTTTTTGATGGATTATAATCATTTGTGCTTATTCACTTTAACACGCGGGCGCGGTCGCGGGCGCGGGCGGGTTTAACGTGGCTTGTCCGCTACTTCATCGCACGTGCGTTTCCCTCGCTAACACTTGGTTGACAGTTTGGATGTTTGATAGTTTTACTTCTCTGATAGTCTTTTAAAATCTATAAATACAAAAATATCACACACGATACAAAAATATCTGTCCACCTTTGTTTATTGAAACATAAAAAGGCATATAAGTAAACCAATAGTAGTCATATTAACTTCTTGTTTTTTTATGGCTTCGCATCAACTTGTTAAGGATCTAGTATAAATAAGGCTGTAGTAATATTCTAACTTCAATCACACTGTTCATAAACATGCAGTTTACAATCAATTTCCTATTACGAAAATCTAATCGAGAAACCTGAATATTCGGAACGGAATATATTCGTATTTTGGGCCAGATTGGCTTGCCAAGTGTAATATAATATTATTGGTGCATATCGGTGGTGTACTACCGTATAATTCGCTTACGGTTTCATATATGTTTTAGTAATGCATTCACGAACATTCAATCGCCAACTTGAGTTAATAAGTAAATTTATATAGATTTTAAAGCTGTTAATGTTTGCTTTTATGATATTTACAGTTTTTTTACAGCTGTTTCTACAGGAATAAGATTGTTTTCCCTGGTTCATTGAGGTTTTTGTGAAAGATTCACTTTTTTATTTTGACAGCCTCCGTGGGGCAGTTGGTTAGACGCCGCCTGTGAAACGCGAGGCCGCGGGTTCAATCCCCGCACCGAAACAAATATTTGTGTGATCCACAGGTATTTGTTTCGGGTCTGGGTGTTTGTGAGACCGAAAAGTCTCTCGTAGTTTCTGATACCCACGACACAAGACTCGATCTTAGTGTAGGGTCAGGACTATGTATGTGACTGTTGGGTGTATTTATTTATTTATTATTTATTATTTATAGTATTTAAGAGAACCTTTTTTAGGTATTATTTCAACTATTCAATGAGACCTATTTTTTTGTATTTAAACCACTTAAGGCATTTTTGTCTTAACTACTTTAGAAATTTAAACGGAATAACACAAATATAATAGTTATAATATCAGTATTTCAAACAATTTATTCCTTTATTACAACAGTAAATCTTATAAACTTGAATAAGGCTCATACATCTTTTTTATAAGAATAAAAAGCTATAATCTCTTCATATTCCATTTTCCAAGCTATTTGGGGCGTTGGATCGTGTACATTAAATGTAAATCACAGATTTCTTTGATAATAAGAACTGCCGCAACTTGAATGCGCGATTACCATAAATCTGAAAGTTTAGGCGGTTCATTATTTAGGTGGATTCAAGAGTTCTATGTATGTCCCTTTCAAATGACTTTAGAATTCAGGTTGAGCGAAGAAGACAATATAATCAATGAATAAAATAGATTTAAAATCTGTCTATGAATAAGGTCGTTAATGTTTTTATAGCTCATAAAATATATTTGTGATTGGAAAGTGCTGCGATGCTCGGTGCCAATCCTTTGTGTTTAAATGATTTTTATAACATAAAGCTGGTTAAAAAGGTGAACCAACTAAAACTGATCATCCCAGGATCATTTCATGTTTTTCTTGAATGTCAACAGCCTCTGTCGCGCAGTTGGGTAGACGCCGGCTGTGAAACGAGAGGCCGCGGGTTCAATCCCCGCATCGATTCGTGTGATCTACAGGTATTTGTTTCAGGCCTGGGTTTTTGTGAAACCGAAAAGTCTCTCGTAGTTCCTGATGCCCACGACACAATACTCGATCTTAGTGTAGGGTAAGGACTATGTATGTATGTGACTGTTGGGTGTATTCATAATATATTATTAAACGTTAACATTTTAGAAAAAAAAAATACATAAACTACACCTGAGATATTTTACTAACTGTCTGGAATGTGTAACTGTGTTCAAATATTTAAATCAACTGGATGCATTCGAGCCGAGGCGTCGGCATTACTCTCAGCATTGTTTTAATACGATTCAAATTACTTAGCATTATTAGCATTGTAATATTAACTTGTCTCGGTTATTTCAAATAGTATTTAACACTGCTTTCTTATCTGTCAAGTTCGCTATGTTAAATATTTGAACTTGATGGATCGTATTTTCGGATTTCCCTTAAAGAAATTGTTTACAGTCCCTGGCTATTGCAACTGCATACCATGAGCTTGCTGTGGAAGTATCTGTCATAAATATTTTTGTATATTTGTCACTACTACTCGTAATACTGAAGGACAAGAATTTTCAAAATTCAACAACATTATCGACTACCTACACTCATAATAAACCTTCATTTAAAAAAATCCCCTTGCCGAAAGACCAATGGCATCTTAAAATTTAAATCCAAAACCGATTTAAGAGAATCAGAAAGAAATAATAACAGACAAAGACAAGTCTAATAGCCGACTCAAGCGTTCGCCTTTAAAATCACTTTAGAAGTTACAGAAGTATGATTGTTATTTGTAAAGTTAAATTGCTTTACAGCAGACTTGACGTGACTTTTAATAAGCGGTACAGAGTTCAGGTATTGTGACTAGTCTGGCATAAATACTTTTCTTTGCTCCCTCTGACTTACATACATACGTAAACGTTACGCCTGTATTCCATAGGGGTAGGCAGAGACTTTGGATCTCCACTTTGCTTGTTCTTGACATACTACTTTCCCTCTGACTTGCTAGTGCATTTTTATATTTCTGTCCGATTTTTTCTTTATTGTAGTAGAAACTTAATAAGTTGAACTTTGCTTTGAGCAGTGAGCAGTAACCATGGTCATGCTTCATGCGTCATGCTCGGGACCGTCACGCTCAATAGTGTATACTCGGCAGCAACCTTTGAGCTCTTACGGAGCAATGACATGAACCATCACGAATACGCCAAAAACGGCTTCAGCTATAATCATTTCCATTAGTTTCGTTTATTGTCTAAATCTTTGGTATCTTGATCGAAAATCACAACGCTCCGGTATCGGACGTCTTTGTATGAAAAACGCTCATAATCGTTTTTTGGTTCGTTGCAGTCAAGGAAAATGTGGGAGACATCCTAAGGCTTCTCGCCTCACGGTCCAGGGATCTTCGTGGAATATTTAAGGAGCTATATTTAACTCATAAAAAAATATTACCTAGGATCATCAAAATTCGTGACCACAATAGATTTGCTCTCTTTCTCTCCCTAATAAGACAAAGGAAGTCCATTGCTGAATACAGGGCCTCCCCAAACAGATTTTGCTTAATGTAAAATTGATATCATATTAGATCAGGCCATCATCGCCACGATCCCAGCATAGAAGTTGACCGAGCTTTAATTATAATGACTCAGCAGATCGCAATTTGCATGAATGATGTGTTTGTCACTGTAATGCCTTTGATTTATTCAGACCGGAGGGCGGAACTTTTTTTGTGTAAAGATAAATTAATAATAACAATTGATATTTGATGATTTCAACGAGCCTTTCTTGGTCCCTCACTGGAATATAAGAGTTTAGTTTTGTGGGTAGAAATCTTATTATTTAGATACATTTAAAAAAGTCATTTAGTCACCCGAATCCTCATTACATGTCTAGTAAAGTGGGTTTTAATCAAAAGTTTATTTAACAACGCAAATGAGGTGACACAGGCACAACGACGACGCTAAATTATGAAACGGACTTTCTTAAATGCACATAGAAACATAACCCCACAACCCTATAGAAATTCGAAATAATGTCTTCTTTTTCAATCAGTAATAAAATATATTTGAGATATTCTATTATTGTAAAATTCTCCAGACGAGCATCTAAGACAAATATAATTATTCAAACAAACGTTTGGAGTCATTGACTTACATTCTACCGATAGACGAGACACGTCAAAGATATAAAAACAAATTTGTTAAACAGTGGTACCACTTGATATAACCTAACCCATTCTTCTATTTCTCTATCTATCTGAGTAGATATACAGATACATAAACTACCTATTTCCTTTAATTTGCCGTATGTCATTACTTCCCAGGATTTGATCCTTATTAGCAACATTATGAAATGGTGTAATAATACAGCATGTGCTATTTATTTCAAAATCATCGGGTTCGATTCCACGCTAGAGATATTGATTTATCAAAAATCCAAGTATACAGTTTTATTTTTCATCAAAATCGGGCTCGTAACTCCTTTTAGTATTTTTCGCTATTCCTCATAATTTCGGATTTGGCCATCCACGCCCACTTGAAAAATTCACCCTGTATAGAGGGATAATAAGTGGCTGAGTAGCCACAGGGAGTCCACTGTTGGACATAGGCCTCCCCCAAGGATCTCCACATCGACCTGTTGGAAGCCTGCATCCAACGACTTCTTGCAACCATAACCAGACCCATTCTTACTACTGTTAAAATAGTTTAAACTGTCACCTCAACATTTTAGTGAAGTATTTCTCAAGATAAGTTTCGTTTTATTTAATGACCATAACTGAAAAATTCTGTTAAAATTCAGAAGATACTAAGTTTCTCGCATAGTAGTGGGATAATTTAAACACTATTTAACTAAAAAACGAGTCGTCTGGCAAATGTTATGATAGAAGTGTAAATTTGGACCCATTTGTCACATTTTTTTTTTGTTATGCCAGCTTCACAAAGTGTCTGCAATGCGTTAACTGGGAATTATAGCACATTTCAAACAAAATATCCACCGACGAGAGATGGCAACCTCCGCCACAATTATGTCGGCCTGCGTGGAGTCGGTTGTCCGTGTACCCGTCGGGTTTTGTGACCAACATGTAATGTGACTATCCGAGCGGGTATGAATGGCCTTTTTTATACAATAGGTCCAACTAACGAGTAAACAGATCACCCGATGGTAAGTAATCACTGCCACCCTTGAACATTGACAACCCTTGGGTCATAGATACATACATATGTTTCCGCCCCAATAACCGTGAAGGGAGCAGGAAGGAAAAAGACTGGGAAGAGGAAAGGGGTATTGGGCACGCGACAGCCAACCTGTCGCTTCACGTCGATCTCCTGTGAAACTGTGGTACTGCACCGAAATCACCGCTTACCACAGTATCAGTTAACTATTTTACCCTACTGAAAAGCGTAATTTTAAAGCAACACCATAAATATATTTGGGAATAAGATTGTCTAAATGACGCGTCCAACCCTCTCAATTCACATCCAATTATATTATCGGATAGCCCAAAAAGTCCTTCAAACAGAATATTCCCTAGAAAAGATTTTCATGCATTGAAGTATATTATTGTCATATTCCTCTAACATATTATGTGCTCCCAATATTCCCTCGGGGGTGTATGTAGATATTGTTGAAGAGCACAGGACAAGGAAATAGTCTTTGTGCTTGGTAATTGGATGAATCTAACCCTACGTACAGAGCCAGCACGTCAAAAGCCTTTGAGTCTAAAGTTCGTTAGAAATCTTTGATCTTCACGTACTACTTTGAAGGTGTAATTGATACTTCACGTGGAAAAAACATTTTCATTCGGTTTCTTGAATCTTTTCATCTCCCTTTTTGAAGATTCTTGAAAGAACAGTCAGATTTTTCACCTTGGTTAGACAGTGACCGCAACGCAATTGATGTAAGTGCAATCGGAATGGAGTATCTACCGCCGAGACATGGTTACCTCGCGCTTTGGTCGTATATGTGTTTAGGATGGACCCGAAAATAAATATACATTCGTGAGTCAATGGGACAGAACTTTTCGGATCTAGTTAGTAAGACACGTTAACCAATAGAACGCTATGATCTTTAATAACGTTTTCTTTAGGTACTTATCGATCGCCAACAAGCAATTAATACTTTTGGTATATTCAGTACTTAAATAAGTGACTTTTAAGTCACAAAACCCCGGAACAATCACGTTCGGAGACATCGAAATGCCAATAACTTTTATGAAAAATATGAGACCTTCATTGGTCTACGTTCATTGGATTGGCATTTGGCAGCATCGTCTATTTGCGACGACATTACGCGTAGTAAATACGTTTTCATTGAATATTTCTGAATATAAAGAATAGGTCAACGTTTGTTCATAGAAGAATGAATAAAGATGAATGATTATCCAATCTTCGACACCGGATCGTTTAGCATCGCCCACGGCCGTCGGAGCACGTGCTTAATAACATTGAATTCATTCATAACGCAGTCTGTCCGAGGGTTGCTGAGGCGAATGAACGTGACTGTCCTTGCGATATTTTAGGCAGGACGTTTTTGTATATTTAGACGCTTTTCGTCCAATACGGGTTTGGAACCTTTATAGATACTTAACCGTTACAGTAACTGAATGCTATTATTATTCGATAAATTCAAAACAGCTCATTAGACATAGGTAGGGCAATGTGGAGTTATTGGCAAAGGTTCCTTGAAAACAGGTTGATCTATATACGATTAGAACACAAATAAATGCAATATTCATAAATGAAACTGAAATGCAAAGTTTGGGGGTGCTTCATCTCCATATTAAGTTATATCAAGCCGCTTATTTCCAATTATCCATCCAGGATATTACATTAGAAACTCAAACTATAATTATTCTTTATTGAACTGATCGAATTGAAAGACTATCAAGCCAGCTACTGCAACTTCTGTAAGCCAGGGTCGTCACACAATAAATTCACAGCGAGCATTTAAACTCAGTGAGTTTCTGGAAATGTAGAAGTTATTTTCTCGCAATAACATTAATCAAACAATGAATAGGAAAAGTTGGAAATTAAATTAATAGTATGAGTTGGAAATCAGTCATTTTCTATTTCAAGCTTCAATTTTCAAGCTTCGTATTAGAATTCTGGTACAAACGGCTTAGGGACGTATATGACCCGATACATTACACTTCAATACAGTTCAAACAATTTTGGTCTACGTCAAATGACAACTTCAGCTAATATCTTAACTATTCTCTTAGATGTATTTGATTTTAGATCTTCGGCAAACATATGGAAATTCATAATCCTGTAACTTGCACTTAAAATACCAAAATGTTTGTTATCACCATATTATTTATGCTACATTAATATTGCTATGGAGGCCGCTTTCATTCGGTCTCCATGGAAATCGTTGGGGCGACCAATGTTCTTGGAGACTTTCTGTAGTTGAAAAGAGAAATACAGGGCTGAAGTTTTGACGTATGTAATTGTATTCATAAACAGATGCTCTCTAATCTCGACTATTATAATGATTTAAATATTATTACAATATTACTGCCTCGGTGGCGTAGTTTTATTACGGTACGGTTACAAAGCTTAGGTCTCGGATATTGGATTTTTCTATTCATTATCAGTCCGGAGTTCGGAGTCAGGAATTTGTGCCCGATATAGCGATAGGCTCGCCCCCTATCACATCGTGGGACGAAACATACAAGGCGAAATGTGAGTGTCCTGGTGGCACCTCTGCCTACCTCTTCGGGGATAAAGGCGTGAGTTTATGTGTGTATGTATGTAAAATATTATTTGCGCATATTATTTGTTCAACTATCTGTGGTTACACTGAAAGCCTAATCCACATTAAACAATCGGAAAACAAAACCAACAGACCGAATCAGCTGTCAACGTTCCCGCAAGATTAATGGACGCTTCGAATTCCCCAATTGTTCGTGAATCAATATCACCTTCAGCAAATTCTGTACATTTTCAATAACGATCTGGGCGTACATCTTTAATGGATTCATTATTTCGATTGTAATTAACTTGTCGCTTCATTGCTCTTATTGCTGTGAAATTTAAGGCTTTAATTTACAGGTCTGACACTGACAGTTGTTCAAAAGAGACAAAACATACATACAAGTATGTAATGTAACATACATAAACTCACGCCTTTATCCCAGAAGAGGTCGGCAGAGGCGCCACCGGGACACCCACATTTCGCCTTGTATGTTTCGTGCCATGATGTGATAGGGGGCGAGCCTATCGCCATTTCGGGCACAAATTCCTGACTCCAGGCTGATAATTAATAGAAAATCCCAATATCACTTTGCCCGATCCGGGATTCGAATTTCGATTTCGATTCGAATATCATGTACTAATCTGTGATGAATATATTGTCATGGTGATAAATTAATCTTTTGCTCTGCACATTTATTAATATTGTACATATCTGAAAGAAATTAACGCTTGCTGTGAAATTGAATTGTATTATATTATACACGGAGACAGAGGACTAAAGCTATTAGATAAAGAAATGACGGGTCGGAGCTGCTAGTATTTTCAGTAATTTTGCACAAAGAATTATTTATTTAATTGAGGTTTTTTCTACCACTATTACGTTAATTTATTTTAAAACTGGATAATACGAACTGCTAGCAAAAAACCGAAAACTACGCTTGAAATTAACCAATTAAGTCAAAGGAAACCAATCTACTTTCGTGTTTACCTTTCAGTGGCTTTGACTCTTTACTGCCTTAGTAAATACGGCACTAAAATCGTCCCAGTCTTCAAAGAGAGGTTTTCGTAGCGTGCTTCTAAATGAAATGTTCACCGGTGTGAAATGCGAGGAGAGGTAAAAAAAACACAGTTTACTTAGGCTGACATACGAGCCGCAGACGACTGATGTTGGCATTAAATATTAGTCATAACCTATCAACATTAACCACAATATTTTATATAAAAATATTTATTTTATACTTTATTAAAGAGATAAGAAAAATGAGGCCACATCCCTAAAAGGGCTGTATCGTACCGTTAATACTTCTAGAGTTGTTGCTTCACGAGAGTCGGTGACTACTTAGCATCGGGTTGCTCCTTTGCATAATTACTCAAAGTTTTGTGATAAAGTAAATGTTTTAAGTTTAAACTATAGTACGGACGATAGGATTAATTATGTGACGTCCTGATAAAGGCTGCAGGAATGGATGGAGGTCGCTTTCAATAATAAGTAAGGAAATCCTATAGACGCCTTTGTTCCATATTATACTACTCGTGGTTGATGGTGATGTATTGGCTTGATTGGTGCCACTGTCTTAGTGAAACTTTACGTGAAGAAAAAGTACTCTATTGCCTTTTTTCAGCGTGCCGGCACTGCCGCGTGCCGCTGTTTTTAGGCCGGCGTGGTGGACTATAATACAGCCTAACCCCTCTCAATCGTTCTCTCGATTTAGATGAGGCCCGTGCCCTGCATTGAGATGTATATGGGCTGATACAATACAATACAAAGCAATGAAAAATAAACGATCCACCCAAAAAATATTCAGTTTTTTTTTTATTCATATTCATTTCGTCATATTCAAGTTTAAAAATTCCGATTTAAATATCGGTTGTTGTACAAACCCACGCGGTCAAAGAAATTCATTTGCAATAAATGAAATACAATAAAAAACAAGGGAACACATTTTCCAATTTCCCCTTTTCACTCGCAATTAAATTACAACAATGGACGTTCAATTTAAATATAATTTTTAAACGACATACCAGGCAAACAATGAAATTTTTACTTGTGTGTAAAATCATGGAATTATAACAGATGTTCGTTTGCAGTTCAATCAACGAGAGATGATCGTTTCGCTTGTTGATACAGCTATTCTGATCTGGTCGTAATGAGATATAATATTATAAAAGCTGAACTCCGAACAATTCAATATCTATATATTTAGGCTGTCTATCAGCCTCCGTAGTGCTCTTGGTTAGACGCCGGCTTTGAAACGAGATGCCGCGGGTACGATCCAAGAATGAGAAACGCATTGAGAAAATTGTTTGTGTGATCCACAGGTATTTGTTTCGGGTCTGGTAAGATCAAAAAGTCTCTCATAGTTTCTCATAACCACGACAAAACACGATCGTAGTGTGTGGTCAGGACTATGTATGTGACTGTTGGGTGTATTTATTTATTATTTATTATGTCAGATTTCCAATATCTCTTTCGGTGTCCAAAAAGCTCATATGAGGCTCGCTATCAAAATTTATGTGATGTTCTCCAATGTTCTCCAATTGTTCTCCATTGTGTCGCATCTGTCAAAAGTCTATTGTCTATACATGGAAACCTGAAGGGTTATTGTGTTTCGTGGTTGCAATCTGGACGGATTGAAATCCTTTTGCTTGATAGGAAAATCCTGCCACCAGCAAGCCTGGTCCTGCCTATTTAGGCAAATAATTATTATTTATCGACGTATAAACGTTACATAGGAACCCTTTATGATAACTTTGCTGTTAGCTGTCTACATAAAATCAGTGACTGTCCGATTCCATGAAAAATATTTCGTCATTGCTGATAATTATATTATTTCTGTACACTTTGTTGTACTTTAAAAAAACACTTAGGCTAAATGCACAGTACAATTGGCTTTTCGCTGTCAGCGACATTTTCCAGACAACCGTAGGATGGATTGAAGTGAATGGAAGTAGGAAAACGGGGATAGACAAGGCAAGCAAGTAAAATAAGAAAAAAAAAATGATGTACCTGACATAAATGTACAAACAAAACTTAACATAAAATACTACACATACGTCTATACATAATGAAAATATGTCAACAAGGCAAAGTTAATACTTTGCCTATCGAATAATATAAACAAATACACTATCAACACAGTCATAAGGTTAATATAAACTTCATGTATATTTCCCAACTAACTTTCGGAGCAAAATAACTTAACTCAAGTTGTACACATCGCCTTAGCGCAAGTCTAATTACAAGACGTTAGAATATCGTCGACAAACGCCCTTTCTGACGAACTTCCAATGCCACAACTATGTTATAATGAGCACTGACAATATACCCAGTAGGTACTAACTTACTATCCAGATGCCTAGTTTGAATGTAATATTGTCATGCTCATTGTAGGATATTGCAAACGCTGCCTTGGAGACGGTTGTCGAGACAACTTGCTTATAAACATTACTGTAACTGTTACTATTTTAGGATTTGAATACAGACTTTTTAATTTTATAACCGAGTCAGTTACTCGTTTGTCTGTCCTTTATTTCTGTTTATGACAATGTGTGGGGTCAGCGGATGTTTTTTTCTGAATGTTGCAGCTGTATTCAGGCTACGGTTTTACGACTGCTCGCCTAACGTGAAACCTTTGCAATAAATTAGGTAGTCTTTAGTTCAGTATCCTGATCTGTTTCGGTTAGGTCCACTTCTTATACCTCATACTTCGATGTTTTTAGGTTTGTTCTCCTTAATTTGCATATAATTAACAACAAACATAAAGGTATTGGAAAACTGTTCTACAATTGAAATGAAACTGAAATTTATTATGTTTAGGTACTTCTATATACACAAGTCCCAAGGTAGACTTGTATCAAGCAAGCACAGTTCATCTGTAAGAAATTGTCCACCACAGTTATTGAACATCCGAAAAACCTGGAAAAATATAGGTGCGTTACCGATCTTTGACTATTGAGGATAAAAGGGGTGGCGGTAGAGAAGCGAGGTATTATCGGATCTTGGCGTATTAGGTAACTAGCAACTAAAATTTTGAATGTAATGATTAATATACATATATTCCATTTTTATTCTTGCAAAACCTAGTTAGTATTTTCTCTAGAATATTTACCGATTGGAGAAAAGTGGTCCGACAAAAAAGAGATTTAAATTGATTTGCCCCTAGAAACACACTTGCTATTAAAGTATGAATGTATTTTTGTTTCGTTGTTTATTTGTATTTGCATGAAGCTTTATCCTCGCTTATTAGTGTACCTCTGGAAATAAGCTTCCTCAAAGAATTACTAGAATGCTCTTTTCGAAGTAGCGTGCATTTGTTGTACTAGTTGATTTATAAAAGGCTTACCCTTCTTCTTTTTCAAGAGAATCTACATACATATCAACTAATTTAAACCTGGAAAACATCAATGCTCCATCTAAAGACGCAAAACCATCACGTATCCCTTTGCTGCCAAAAATAAATAAATACATCCAACAGTCACATACATAGTCCTGAATCCACACTAAGATCTAGTCTTGTGTCGTGGGTATCAGGAACTATGAGAGACATTCGGTCTCACCAGACACCCAGACCCGAAACAAATACCTGTACAACACATAAATATTTGTTTCAGTGCGGGAATCGAACCCGCAGCCTCTCGTTTTACAGCCAGCGTCTAACCAACTGCGCCACGGAGGCTGTCAAAATTTATATTTAAATCTTAGTGGCGTTCCTATATATCCAGATGGCAAAATTGCAGTTGCAATTTACGTAATACCACGGAAAGAGATTAATTTTGCCGCGGTCACTGCCGCCGTGGGAGTATTAGTTCTTTTTGACTTGCGTCCCCGGGCGGGTAGTCCACAACTACGAAACTTGTCTGGTCACTCCCATAGCAGTTCACTTTAGTTACTTCTTTGTTGGTAAACAATTTTTTGTATGAGGTATCCCAATGTGGAAATCTATACGTAGGAAACAGCAGTGTGAATGCACTGTTGTGTTCAGGTTTGAAGGACATTGTAACTACTGGACATAATGAGACTCAACATCTTATGGCTCAGGATTGCGAGCGCAGTGAAATGCCAAGCATTGCGTTGTAATTCATCGTGTTGTTTGGTTTTGCCACTGTCCATGACCTGTCGTATCGCTTACCACTAGGCGAATAGCATGCTAGTCTCGCCATTTGCAGTAATATGATTTACAATCTTCATTTGTAAAATATACAATTCTTGCAATTCATGACACGCTCATTTCACTATCTTGGTTAGCTCCCTTTTCGACGGTGAATCGGAAAGCAACAAGCAATTTATTATCACGTGTGAATATTTCAATATCATCATCGTCAATTGTCAATTGATATTAAATACGCCTTTTGTGAAAATCTTCAACATTAAAATAATTAAATCTAGGATGATGATAGCCAATCACGCTACTGATTAAAATGATATTTATGAATTTTCAAAATAAATTATTACTTTAAATATTTTCGAAAATATAGCCAGTTCTTTTCTCTTTAATATTTTTAACAAGCCACTGCAAGGAAATCCGACTGCACTAGTTAATTATGTCCAAGTCGTCGTTATGGCTGTTACAAGGAGCCTTTGTCAGGATTATCCGTACAGTTCAGAATTCCGGGAAATGAAGGTAATGGGAATGATTTAGAATATGATAAAATTATTCTAAAATGGGATGCATATTATGAAGTTTACTTTAAATTTCATAGTGATTATTACTATTGCGGATGTTGCGTTATCGTATAAAAATCATATTTACTAATTAGATATAAATATATCGTTATTTACGCTGTCTTCAACCAAGATGGAGAAACAATCAATGAAAAGTACATATATGATCGGAAAGCCTGTCGACTTTACTTGGTTACTGTCACCTTTTTTTTTTCTCGTGGGGAAAATCCTTACTGTCACCTACCGAGCTACCGAGTAAATGCAAATATCGTACCACCAGCTATAGAATGTTTTACAATTATTTTTTTTTTAACTGGCACGGCATAGTGACTGCATTGTAAGTGCTAATGCCGTCCAGATAGAGTATCGAATGGTATCAGACGGTAGTCTCATACCATTCGATACAATCATGCCGGCCCGCTGACATGCCTCTTCACGCTACGGCGGAAGGACCCAGGATTATAGGAAGGAGGGAACACGTGCGGTGGCAAACCGTTCCACAGCTTGACTGTACAATCTTATTCACCAAACGGAATGCTGCAGCAGATAAGTTAATTAACATAGATTAAGACGTTATAAGGCAGTGGTGCTATACCAATAGATAATCCATAAAAATATTTTAAAGCTGTAACGACATACATAAAATTAAAATAATACTTCAAAGTAACTCAGACTATGAATATAAGGCTTCCAATAAGTTATTGTGAATGAAGCCTGACAAAGGTTTATTTTTACGCAAATATATATTACATATCGAAATAAAACAATAAGCAACGATAAATTAACTATTTCACGATTACTCTATCGTACAATTTTATTCAAGAAACATTTTCGACAGATTGTTCGAAACTAAATAAGAAAATCTTAACTAAAAGCATATAATTACTTATTATTATCGAGTTAAGGAAAAAATGCTTGGTACTTTACCTTCGTCATAAGTGACATTTAAGGTCTGAGTGGGCACTTTTCTGGGTAGTCTCTGCGTCGGCCTAACGACTGCTATCATTACACGAACTATCCCTGATACACGATAATACTTCAGTGTTTTAATAGTTCAGTGAGTGCGAGCGTACTTCACGAGCTGTTGGTAGAGACACAGACGCAATTTACCGCATCGTTGGTTCAAATCCAAAGGCACGCCTTTGATTTTTCAGAGTTATAAATGACAGCCTCCGTGGCGCAGTTGGTTAGACGCCGGCTGTGAAACGAGAGTCCGCGGGTTCGATCCCCACACCGAAACAAATATTTGTGTGAACCACAGGAATTTGTTTCGGGGTCTGGGTGTTAATGAGACTGAAAAGTCTCTCGTAATTTCTGATACCAACGACACAAGACTCGGTCTTGGTTTGGGGTCAGGACTAGGTATGTGACTGTTGGGTATATTTATTTATTTATAAGTGCAGGAAATTATCATGCACTTTGATGTTGAAGTTAAACCGAGAAGAAAGCTGCGTACCATAGTATAAGAATTACCATGTTAAGTGAAGTGTTCCGACTTAGAATAAGTTAGCATGGCGTAAAAAGGCCCTTTTAGTCGAACGTTCAACTAAAGATAAATCGTATTATGGGCCGATACGTTAAAATAAAATGATTCAATAACATCCATATATTGCTGAAAGCGCTGTAACCGTGTTCCACACTGAGCAATTAATTTTCTCCAAATCGCGACGTCAACAACTTCCCATATTTGATTTATACTCCTATTGACAATTCTGTAACTCACGTATCTTGATTTAATACCATTAGGTTGTTTGTAATAAGATTGCACGCGCGAATTGTGATAGAGAGGATAAGTCTTGTTGAAGTAAGTGAAAATACATAGAACAATTTAAATATTTGTCATAGTGTAATATCAACTAAATATATGTTATAAAAATGAATTAAATGGTAATTGTACTCAAAATACTACAGTAATGTACTGGAAGCACTGACTGATCATTGGCAAATCAAGGCCTAACAAATTCGATCAAAAAATCTTGGAGACTGTCCCGCCCTCACACCCGCCACTGCAACTCCTGTAAGCCAGGATCAACAGTGGCACGCATTTTAATGACACTGAGCATTGAAGCTCAGCGAGTTTCCGGGAATGTCTAACTTGTCTTTAACCCAAAACGAAATCAGTCATAAAGTTAAATTAATAGGAGGAGTTGGAAATAAAAAATATCCTAAAATATGTACTATGTGACAATAAATTTAAATTTTATTTTTTTTCCCTACTGACCCTTCCATTTTTACTGTATTCTATTTGCGAAAACTTATAAATGGCACTCTCATATTTTCGTTCCCCTGTTATTATGTAATATAGCTGTAAGATTTCCGAAAATGATAAAGAAAATAGTTTTGACTTTTAAAATCGTAGGTGGAAACAGGTGATGGATGCACCAGTAACATCTTTGAATAGTAAATATAAAGATACAGCAACCAAACTTAAGATCCCTCTTGTCTTAAAAATTATAATCAACACACAAAACACATAACAGTCATATAAATAGTCCTGACCTCGCATTACCAAACAGATCTTGTGTGTTTAAGAAACTACGAGAGACTTACGGGTCTCACAAACAAAACCATATTTGCTGAAACAATTCCAAAAACCAGTTAAGAACGTAGGTCGTACAAAACCACTTAACTTTCGATATCGAATCGAATACTCGTATTCGACAAATAACGCTTGAAATCCACATCAGTACGAATACCTGTCACGTCGATCTACTCTGTCACTGAAATGAAGAGCTAATGGATTGCCTCTGTGTATCGAGTTTCATAGGAATTAGGTGAAAGTTTTCTGTCTGAACAAAGGGCTCGTTTAGTAAATGTATTGTGTTTTTTTATAAGTGATTTTGAAGAAATAGGCCCAAATAGCTGGCTTAGTGAACCTAGTGACCTAGAATTCAGATGACCTTAGATCTTTCATCCAGATGGCAGTTAGAAAATTCTAAGTAATTAAACGCTACATTTTATAAGAGGCCCTGATTTTTCTTGTTTTTTTTTTTGTCACGAGACAACCGAGTAACGGCAACCGTCCTACCTTGTTGGAGCGATAATATTGGGTTTACCTTGTCTACGGCATACCAACCAAAACCCCGCGTGGGCCTCATCAGCGTATTTAGGACGGCCCTAGGTACCCGAAGCGAGAAGCGCTCAAGTATTAAAGAAGACCCTAGCTCATTTGATGAATGCAGTTAGTTGCACAATTGCTGATGGTACAAGATGGATATAGATCATACATACATACATACATAATCTCACGCCTTTATCCCCGAAGGGGTAGGCAGAGGTGCCACCAGGACACCCACATTTCGCCTTGTATGTTCCGTCCCACGATGTGATAGGGGGCGAGCCTATCGCCATATCGGGCACAAATTCCTGACTCCGGGCTGATAATGAATAGAAAAATCCAATATCACTTTGCCCGACCCGGGACTCGAACCCGAGACCTCAGCTTTGTAACCGTACCGTAATACAACTACGCCACCGAGGCAGTCTGGATATAGATCAATAAACCTAAAACTACAACACCACGGTCGTGACTCATTTAACCATCTCCTTTCTAAATGTTTCCAAAAATAAATAAAAGTAGAGTGACATTGCCTGGTCTTAATACCCCACGGTGACCTGTTCGCTCATTTGCCGGACAGATGCAATAAAAAAACACATACCATCTAAGTATTGTAGTTTATGGGCTACGGTAGCCAAATATCATCAGGTGAGACGTTTGTTTGTTATCTTCAGCCACACGAAGTCCACGGCTGAATTTAAGCCTCTCCTATGGATTTTCACATCCATCTTTTAGAAGCAGCCTATATTCAATAACTTCCTGCGACCATCTGTATGGACGGGATGTAGACTTTCGACGCTTCCCTTGTTAGTATCAGTACGTGCCCTTAACTCAAGTTTCCACCCTACCGGCCATCAGTTCTCGGCACTTTGTGATATAAAAAAATATAATGAAATTTTACTCTAATAAAGAGATTATTATTAATGAAATTTTACCAAATCAAAACTGAAATAAAAAGAACTTTGTACAGGTGCTTTGTCTCTGAATGTGACAGCGAACGAGGACCGTACTCACGCGTATGAAAATGTGACTATTACGTAAGTCCAAAAGATATTTATGGAACAATAAGCGTCGGACTTTTGCCGTAATTATACTCATGTTCTTTGGTAGTATTCTACCGCTGTTTTCGTATATTTTACTCTTTAGTTCTGGTAAAAAATGTTTAACAAAATGCAGGGTGCTATAAATTATATATTAAGTTGTTTTTGTTAGAGGTATACCGTAGCCAATTTAACCTATGTATGTATATTATAGATCGAATCTCAAATGTCGAAATCCGACGACCAACGAAAGTTGGAGATGTCGGACAGTTCGTCGTCAGATTGTACCACAGCTCGATAGAATTTGCAAAGTAACAGTTTTAATATTGCCAGATCCTTGTATACTTTCTTCTGCCTTTTATTCCACCATGTTTAAAGGTACAAAACGCATCTACAATCTTTAAGCTTTGTGATACTTGTACGAATTGGCATGTTACATTCTATTAGGTTAGCGTTATATAAAACATAATATTTATAATAATAATACATCTATAATAACATTTTAGACACACAGTATTAAAACTACAATAAATATTAATAATTTATTTATTTATCCGCTGTTGAAGCGTTCTACGACGTGCTCAAAGATTATCATAATATTAAACTCTTCAGGAGTCAGTTTTGCTTGTACGTTGCAAGCACTAGATGCAAACGGTAAATCAGCATTTCATTTAAATAAAAATTAACATTTCATGCATAATTCACGTTTGTGAAACTATGCAAATTTTTAGTTGTCGTCGAAAAATTGAGCGACTCATAAAACATTGAATATGCAATGTTAAAACCTGAGTTAGCTATAGTGCAGATGTTGCATATTCTACGTGGCCCTTGCTTAACGGAGATCCCGTGCACGTAGCAGAATAAGACGGATTCATAACCATTATGCAGGGTGACGGCTATTCGGGCAGACACGGACATCCTATTGCCAGCACGGAAGTATGTGGACTGGATTATAAATCATACATTTAATAACATTTATTTTATTTTAAACTAGTGGTCGGGCCCGGTTTCGCCCGGGTGCTGATAGTTTTGGAGTCTAGTCCACATCAACGACATATTAATTTGCGTACCTACTTACTGTTTTATATTTAAACTCAATGTGATCTACGTCGACTATGTTATTGCTTTTCTTTTCCCATCCCGTTATATCCTGTTCTGTCCCATGACGAAAAGCATGCAATCCTGCCTTCTCCTATTCCTTGCCATCCATTCGATTTTGAAAGAGTAGCAAATATGTATATTTGAATTGAATTCCTGACTCATCCAACGAGAACACTTTTATTTTTGGAATGAAATTGAATTGGAATGGAATATTTGTGCAATATATCTTTACGTTGAATTTCATCTGAATCTGTTTAGCCTTTTTAGCGTGAAAACGGAACATACTTACATAATAATGTACATACACACTATCGCATTCATAATATTTGTAATGATATACATTACCCATGTTATCACTTCCATAACTATATACGTTTTACTTTAAATATTATGTTCTCATTTAAAAAAATATGAAAATATAGATTATATTATTAGATTTAACTATATTAGATTTAAATATAGCTGTAGAGTGAAAATCAAAACTACATTATTGCCTTTAAGAACCTTATGAGTTGTAGCGAAAATAAAATCAAGTTACGATCCATTAACATAATTATTACAACAAACGAATGTGGTCCGGAACAGTTAATTTTTGTTGAAATTATTCTACAGTACCTTTCAAGAGAAAACCGTTATCTGTAACATAAGAGCTGCCCGTAATACTCTTTGCCTTATCACTGGCTAGGAACAAAACCAGATCAGCAATTTCCTCTGGATCACTTATCCTGTTAAGAGCAGTCGCTGTCTTCATCTTTTCCCATGTAGAATCTTGGAGAGACTCGGAAGCGCCCATATTTTCAATTATATCTGTTTTAACAGGACCAGGGTTGACAGTGTTGACACGGACCCCTTGCGGTGCGAGCTCCAAAGCAATGCATCTTGAAAAATGATCCATGGCTGCTTTTGAGGCTCCGTACGCGAAATTACCTTTTACCAGCGGGCTCATAGCAGCTATACTTGAAATATTGATGACGTTCCCTTTAGTTTCAATCAGATGTCGCGCTGCGCTGTTAGTAAGGTAAACTGCTGGTCTCAAGTTTGTTGACATGACTTTATCGAATAGCCCAATAGCGTCATCTGATAAAATGCTAGTGTAAACACTTATGCCAGCATTGTTCACCAAAACGTTAAGTTTACCGTATCGAGCTATAGTTTCAGTTAAAACTCGCTGCAAATCGGCATCTTTACTGACATCTGCAGTGATGATTAAGTGCTTCTTACCGTGGTGTTCACACTCCTCTTTCACCTTGTTAAGTTTGGTCTGATTTCTTCCTACTATTGCTACATTGGCGCCATGAGCAGCAAACTTTACAGCAATAGCCGCCCCTATACCAGAGCTTCCACCAGTTACTAACACAACTTTGCCAGTAAAAGTCATGTTTGAGCTCTTGTACGAACTACTTCAAATATGTTCGCTATGCTTGGAACTCATTTGTTTTATACTAATGAATTGCAGAAATCTTATCTGTCTAATCGTAGCCGTCTTGAATATATGGCCTTGAATGCCTAGTTTTATCACTTGAACACTTAATTAATAAGTACCCAATATTGTTATATTCAATTGTTTGCGTTGTAATCATTGATTAGCAAATATAACTGTGAAAAATCACTTACCACAATATTTCTTATTTTACCCTTTACACCCCGTTATTGATAATATCAAATTGATAAGTGGCTGCCAATTGACCCATTTTATTATATATCTATATCTATATCAGCCCATATATGTCCCACTGCAGGGCACGGGCCTATTCTACAATCGAGAGAATCGATTGAGAGTGGTGAGTCCATAATATAGTCCACCGCGCTGGCCTAGTGCGGGTTGGCGGACTTACATACCGTAGAAATTCTTTAAAATCGCTACAGTATGCAGGTTTCCTCACGATGTTTTCCATCACCGTTAAAGTGCGTGGTGATACACACATAACTCCGAAAAGTCAGAGGTGTGCCCTGGGATTTAAACCCGCGACCACCGTGAACATGTAGGCAGCCGCGTCTGGTTACCAACAGGCCACCACGCACTTTATTATGATATCTATTATTTAATATTAATTAGATTTATATTATTCAGTTTTCGCTTTTAGGAAGTACTTCGGTTTCTATAGATTCATTACATTTGGTAATACATGAGCGGTTATTTTCTATATTCTATATTTCTATTCTATTTTTCTATATTTCTACTGATGCAGATAGTTAAATAAACCATTTTGTATCATAACACAGCGTCGTATGAAAAATGTGGAGTAATTCTAGCAGGGACATATGAACTATGCACCAGTACGTCAAAGTGATGAATGTGACATATTACCACGCGGTGTTAGCACGTATTCATTTTTCATGTAATTTTCCGGTGGGAAATATCAGGATTTATACTCGTTACTTTGCTGTCAAATACAGCATGCTTTGCAATTAATAAATACACACATCGTTCTGACTTTACATTGAAATATAAGTCTTTTGTCATGAGAATCAGTAATGATAATATTTGTGGGCCGCGCAAACATTTTTCTCGATGCGGCAATTGAGCTTGCGGCATCTTGTTTCTTAGTCTACTGTCAGTCAACTGCGATCTGAACTTGTCAAATAGAATGTTTATTTAGATTGGTTATTACTTTTTTCTATTTCTTCTTCTTTTTCTTCAGCCACAAGAAGTCCACTGCTGAAGATAAATCTCCCTAAGGATTTTCATACTGGCCTCTTGGAACCTACTGGCATCTCGCGACTCCCAGAAACTTTTATTATGTCATCTATCCATTTTGTTGGTGGAAATCTAACGCTGCGCTTACCAGTGAATATTCTCATCTCCAGACCTTTGCTTTGAAATTAACTATTCGATGAAAATCTTGCTATTCATATTCGTCTTTACCCTATTCCGCCTTTCGTACATACGGTACAAAATTGGTCATAGTGATCCACTCTGCTGAGAGGATTACCCCAGGTACATCGGGTTCCAATCAAGCTGGCTTGATTGAATCGCTCGGAGCATCTCTCTGTGGAGAATTGAGCTAATTATTATTGTTTATTTATTTATATTTATTTATAAATTCTTTATTGTACACCACATACACACAAAAAAATAAAAAAGAATTAAAACTAATTTAAATAAAGGTGACAATCGGCGGTCTTATCGCTTACAGCGATTTCTTCCAGACAACCATTAGATGGACTGATTTAAAAAGAAATTAGGAAGAAGAGGGTGGTCACAACATAGGCAAAGAATAATGATAAAAGTAAACAAAAAAAAAAAAGAATTCAAAATATGAGGAATGCAAACACATATTTTCATTAATTATACTTAGACTACATAGAATAAAAATATAATACAATACATAAACTACAATACGATATATAAAATATTATTTAAGGGGAAAACGTGAAAATAATAATAAATTTAAAGTGACAGGTAATGTGATCTAAGGAGCTTTTTGAAGATGGGAAGGGATTTGGCTAATCTTATTGAGAGTGGCAGTTCGTTCCACAAGCGGGCAGCATGGACCGAAAACGATTTGCTGAGGAAAGTACTGCTATGCTCGGGAATTGCTAATACCAAATTCTCTGAGGATCTAAGAGATCGTGCATGTGTGCTGCTAAGGAAAGTAAAACGCTCTTTAAGGTAACGGGGAGTAGTGGGATGAAAAAGAATAGTATATAGGAGGGATAGAATACGAGTATTTCGGCGAAGGCGTATTGATAGCCACTTGAGCTTTGTACGAAATTCAGAAACATGGTCATATTTGCGAAGTCCAAATATAAACCGGATACAAAAATTTTGAAGTCGCTCAAGCTTTTCAAATTGGGCTTCGGTGAGATCGAGATAGCTAGCATCAGCATAATCAAGGAGAGGAAGAAGAAGAGACTGAACAAGCGCAACTTTCGTGAGAATTGGTAAAAAGTTCCGTAGTCTTCTTAAAGACCCCGCAGCTGCAAATAATTTGCGGCTGAGTTCTTGAAGTTGGGGGCCCCAGGATAAGGTTTTGTCAAAAATTAAGCCCAAGTTCTAAACCCTGTCACTATAAGGGATAATGCATCCGTCAAATACCAAGCAAGGTATCAGATTGGTATCTATTTTGGAAACCATCCTGGAGCTGCCAACAACAATAACTTGAGTTTTCGCCGGGTTAACTCTCAGGCCATGCATTCGTTCGTTTCGTTCGTTTCATCTTACTCCATTCGTTTATGCGTGAAAGATCTTTGTTGATTGCAGATATGGCCTCCGTCACCCTGTCAGCTGGTGCTTGGTAATATATTTGTAGATCGTCCGCATACAGATGGTAGGAAGAAATAAGGTCATTGGAGATAGAATTAATAAATAAAGCGAAGAGTAAAGGAGATAAAACGCCGCCCTGAGGAACGCCAGCAGAATTATCGCACCACGAAGAAACTGCTTCTTCAATACGTATACGCTGTCGGCGCCCCATCAGGTAACTACGAAACCAGTCAATTACCGTTGGAGATATGTTAATGGAGCAAAGAGTGCTAAGCAAGACATCATAATCAACAGAGTTGAAGGCATTGCTGAAGTCCAGCAGAGCTAGAACTGTCAGCTTGCCATTCTCCAAAGCCGCTCTGATGTCGTCCGTGATATGCACCAATGCAGTTGTGGTACTATGCCCAGGACGAAATCCCGACTGGAAGGGATTAAGGAGATGATTAGTGGATAGAAAGGAAGAAAGCTGGTTATGGATAAGATGTTCGAACACTTTAGAGAGGAAAGGAAGGATGGAGATGGGACGATAGTCGGTGTAAGATGTAGGATTAGGTATTGTTATGAAATATTAAATAATTCTTAAGTGTTGCTAATAGCGAAGATAAAACCTGAATGATACGTTGCGGATCGATATTACCGATTTATTTAAAGCTGAGTAAAATTGGCACAGACATCAAAACTTTCGAAAACCGATTATCGATCTGCTATCATTTTGGCGTTGTGGGTTTACATAAAAGGGAACGCCCGACCGATTTTTGCCATCCATTATAAGTCTGTGTTGCATAATCCTCGGTTTTTATCATTTGTCGTATGCCAGCCACTCTGTGAAGATCCTCTACATCCAAAATATGAAAATCTAAATGAATACTATGCCAGGAAGTATATAAAAAGGCGTCTAGAATTTCCCAATTTCCGACGGTATTACGTAGCCGATCTCATTACATTTTCATGCAAAGGCTGATTCGTCTATTGAATACATCTCTTTGCATTTGTGTCTGAGTACAAAGCGGCCGTGACTTTTAAAGATAGTGTTGCCAGGTTTTGAAATTTATTTGATGAGCATTAAAAGTTTTTTTTTTGTATCCGTCGGGTTAATGAGCGCACGGCTTTTCTAGTGATTTGTAATTAACGCCGTCCATGGACATCTATAACTCTTGGATCGTAGTTGTACTATCAATCTCTTAAAATGGGATGAGACAAGGAAAAAAATACGAAAGAAGTAAAGGGCCAGTGCGCCTTAAGGAATTTCACTCACCAAATGAAACACGACAACAAAACAGGTCATTCACGTCGGTATTTCAGGAGACCGGCATATCACCCCGGTCCTAATGTAGTCCAATGTTATAACTAATTACAGTGTGGCTCTACCAATTTTATACCGATTATCAACATTCACAGCCTGTAGACTTCCATTGTCGAGTATATGTCATGTTACGATATTTTTGCCAATTTTGCGCCAGTGCCGTGTCCTACATCCATCTATTCTTGAACTTAACAAGGTCTTTGACCCGTCTTATTACAGGTGAAATGAAATGCCTTTAATGATCATGTATGCAATTAAGTAGAGCTTTTGAAAAGTCAGTACTGAGCCATTACAAACATAGATACAACACAAAGCACCTGATAAATACACTCATATACTGTGTCAACCCGCACTAGGCCAGCGTGGTGAACTATACGGCCTAACCCCTCTCAATCGTTCTCTTGATTGTAGAGGAGGCCCGTTTTCTGCATTGGGACATATTTGGGCTAATACAATACAAAGTACACTCTTTAACGCTTATGTAAACTCCCACACTTGATACAAATTTAAGGGGATATTATTCATAACAATATTTATAACGCCCGTCCGACTATTAATAATTCCTTATTTGGAAAAATGAATAAACTAGCAACACTATCCGCAGGCACTTCTGCACAGCGTTCTGATTTGGCAAAGGTCCATCCCACTTAAATCGTTTAAGTGTACATCCACGCTCTAAAAGCGGAATAATGATGAACTTTTTACACAAATTGTGCCTAATTATATACGCTCGGAATAAACTCTCGATAATTTAAAGCTCATAAATTATAGCAAGGTTATTTCAAATTTAATCGTAGTTAATTACGAGGTCACGAAATGGTTGTCTATTTTAACGACCATTTCAAAAATGCTCGGTGGTGTGTATTTTCAGCCTCGAATTCAGATTCAGCACATTAAAATACAATAGAACATTACAACATTTTTTTGTTTTGTATATATGCAATCATTTAATTGTAAAGACGACTTATGACACACGACACACACACGACACTCAACAAAAACAAAATCGTCGCCACACCACATTGTTCAATGCGAAATAGAAAGACGAAACGAAAATAACTGGCTTGCTTTCCATGAGAGAGAGACAGACAGAGAAACACGCGCACGCCGCACGGCTTACGACTATAGCAAAAAGTGTCGTTACAACTTTTGTTTTAATTTTTTCCGTCTAGCCCCCTTTCGCAACGCGCGATAAGGAACTTCGTTCCAAAACTTCGTTCCAATAATAACAGTCATCACGTAGACTATACATTAGACACTGTATAGCCATTATACAAAGACTATACATAAATAATAAAAAACCCAACGAATTGATAACCTCCTTTGAAGTCGATTAAAAATATAAAATATAAACAAAAAATTAAAAACAAAAAATTAGTTCCAAATTTTTAAAATTTAGAATTTCAAACTCAAACGTGGAATAAAAGTGTCGGTACAACTTTTGGTCTTAATTTTTTTCGTCTAGTCCCCTTTCGCAACGCACGATAAGGGACTTCGTTCCAAAAATAAATGCATGTACATCAGACTGTTCTACACACATAATCTTGAAACCACAGTAAAATACAAATTTTGTGTGCTATTAGAAACTGCAAGAGACTTTTCGGTTTCACAATACCCAAACGCGAAACAAATATTTTATGATCTCACGGAAGCTCTCACTTTTACAAGAAAAATATCACTTTTGCAACTTGCAGTCAATGTTAACATTTCGACATTCTACGTAATATCTTATTCAGCTGTCTTTGGCGTCTGTACGATTGCAACGCCGAGGTCTCGGGTTCGAATACCTTGTCGGGCAAAGTGATATAGAATTTTTCATTTTTCGTAGGCGGAATATACAAGGCGAAATTTGGGTGTCTTGGTAGCACCTCTGCCTACCGCTTCTGAGAAAAAGGAGGGAATTTAAATATGTATAATAAAATCATTAAGATTTTAAATGTCAATAGTTAAACTCTCATTAATCTGAAAGCGTTGGGTCAAGAGTATTGCTTATAACACGATTAGGAAAATAAAGATATATTTAGGTTCGCCGGTACACTTTCGGTCTGCTAATGTGTGTTTAATATTCATTTGCAAAGGATAATTCGATAAATGGCAATAAAACTCTGAAAATAAATTATTCGAAGGTATATTTTATTGTTTCTATTAAATACATTTTAAGTTATTATTTTTTTAATTAATGTTAAAACTGTATTTGTAAGATATTTGTAAACAGAACGAGAAAAACTTTGCTTAAAGTTTTATACATAATGAAGAAGTTTATCTATGTACTTATGTTATAATCTGTGTAGGAATCATACATGAATTATTACGGCTAAACAGAAAACCGTTTTACCTATAACAGACGTATGTAGATAAATCAATCTCGTTATTACAAATCGGATCATATTTTATTATAATTAACGAGCAATTCATACCACGTTGTTTATTTAAAAACCAGCTTTGTATACCACAGTAAATTTCCTTTTAAATTATCTTTAAAAATAATTTGTGAATGCTTTCGTCGGCCTTTCGGTTGGGATACAATTTCACTTCGCTGTCTATCAATCAAAGATGGAGATCAGAGACCAATGAAATATGTTCGTACCGAAGGCCAAGACCCATTTTGAGTTGCTATACGATAATTACTATGTTGAAAGGTAAGCCTTACATCCACCGTGGTGTTGTCACACACGCTTATACTTTTTGCCGGATGTACAATACCACTTTACTTCTTGCGATCCTTTTCCTTCCTGCTTCCGTCCCGATATTATGGTCCGGCAATACATCTATAATCTAGGCGTTGAAGATGTTCATGGGCGGCAGTGATCACTTACCATCAACTGACCTGATAGCTCGTTTGCCGAACCTATACGATAAAAAAATATAAATTATACTTACCTCCAGTTAATAAAATGCATCAATTTATTTTATGTGACTTACACCCGTATTCTAAGACGTGTACTCCAATCTTCCTCAACCTTATCTTAGTCGAGGTGACTTTACAAATGAATTGGAGGGACCCTCGAAAATGGTATGCTTAGTTAAAAATATACCTTTACTAAAGGTTCCTCGAGTGAGGTTGAGTAAAGGAAAAACGTCATTAATTACGTCATTGATGTATAGATAAAGTAGAGATTTAACAAAAAACCTTTGAAAATACTCTATGATCACTTGAAAAGTGACAGTCAAATGTCATGTCAGAGTGTTTACATAGAATAATATATAATTATTGACCTCAAAATCTTCGGGATTGTGACTGGAAGACAAATATTTAGTGAGTCGGAGAAAAAAACGCATGCAGACAGGAGGAGGGTCATACCATCCAACCCGGAAATTTCGAAGGATATTCTTATGGATGAATCGTCGTTCGGGATATTCGTACGGAGTATCGTACAAGTATTACAGGAACTGCTGGAAATCTTTAATAACTCGTTTAAAATAATAAACACTGTTTCCAAACCAAAAATCTTTGATTAAATGAAATAAAGAGTAATGTTTGTATCATTCACTGGGAAAACGTGTAAATCTTGTAGAGGCACCCACCTCAAAAAATTGTTGGCATATTTAGGTATTTAAGAATTTTAAAAGGTAAACTTTATTTCTCTCTTTTAAATTACAATTTTAAAGTAGGATTATTTCTTTTATTTCTTCCTTAAGGTAGGTCGCGACGTACCTTGAGTTTGACAGTTGATTCCTTTCCTCGTGACAGGAAATTTTTTGAGTGTCGTTGAGTGGAGGAGATTTTTTTCTACTAAGAATACGGATTTCCTCTAGTAACGTCAAGTGGAGTCGAGAAAACGTCTTAGAATATGGGTGTTAGGGCCTCGTTCACCATCTTTAAGTAAACCGTTGATTACTTACTTTTTGATTGACGTTATTTGACAAGCAAATGTGCAGAATATCTTCCGTCGATTTCACAAGTGAAAATAAAGTATAGTGCTGGTTAAATGAATGACATAAGAAATTGAACGAATCATTCGTTCAATATTGCGTCAAATGTTCCTCGCCCTGCCTCCCGCTAAAGTGTCAACGAGCTTTTTTTCTTAAAAAATAAAAAAGGAGGTTGAGATTTTAACCTTATTATAACCATTAAGTAAATACGCTAATCGGCAGACGATGCAGCCAGTAAGTTACTTATTAATGTAATCATAGGATTAGTATTACTGGAGCATGGTGAAATCGACACATAATGTTACGGATGACTTTTCTGATGATTAGCCTAATCAACGATTTACTTGAAGATGGTGAACGAGGCCCTTAATCTAGATATTATGCGTCATGCCGAAAAAGAGAAATATTCTTGACCCGTAATGATAGCTTTTTACCCTACTCCCATAATAACTAAAAGGTCATGTTTTTTCTGTTAATTTTCAGCAGGAAAAGCCCAAAGGCAAGGACCGGAAATTGTTGAATGTATGTCATTTTAACAAATGGTCCAAAATTGTAAAGTAAATTACATAGTTGTTTAAATTGTAATAAGGAAACATTTATTTATAAGCAAAACTCGCGGGGTCATCAATATTGTGTAATGTTACTTTTCATTCTTAACTGTATAGGACATCTTCTATGTATAAACTATGATAAATAATTCAATATTACACTTCATACTGAAATATAGTCCGGACCGCACATTGAAATACTTTGGGTATCAAAAATTACAAAAGGTTGTTTTATAATAAACATTTGTGATGACACAATACAAAGGCTGTTCAGTTTCATGAATCAATTTTATACGATATCGGATCGAAAATACCTGGGAAAAAGTTGGTTTAAATTGCTCGTGCGGTGAGAAAACTCCGCATGAAACCGCTATTGGATCGAGTAAAATTTTATGCCGCGTATCCCCAAATATTTTCAAACAATTTCTCAGAACATTTGCCTTTGATCATAAAGTCGCTTATGATAAAATATGTGATGATAATATGCGAACTATACCTAATCGAAATATTTCGAATATATAATTATGTACATACATACATACATACATACATATATACATACATACATACATACATACATACATACATACCATACATACATAAACTCACGCCTTTATCCCAGAAGGGGTAGGCAGAGGCACCAACAGGACACCCACATTTCGCCTTGTATGTTCCATCCCATGATGTGATAGGGGGCGAGCTTATCGCCATATCGGGCACAAATTTCTGACTCCGGGCCGATTATGAATAGAAAAACCAATATCACTTTGCCCGACCCGGTATTCGAATCCGAGACCTCAGCTTTGTAGTCGTTCCGTAGTACAACTACGCCACCGAGGCAATCCTTGAGTATTAGCAGTGACAAATATACAAACATATTTATGTCGGATACTTCCACAGCAAGCTCATGGGATGCAGTTGCAATAGCCAGGGACTGTAAACAATTTCTTTAAGAGGCACCAGAGGCCACCGAGGCAGTCATAATTATGTATTTTAAATAAATTAGGTATGGCTTTATTTATCCATGCAACCTAACATGTTTTTTATAATTTTTCGCCAGACAGCTGTGTAAATACACTGGTGTGTTCCGGTTCGAAGGAAATTGTAGCCAGAGTAACTATTGGACATAATGAGACTTAAAATCTTATTTCTCAGGATGGTGAGCGCAGTCGAATGTCTAGCATTGCTTTGTAACTAATGGTGTTTTTTGGTTTTGCTACTTACTCATTACATACTCATTAGGTGAATAGCGTGCTCTTCTCGCTTTTCATTGCAATAAAAAACGTATACTTTTTTTTCTTTAATTTAGTTGTAAAATGATCGATGCTACTGTATTGGGGTTTAACCTGTAAAGTTATGTAGCCAATTATTTTCTTTTAAGTGTTAAAACACCCCTGTTAATATTAAAATACATTATTAATCCTGACCAAAATTTACAGTGTGTGTTTTCCGGGATAGTGTATCAAATTAATATAAATAACATACTGTAAGAAAGCACTTACATGCGTAAACACGTACTAAAAATATAAGTGCCGACGTGATCGCATTACCTACTCCCAAGGGGTAAAGTGTCCCGTCGCCCCCACATTACCGATCCTCGCGTAGTTTTACACTTTATAGATAGATTTCGGTATATTTTAATGGTAATATTATATGTCGACTGCCTTGGTGGCGTAGTTGTACAGCAGTACGATTGCAAAGCTGAGGTCTCTGGATCATCATCATCAATCATTTGATTATTCTATTCATTATCAGCTCGGAGTCAGGAATTTGTGCCCGATATGGTGATAAGCCCCCTGTCACGTCGTGGAACGGAACAAACAAGGCGAAATGTGGTTGTCCTGGTAGCACCTCTGCCTACCCCTTGTGGGAAAAGGCGTGAGTTTATGTATGTAATATTTCATATCCAATATCTTCTTCGGTTCCTGTACGCATATAACATGTATTATTCCATTGACTAACGAAGGTATATTATTGGTTTCAAGTATATGTAACATATCACTTTGTAAAATTTTGTTTAATTTATATTATATGGTCTATGTGGTTGATAAACTGTAATTGTCCGAGATTTTTAAGATGTTAATGCCATCCGTAAGAGTTAACCATAGCATATCTTAAGAAGAGAGTCCAATTAAAACTGAAATGAAATAAAATTCGTTTATGAAATGAAATGA
Source organism: Deilephila porcellus (assembly GCA_905220455.2). NCBI lineage: Eukaryota > Metazoa > Arthropoda > Insecta > Lepidoptera > Sphingidae > Deilephila > Deilephila porcellus. The sequence continues at coordinate 10,471,261 of LR999987.1, forward strand.
AACGACTAGCTTTTTCCCTTATGGTCAATTCTCTCGAAATTTTTCTATTGTTTTATTCATTTAAACAAAGTGCAAGCCATTCCGCAACTATCTTATAAAACATCAAAATAAGAATTAAGAAAATTAAGAAAGCATTGTTGAATAAATCTACCTTTCCACAATATATCCATGAACCACTTTAAGGTCCGAAATTTATTCTATATTCTAAAAATTTTGCTGCATTAGTATAACTTTTATTATGGTGTATATAAAATGCTTTGAGCGCAATCGGTCTCACAGGACATTTAACATGGAAAACGTACACTTTTAAATATTATATTGGGTTTATGCGCGAAAAATATTTTGAATTAGGAAATCTCTAAGATTGTTTTGTGAATTTAATAGTGTATTCTTTATAATAATAAAAATCTAGATTTTAATATTAAGTGACTAACTATAAGACCTTTTTTTTTTAAAACAGGCCTTGTCCCGAAAAAATAGTGAGAGAGGTTGGGCGTCAGCCTAACTCACAGATCCAATTAGAGGATTCTTAAGCCTGGCTCGCTTAGTGTATTATACAGGGTATATCCAGACTGCGACCAAAAACGAAGCCAGGTGGTTGAAATTTTTTGTTGCATTGTGTCTGTAGTCACTAAAACTACCACCTCGCTTCGTTTTCGCAGACTTAATGTACCCCGTATTAAGACATCTATAAGATATCTAAATGTAATCATTTATACAATATTAGGTAAATGTGTGTTATAATATTGATATTTAACATTTAGCAAAACCGCCACAAGGTACGATGACCGTCTGTTAGCACTGTTACAACATTCCTTAATTCTTGCAAAATATTGGGCGGGAACAGGAGAGTCGAAGACTTCAATAGAATTCACTCATTATTAAAAAAAAACTTTTCTTTTATTTCCAATCTGGCTAATGTCAGATTACTGACTTAGTCTACTTTATTACTTATTGAAACCTTAGAGAGCTTGTCAAATAGTATCTACGTACATTTTAGGTCTTACGCTGCCCCTGAATTAAACGTTCCATCCAAGAAAACTAAATACTAAATATTTATTATTTACATTTTAAATTCGGTCCTATTTCGTCAATGTAGTGTCATGAAATTCCATCCTCGAACTCAGGTACCAAAACTTCTTCAAAGTTACAAGTTGGTGGCAGGTCTCTCATATGTGAGAGGCCGCCTGGGTAGGTACCACCGCAATGTCTATTTCTCCCGCCAAACAGCAGTAAATGCGCTGTTGTGTTCCGGTTTGAAGGACATTGTAGCCAGAGTAACTACTGGACATATTGAGACTTAACATCTTATGTCTCAGGATGGCGAGCGCAGTGGAATTCCAAGCATTGCCTTGTAATTCATGGTGTTGATTGGTTTTGCTACTGTCCATGAGCGGTCGTATCGCTTACCATCAGGCGAATGGCATGCTCGTCTCGCCATTCATTGCAATAATAAAAAAAAAAAAAAAACAAAAACAATTTCAAAGTTTTCCATGCAGATTAGACTTACATACTGTTTAAAGTTAGAAGGGGAATATAGGAAACATTGTTCATGCAGAAATAAGGTTACGTAGGTCCGATATAACACGGTAGCTTGGTAATCGAATTCGATACACGCATTCTAGGGCGTAACAAGATAGTTATTGTAAAGGGAAAATTTCCTCGGAGATAAAAATAGACTGCCTCGGTGGCGTAGTTGCACTACGGTACGCTTATAAAGCTGAGGTCTCGGGTTCGAATCCCGGGTCAGGCAGTGATATTAGATTTGTCTATTAATTATCAGCTCGGAGTCAGGAATTTGTGCCCCATATGGCGATAGGCTCGCTCCCTATCACATCGTGGGACGGAAAATAAAAGGCGAATTGTGGGTGTCCTGGAAGCACCTTTGCCTACCCCTTCAGGAAAAAAGGCGTCTGTTTATGTATGTATGAAATGGACTCGGGTGTATGAAAACGGACTAATCATATTTTGCATCCATATTTTGCAGAGTTTATTTTCATCCCAAGGCACGAGTATAACAGAGGTCAAGCCTATAGTAAATCTTTCAGATTGATATAATATTTTAAAGCTTCGATTATTTAAGCAACTGTGTTTAAAGGGGATTGGATGATCGGACTAAAATGTAAATCGGTCGTTTGTACCCCGAAGAGTTAAGAGGATTTCTTAACCCTTAACCCTTTATTGACTGGTTCATCTGGGTATTTTCCAATATCCGAGCAAATTAAGCCTTCTAGAAACTCGTTTTAACTAAGTAAATATTTTTAGCACGAATTTATAGTAATAAACTTTTTGTTTTCATCTGACCGTAGCACCGGCCAGCAGAGCGTTGAACGATATTTTTCTATTTTCAATTGATAGAAAACGAATGATGAATTTAGAAATAATGTAATGACCATTGATGATGATTGGAAAATTAACTATTAAAATCTAATATTTATAAAGTTAACTTTTATAATATATAGTATATATTCCAACATTTAACAATAACATAAAATATCACACACGTCAACGAGATGCCCCTGAAATGATATTTAATAAGCGTGACGTCACGAACTCTGACGTCAAATGTTTGCGATAATATTTGTGTATCAGGAAACTAAATAGCGTTATTACTTTTTCCGATGAGCTGAGATTCGGATGAAAATACTCTAACCTTATTTCATTATCATTTTAAGCAAGTAAACAAGCTTATATTTGGCGACATATTTTAAATGGTTTATATTTTAAATGGTTTCTTAGATTTACGCGAATGTTACACATTGAAATAAAACTATTTTTACGGATTGTCATGGCCCGGGCAGGACAGTTCGCTTCGTGACAACGAAAGCTGCAAAGTAAAGGAAACATACGGAATTTTAAAAAATTAAAAAATTAAACAAAATCCACAATAAAATCCGTAAAAATTCGTTTTATTTCAATTCGACAGTTTTTTAAATCCGGTAAACGCGTGTGTGGCTAGCCTGATAAAGGTTAATGACCTAAGTAACTACAATATTTGAGAATAATAGTTGCTGTGTCGCCTGATAGTAAGCAAAGCCTAATGACACAGGTACCTTAAAAATATATGACAATACTGAAACGGTCCTTTAAAATCCAAGCTAGGACTTCTCGGTTCATGCCTGGTTCAATCTTCCAACCGATCAATGAAGAAACCAATATATTAAGGATCACTTGTAGCTTCAAAATGCAAAATATCCTGCGAGATTTTAAATTCAATCATATCATTATCCTAAAAATTTGCGCCCGGTAATGATACCTACATAACAGCCGTGGAAATTCTCATATTCCCAATTGAATAATGTCGGGGCCTTAAAAACCCCCAGCATATTTACACGCGCCTGAGTGGGGTATTATCCTTATCATTTACATTTCACGCTTCCATCGCGTCAATACATTTGAACGGGGTCGTATGTGTACAATTTATATTTTTATTTCACGTGGGTTGTTTTCAGTATTTTATCCTCGTTAAATAATGGTAAGGGTTGACACGTGGATATTTGGAAAATTAATTTGATTTTGTTAGGACTAGAAAGTGACTCAATACCACTAATGGTAATTGGAGTTCCGATTCGAATATCCTTAATTATGTGTATAATTAAGCCTCGACTGCCTCGGTGGCGTAGTTGTACGACTACAAAGCTGAGGTCTCGGGTTCGAATCCCGGGTCGGGCAAATATTGGGTTTTTCTATTGATTATCAGCCCGAAGTCAGGAATTTGAGCCCGATATGGCGATAGGCTTGCCCCTATCACATCATGGAACGGAACATACAAGGCGGAATGTGGGTGTCCTAGTGGCGCCTCTGCCTACCCCTTCTGGGATAAAGGCGTGAGTTTATGTATGTATGTAATTATGTGTATTTGATCCAAACTGAATTTTACATGTAATTTGTTTAGTCACCTTGAATAAGTCGGCTCCGTCAAAGTTCTACTATTTCACAGAAAATCAACCTGAAGGAACGGCTTTGCTGTCGTGTTTTGTTCGGTGGGTTTTCGAGAGGCCCAATATGCCTTCCTATCTCCCGCCCATGTGTCCTTGTTTCCCTTCACTTGTTAAAGGCGTCGACATAGTTACAATCCATGTGTTGTAGATATTCATGGACGGCGTCAACCACTTATTTTAAGATGAGTCGTTTTGTTGTTTTTTCTATTGAGGGAAAAGAACCTAATTAATATCAAATGGAAGGTTTGAAGAACACTAAGATAACAATAAGATCTTCTTTCTCACGCTTCACGCCACCCATCGCGCATTTCTAACGAAATTGTACGTATGCTGCTATTGGTAAATGGTACCATACGAGATTAAGTAAAATCTGACGGCCTTATTCATGGACAGACTTAAATCCTATTTTAGTTATCGAATGTTTTGTCTTATTCGCTCAAACTGAATTCCAAAGTCGTTCAAAAGGGACAACACATTCGATAACATAAGGCACTAACTGATGATAATAAATATGTCTCTTAATACGAGCAGATTCAGAGACAGATATTAGTGTGAGAAACACATTTCATATATACTTTAAGATTCAAGTATAATCAATCATTTATAAGTGTTGGAGTGAATCAGCAGATACGATACAATTTACAACGACAGAATATTTCTTATTCTTTTGTAGGCACTTTTTATATTACAGGTTTCATTTTAAATTTAATACTGTGTGTGATTCACAAATTATAAACATTGATATTATTGTAAGTCAGCTCTAGTGTTTACGCAACGTCAAATAAATAAAATGAGAATAATTGTAAGGCAAATTAATATTATTTTTAATGTGTAAATAGTTTATTATTTTCGTTTTCTCTTCAAGGCCGTTCCAGTCACATTCTTCAAACACAAACAAAGCAGTTTTCATTTCTGTAACGTTTGTGAATTTAATATTCACGACGATAGCGGCGGAACAAAATATCATTATTTTTTCTTTTATTGACAAAGAATCTTTGAATACTATAAATTCTGGAACATGAAAAAGCTTCTAAATACGGTTTCAATTTGTTTACAATATTTCATTGCATTTAGTTGCTTTGTGTCTGTATCACTAAAACTACCACCAGGCTTCGTTTCCGCACCTTAATATACCCGGTTATACACAATAAAGCATAAAAGCGGACTTATTGCCAATTTATTTCATGACAAAAAGATGACTACGACGTAACTCTCGCAGGTTAGACATGAAAAAGTCCTTCAAATGTGAATGCAAAATCTGGTAGAAACAAGGCTTATCAATCACCATACAGTACAAATTGGAGGATGGATGCAAACGAGGCTGATTACAGAGCACTCGGTGTTGATGAATTGAATGAAAGCGATTCAAAGGCTTTTTGATACAGATATATCTTCCATATCGATTATTGCGATGTTGATGGTTTTGAGGAATTCATTAGGTTTTTTTATTGCGATGGATGGCGAGACGAGCCTGCTATTCGCCTGATGGTAAGCGATACGACCGCTCATGGACAGTAGAAAACCAAACAACACCATGAATTACAAAGCAATTCTTGGCATTCTACTGTGCTCGCCATCCTGAGACATAAGATGTTAAATCTCATTATGTCCAGTGGTTACTCTGCCTACAATATCTCAAACCGGAAAACAGAGTTTACGGCCAATGTCTGCGAGGGACAAAACGATTTTGTTGAATAAATGTTCATAAATTCTAGGGCACGGAAATGATGTCATACAATCTACACATGTATTTGGTGTGATACAACCGAATCCCAGGACAAAATCCTGGGACAACATCCTGGGACAACTATATGCAAAAGACAGGTTGTATGCGACTATGCGTGCTCATATTTATGGTTTAATTTTCGATTATAATTATACGAGTATTATACATTTAACTTATAAGTTTTTAAATATTTTTAGAGTCTAACATAGAAATACTATTTCCCGAGACCATAGGTTCCCCTTTTGCTCCGTTCTTTTTCATTTTCATAGCTCACATATATGTAAAGAGCAGAATAGATCCCTCTCTCTCTCATCAGCCACAGGAAGTCAGCTGCTGAACATAATTAAATTCCTACATATGTACATAAACTCGTGCCTTTTGCCCAGAAGGGGTAGAGGTGCTACCAAGACACCCAAGTTTCGCCTTATGTTCCCTTCCACGATGTGATAGGGTGCTCAGGGCGAGCCTGTCGCCGTATCGGGCATAAATTCCTGACGCCGGCTGATAATTAATAGAAAACTCCAATATCACTTTGCCTGACGAGAATCGAACCCGAGACCTCGGCGTTGTAACCGTACCGTAATACAACTACGTCACTGAGTCCTATTAAATACCTAATGGCCAACATATTGTATAAAGCATTTCATAAACGAATAATAATCTTTTAGTCTAAGTGTAGTCTTGACAAAAGCTTAGAAAAGTCGCCTTGACCGAAGCAGTGTCATTGACTCGCAGATCAGATAACCAACGTGAAATATAAGCTAGACTATCGCGTTTCGTTCAGAAAATCAGTATGCTGAAGGCCCGTTGTTATAAGTTTGTTGTTTTGGAACGAATTATAAGGAATTCGGTTTGCGATCGAGAAAGTTTGTTCATATACGGTTCTTACCTATAAAACTGGAATTTCTAAGAAAAAATGACCTTAAGCCACTTTCCTTTATAGTACATAACGGCCACAAATTTCTAACTCCGGGTTGATAATGAATAGTAAACCCAATATCACTTTGCCCGACCCGGGATTCGAACCCGAGACCTCAGCTTTGTAATCGTACCGTAGTACAACTACGTTACCGAGGCAGTCTTGCCTAACTATGCGGCGCTTACCTACCCATAAAAATCGGTATTTTGTAAGAAAAAAAGACTGCAGGCCGCTTTCCTTTATAGTACGTTGTTTGCAACTTCACCATAATTAATCATGTCCTTAAACGCCGACAAAAGATGGCGAGGCAAAAAAGTGGAAATTTTTAATTAAGTCTGACTGACACGCCGTTAAGCGTGAAAATTATGAAAAGTATTTTATAACCTTAACGATAGGACTAGCTATCAATTATACTTTAATACGTTATTCCGATGCACACGTTTCATCATCATACATTATCAAGTCGATTTCTGAATAAGGGCCTCTCATGAGGATCACCAGCGCGGACTGATGGAAGCAGCCTCTTTGAATTCTATCGAACGGTATAACTACAGGATACGTGTAATTTTTTTACTAAATATTATCATGGGATATAACATTACTCTCATTTAGTTTCAAAATAATAATAATACAGACTGCCTCTGTGGCGTAGTTGTACTACGGTACGACTGCAAAGCTGAGGTCTCGGGTTCGAATCCCGGATCGGGCTAAGTGATATTGGGTTTTTCTATTCATTATCAGCCCAGAGTCAGGAATTTGTGCCCGATATGGCGATAGGCTCGCCCCCTATCACATCATGGGACGGAACATGCAAGGCCAAATGTGGGTGTCCTGCGCCTCTGCCTACCCCTTCTGGGATAAAGGCGTGAGTTTATGTATGTATGTATAATAATACATGTAGGAATATAAGATATTATGTTGAATGGAACGGAACGTAAAGGAAGTGAGTGAAAGGGACGGAGAGCAAGTAATTAAAGAAAGTAATTAGCACTTGAAAGTTCGAAGTAAGAACGACAAGTGTATGAAGACGATTAAAGATTTTATGAAGGATGTTATAAATAGTAAAATAAGTAAGAGTTAATATTTGAGTATTTTTTCAGTGGCACTCTCCCTGGTCCCACATATTTTTATTTTAATGTGACGTCTATTTTGATAATTTTAAATTACCTAAACATTATGGTTTTATGTTGTCATTACAACATAAAGATACTATAAAAATGTGTGAGAGCCTTTTATTAATCCCTAACTATCAAACAACCGAATGATTATATAATAATATAATAATATTTTACTTCTGCTCCGTAAGGTTGGATAAGTAGCACCGTAATCAAATTATTCATAAAATATTATATTATTCGAAATACGACGTCTCATCATTTCAAATTCATTGAATTCTGACATAACGTCTGTGTTATAGTGAAAAGGGATAAGCCTTCTAACATGGATCAATGGATTTGATCCGTACCCTCGTCCATTAACATTTAATTTGGCAATAAAGAATTATTTACAAATACATAGATTTTGAGTGTGCTTAAAGAGTCCCGATAAATTCAATAATAGTTTGAATAGCCCACTGTAGGGAAATTTATTGACAGCCTCCGTGGCGCAGTTGGTTAGACGCCGCCTGTGAAACGAGAGGCCGCGGGTTCGATCCCCGCACTGAGACAAATGTTTGTGAGAACCACAAGTATTTGTTTCGGGTCTGGGTGTTTGTGAGACCGAAAAGTCTTTCGTAGTTCCTGATATCCACGACACAAGACTCGATCTTAGTGTGGGGTCAGGACTATGTATGTGACTGTTAGGTGTATTTATTTATGTTTTTTTAAAGCTAGCTTAGCCACCAGAGGTAAGTGCAACGTTGTCACATCGAGTTGAAATTGAAGAGAGATCAATTCTTGCTACCAGTCGGAACATTATTCCAGCTAACTTAATTCGCCTTGATGCATTTGTACAAAGAAAATTTAATAAAAATATATAAAGTGTTTTTGCCCGCAAACTTCGTCTGCGTGATTAACTTTATTTGGAATTTCCCATCCCGTCCCGTCCCGTTATATCCCGCCCGTCCTGTCTCTTTCTCACCCTAGGCATCCCATGGGAACACTAAATATTTCGGGATAAAAAGTAGCCCAAGTGTAATTCCAGGGTTCCAATCTAATTAATAATTTATTTAAAAGGATATCGTAAAAAATTATTTGTTACGCCCTGACACACTAACTACTACACTTATCCAGTGGAAATTTTTGTAGCCCAAACATTCATTACCATAGCCAGAGACCTACAATAATTGTCCCCAATTATATTTATTTTGAAAGATTAGTTCTCTTTACGAACAGCCAATTAGCGCGATTAAGATACTCGTTTCCGATAAACCGAACAAGAGAGGCTACACTACTGAAATGTGTAATTAGTCACGTATTTTGGATTAGAAGTCTACGGATTTGGAAAAGTATTGATATTTGCTTCTGAATTACATGTAATAGATCATGGCAGAGAGCATCGATGCCACAGAGATTGAGATGTTTCGACGATGTATAATTAGAAACTATTGTACATATTTAGTATGAAAAATAATTATATTGCTTAGATAACATTTAATCATTTATAATTTTATAGACTTTTTATGCCAATGCTTCTGACGGTCGCGTCGGTGTAGTGGTCGAGATGTAGTATCTCTAGATAGATGTGCTTTTTTTATCACGATGGATGGCGAGACGAGCATACCATTTGCCTGATGGTAAGCGATACTACCGCTCATGGACAGTAGCAACATAAATTACAAAGCAATTGTTGGCATTCCACTGCGCTTGCCATCCTGAGACATAAGATGTTAAGTCTCAACATGTCCTATAGTTACTCTGGCTACAATGTCCTTCACACCGGAACACAACATTGCATTTAGACTGGTGATTGGTGGGAGAAATAGACATTGCGGTGGTACCTAACCAGGCGGCATTTAACATCTGAGAGACCTACCACCAGTAAAAGCTTCTCTAGATGGTCTACCCAGTTATACTGGTCCGCTCTGAGAAGAAAATCTGGGTCATCGTTACCACCCAAGTTGTACAAGCACTCGTCAATCGAGAGTCCGAATGACAGAGCTGTAACCTTAGTCCAACCCGCTGGTCACATGTAGATACACATTACACAAAGCCCTCTGTTGTTGTTTTAATATATTTGCGGATTTTCCCAAGTTTCGAATCAGATTCACTTTCCTCCGCTGAAATAGGCCATTCCCAGCACGTAATTGAGTATAGTGTTTTTACATTAAATATAAACCTCACATGAACATGAACGTTTCTAAATTAAACAATAACATAATTTTAGAAAACCCATTTCTGTATAATGGTTTCATAAGTAACGCAACAGACATTTAGAATTCGGTTAATAGGAATACCTAGAAACCATATCAACTAATATTATTTTACTTTGAATTTGTAATAAGTTTCTTGTATAATCAAATCGAATTGAAATTTAACTAAGCGAGCCAATTTGGAACGATCGGAACCAATCTAAAACGAACTGATGAATCTATATATACCTATTCCAATTTCGATCTGTAAAGATTTCACCCGATCATATCCGAAACGATTCGATTCTAACCAATCCGATTCGACCCGAATAAATCCGATCCCAACCCATTCATATTTTAAATTTCGATACATTCATTGATATAAATACAAATACAATTAAAGTAAAGGCTGATAATATTACCACAGAATACTAAACTAACAGAAGTCAAGCTTGTGTACGTACCTCACTTTTGTTGCTACACTCACACTACGCTCGGCGGTCGCGCTAGGGTTGTTAACTCTGGCTTATGCGAAAACAAGTATCGTAGTAATAGCACTCTTATCATTTGATTGATTGTTGAGAGTAAAACATGAATAATAAATAAAATATATAAAAAGCAATAATAAAATAAATAAATTTTAATTTTATTTATATAGTCATTGAGAATGTGTATGTCATTAATAGACGATTTTTTTTTTGTTTTTCTATCATAGTAAGTGCTTTTTTGTAGAAATTTATATTTAATTATTATAACCTGGAATTTTATATACAAGTGTAATCACTTTTATTCATTTATTTCACGAAACATACATGATACAATTAAAACACTACATTTCCTTACGATCTACCAACCACTCGCGCGGCTCGACGCAACGTGGCCTTCACGCGGTAGCGTGAAACTCGCGCTCGCACTGGTTTGAAAATGACTGAGATATCGTGTCGGTGAATGCTGTCTATGTGTGCGTTGATTTCGCGCGCTTTGTATGGAGCTTGACTTCTGTTAGTATTCTGTGATATTACTATTCGGAATAATGAAACTCGTAAAGAATATCGCCGAAATATTATAGATTTATTTCTAATCATAAATGATCTGTGTTTAGTATAACCTAAAAATTGACTCATTAAACTAACCGATAGAAAAATCACTACCGTTCGACGTCATCAGAACACAACAAAGTAATTCGATATACAAACAGTTGCTCAGATTTCGACTTTGATCAGAAATCACGATGCCCGCAGTAAATAAAGATTAATTAACTGCTCCGTTCCTTTGTTTTGTATCTGTAAGTGCTTGTTGTGGTTTTTGAGGTCTCGCTGTCTGTCTTTCGTAATGACTATTTAGGTTTTCTTGTTAAAATATTGGTGATAATATATTTTATTTTTTATTGCATTATGTCGAACCAGTAAATGTAGTGGAAAACAATTATAGTATCCGATGTAATTTGACACAGTTTATCGTTCTGCTCGAAATCGGATACATACAAGCTGAAACTAAACAGGGCATTCTTACGTGGACGCTGTGACGAAGTTTTCTGCTCATTTTTTTTGAAAGGATTTCTGGACTGCCTCTGTAGCGCAGTTGTACTGTGGTACAATTACAACGCTGAGGTCTCGGGTTCGAATCCCGGGTCGGGCAAAGCTGCTGTTGATAATTTACTTTTCAAAGTATAAAAAACAGCTGTTGCTATTTTCTTGTCGACATTGTTTTGTTTCATTGTCTTAGCGGTGTTCGTTACATTTTAGTCCATTCCGACATTATTTTACGATCGTGACCACTAGTTGCTTTGATAATAAGAACTTCATCCTTAGTTGTAAGTCTATTTGTTGTAGAAATACTGAACGTATTACTATTTATTACAACTTATTCAGTGACAATAAGCCTAAGCCTAAAATCAAAAGCCAAGTGTAAAAAATATTTCATAGTCATTTTCTGCCTAACGCTACACGAATATACAAACTTATGACAAAAGTGACATTAGAACCTGATATTAGTTGTTTCGAAAACACCCTTTTATTTCGGCATGTTGACCTTATAGAGTCATTAGATATAGTTTACGTAATTTTAAAATTCTCTTAGAGTTCTGAGTTTGCAGGTTTCATCAGAATATTTTAGTCTCTCGTAGTTCCTGATACTCACGACACAAGACTCGATCTTAGTGTGGGTTCAGAACCATCTATGTGACTGTTCGGTGTACTTATAACTTACTTATTTTTCTTTGGTGTTAGTGCGGATAATGAAGTAAAACTACACACATAATAACAAAAAGTTAATAGTGAATTCCCTCGGTTTCGACCTTCGGTTCAGCTATCCGGTTCTCATCAAGTTGAGATGTCGCAGACGACAGTGTTGTAAGGGATAAACAACAAAATAAAGGAAAACATGTACAAATACCAGCAAAAAAACTATTTGAGTAAAAAGAACCCTTTTGTTACGGAATCCGTCACAAAATTTCGTAAGTGCGGCATCAAACGGCTCCCAAGAACTATGTCATACATAAGTGTTTTTACATACTTGTATGTCGCTGTTAAACTTTATAGGTTTTGCAAAATGCCTATTTTTGGTTTTTTGATTGAGACACAAGTTTGCCGCTTCCAACAAATCGTTATTGATATCCTGATTCTGGTCCTATTTCAGTATTCGATTAATTTAATATTGGTATGTAAATCGTGAAATTCTGGTTCTGTTGGTTACTATTTCTCATAATATTATGTCATGACATGACAATATGCTCTATCTGTAACTTGGGCTGAAAATAACCTCGGCACTTTGTGGCACTTCTGCTTACACCTTCATCATATAATTGATTAATATAAATTAATATTAGAATGACTGTCACAAAGTTTTATCTCTTTACCATTTCCCTCAACCTTGAACATACAACACTTAAATATTCCACTAAAATTAAAGTGTTTAAATTAAATTGCACGCCATTCTCTGTAATGTTAAACATACATACTATCTTGTTACCGTCTCACAAGCTACAAGTCGCAGCAAACTCGTGACGTCAAGTGTCTCAGACATTTCGCCAAATTGCGTACTTCTCCTCTTCCTGCAACTAGCCTAAAGGAGATCGGTCGATTTGGTCCAACCGTGGACAAGAAATTCGTTATTACCAAAAAATTTGGCGTATTTTTTTAGATTCATTTCTCTATTTACTTTTATCCTACGCCATTGGAATTAGATTTACAAAAAAATGAGGATATCATGAAATATTTCTACCATTTTTGTATTTGTCAGCAACATTCATAGAGTTGACATCTGTCACGAGACTATTATCTGTCAAATTGCATTGTTTATTTCGTCGTGTACTAATGTGTATTTAAAATTGAATTAATTTGAAAATCATATAATTTCGTTTTGTGGCTGGGTGTTGTGTTTATTCTCTACGGCGTCCCTTGCAGTCAATTGCTTACCTCGATCCAACCATACTATAGCATATAAATAAGTTAAAATGTTTATAATCGTCATGTAAGCAAAAACTACGGGAAATCATTGATGCGCGCCTGAAGCCAACAACTACGAGACACCGATCGTAAAGGCGCAAAGGCTTACATGATCTGTAATGTCTGAATGGATTATTCATTCTCAATCATTGTTTTATTTTTTCATTATTGTGTACGGTAGCTTCAGATATTTTTTAAACTAGCGCATGACAAAGTGACTAACTACATACAATAAACCTGATATCAAAATAATATACTTTTAAATATTCAAATGTGTTTTTCTGTCTTCCTTGATAAGCTTACGTACTTTATAATAATGTATATTCATACTCATCCCAAACTTAAAATATAAGCCAACTATGATATTACGTATTCAGTTAGCAGAAAATGGTAGATTTTGTAAAACTTTAAGAGGATAAATCTTAAAAACCCCGTATCCTAGCTCAAGAAGACTATGTCTTATTTGAAGGATAAAAAATCCTTATTATTTAATTCTATGTCTCATTTGTCTCCCCCATGTTTCCACTACTAGGCCCAATATTCATAGGAAAACGACCGATCTCCTTTAAATAATCACTCAGAGATCCCTTTATTCCTAAATCAAGTATAAAGAACTTATTAAATTTCGATTGGGTTTTATTATTTAATCTTGTTTGTTTCATTATTAGCACTAAATCATTTGTTATATTTCCGGGTGTAAGTCGTAATAAAAATATAATATTATTTAGGCAAGTATTTCTTAGGTAAGTACTGTACCTTTACAGCCCATATACGTCCCACTGTAGGGCACGAGCCTCCTCTGCAATCGAGAGTACGATTGAGAGGGGTTAGGCCATATAGTCCACCAGGCTGGCCTTGTGGGGGTTTGCTATAGAAATTATTACAAATCGCTGCGGTATGCAGGTTTCCTCACGATGTTTTCCTTCACCATTATGTTTTGTATTCGACTAACTATCAATACACACATGACTATTAGGTAAGTAATTCATACAATACTATCTTTGAAGGATTCCATATTATTTATAATGAAAAAGGTTGAAGTTAGCAAAATTTTATTGTAATAAATAATCAAATATTAGCGTATTAAATTGTAACCCTATATTGTACAACAATTTTAATCGTGTTAAGTTTTTTTTTTCGCCTCAAAAACAGGGATAAGTCATAAACAGTACAATACTGGATTTAAACAAAATATTTTACATATCCAAGTAAATTCCATATGGATTTATAAACAATGGGGTTGAGAGAAAACGACCTGATTATTTTGAAGCGAAGTGTTAAGGCACCGACAGTTGAAGTTAATAAAATGACGATGAATTAAAAATTGTGTTTATTCAAATAACTTATCGAAATGCCTTTTGATTCACAGTTAAATGGGTGTGGAATTGGGACGGATTTTTCTTAACATAAGTAACAAGACCTATAATTGCGAAGTTTTCAGGTTAGAATCTAAGGCACGCCTCTAACTTTTACGTTATTTATCGAGAAAGGCTGTAGCGTATTTATTATGATTCTGTTTTTTTTTTTCTAGAAAGAATGAAAGTTTCTTTTTACTTTTTTATTTTTATCTTCCTGTAGCGTACTTTTATCTATGTATATAGAAAATATACATGCGGAAAAACTTTTTCACGCGGGCAAAGCCGAGAGCAATACTGGTTGTAAAAAATAATAAAGTAATAATTCTGTTTAAAATTTATATTATTATTTTGAAACAATTCCGAGCACCATTTTCCGTCCGTTGCTGATTGCATTTGCATCTGCAATCTCGTTGATTGGATAGCGCGCACTTTGAATGCGAAATAAAAATGCGTTTGAGTTCCGAAAAGTAGCAAAAGCCCCGAAATTCCGAATATAGTCGTGTCAGCTGTTTTGTAGATTGAATTAAAAATTGCATATTTTCCGCCATAGCGAGGCGAATGCGTAACGAGTTAGGTGACGTCATGAGTGCAATTTGCGCAATGTTTGTATGAAGTGGGATAGTTTTGAATTTCAAATCTAACTCCTTTCAAGTTTCAGCCATATAATTGGCAAATAAGTATTATGATACTTACATAATTATATAGTATAGTATATCTTCTTTCTTATTCTTCCTTCTAAAATGATAATACAAAAATAAACTAACCTTGCGAATATTCAACCGATTTAAAAATAGTTATTTAATTACTAACACAACGCTTTCTCATCATCATCATCATCAACCTTTATTTATCACCTGCTGGACATAGGCCTCCTCCAAATTGCGCCATTTCACCCTGCCTTCTTGCTTTCACGCTTGCTGAAAAGAAAAAAAAAACCTTACCCTTAAATCTATACCCGGTCGCCAACCATCATTGGGTACTCCAAGATGCTAAGCTAATTTAGCCCTTTGTTCTGCGTTCTCACAAGTATTATGAAAATGACAAATGCTTTCAATCCCCTATTATTTAAAGCTGCTGGAGTAAATTGGAAATATATTACTCATTGTTTGACGTAACAATGAAGGAACTTAGGCCGAAATTAACTTGTTGCTCACGGAAACCAGTTTTAGGTGCTAGAATGGCTCGGCTTTGTAATATTCTTTGTAGTAGTGAAATTGAAAATATTTGGATTAATTAAAATAAAATTAATATATTAAAAAAATTTACGTAAACTCATGCTTATTCTTCTGAATGTGAAGTGAGCTTATTGATGTTCCTATATGTCGTAATAAATGGGAATTGAAAAGAAAATTAAAACCCTGTGAAATTCCATCATAATTCATTTATACATTATTGCAGCGATTTAAGATCAATAAAACAAGTACGCAATATATAAATATTATAATCTCTTTAGTCTTAGTTCTTAAGTTTACTTAAAATAAGTATTACCACAACACTGTAAATATTTTTTGAAAAATATTTGCAGCGAGGCCATTACTCTTAAGTCTTGACTCAACTTTAGGTGGAATATTTTAACTTATCATCCCGAAATATATGATATCAATAAAACTTTTCAATTCACTTCGGTCTAAAAGCAAGTCCGAATTCGAATCATAAACAGTAAGAGTCAAAGTTTATGAAAGGCATCATATTTTAAGTCCATAAATGACTAAAATGTCACACAGTGCAGAAACTCATTACAGTAATGCAAATCTGGATTCATATTTCAAACCTTGTGTGCCCGCGACCCCACTGGTGTAAAACATAGTTAAATCGTATTTATATGTTTGAAAAGTCTATTGCTAGATGTTTTTTTATAGAGCCATTTTACGATTTGAAATACTAACGACTTTAGGGTTACTGTAGGTTAAGCAAATGTTGAGTATCAAATACCAAAAAAAAAAAAACTGGGATGAAATTTGACAGCCTCCGTGGCGCAGTTGGTTAGACGCCGCCTGTGAAACGTGAGGCCGCGGGTTCGATCCCCGCACCGAAACAAATATTTGTGTGATCCACAGGTATTTGTTTCGGGTCTGGGTGTTTGTGAGACCGAAAAGTCTCTCGTAGCTTCTGATACCCACGACACAAGACTCGATCTTAGTGTGGGGTCAGGACTATGTATGTGACTGTTGAGTGTATAAAAAATAAAAAATAAAAAATAAAATAAAAAAAAAGTTAGTATTTTTTAGCCTGTTTTCAGTATTGTTGCTTGGCAAATATTCATAATACTTTTAATATCACCTCTTATAATTATTTTATTTACAAAATATACTATAAATAAAACTTTATACATTTTACATGAGATAAATCCTCAATTGCGGGTTTAAAAGATCAGCTCAATATTTGTGTTTGACACAAAACTTCCCCAAATTTTGAAACAGCCTCTTGTGACCAACTTGATTTTAATTAAATTATTAATACCTTCAGAGTAATATCCTTTCGTATCATAGCGGTTAGAAAAGTAGTCTAAACTCTCCGTACTAACTTCCATTAAAGCATACGAATAAGTTTACCTTCCTATGAGTAATTCCGTGATGTAAACTTAAAGAAGAAACTTATATAGCAAGTCTGTAAGAGTTCTCAATAGTCGTTTACCGTCCACATGTTTGGAAAAGTTTGTGCAATCGTGGACCCAACGTTTGATCAAGTTGACCACATAGACCAAGCCTCGGTGGCGTAGTTGTACTACGGTACGATTACAAAGCTGAGGTCTCGGGTTTGAATCCCGGATCGGGCAGGGTGGTATTAAGTTTTTCTATTCATTATCAGCCCGGAAGTTTTTCTATTCATTCAGTCAGGAATTTGTGCCCGAAATGGCGATAGGCTCGCCCCCTATCCCATCATGGGACGGAACATACAAGGCGAAATTTGGGTTTCCTGGTGGCGCCTCTGCCTACCTCTTCCGGGATAAAGGCATGAGTTTTAAGTTATGACTCCAGAGGAACTTTATTAAAGCCTTCTGCTTGGTAATTAATTATAATTCAATTGGATCGAATTCATGTTCAAGATTTTAACACCGAACTCTTACCGAACTCAGCAGTTGAAATAATATCATCGGCGCATAAATATCCACACAATTTAAAACTTTTTCATGTTAATTACTAAGATACAATTTCCCAAGAAGCATTCCATTTGCTCATTGAGATATTTACCTAATTCCAATCATCACTTTTAGCCACAGAAAGTCCATTACAAAACATAGACCTTACCTATGGATATCTAAAACTTGTTGAACCTCTCTGTATCCAGCGAATTCCTGCTACTTTTTAAATTATCTGCGGCTTAGTGGATGAATATCCACACTGCGCTTTCCGATACGGCAAATGTAATGATAAATCACAATCATGTACGTGTGCACATACTGTATCAGCTTATATTCGCTGACCCCGCTTCGGATCTACTATCTGAAATAGTTAATAGTCTACCACGCCAGCTTATTGTGGGTTGCCTGACTTTAAATACACAAATGTACAAATCTTAAAATCTCTATAATATGCACGTTTCCTTACTGTGTTTTTCTTAAGCTTTAAAATCTGAGTATTTGATATTATCAATGAATATTATCGATTTTCGGCAACCTTTTAAGTCATCTGTCACTTTGTTCATGAACGCCCAGGTAAAAGTAGAATGCGTATTCATGGTATCGGTAAATAATATCGTTGATACCGATAGTGCTTAAAATTAATTATAGCATATTTTATGGTTTTCCTATTTTGTCTCGGGCGACAGATTTTTATGAGATAAAGTAATTATCATCACTTCTTACCATACGTCAGCCATTACTACAAATGGGGCTACCAGAGTGACTGGACTTCAAGTTCATTTCTCCAAGAACTACGGGCCTGGGTCGCAATTATATTTATTCTTATTGAAAATATATGCTTTTCCCTACACAAAAAGTAGGTTACTTCGAAGGACAAAAATCTTTGCACCGATACCAAGTTTCATAGTAAAATGGGCATTCTCGTTTACTGAACCGCCAATTGTACATGTACGCAAATTGTGGGAAATCTCACATAAATCCCAAATATACCTACACCTGACTTGAGACAAGTACGATATGACAGCACGTGTAAGCTATGTTTGCCAGATGGAGATAAGATGTCTTAAAGCCAGGTTTGGCACGTACGCGCTAGGGAACGTGTACCGACACAATGCCGCGACTTGGCAGTTGGCGTGTCTTTATCTACACATATAAATTAGAGGGCAGTGGTTCTCAAATATTGGTGTAGAAAAGCATGAAAAATATTACGGGATCTTATGCCTCAGTTACAAAAAAAATAATAAATTAGCCAGCAAAGATTTATTTATGAGGTAAAAATAAAAATAAGTAATAAAATTTTCACTATATTTTTTTTATTATTCAATTTCAGCATAAATTATGTTTGAAAGTGACAAATTAAAATTTTATAGCAATCCGTTTGTGACAGCGTAGGTTTTATACGGAATTCTTTAATTTTTTATAAAGAAAGTTAAAAGCCGTCCATTGTTTCGCAGTTTGTATTTAAATGTTCCCAGTATAAATTTTAATTACAGTGCCTTGAGCGTCAAATTTCTGTAACAATTGGTTTGGCAGTATTGTCGTCGAAGCGTTCAGTTCACTTATTTCAGTGAAAATTCGACTGCTTTACGAATTCAAATGAGATTCTTTGTAATCGCTTTAAATTTCCAAAGAAAAGTACTCAAAATTAGTGTTCATGTATTTCAACGCGTATTAAAAAAGTAACGATTATTTTCCGCCTCACCACACTTCTTTTAAATACTTTTGACTCCTATAACTCTAATTTAAGGCTGATGAAATGGAAACCAAAAGCATTAGTTATAAAATATGTCAAAAATGTTCTAGCTTGCCATCCCGAATTTATTTTTTATTTAGGTAAGTAGTTATTGAAAGCTTTTTCTTCAGTTGAAATCATTTATGTTTTATTGCCCTTAGAGACATAAATAATTACTTACCTCACTAATGTGTTACATTAATGGCTACGTTTTAACTCGTTTTAAACGGCGTCGTTAGTGTTACAACTCAAGAGATTCATTATTGTCACATTAATCAACCTTTGTAAATGTATCCCAAACTTGATTCAACATTCTTTGTTTTTGCCTTAAATGCAGGTCTAGAAAATGTCAGGAGAAAGGTCTTAAAAAAGTCGACTGGTAAAATTAGTCCTCCCACAAGGATTTACACATCGATCTGTTTGAAGCGGTCTGCATCCAGTGCCTTCTTGCAACCTTTATAATATCTATTCACGTTGCGGATAGTTTAAATAAATAAATAAAATAAATAAATACACCCAACAGTCACATACATAGTCCTGACCCCACACTAAGATCGAGTCTTGTGTCGTGGGTATCAGAAACTACGAGAGACTTTTCGGTCTCACAAACACCAAAGTTATCCAAACTGCCCTTACCAGTGCACAGCCTCCACTCCAATATTCTGGCTTTTTCGCCCATTACTTTTCTGGGCTGTACATATATATTATTTACAAGACATCAAGAAATAAAATTACATAATGGTTCCTTAGATTTACGCGAGTGTTACACATTGAAATAAAACATTTTTTACAAATTTTATCGGGGATTTGGTTTCTGTAAAAATTAGTTGTATTTCAAAATAAAATTATATTTAAAATGTTAATAACAAACTTTACAGAAATGACCAACAAGGAAGCCGGACTTTGGACAACTTTGCTGTTGAAGCAAAAGTTGAACTGTATCAGAAGGTCAATCAAGTTCCAAACTTTTTCTTTGAGCTGGAAGAAAACTTTTAGCGGACTTTTTGTTTTAAAGGAAAAATCGGTTATTAAACGAATGCTTAAATGTCCAAGGCTTCGCAGATTTTTAAAACTTAATAAGAAATAAATGTTGGAATAGTTCCTTTAGGCTCAAAATCAAACAATGATTGCTTCTATATTCTTTGGTATAATTATTTACAGTCTTTATCGTCTTTACGTCGTTCGTTGTTCACGTCTTCCATCGTCTTCCAAACTGTTCTCTCTTATTCTGTCCTTTCGAAATTGACATCTTAATCATTCATCCTCTAACTCTTTTACTCTTTAGTACTTCCATTCGTTATCTCTTTCATATAAACTACGTTTCATATCAGTCATTCGTCTAACGTTTAATTCTACTCATCTTACATAATAACATTCAAATCCTACATAAATACATCCAACAGTCACATATATAGTCCTGGCCCCACACTAAGATCGAGTCTTCTGTCGTGGGTATTAGGAACTACAAGCGTTTTTTTTTTGTCTCACAAACACCCAGACACGAAACAAATATTTGTGGTTTAACTCACATGTCTGTGTGCGGGGATCGAACCTGCGGCCTCTCGTTTCACAGCCGGCGTTTAAACTGCGCCACGGAGGATGTCAAATGAACTGACCAATTGTTTTGTTTTACGTTGCCCAATTTCGCTTTTATTATGGTCGGTGCATCTAATATTTAATGTTATAGAATAATTAAGCAATTGAATATAGGACCGGTCAGTACGATATACATAATTTTTGATAAAACAATGGAGTGAGGCGAATTCATATCGCCGCACCATTAGGCTTTAGAACAGTTTGCTGGTTGAGGTGTTCCTCACTTCTTATACTTTGTGAAAAAGTAGTTATGAAAGCGTAATTTTATCGAATAGCAGGAGATCATCATCTACAACCAATCAATATACTGCCGACACTAAAATTACGATCACGTATAGATTAGTCACTTTGCCGATTCTAAATAAAAAATCGCACTCGAGCTAAGTCGAGCCGATAGCCAGTATTTATATAGTATAACGAACAGCGAACATAACAAGCAAAGCGCATAACAAGAGAATACACCAGGTGTTCTGTATTTGAATTAGTCATGCAGAATACAATACCTGAATCGCACTACAGCAAACCGAACGCGGCGATACATTTTCAACTCCAACGCTCTGCGGATTTCACACGAATGCGTGCTGTGTATTTCATAACCATAACTTTTCGAATATGATGGAGTTTCTATCTCATCAATACATATAAGCCGTAAAAACTTTGGTGAAGGAATATACTCGTACGTATTGATCCAGGTATCAGACTCCTTACACAATGCTGTAAAACCGGTTATAGTAACACAGGCAAATGCCAAAGTTTAGATTATCTGTTATGATTTTATTTGTTTTGTTAAATCAATTTTAAAAATTATAAAGAGGAAGACCTGAGTCTAAGATCATGAACATAAACTCACGCCATTTTCCCAGAAGTGGTAGGGAGAGGAGCTACCCACCACCCACTTTTCGCCTAATGTGTTCCATTCCATTGATAGGGAGCGATTGCCATATCGGGCACAAATTACTGACTCTGGGCTGATAATGAATAGAAAAATCCAATATCACTTTGTCCCACCCGGGAATCGAACCCGAAACCGCGTTGTAATCGTACCGTATTACAGCTGCGCCACCGAGGCAGTTGCACTGAGTGTAAGAAGCTAATATAATAAATACAAATTCATTATCTTGATTCCTGGAACATTTTTGTTTCGTGAAACTTTTTAGGAGGTGTTTTCTTGTTTCGATCCCCTATAAGTAACTGAGGAAAGTACTTTACTCAGTTGTATTTGTTTTACTTACCTTTCTAGCAGTTTATCTTTCTTGTTACGGACTCCTAAATTATAAAAGCTTAGTCCTCTTTCATCGACTGCAAAAAAAGAACATTATCAATTCGACTTGTATGTAAGTAGTATTGTCAGAATTGCACAGGTTTTGGATGTGTTAGTTCTATACTAACTGGTATAGACCAGTGTCTGATTACACATTATGTACATATGTATTCCATATGATTACATGATGTATATTTTGTTTGCTTCGAGTATGTGTGCGTGACTACTACGGCGTTGGGGACTGAGATTGGCTATTGATTATAGAAACAAATATGACATATTATTTAAATTAGTTCTTCTAACTAATAATAAATAAATAATTATACCCCACAGTCACATACGTAATTCGGACCCCACACTAAGATCGAGTCTTGTGTCGTGGGTATATACAGGGTATATCAAGACTGCGACCGAAAACGACGACGGTAGTATTAGTGACTTCGGACATAATCCAACTAAAAATTTCGCAAAAAAAATCGTCAACTTTTTTTTTTGTTAATTTTTACTTATCGTCTTATTTGGGTGATAATTACATAGTTTTCCTAAAATAATGATGTACACCTTTTTATTTTTCAAGACGCAATGGTACGTTAGGGTTTAAATTATTATTTTCGCAATAACTAGGTATTTACTACCCAAACACAACGGCTTTTAAAAAATTGCTAAAAAATGTCTGTCGCTTATTTTGCGAAATTTTTATTTGCATTGTGTCTGTAACCACTAAAACTACCACCCGGCTTTGTTTTCGGTATATTTCCAGTTTTGCCCAGGCTGACATAATGCTAATCTGTATATCTCAATACAATACCATCAGGAGCATAGTAATTACTTCCACAAGCTTGAAGCTAGCTTATAGTACAAAAATATTGTTCCAACTCCACAGTAATACAAAAATATCTGAAGCCTTTAGCAAACAATATATTTTCTCGAGGTGATAGCAGACTGCGTCAAGGAGTCATGTCGACAAATTGATACCGTTCGCTTCAATACACCGCTCTGGGTAGTTATTTTCCAGTTGATTCACATCTCGTCGCCGGAAACCAAAGAACTTGCTTATTGTCTATAATGTGATTTTTATTCCTATGTTTTCTTAGATTTTTACTTTTCTGAACAGGAATAAAATTTTCCTTAAATTGAAAGAAGAAAGAAGGTACTTTTGGTTCGATGTTTTTGGTCACCTATATTCCTAGTTTAATGTCTATTTATGGTGTAATACGTGAATGTTGCACATTGAAAGATATCTTCTATTTTACGGTTTTTAACGGATTTGGTTTATATTTTACATTTTTTAATTTTCCGGCCTTTCCATTACTTTACAGTCCACCCCATGACCACGAAAATTGAGCCAAATCCGCTATAAAATACGTAAGAATATTATTATTTCAATCTGTAACATTCGCGTAAATCTAAGAAGCTTTACTCCGCCTCAGTTAGCTATGCCAGTGGTTCCAACCCCCAGCCTGGTCGATGTGACCCATTAGTACTGTATCTTCAACAATTGACGGCAAGGTCTGCCACTTAATTGATAAGTTTCATTAATTGTAGTTTCAATAATGATTTAAAAGTAAACATTTATTAAAATTACATCAATAATAAATGACAAATATTTACTTAATATAATTGCAATAACGATATTTATAATTAATATTTATCTTATTAATCTCAATTCAATTCATGATTAATTGAGTAAAATATTTATCAAAGTGATTGTAATACGCTAATGAGCACTCACAATATGAATTTCGTGATGAATTGAAACAACAAATTGAATATTGACAGCGTCAATTACAAATTCAAATTACATTCCACTGCGCTCGCCATCCTGAGCTATAAGATGATAAGGGCCTCGTTCACCATCTTCAAGTAAACCGTTGATTACTTACTTTTTGATTAACGTTATTTGACAAGCAAATGTGCAGAGTATCTTCCTTCGATTTCACAAGTGAAAATAAAGTAAAGTGCTGGTTAAGTGAATGACATAAGAAATTGAACGAATCATTCGTTCAATATTGCGTCAAATGTTCCTCGCCCTGCCTCCCGCTGAAGTGTCAACGTGTTTTTTTCTTAAAAAATAAAAAAGGAGGTTGAGATTTTAACCTTATTATAACCATTAAGTAAATACGCTAATCGGCAGACGATGCAGCCAGTAAGTGTAATCATAGGATTAGTATTACTGAAGCATGGTGAAATCGACACATGATGTTACGGATGACTTTTACTGATGATTAGCCTAATCAACGATTTACTTGAAGATGGTGAACGAGGCCCTTAGTGTCATTATGTCGAGTAATTACTCTGACTACAATGACTTTCAAACCAGAACACAACAGTGAATTTACACTGCTGTTAGGCGGAAGAAATAGACGTTGCGGTGGTAACTGCCCAGGCGGCCTCTCACATAATATGAGAGTCCTAACATTTTTTAGGGTTTTAGGGTAATATTAATACTAAAATGTGGATTTAAACTTACGATAATTATGTTACCCTTTATTATCGTTTATTATTCGTATTTTTTGATACTACTATCGAGATACCCAAATGCGCGTCTCGGATCGAACAGGGTTTTTTTGTAACATTGTATAACAAGAAAACGTAGACCCAAACAAATCTAAGTATACAATCTTCTGATATGTAATCAGAATGTGAACTTACTTAGCTTCGACTGGGCATTATCAAGTCCGCATGTTATCTCTCAGACTCTAGTATATAGTTAATCTGATAACACGCTTATCCAATGCATAACTAATCAATTCAAGGTATGTTCAACAGAGGAAATGCTAATTGAAGCTACATTCTGAAAGCAATTCGATCAATTAATGTGAAGATTCATATATTATGGGTGCTCTTAGTTAAATAGACTTAGTAGTACTTTAACGATGAAGAAAAACGCCTACGTTTTTTTATACTTGAATACAACTTAACTTAACTAATATGATAAACTCCTTGGCGCAGTTGGTTAGACGCCGGCTGTGAAACGAGAGGCCGCGGTTTTGATCCCCGCACCGAGACAAATATTTGTGAGGCCTACAGATATTTATTTCAGTTCTGGGCGTTTGGGAGACCGAAATTTTTCTCATAGTTTCTGATAGTCATGACACATACCGTACCGTACGTATACATACCGTAGTTTTTTTTTTAAGCGCTATGGTATGCAGGTTTCCTCACGATATGTTTTAATAACAAAGTATACTAAAATTTTATTTTCAAGACTAGACTAAAACAATATTAAGGTTAAGGTCACGTTACACGTACAAATTACAGAATGCTATCATTCGCAGAAGGCGGTTTACAAATTAACGTTAAGTGGACAACATCTATTGTACCCGCGTTAGCCATTAAAGAAATTATCCTTTGGAGCGGCAAAAAGTGGGATCCCTGGCTTTTTGTGGGAATAAACGGTTCGTGCTTGCTTCACAGAATAAAAACGAATGGGGCTTTTGCTCACTAATTGTGAATATTTATTTGTAGGCACTGCTTTTATTGTTCCACCTGAATAATTAATTTGTTTTATCATTTGCGTGTTCCGTCCCACGACTTAAAAAACTTTTCGCAGTCATGTGGTGAATGAAAACATCGTGAGGTAACCTGCATACCAAAGCGATTTGCAAAAAATTCTATGGTATGGTAAGAATAGAATCGTAGCCTATCACCGCATGAGATTTCATTATTACTAGTATTCAATATTTTTGTCTGATATATATTTTATACCAAAATCTCATTTTGGTGTTTCAGCTTTATGGTATACATAAACCATAGAAACTAATTTTGTATAATACATTATTATATACATATACAAATATAAATACTCTTTTGTGTAATCGTTCTTGTTGTCTTGTTCGATATTCAAAAACATTCAAAACTACAACGAAATCTCAGAAACAAAGCTTTTCATTGAACTTAGTTTCAAATAAATTGCCTGTGTTCAATTTGTACCACTCTTTTATATTCACAGCGTTTTATTCTATAAAACGGCTTCTTGGAAAGAATAATTTGCGATTATATTGCGATCTTGTCTGTATTAAAATTAAATCTCTTAATCCGCATAATATTTTAAAAGCGACTGTGAGTTTGTTCATACCTCAACTGTTGAGCCGAACTTAATTAAATTTTGCATACAATATCAGAAATGTAGGAAAGGACATCTGTATTAGCCCATATAAGTACGTCTCACTGCAGGGCACGGGCCTCTTCTACAATCGAGAGTACGATTAAAAGGGGGTTAGGCCATATGCCCACCACGCTGGCCTAATGCGGTTTGGCGGACTTTACATGCCTTAGAAATTCTTATAAATCGCTACGGTATGCAGGTTTCCTCACGATGTTTTCCTTCACGTTATAGTGCGTGGTGATTGACTATCAATACACACATAACTCCGAAAATCAGATGTGTGCCCTGGGATTTGGACCTGTGACCTCCGTGAACATGTTGGCAGCCGCGTTTAGTCCCTTACCAACAGGCCACAAAGCATAGGAGATAGAATCTCTCATTCAGAAAAAAAGCCTAGCGCTTGCTATCTTCGAGGAATAGAAATATAACTTTTACTTTTTAATTAATGCTATCTACGTCCCATGTAGACAAATTAACAAACTTGATCGACAAACCCTAATTAGCAAATGCAAAGCCGCGGACAAATCTTAGTCTTTCATATTTAATAACTTCTTCGATGGAACGTAAGGCCTAACCTTCTTATTTACATTTTTAGGCTAATTTGCATTTTTGTGAAATATTATAAATATTTTAGTTCTATATTAATAATCCAGTAATTTATGAATAAAAACCTACACAATTCAGCCTTTTGGATATAAATAAAAAAATATATGTTTTTCTTTAAGATAAAAATGAAGAAATAAAAATATCTTTATGAACACGAGGGTCAGGTTAAGCGTTAAACGAAGAGAATGTATGAAGAGGTTGCTGGATTTGGATGAAGCGTGAATTAATAATTGAATTATGAAAATGGTGGACATTTATGGGCGTCAGTCCCATTAGGTGGCCTGCATACTCGTTTTCTGGACCTATAGGATAAAAAATAAGAAAGTAATAATATGTCAATTTCGAGCAATGCGGCAATCCATCGTTTCTGCGTACCCCTATGGGATACAGGCAATTATGTATGAAAGTATTATGCACTATTGTGTTCCGGTTTGAAGGGCATTGTAGCCAGAATAATTAATGGACATAATGAGACTTAACATCTTATGTCTCGGGATGGCAAGCGCAATGAAATGCCAAGCATTGTCTTGTAATTCATGATGCTTGGTCTTGCTTCTGTCCGTGAGCGGTCGTATCGCTTACCATCAGGCGAACAGCATGCTTATCTTCACCATTCACCACATTCATTGAATTTTGTAACAGATAACGTTAAAAACACTATTTCAGTATGTCTACTTTATTTCATATTTGACTGCCTCGGTGGCGTAGTTGTATTACGGTACGATTACAAAGCTGAGGTCTCGGGTTCGAATCCCAGGTCGGGCAAAGTGATATTGGATTTTTCTATTCATTATCAGCCCGGAGTCAGGAATTTGTGCCCGACATGACGATAGGTTCGCCCCCTGCCACATTGTGGGACAGAACATACAAGGCGAAATGTGGGTGTCCTAGTGGCGCCTCTGCCTACCCCTTCGGGGATAAAGGCGTGAGTTTATGTATGTATGTACTTTATTTCAGTCTAATTTTAGATTCAGTCATGTAATATTAAGCGTAAGGTTTAGTCTGTACCGGTAATCTGGCGTTACCGGCAGCTTTTCTCGACGTATTTCTTAATAGAGTGACGATAAATCACGCTCACAGGGAAGAAAAATAACATTTTATGGAAATACAGATTCACTTTAACTTAATCTAAAAACAATGTACCGTAAGTAAATAGTTGAAATCTGTTTAGTAAATAGTTGGATGACTGCCTCGGTGGCGTAGTCGTACTATGATTACAAAGCTGAGGTCTCGGGTTCCAATCCCGGCTCGGGTAACGTGATATTAAGTTTTTCTATTCATTATGAACACGGAGTCAGGAATTTGGGTCAGATATCTCGCCTGCTTTACGTCTGGGGCGAAAAAAACAAGGCGAAACATGAGTGTCCTGGTCGGACCTCTGCCAACCCCTTCTGGGAAAAAGGCGTGAGTTTATCTATGTAAATAGTAGGATAATATGAAATAATCACGGTTAAAATAATAATAAAATAATAAATATAATTTACAGTTACATAATCCGAACCCCACACTTTAGTTAAGTCTCGTGTTGTGGGTATTAGATACTACGACAGACTTTTAGTTTCACAAACACCCAAATCCGAAACAAATGACATGCCAATGTATGGCGCAAACATTTGTCTCGGTGTGGGGATCGAACTCTCGGCCTCTCGTTTCACCGACGGCGTCTAACCAACTGTGCCACGGAGACTGTTATAGATTTTATATAGCACTTTGTACATGATACTTTGAATATTGTGCAGCCACAGCATATTTATCTTGGGCTATTATAGAAATTATGTATGCCTCGGTGGCGTAGTTGTAGTACGGGTTCGAATCCCGGGTCGGTCAAAGTGATATTGTGTTTTTCATTTCCCTATCAGCCCGGAGTCACGAAGTTATATCCGATATGGCGGTAGGCTTGCCCCCTATTACATCCTGGAAGCATGTTCATGCTTTCTTAAAACAGCTCATCTGATAAAGAACTCTTAGAAATTTTTGTGCTTTAACATTTAGGCTTTATAGTCAGTCCGTTAATGATGATACATGATTTAAGTACACAAATGGAAATATTTTAGATCATCGATACCAGTGTTACACTAGATAAGACATTCAGTACACAAAATGTGTCCCACCTACTTGCGGTGCATGCACCGCACCTGAATCAGTTTGCTTCGTCACAGTGACAGTGCAGTACGCCTTATCGCATACGTTTAAAAGTAATAAATGAATGTTTCGCCGTCAAACCGAAAGCAAATCGTCTGAAGTTACAATATTTTATTAAAATACCAGGTAAGTGATGTAATATTGCATTGTGCTTTTAAAATACGGGGGCACTTTATTACTATGACGTGTCTCGTCTATTGGTAGAGCATAAGTCAATGTTTTAGATCAATAAAAAATAAACCCATAAATATTAAAACTATTATACTCGTACATAATATAAAACGAATGATTTAATAAACCGCAGCTTGATTAAATGCAGACCAGTCAACATTCATAGACAATTGTTTTGTGGTGGCACAACTGAATGTTATTGTTAAGTTGGCATTATAATGGTACGTGTGCGGGTACACTAATACCCCTAAATGTTTTCATAGGTCGGGACACATTTTTGCCAGGGTTATATCGTGAAATCAATTTGCTTTTTGAATGGGAGCCAAGATATTCGAACAATATGAAAGCAATGCCTTTTTGCCTTTATCTATCCATTGTGATATTTTTGGTTTGTAATTTTCGTATAGAATTCAATTACGATGCTGTTTCATGTTTCATTTTCTTTCTGAATGTATTCTGAAATAAAAAGGGGTATTTTCGATAACAAATATTAATTTATTTTGTTAAGATGTATTTTGTCGATTTTTCTTTTTTCATAACAAACATTTAAAATGTAGAAGTAACAACTGTGTGAAGAATTGGCTTTTTTAAATAAAATTTCCATGGACGATGAAATAGAAGAACGAAAAAAGGTGACAAAGATAGTGTGTTTATTGTTCTACGCATGTATGTATATTCTAAACAAAAAACGTCTGCCGAATGTAAAATTGAAAGAAAATTGATACGAAATTTAGTTTTATGTTTATTTGTTTTTAGAAAACCACATGGGGCCAATGATTCATTTTTAAATTCCATTCTTTATCAAATAGGGAATTTATTGTCACAATACATCATTATTCCATATGGCATTGCAGATACGGTATAACCCGGAACCCTCTGAATTCACCACGGAGTGCATTAAGGTATACAGTGAATATATTGCTTAATTGTTGTTCCGTAACTAACTTACTAAGAAACTGAACCGTAATAGAGGTAGTATACGTGCTCGCAAATAGTTGAAACGGTTCTGTGTTGTAATATATCTTACTTACTTCCCTTCTTGCAGTACCTTGGTTGAGACCACGATAGAAATTTTGGCTCAGCAAATGTAAAGTCCGCCCACCCGCACTAGGCCAGCGTGGTGGACTATATGGTATAACCCGTCTGTTGCAATGGCTTTAAATATTACAGTTTGTATTTTTCTTGTATGGCAACTCGGCCTATTCCGCCGCACGCATGGTCAAGTGAATACACGTTTTACGATCTCGAGCTGTTTCATTTAAATTCGGTGACAAATCCAGCCCTATAGAAAGCCACAAGAACAACAAACTTCTCAATCGTACTCGCGATTGTAGAGGAGGCCCGTGCAACGGGGCGTATGTATACGGACTGATACAGTATATTAGTTACTCCAAATGAGACCATAATACTGGTGTGGACGACTACGCTGACGCTTGTCAATCGACTAAAGTATTGTTGAGGAACCCCGTGCCTTGCAGGGCGTATATGGGCTGGATTTTATTAAATAAAATGAAGTTAATTGGCTCGTCGCTCTAAAACATCGGATGTCTTTTAATGTACAGTAATCACTGACTACATTTTCTTTGAAACCGGAATACTACAGTTACTACACATTGCAGCTTAACGATTAAATAGACAAAGCGGTGGTTTCTTACTAGGAACGATTTACTCTAAATATAAAACCAAAAAACGGCTTCGAGGATATTTTATGTGATGCCAGCATAACGATATATCTGTCATTTTATTTGCATAAACAAAATTTGATTAAGTTTTAAGAACCAAAAATCGCGTATTACCAGAAAACCGAACTTAGAAGTCGCTTAGTTAGATAAGTTTAATAAAAGCACGCGGGATTGAGATATACATACGAAATGAGATTGTGATGAGCTCTTAACACGTATTCAAATAAAGTTAAACGAATCTAAGTTAATGAAAATTTCGGTATATGAATACGGTACCGTAATGCATATATATTCATTCATTACAAGTAAAGCTGAAACGTTCCGATTTGAAGAACATTGTAGACAAAGTAACTACTGGATATAATGAGAGTTAACATCTTATGTCTCAGGCTGGCGAGCGCAGAGAATGCCAAGCATTGCTTTGATTCACGGTGTTATTTAGGTTTCATACTGCCCATGAGCCGTCTTATCGCTTACTATCAGGCGAATGGCTTGCTCGTCTCGCCATTCATAGCAATAAAAAATAAATGTAAACACACCGCTTTTCTGAAACAAAAATATCAATGCAAGTATTACGATGTACACTGAAAAATAGCAAAATCTTCACGCATAAACGAGCGATCGAGTGTGATCTATTTTTGGTTTCCAACTAAAGCCTTTACAAATCGCTTTGATGTGTCCCGGAGTATGTTCAAGCGGCGTTTCGATATTTTACGTAACTCGGTCTTTGAATTTACAGCATTGAAAGGATTTAATAGCGGACAAATCTGCACTACACGTCCACGTAATCTGTTAGCTTGAAGCTTCAGCTTGTGTAACTTGTGATTAATAAATATTGTTGCTTATTTGAATTTATTTCTCCGGTTACTAAGTAACAGAGAAATTCTGGATGGTTAGGTGTGTGTGTATTTGCAATAATTACATAAAGTAAAAGAGTGGTTGAGTATTTATTCACAAATATGAACGAGTGTCTTTTTTTACTCAAATGTAGAATTTATTGACTGAAAAACATTTGATTCAATGTATTGTACATTAATATTCAATTTATTCAAGCCAAAATATATATTTCTATTCGAATGTTAAAACGTTTAATTCTTATTTTTATTTGATCTGCAATATAAGTTAATTTTACAGCGCAGTACAAACAAAACTTCGTCCAAAACGCGTTAACGGCGCCATTAGTCAATTCAAATATTTATATTTCTCCCCTTTCTGTCAGGTAGACTTTTCAAGCCTTCGCGATGAAATAAGCCTTACTTCAAGTCAACTGAGTTCGGTAATGTGATTAATTATAAGCCTGATCTACTTAGCAGCGGTAGCCGTGAATACACACCTAAATTAAATCCCGGCAATTTTGCTGTTTATATTTTTCTTGGGTTAATTTGCGATTTGATTTATATGTTTACTGGAAAAGTCCCGTGTTTTATTAAAGTTTAAATTATGTTTTTATTTTTTATTAACGGCCTCGAGTGTTTTAAGCGAACTGTGACGGAGGAATTGAGAAGACATATGTGTCGAAAGAAGAGAGTTAAATAATCATTATGTTATTAATTTGTTATTTATTGCATAATTTGTGATGTTTTATTTGATGAGTCATTAGTTATTCATATTATTCTTTTCGTATTTTTACTAAGAATTTGAAGTACAAATCTATCTATAATTAGTATGTTTTAGTTAGTAGCAAATTATTGCTTGATATTCTATTAATAAAAGTAATTCTGTATCTAGGATACATTCCGCAGTTTCATACTATTGTATTGTATTGCATCAGCCCATGTACGTCCCATTGCAGGGCACGGGCCTCCTCTACAATCGAGAGTACTGTTGAGAGGCGTTAGGCCATATAGTCCACCACGCCAGCCTAGTGCGTGTTGGCAGATTTTACATACCATAGAAATTCGTATTAATCGCTATGGTATGCAGGTTCCTCGCGATGTTTGTCATCACATGTTTAGTGCGTGGTGATTTATTATATCAATACACAGGTTGTATGTGTTGGTAACGACCAGACGCGGCTGCCAATTTGTTCACGATGGTCGCGGGGTCAAATCCCAGGGCACAAGTTTAATACTATACATTCATAAAAAACAAAACCAATATCCTACGAGGTAGAAGTCAAGTTATTGAAGAATAAACAAAAATCAACAAATATATTTGCAAAGTCGGAAATATTAATATTTTCCTTCGGAGTAATATTTACATTGGCATGAAATTGCTTCGGCTTCCATCAATACGTCAATAGACGGCAAACAAAGTAAATCGAAATGTAAGAACTGGGTTGGGATGAACGAAAACGATACTTATCACTGAGGTGTCTGCTCTTTAAATATAACTGATATTGTTTCTATATTCCGTCTAGGATTTCTTTCGTGGAAATATTTTGAGGCGGCTTCATTTTTGGTTAATTGTGCGAATAACTAATGCCCTTTGTTATGTTTCGCCATTTTAAACCGACCTAAAAACGGATATTATTCGACACGTATGTATGAATATCCGCTATTTTTAAAACTTAACAATGGCTGTGAGTTTTTAACCGACTTAAAAAAAGGAGGAGGTTTTCAATTCGTCGGAATCTTTTATATTATTGTGGGCTTATAAAAGCAGCGATGACCATTTTCCATCAGAGGTAGATTTTTTCACAACAGCTTAAAAATCGAGTTTCTATTAAACCAACGTAATGAAGAAGGCTTGCAATATTTTATAAGACCATTGCCGAAGACTTAAAGTTCAGAGGGACTTCACCTGATATTTAATTAAAACTTCTGCGAAGTCAATATGTAAATTAATAAATAATGGTTACGTTGTGAGACTATAGTGCTGATAATGTAATGTATTCATTGTACTAACGCACATGTACTGTACCTTACTGTATCAGCTCATATACGTCCTACTGCACCTTGTGATCAGGTGTCTTGAACACACGAGCTTAATGCTTGCCAAAAAATGCCGGCAAGTCGCCTCAGACAGGGTACATACATACATACATAAACTTACTCCTTAGTAAGCAGAGGCGCCACCAGGACACCCACATTTCGCCTTGCATGTTGCGTCCCACGATGTGATAGGGGGCGAGCCTATTGTGCCATATCGGGCACAAATTCCTGACTCCGGGCTGATAATGAATAGAAAAATCCAATATCACTTTGCCCAACCCGGGATTCGAACCCGAGACCTCAGCTTTGTAACCGTACCATAATTCAACTACGCCACCGAGGCAGTCAGACTGGGTAATTGGAGGGAAAGAAGAGAAGGCCTTATCATTTTGGGTTCGTGTTAATAAAAATTGTTGCTAAATGATGTATGGATAAAACCTAGTTTGGAATATACGTTTTGGTACAATGAAAAACCATAGTACCGTCTTTTGGAGTTATGGTACACAATTTTACGAATTACTTAACAATTAAAGTTACATTCTATAAAAGCAGTCTCCGGGAATAAGAATTTATATTAAATTGGGTCAACCACATTCGTGAGAATAGCATGAACTAGCTCAGAATAGTCGATTGGAATAATCTAGGAGAAGTATTTTAATTTACGTACTTTTAAATGGGATCTTTTAGACACGTAATAATAGCCCGTTCCAATAAAATTATTTAGTTTATTAAGTTATTTAAGTACATAAAAAGCGCGCCTGTGTACATATGTACACACCATTTTATTATGTTGTTTAAAATCACATACACACATGTATATGACGGAGTGAGACGGCTTATTTAGTTTTGATGCGTGGTAGTGGTGTTGATTGTTTGATTTTTGTGATTGATATAATCGATTAGTTTAAAGAAAATAAGATTTAAAGTGGGCAACACCCGAATGGGGTCGCACGCGGCAACACTGCTTTCTTGTGTCGAAATGAAATGATGATTTTGACAGTAGAGAGAAAAACGTTATTACATTTTGAGACAAGGCGGAGTCGCACCCGTGCCAACCCGTTTACTCTAAATCTTTACTATTGGAAACCGCCGGCGATCCATACCTAAGGACGACTCTCATGAAATGATGGCGGGAGATTTAGGCCATCACTCTGATTCCCCGTCATCAGAAGTGGGATAACAACGATGCCCACAGCAGCAGGGTACAGATCTACCGGACAGCGATGCACGGGCCTGGTGTAAGACAGTAAATTATTGTATGGAGGAAAAATCGTAAGCAGAAAGTAAACTTGTTTTAGCGATAAGCAAAGCTTTTAAAGGTACAGCTGCAACATACGCAACTTACGCAACATAGTTTTGCCGGAATCACATGGCTTCATCCGAAAGAGCTACTTTTGGCTCGGTTTGATATAGTTCAGACACATGCAGCTATGGCGTATAGAATTTTTGATCGGAAAAGCAAAAGACGGAGAATGTCTGGCGGCATATTCGAACCGTATAATGAACGTATTTATGAATTAGTGGAGCACTTCAAGAAATTCCTATTGCTGTAACGCTATCTCATGTCGCGAAGATGGAACTATGACTACAACAACTTGCTTTTACAAACGACATCAGTACTCGCGTGAAGCTGCAGCAAGAATTAATGGCTCACTGTTATCGAAAGAGAGATTTAGTCAGCCAAGATAAAATCAGCACCTCGGAAGCTAAGAGGCCAAGATTGAACAACCCTATAAAATGTTACAACTGCGGAAAGCTGGGCCATATTGCAGTGGATTGTAGTTCGAGTTCAAATTGAGACGCGGGCTCTAACATGTCTTCTAAGTTTTCAGGTTCATCGATGGGGGCGGCGCAACGACCAAAAAGCGAGGCTATTCAGCAACAGCCTAATACGAAAGTACCACCTACTTGCTGTTATTGCGGAGAGGCTGGACACATTACATTGCGATGCGTGTAGAAAGTACAAGAAGGCAGGGACGTACGAGCAGAGCATCGGGTTAACGCCTGCGCTATCCAACAAGCGTTCGATTATCTTTAAAATCCCGGTGAGCAGTTTTCATTTTGTTTCGATTCTGGTGCTGAGTGTTCTCTAATGAACGTAAAGAGGTTTCACGGTAAACAACAAAATAGCGCGGTTACACTTGTAGGAATCGGCAGTTCTAATATTGACTGTAAACTTCAGGTATTGGCGACGGTCTCGATGCAAGGCTTTTTAGTGCCATTATTATTCCTTGTCGTGCCTGATGATGATAATATACAGCACGATATCATGATAGGACGCAATTTGTAACGAATGGGGTTTTCAGTTGAGGATTCCGAAAACAAAATTGTACTGATAAAAGAAGGGCTGTGTCCGAATGTGATAAGGAGACAATACTACAAATATTTGATGACGTTGATTGTGACGTACATGACCAGTTTAAGGAACAATTAAAATCACTCCTTAAACAATACTCTGACCATTTTGTAGACGGTACACTAACCAATAGAGTTACGACGGGTCAACTTGAGATTAAGTTAATAGATCCTAACCTAGTAGTGCAACGTAGACCGTATAGGCTAAGTCCAAATGAGCGTGAGGTTGTGCGCCGTAAGATACGAGATCTACTCGACGCTAATATTATACGTGCCAGTAATTCTTCTTTTGCGAGTCCAGCGCTGCTGGTCTAAAAGAAAGATGGATCTGAGGCTTTGAGTAGATTATCGTCAACTAAATAATAACACAGTCCCTGATAGGTATCCACTGCCACTGATTGCTGATCAAATTCAACGCTTAGTAGGAGCACAATATTTTACAACTTTAGATATGGCAAGTGGATACCATCAATTGCTTATATCAAATGACTCAATCGAACGCACAGCTTTCGTGACCCCGGATGGACCGTATGAGTATCTTACAATGCCATTCGGACTTCGGAACGCTCCCGCTGTGTATCAACGCGCTATTAACTAAGGTCTGGGACACTTGACTGAATCATTTGCTATGGTGTACACAGATGACGTCATCATACCGTCGCGTAGTGTAGAGGAAGTCCTCCAGAGACTGCGTGTAGTGTTGAATGCGTTGACGGAAGCCGGATTTACGTTCAACATCAATAAATGCCAGTTTCTCAAAACCAAAGTGGAATTTCTGGGCTACGAAGTGTCAGCCGGAGAAATACGGCCAATCCCAAGAAAAATTTAAAGCTCTCACAGAAATGCAGCCTCCGGAGACCGTAACACAACTTCGCCAATTTATAGGCCTAGCGTCATATTTCAGGCAATTTGTGCCTGATTTCTCAAAGTAGCTGGCACCATTCTATAGGCTAATCTCAGGTAAAGGCTTTCAATAAGAGCTGCATACTGACGTCAGTGTGGATGGATATGGTACGAAGCTTATGCAACGAGTCGAAGGTAAAATGAAAGTAGTAGAGTACTACAGTAGGCGAACCAGTAGCTATCGATTCTAGCGTCCCAACTGACCTAATGTGGCCTTACATGTCTCGAGTGACGATGGGATTCAGCCGGATTGTGACAAAAACGACGACGATAAGTGATTGGCGTGTGCATAACTCCCAGTTTAAAATGTGTACCTGTGTGATGCTCTCGTTTGTGTGTCTGTAAGATAAATGTGTGTGTGGCCTGTGTGTGCCTCTTACTGTGTATAAAATCTGTATGATGTAAAAGCCTGTGTGGCAAGCCTGTGTGGCAAGCCTGTGTGGCAAGCCTGTGTAGCAAGCCTGTGTGGCAAGCCTGTGTGGCAAGCCTGTGTGGCAAACGTGTGTGGCAAACCTATGTGACAAACCTATGTGGCAAACCTGTGTGGCAAACCTGTGTGGTAAACCTGTGTGGCAAACCTGTGTGGTAAACCTGTGTGGCAAACCTGTGTGGTAAACTTGTGTGATAAGCCTGAGTGGCAAATCTGCGTGAAAACCCTGTGTGGCAAGTTGGTGTGGAAAGTCTTTGTGGGAATTTTATTATTGTAGCGTCATTATTTATTCGGATCATCTGTGTGTGTAATTCTAAATATCCAGCCTACGTGGCAAATTTGTTAAGCTTGTTATCTCGCTTAAAATGGAATGAAAGAGAACTTGAATATCGCAGTAGATATCCCTTTATGATATTGAGTGTTGCACAAATGGACCTGGTGAAAGTATGTGGGGTAACGAGTATACGGAAAACGAACTAGAAGATGACCATATTTAGTTACAACTTGTGTAGTTGATAGCTAAAGCGGGTGTTTTTTTTTTCCTTGGCAGCAGAACAAGAAGATTCACACGAGGACGTGTGAAGATGCAGGATGGCCGTGACGGAGTGAGACGGCTTATTTAGTTTTGATGCGTGGTAGTGGTGTTGATTGTTTGATTTTTGTGATTGATATAATCGATTAGTTTAAAGAAAATAAGATTTAAAGTGGGCAACACCCGAATGGGGTCGCACGCGGCAACACTGCTTTCTTGTGTCGAAATGAAATGATGATTTTGACAGTAGAGAGAAAAACGTTATTACATTTTGAGACAAGGCGGAGTCGCACCCGTGCCAACCCGTTACTCTAAATCTTTACTATTGGAAACCGCCGGCGATCCATACCTAAGGACGACTCTCATGAAATGATGGCGGGAGATTTAGGCCATCACTCTGATTCCCCGTCATATATTTATAAATAATTTATATATATCCACTGATATAAAACACATGTGTAGATTTATGAATTTTAATAGATAGTTAACAAACACAAGCAAAGCTGAAGTCTCGGGTTCGAATCCCGGGTCGGGCAAAGTGATATTGGATGTTTCTATTAATTATCAGCCCGGAGTCAGGAATTTGTGCCCGATATGGCGATAGGCTCGCCTATCTACGAAATGTGGGAGTCCTGGTAGCACCTCTGCCTACCCCTTCTGGGAAAAAGGCGTGAGTTTATGTATATATGTTTATCTGTCATAGCGTGATATTAAGTATCTGTGGAAATAGTCATATACGTATGCATGTTTCGTAAAAAGGATTCCATCAAAGATCGGCAACCATTAACAGGTAATTTTGAAAAGTTGATTTGTATGCCTTTGGTGCGAACCTCCGACCTCCGAATTCCGATTAATTAGATGGATTTGCTACGAACTAAGCCATCGCTAACTTTTACCGTTTCCGACTTAACTGAATATAAAAATACCTGGTAACTTTTATACCGTACATACTCATTACCCCCAATCGAAAGCGATCGACCTAAATACGCGTGACTTTTTCTTACTTCGAAACTCAAATTTTCAGTAATTTGGCCCAATTTCAAAAACGCTGGAGACCTGCGTACTCATGTGTGTTTTGCCAACTCCTTGAAATATTGAAATAGCTGGTTGTAGCTGTAAGTCCAATTTCATTGTCGATTTGTACGAATTCAAATTAGGGGAAGTTGAACTTTGAAACTAGGGGTGCTAGCCATAGTATTTATATTATAAATTAATTTTTTTTACAAATATGTGTAAATATCATATAACTAAATCACATAATTTTAAAAATAATAAGATATTATATTTTTAATTTGTTGGCTTTATTTGCATTTTTTGCATTGAATCTGATCTGGACATTGAATCAAAAATATTTTTATACAATAGAGATACAGTTGTTCAATAATTGTACAATTTACTGAGTATTTTCTTAGATATTTCTGTAAAAAGAGATTAGCAACCTACCCAAGCAACCTGTTACAAATACATACTTAATTTGGTTTCATCTAAAACGAATCTTGGTTTATACTCGCCCACTTCTAGAATTAAGGTAAAGTATGCATAGGTTTCCATTATTCAAAACGGAGCCACAAAGACGCATATTTTCTTTGTTCACAATTTAAAATATTTTAGGTTTATCATACCAGAAAATAAATAAAGTCTTTTTTATACTGACTAAAATGTACCTGACGGTAAACGGCCAAATAGTTAGCTTCTGGAAAAAAATAAATCACTGGTTTTTATTTATATATTTTTATATTTATATTTTTATTTATTTACCTACATGTATATTTTTATTTTATTTTGCTTGCTTAGCCGTAGTTTGTGTCAGATTCAACAATAAACAATATTTCACAAAAAACTATAGTATTCTTAATAACTGCGTTATAATTAAAATCGATATCTTACCGTATAGTACGAAAAGGTTATTCACGTTATTCAAGGTCATTCATTGATGTGTCAGGACACATCACTCAGCGTTATCAATTGAGATGTAGATAATGAAAATTATTGCCCAAAAAGAAATAAAATTGTTTTAGCAAGGTACTGTGTATTTTTTTACTAAAAGATGCCAATTCATATATATTTTTTTAAGTCCCATGAATATTTAAATAATACGCATAAGTTAAAATGACTAAAATAAATTCTATTTAACTAAAATAATCGTATTTATAATAAGCATCTGTTATAAATAATCTTATATGTTGTAATGATTGTAGTTGATAATAAGTAATTAATTATCCAAACACTTTTTTGTTTTTTAAGTGCGTGTAATACGCTCGAAATTTCTTTTGCAATTGATATTATTATTAATTGACGAGCACGCAATTATTGCGTGTGGCGTTAATTAATAAATAAAAGAATATTGTATCTAAAAATCTGAGTTAAGGAAATGCATGTCTTATAATTAAATGCTGTTCGTTAATTGAATATATATATCACATCAGCGTATCTTATTTTTATTACAAAAGCAAAATGAATTAAAATACAAAAATAATTAGTTATTACTACTGCAAATTCGTACAAGTAGGCAATAGTAGCAATCACTTGTAATAAAGTGGTCATCAATGCCGAATAAGACTAAAAGAATAAAAAAATTATCCCTTGAATTAAGTACGGTAAGACCTTTCACATTGGGCCAGGCCTGTCACGTGGTGTCTTTAAAAATGTATAAGTTGTCGCAAGTTATACAATAAGCACAAAATAAAGTAAAAAATATAACCCTCATTTTTTCGCAGTACAGTAAATAGACAAAGTACTTAGAATTAAGAAATTCAAACATTTGGACTGCAATTATAAAGTAATAAAAACGAAATAATTATATTCATATAAATAAAATTCTAAAATACAATGAATACTCCTTCATTGATATTTTCTTTAACAACATAGAATAAGTGCAAAATTATAGAAAGTTTTCTATACCCACTGCTCCTAGGGAATCGTAGATCTTGGTAATTTAAGAAAATAGATACAGAGTGGCTTGGGGAGGGGAGAGGAGGTGTTTTTGCACCCCCGGCAATCCAATTACCTCGTACACATGTATCAAATTATCTTGAACTGTTTTCAACTCATTTCCACAGACGTAATTTAAATGTACTAGAATAATAAAATCAAAAAGGCGCCCATACTAAACTAAATTATTATCTTGATGAAATTGGATTTCACGAGAGAACCTTCATTTTTGTATTTGCAAATTTCTCGGGCTTGGTGAATTGACGTCTACCCATTACGCGACGGCAGATAATGCTATATCATGAAAACGTGGTAGGGGACGAAAATTGATTTATACAGCTGACGAGAAATCTCGAGGGTACCTAAAATTATGATCGAAACCGTTTATCCGATGTTTAGTCCGCAATGTAGCTAGTGGCCATTGGTAGGTCGAAATTTCAAAG
Organism: Deilephila porcellus; assembly: GCA_905220455.2. Lineage (NCBI taxonomy): Eukaryota > Metazoa > Arthropoda > Insecta > Lepidoptera > Sphingidae > Deilephila > Deilephila porcellus. The sequence goes on from LR999987.1 coordinate 10,512,787, forward strand.
AAAATTATGAAAAATCTATGAAACATAATAAAACAAAAGCAGGTTTAATGCTGAATGACTCACCACGAATATATTAGAAAATGTAGTGATTAATTCTCACATATGCTTATTTTCTCGCGTTTTTTAAGTCGTTAAAATAGGACATATCTACAGGTAAATAAAAAAAGTGAAAATAAATAAAATGATGTGATATGGAACTGTACCCGACACCTGACCACCTCGACCACCGACTAAGTTGGCAGTCCTTACCATTCCCAACTAGGCTATTGGACATTTGACAGAACTACGGTTTGGAAATTAGATAACCGTATAATACTTGGAGATAAATATTTTCTTCACGTATAATTTATCTCCAAGTTTTGCTAAAATGTTTCTATACTAAAGGTCTACGTTTCGAAGAAAATGTCTTTATATAAATGCGAAATTCTGTTCACAGAATCTAGACGCTCTTAATCAATACCTACAAAGGTTTCAGGCTTGAAATTTGGAAGGTAATTGCTTTGATACATAAAAGCATCCTTTAAGAAAGGGTTTTATGAAAATCTAAACTTTAGGGCTAGTAATAAGGGATGGAAGTTTCGTGTAAATTTAAAACGTATAAAATGCATAAGGTATGTAAATTGTGTCAGTTTACTGCTAAATGCAGCAGAGAAAATGCTTTTTCAAACGTGTTGGTCGCCTTATATGTATATCTTAGTATTGAAGCTGTTTTGTTTTTTTTACATTAAAGATTTTACATACACGTATTTAAAACGTCACATATAATTGTTTTCTTTGAAATTTTTTCTTGTGTTTAAATGTTTTACTTATTTGTTTCCTTTGTGCTTTTTGTATCAACAATAAATAAATAATTTTTCTTTTTTCTTAACCTTTCTATATCCCATAAGGGTACGTAGAGATAAAAGATGTCCACTTGCTCCATCCTGACATATAACTTTTGCTTCGTCCACGTCCTCAGGTAATAGATATCAAAATTTATTTTCTTCTTTATACCGTTGAGTTATTTCATACATAGTTTCAAAGTAAGCTTATAATGAAAATATTACGTAACCTGTCAGCACGAATTTCTTATTACATGACAGGTATATTAAACAGTACATAAGTCAACGTCGCTCAAACTTTCTTCAACAATAAATAATATAGTTTACATTACATTAAAAATTGATGTATATATTGAAATAAAACTATTTTATACGGATTTTATCGCGATTTGGTTTAATTTTTACATTTTTTTTACTTCCCGACGTTTCGATTACTTTACAGCTTTCGTGGTCACGGGGCGGACTTGATGTATATAGACCAATACGAGTATAAATAATTCAGGTACCTCCATGACAGCCTCCGTGGCGCAGTAAGTTAGACGGCGGCTGAGAAACGAGAGGCCGCGGGTTCGATCCCCGCACCGAGACAAATGTTTGTGAGTCCCTCAAATATTTGTCTTGGGTTTGGGTGTTTGTAATCACTGTAAGAGAGAGAAACACATTTATTATTCCATTATAGACCTTTGAAAACTTTAATTTACAAATGTTTAAATATATATTTCTACGGAATTATCTCTAGCGCAGTATGAACATAAAAAGGTTTCCCAAACTCTACATTTCCAAACTAATTAAATTATGAGATTATGAAAATAAAAGCAACGGAATACATTATGTTAGTATTTGCCGAAAAAAACATTTATTGAGATATTTTTTTTCTCTGCGAAACGAGTTTAATGGTACGCAACTAGGGTTATACATTCAAAAGGATATGTTACTGGAGAATAATTGTTTGGGTATTACATGTATAGCCTAGAAATACTTAGTACAAAGATTATAATATTGTTTTCATTATTTTATAGAAATATACTTAATGTTATTTTTTTTTTGGCTCGAAGTAAATTACTTTATAGCCTATTTTATACATAATTGTCATAGGTTCGGGTGTAATTAAATTGGCTTAATATTAATTATTTACCAATAAGATATTCCTCTTACGTTGCGTGTTTAACAATCTAAATATAACTTTTTAGTAACTCACAAACATGCCGAAATGAAATATTAACATGTTGAAAAATTTATTGGAACCCAGAACCATTCGGTCCACAGATAGCTCCTCATCTAGTACGCTACTTTTGCTGTCAAAATACAATCAAAATAATGCAACAAATTACCTCGCATTTTAATTGCTATATACGTTTGTATCCTTTCCATACCTTTTGTATCAAATGTTTTAATGTGCAAATAACTTAAATACTTTAATCCCAAAAAAAAACCACGTAAAACACCAAAAATGCTGCATAAAACAAGAATAGAGAATTAAGTATGCGTCCCAAATATGGTGTAGAGGCTTTAACTTTCTTTTCATAAGAGTTAAGTCGCGCTACGCACACTACTACGCTAAGCTACAATATTCGTAGCGGACAAGCAAAAGTTTCGTAGCAGTGACGTAGAGGAGCTACGAAGTTTAGCCTTTTAGATGTGATTAAATGTTCGTGCTTCATATAAGATTTTCTTGTGGTATATTAAATGTTTTTATTTTTATTTTCAGTAGTGCCAGTCTATTAACGTTTGCAGTGAATAAGTGTAACTATTTTAAAATGATATCTTTTACGAGTACGTGTCCTCATAATAAAAGATACAATAGCAGTCTTGACCTACGAAATACTATAGAAGCTATTTATTTTAGAATCAAAAGAAGTGGCAAGAATACTTTTATTCCTCCGACTGATTAGTTCTATACTTTGATTCTAACCAAATTATGGTGTCATGTGGATCTACAGGACACTCCACAAATATAGCTAAAATAACACTTACCTATATAAATTAATAACATTATTAAGATTCACCTTGTTTTCATTTTTATTATAATAATTTTAACTTCCATCAGTAAGGGATAGTACATTTCATTCGTCTATTTTGTAACATCTCCCTGTCTTAGGAATTAATATCAGTTGATGTTTAACAATTTTTAACAAAGTTCTTCAAAACTCATTACAAGTCAGTGATTCTCATTTCATTACTGGAATTTAAGTTTTGAAATATATATAATGTAGTGCTACGTTACAGCTACGAAATCGCTACGCGTCTTAAATTGTACTACAAATTGTAAACTCAGCTACGAATCTTTGCACTAAGCTACGGATCTTACGTGTAGGTGAACAAAAAACAAATCATAAAGAAAAAGCTGTGCCTTCGAATGCGAACCCGCGACTGCCGCCAGGCAAGTTTGAGTCGATGTTGTCGAAGTTTCACTCCAAACATAGTTTTCCATTGTGTCCAACTTTTTGGGGCCAAATGACAGCGTAATCAGAACCAAGAAATTTGGTGGAGTTTTCATTAGTCCACTGAAATCTTACGGGCCATCGGCAAATGAAAATGTAACTTGTGATCTACGTTTTAAAGTAGTGTTTTGTTTACACTGTTGGTAAGAGTGATAAATGACTCCCAGTCACTGTCAGCTGAAGACGATTTGAAGTCATTTGTTACGTAATTCTTATGGTTCCGAAAACTAAAAATAGAAGTGGAACTTTAATGGTGAGATAATGAATATAAACCTAAATCTTAATAATTTACACAGGTTCCGCTACAATAATAAGTTTTTTAAATGAATTATCAATCAAACAGTATTTATTTTAAGATTAAATGTAGAATTTGTTCACACCATTACGTTTCCAAATTACTCTGAAACAAAATTGACATGCGAAAAACATGAAACTTTTTTTGACTACAAAGGCAATATTAGTTTACTGGTTGTTCTAAGTGTTTTTCCAATGTATGAATGTTTATCTGAAATAAACATTATTATTATTATTTTATTATGTATGCTACATGTTATCCAGGGTATATCTGGACTGCGACCGAAAACGAAGCCAGGTGGTAATATTAGTGACTTCAGACACAACTAGAAATTTCGCAAAAAAAGCAAAATTTTTTTTAGTAATTTTTTACTTATCGTCGTATTTGGGTAAATACGTAGTTTTCCTAAAATAATAATGTAGACCTTTTTATTTTTAAAGATACAATGGTACGAAAGGGCTTAAATTATAATTTTAGCAAAAAAAACAGTAGGTATTTTTGGCGAAATTTTAGTAGCATTGTGTGTGTAATCCCTTAAACTACCGCCTGGCTTCGTTTTCGATCGCAGTCTGGATATACCTGGTATATGTAGGTATAGTGGCGTGCTGTGTCTATGTACCTGTTTATACATCAATAAATCTGTGGTACAAACACGTTACAAGCTAGCGTTGGTACAATACTGTCGTACACGTATTGGATGCATAACAATATGTTACAATGTTATACATACATTTATAATAGATGTACAAACAACAGTCAGACTGCCTCGGAGACTATGATTGCAACGCCGAGGTCTCGGGTTCAAATCCCTGGTCGGGCAAAGTGATATCGGATTTTTCTATTCACTATCAGACCGGAATCAGGAATTTGTGCCCGACAGGCGATAGGCTCGCCTCCTATCACATCGTAAGACGGAATAGACAAGGCGAAACGTGGGTGTCCTGGTAGCACCTCTGCATACCCCTTCTGGGAAAAAGGCGTGAGTTTATGTATGTATGTAACCTCTCAATAGGAGTATAATATGAACTCTACCTTCGACGCCATAAAATCTTGTTTTTTCAGATACCGCGATATACAAAGTGGGGGGAATGCTTTTTGTAATTCAAATGAGATTTGACCCATACGATGATATTACAGCCTGTGGAAAGGTGGGGTAGATGTGACAATATTTCCATAATCATCTAAAAAGGGTATATCCAGACTGCGGTCGAAAATGAAGACATGTGGTAGTTCTAATGACTACAGACAATGCAATTACTTTTCTTCAACCTATCGTCGTGTTTGGGTGGTAAATACATAGGTTTCCTACAATAATAATGAACACGCTTTTATTAAGATTCAATGATATGCAGGTGTATAAATTATTATTTTAATACAAAATATACACGCATTTACCACCCAAACACGATGATACATAAAAAAAAATACAAATATAATCGTCGCTTTTTTAGAAATGTTTTGTTGTATTCTATCTGTAGCCACTAAAACTACTAGGAATATGTAACGGAATATGTCGGCCAACACATTTTTAACATATTGTAACTATCATTAATTTTACAAACAGTTTTTTTTCTGCGGCCGCATCAGTCATAGGGGGAAAATTAAAAATGTTTTTTTTTTAATTTTACACGATAATTAATACTTTGGACTTGCTACCAAAAGCCTTACAATTTTAATCAACTACTACGCAGAAGGAGTTTATAGTTTCTGTGGCAATAGGTCCCGACACATTCAACATTTAAATAAAAACACACACAATAATACGCGATAAAATACATAACGCAAATTTGTTTTGTTTCAAACCAGACTGCCCCACTGACACAAACTCATTAAAATATACATTGTTGTTGTGTTGACTGTTCATGTAACACATAATAAACCAACAATTTCACGGCCCGTAATAAACTCAGTTTTAATTAAAATGTTTTATGATGTTTAATAACGCTGACCGCCCGCCGTGAGGAGCATAAAAATCAAAACGTAAGCAAATGCCTGGCAACCGTTATTTCATATTAGTTTTACTGGTTAAGTTAAAGTTTATAGTGGGCACGTCGTGGAATCACGTACACGGATACAGAGTGTTTGGAAGCGTCTTATTTATATATTACTCTACCCTTAGTTGGCAAGAAAAATCTATTGAATGAGAGAAAAAATACACTAAAAATTCTGACATGATCCTGACCACACAAAACACAAATCTCTTGTCATAAGTTTTTGAAAATGCGACAGACTTTTTAGTCTAACACCTAAACCTGAGAAAAATATCAGTAGATTTTATAAACAATGTAATACAACAATCGTATGTAGCTCACGGCTTCTTATATTGTCGTTAATAGTTAACTGCGCGGCGCAGCCTGTGAGAAAGTACAATGTCAAAATTTTTTATTAAATATTTTTGTAATAAAGATTGATGAGCTTCGAACAAAAAACCTCATCTGCCCTTTTCTTTGGGCCCGGTATGGTTTACCCCTTATAACATCTAGGGACTGAAATAACCTCGGTGAAACGTAGTTGGCACTAATTGCATTTCTCCCTGCAATTCAGGGATACACGCGTAAAAGTATTAAATTGCTACCCGTATTCAAGCCACCAGCCGTGCCCAGCAGTGGGATACATAGACTCAAAATAAAAATGATAGTGTCAGTTAACAAAAAGTTAAATAAATAAATAAATACACCCAACAGTCACATACATAGTCCTGACCCAACATTAAGATCAATTAAGTCTTGTGTCGTGGGTATCAGGAACTACGAGAGACTTTTCGGTCTCACAAACACCCAGACCCGGGACAAATATTTGTGGTTCACACAAACATTTGTCTCGGTGCGGGGATCGAACCCGCGGCCTCTCGTTTCACAGCCGGCGTCTAACCAACTACGCCACGGAGGCTATCTGAGCTGTATAGAGGTTAAATCCGGATTAGTCGTTATTATTGAGTGGAAGGAATTTGTGATCAAATAATATTCAACACAATTTTTCCGCGACGCTTTTTGAGATGAGCTCAAGGTAAAAACGTTCGTGTTAAAATTTTCCGAGCGTGAGCCCGCTGCGGGTTCTTAAAACGTGACAATATTCTGCTTGTGAAATTGTGGAGCGAATTTATTTAAATTGAAGTTGAAATAAAAGTAGTTTCACGGATAATATCGCGTGAACGACTGGCTTTTTAATTTTACAAACATAAAATTAAGTTTAAAGTGACGCTTTCTTTACGAATTACTTATATCTTAATCGGTGTGGTGTCTCTGACTATTCAGGCTCTAAAGTCTTCAAAGCATGGGTAAGTAGAAAACAATCCAAAATTGCGACAAAATCCGTCAAATTTGTTTTATTTTAATGTCTAATATTCATATATATTTTTTTATCTTTTTAGTGTGTCCCACTACTGGGAAATGGACTTGTTTATGTCGCTCCGTCTCATCCCATCGTTTCAAAGTTTGAACAAAAAAATACGATTACTAAATAAGTTTTTTAGCCTCCTCACTAGGTAAAAAAAATCAATAGAATATTAATATCAGTGACCATTACTAATAATATTATATTCTGAATCTGTATCAGCCCATATACGTTCCATTGCAGGGCACGGGCCTCCTTTCTATTCGAGTACGATTGAGAAGGGTTAGGTTAATATACAGGGTATATCAAGACTGCGACCGAAAACGAAGCCAAATGGTAGTATTAGTGACTTCAGACATACTGCAACTAATAATTTCGCAAAAAAAGTCAACTTTTTTTTGGTAATATTTTACTTATTTTCGTATTTGGGTGATAAATACATAATTTTCTTAAAATAATGATGTACATCTTTTAATTTTTTTAAGAAGCAATGGTATGTTAGGGTTTAAATTACTTTTATCGCAATAACTAGGCATTTACTATCCAAAAACAATGATTTTTAAAAAATTGCAAAAAAACAGTCGCTTATTTTGCGAAATTATTATTTGCATTGTGTCTGTAACCACTAAAACTACCACCCGGCTTCGTTTTCTGTCGCAGTCTTGATATACCCGGTATGTTAATTAGGTTAATATAGCGGGCTGGCATGATTGCATCAAATGGTATGAGACTACCTTCTGATACCATTCGATACTCTATCTGGACGGCATTAGCACTTACCACCAGGTACAATGCAGTCACTTTGCCGAGCTAGAATTTAAAAAATTCTGTGAATTGAAATAAATAAAATAAATACACCCAACAGTCACATACATAGTCCTGACCCCACACTAAGATCGAGTCTTGTGTCGTGGGTATCAGGAACTACGAGAGACTTTTCGGTCTCACAAACACCCAGACCCGAAACAAATACCTGTGGATCACACAAATATTTGTTTCGGTGCGGGGATCGAACTCGTTTCACAGGCGGCATCTAACCAACTGCGCCACGGAGGCTGTCATATCCATCGAACATATTCCTAAATCCAAGTAACATCGTAATTAAGGTCACTACATGCATGAAGTCTTGCAAATGCTTTTAAACGGAATTTATTACTAACATATCTTCCCTACAATAAAGATGAACTATTTCACTATGTAACTTCTATAACACTTTCGTTTAATTGCGATATTAAAAGTAATTATCTAACCACTTTTTAAACCATAAAGGTCTTTTAAAATAAAATGTCTAAAGCATTAAATGGGATATTTAATATTTTTTTATGATTTCGGGTCTTATTTTAGGCGTCGTAATAAGCTTGCTAACATACTTATACATGACCTAAATTAGAATTTATTTCGGTCCGTTAAAAAAATAGGATATATTTATAGGGACTCTACCATTTTTTTATTATGTTTAAACTTTTCCACATGACCTTAAATAAAACTAACATAACTCAGTAAAAGACGGAAAAAGTATCTAAAACATTTCTGAAAAGTGTAATTATACTATATAATGTTTGGCTACAAATACTAAGCCTACAATTACCACCACGTGTCGCTCACAAAACGCGGCGAGGCAACAATGTCTAACTACCCGCAAATTTGTAATTACTTTACATGTGTTGCGTGATATTAATACTTTAATGAAAATACGCGTCTTTGACTATTCTATAGACACTAACGAGTACGCGGGTTGTAGTTTTTTATTATGAATACAATGATAAATAATTTATGCACACAACAGTCGTATAGAGAGTCCTGAATCTACATTAAGATCGAGTCTTGATTGATCGAGCATCGTGGGTATCAGGAACTACGGGAGACTTTCGGTCTCACAAACACCCTGACCCTAAACAAACACCTGACTTGTATTGTCGATCTCGTCTAGATTCAGGAGTTGCAGAGGCGTGTGTGTGGGCGGGACAGTCTTCAATACCAAGTTCAATAACATTACTAGACTAAATTGAGAGAAAATTAAAGAGTACGATAAATATTTACAAAAAAGTTAATTCTGTGTACTTACGTCTCTGGATATTTACTGCAATTAAATGCGGGGGAGGAATTTTAAATCAGCTGTTAATCTAAGTTTACAGCCCTTGTAAGTGTAGGGGACTAACTTAAAAATCTTTTCGTTTGTTAGGTGAAAAAACCGAGACTGTTTTTTACAAAAGAAAGCTTTAGGAGAAATAAAACGTCATTAAGGTCCAAAAATAACCGTACTCCAGAAGGGCGGGGAGGGATGATGAACCCTACGATTCCATTAATGTTCCAAGAAACATTTTATTTCATCATCTTCATTTCCAACCACTGTGACCTGTGGGAAGTGGCTTATGTCCGAGTATTATTACTTTTTTGGAAGAAATCATATTATAGAGAACGATTTTATTAGGTGTGCTATCTCCGCTAAAACTAAGACCTTCTTCCATTAAGATTTCTGTTACAACATTAAGCTGCATAATAACTTGTCAGCTTATTGTTCGCTTCTGTAAACTTAGGTCTTTCGTCCACAGTTTATAAACGCAAGTTTGCAAGCTGCCATAAAATACATACATGCATACATAAACTTTCCAGAAGGGGTAGGCAGAGGTGCTACTAGGACACCCACATTTCGCCTTGTATGTTTCGTCGCATGATGTGATAGGGGGCGAACTTATCGCCATATCGGGCGCAAATTCCTGACTCCGGGCTGATAATGAATAGAAAAATCCAATATCACTTTGCCCGACCTGGGATTCGTACCCTAGACCTCAGCTTTGTAATAATACCGTAATACAACTACGCCGACGCCAACTACTATAAAATATGTACAAGATAATTTTCCATCGCCACAAGATATTCTATCTGAACGATATTGCACATACCATAATCTTTACCTTACTGTAGGTCGATGTGAAGATCCTTGGGGAGGCCTATGTTCATTAGTGAAGTTCCCGTGGCTGAAGAGAGAGAGAGAGAGGGAGAGAGAAAGAGAATCAAGCAACCAAATAAACAACCAATAATCTAAAATAATGTAATCTCACGTCATTATTCAAATACAAAAATAAGAGAGATACGTCAACTTTTAACAACTGTAATAATATATTTTTCGAGATCGTTATTTTTAATTAGACTATTGAAATTATGTATTCAAAATATGAAAATATCATTAGACATGCAAACAGTACGAAACAACGCTTCTTAACTTGTTTTTGTTGTGCCCCTTTTTATGTTTTTTGCAAATATATATCATAACCTTAAATGCCAAAAATGCTTTTATAAAAAAATCGACATACAAAGGGCGGGGATAACAAACAGAATCGAAACAAAGAACTCTTTTTTACAGACAATATTCACCGCTATTTAGCCAGAGGCTCTACACAGTTTCAAAATAATTATAAATAAAATATTTAATTAAAATTCAATTCGAACATATTAACAAATTAATTTACATTGGAATTAATTAAAGTGTATTGTAAAACCTTTTCAATATTCAATACAATTACTAACGAACTTTAATTTTCAACGTTTCGGACAGCATCGTGTTAATTGAGACCTAATCATAAATCTTTTATTAAACCCTCGGCACCTCACTTGATTTTGTTCGATAATTGGAAATAGTTCATAATATATTCTTCGACTATTTACATAGTTTTCCATTGAATGTAACATAAATCCTTGAATCCAGGTATTTTCCCTTTAGTGTCGGTACTCAGAAATCATGGCCTCTTTCCACCTCTTATTCTTATTCATTCTTTCTTTCCTTCGATAAGATTTAGGCAACGAACTCACAATTCAAGTGTTGTACCAAACTTTATTGTCCGCAAAATACTTAAAAAAGGATCCATTATTAACGTAATATTTGGATGATATTCTCCAACCCTTACCAAGGCATTATAAAATTTTCGCAAATAACTCGGATAATAAAGCCAATAATATGCCACATCATCCCACGCTACATTTGCCAAAGCCGTTCCATTCTGAGAGTTCATTTATTGAATGGTCGTTATAAGACAGATGTGACCACACCCACATAACATTTGAGATATGGCGATAAGTTCGGCAGTTTAGGCACCATATACAATCATAATATAAATCTGCGGGCAAGGATCGTATCGGTTAATAATTTAATGGCCGAAAAACCAATTTAAAATAAATTGTTATTGGTTTCGTGTGTAAAATTTGTTTATAAATTTAATTGATTTGTCCTTTAACAAATATTTATAGTTGTTCATAAAAGATTTCAATAGACAATTTATAATTACTATTGGTTTTAAAATCAGAATATTAAAAGATAAATGATCAGCTCTGGGGCCGAACTTCTGCCTGTAAGAAAACTAAGCCAAAGTAACAATTTCGCTGAGACGTTTCACCCGGTCCGGTCACTAAGATTATGAGACACCCATAAACATTTTTTGTTCATGTAAGATTGCCAAATAACATAATATAAACAAGCTTTATTTTAAACTAGCTTCTGCCCGCAAACTTCGTCTGCGTGATTAACTTTATTTGGAATTTCCGATCCCGTCCCGTCCCGTTATATCCTGTCCGTCCCGTCTCATTCTCACTCCAGGCTACATGCCATTCAGTCCCACTACATCGGGATTTTTCAGCATAACAAGTAGAGCAGTTTTTGAGTTCATCGTGCATAACCGCACAGACAAAAAGACAAACAGATATACAGACAAAAGTTATAAAAGTAATTGTTTTGAGTTCTATAAAGTTGATACAGACCCTCCACATTTGTTTTTCTCATTTATCTTCCATGTACAGATATCGATCGGTTAATTATATGTATAGATATAAACAAGCTTTATTTCAAAAATAATATTCCGAATATAGAATAAAAGAGGCGCAAATTAAAATAACTTGAGAAACACTGACCGACTTGGAAACTTTATACAAAATACAAACATGTCATTATAACTGTGAATTAGGCGTGTTGTTTTAAATCCGAGCGGAGTTTTGTGCCAAATGATTGCACTCTTCGCTCGTTACGAGGCATACCAGGGGTTAGTTGGGCTTAAATTGCAAATTAGTTTTGTGAAAAGACTTATAGAAAGCCTTTTTATTTAAAAACTTCACGATAAAAAATTATTGGAATAATAACTGCATGACTGTTTTTGTTTGTTTAAATATTTCTCGGAAATGCAAAGTCATACAAAGTTGGAAAATTGTGATAGTTATTGCACATATAGAGAATTGCGTCAGTGATTCATACCCAAAATTATTAAATTATAATATTTAAGTGCACATTATAAGCAAATTAACTAAATATCTTTTTACGATAGAAACTACGAGTCTAAAAAGCATTGTTTCAAATTTACTATGTATGGTAATATCAATCTCTAAAGATTAAAGTGACACCTGATTCACGGCTCGTCTACGATTTTCTGGCGTGCGAAGGCGTTGTTATCAGGAAAATAGGAATCAATTCTCCTTATTTATAGCATAGTTCCGGCAATCGAGCAAGCAGGTCACCTAATGGTAAGTGATCACTGCCGCCCATGAACATTCACGCCGCTGGATCATGGATGTGTTGCCAGTCCATCAAATTCGGAGGAGAGCGGAAAGGAAAAAGGATGAGAAGAGGAAAGGTGTGTTAGGCATCCGGCACTTCCACTCAACGAACAAAACACGACTGCAAAGCTGCCGCTTCATGTCGGTTTCCTGTGCGACGGTGGTATTGCCCGGGACGAGCCTGCCCAGTCATGCTAAGTCATAACCGACAACAGCGTAGCTTTACCACTTTCACCTTATCATCTTCACATTTTATTTGACAGCCTCCGTGGCGCAGTTGGTTAGACGCCGCCTGTGAAACGAGAGGCCGCGGGTTCGATCCACGCACCAAAACAAATATTTGTGTGATCCACAAGTATTTGTTTCGGGTCTGGGTGTTTGTGAGACCGAAAAGTCTCTCGTAGTTCCTGATACCCACGACACAAGACTCGATCTTAGTGTGGGGTCAGGACTATGTATGTGACTGTTGGGTGTATTTATTTATTTATTTATTACATTGAATATGATAATACTAATTTCTACGGTATGTAAATCCGCCAACCCGCACTAGGCCAGCGTAGTGGACTATATGGCCTAACCACTCTCAATCGATTCTTTCCTGCAGTGCAGTGGGACGTATATGGGCTGATATAGATATAGATACTATTATATTATATTACGAGTATTATTAGATTACAAGGATAAATGCTTGTTGTTTATATCATAAAAAAATATTTCAAACAATGCGTTAAATAAATATTTTTTAAATTTTATTTGCATTTCCAAACACCACACGCCAATAGATTTTAGATGATCCGTAATAATTTTAATCTATTTTGATTGTATTTCAGTTCAATTTTGTCACGTGTACATAATTAAGCGTAATTGTGTAGATCCGAATTGGTAATGAGTAGTCAGAGCTTTGCCGTTAATTTGTATATTGAATGAGAATTAGATACCTTTTTTTATCAATTACGTTCACACCAGCCTTGTAATTAAATAGGATAAAAGCTGTGCCTCTTTAGTTAAGGATGGTTAGGGTTTCAGAATACTAGGATAGTGTAGGTTAGTATTTAACAGAAAGCTGTTTTATTTAAAAACTAATTCGTTTATTAGATTAGTTTAAATTAGTTTTTATTTTAGATTTTTTCTAGAAACCTTTGGATTCTGTTTGAGGGATTATTGTTCACAAGTTTACTTGTTAGGTTTTTTTTATTTATTTATAAAACATTTACATTGTAAACATACAGTATACAACTTTACAGCTACAGAAAGTTCACTACCGAACATAGACCTCCTTTAAGGATTTTAATAGCTTTTTACCAATCACAATAAATATAAAATTTTGACGATAACACAATTTAGTATATTAGTCTCAGCGCGGGAATTGAAACTGTAGTAGTCACTCGTACCAAAGCAGACATTTTATTGTAAATTTTTGTATTACCTACAAATATCTATTTTGAATCTGAATATTATAAAACCGAAAAGCTCTTGAAGTTTTAAATGCCGATGACACTCCTATCATTACACTTTTTTTGGAACAAAGACTATATAATATTACGTGTAATTGTTGTGGGTATTTGTTTGTAATATTACTTTTTATCATTTTATGGTTAAAGTTTACGTCAAGATTGTTCGAAAGGGCATAATATTGAAGGACGTGAGGTTAACGATGTGTGAAATGGATAATCGACCCTTAAAATTCCATTTACCAAATTTGATACATCATGGTTGAATAATTTTCATCGGCTGATAATAATTTCGATAGCCACTTTATACCAATAGAGTGTATGGGTTATGAATTGTGGGGATCTGGGTTCGAATCATGTGGGTGCTGGACTGCAAGTATCGCGTTTCGGGTTCAGCCTGCGTATATACGCTTTCGATCAGGCAGAAACAACCATCTCTCCTCTGAATATTACTACTATATTTCAATTACTATATTATAATATTATTACTAAACTATATTTTGACTACATTGCACTAAACAGGTGCATTATATAATCTAATCGCGCCAGTATAAGACAATGCTATTAAATATTTGTGCAAAATGGATCTCACATGTCGCCATTTTCCACAGCAAAGTTATTTTCGTGTATTCTACGTCATCTTTATTAGCTGCCAAGATGTGACTTCACTGTATATCGCACCCAATTTATTAACTCCAATTTACTTGGGAGTCGCTGAATTATACATTTCATTTGTCTGAAAAGTTCACAAAATTTGCTCCAAGTCCTCACATGATGTTTTGTTCTAATTTAATTCCTCTGTTTGAGTGTAAACAAAATGAATTTCCATGATAAAGTAATTTATGATAAAACAAATTATTAAATTATTCTTGTGTGTTTTCGTGTGCGAAACGTCAGAGATGTGTCCTGGGATTTGAACCCGGCACCACCGAGAATATGTTGGCAGCCGCAAGGCCCTTGCAACGGCCCACTTCTCGCAATGAACCATTAATTATGGAATATTATATTTTCCCATTATTAGTCTTGCTGCAGCTAATTAAAGCTACAATACGAATGGATCTCTCGATAAGGTAGGATAACTGTCTCATAAAAAATTGTTCCGTGAGTAACATTGCCAAAAAATATAGGTTGTTGTAGGACTTTTTTACCCGCAATGAAAGTGAGCACCATACATAGGAGTGAAAATCCTTCATGATGACAATTTTAAGCCGGCCGGCATTATAAAGTCATCACATTAATTTCCGACCATACACTATGTGGGATGCCTTGCATTTATCATCTAGAAATTATCCGTATTTTCAGTTCATATTCGGTAAAATTTCTTATAGCCTTTAGCTCCATCAGCGAGTTTACCAATCAATATCATTATCCTTTCTCACCCCACCCTTAAAATTCATGACATGCAAAATTTATTTCCTCTTCGTAGCACCGTTTAATTAAACCGATAGTGTTCTAAAATGTCAATAGTGTGTTAATTCAGCATGTCGCGGCGACATTTTAATTTCCTCAGTGTGACTCCGCTTTGGATTGTTTCTGTTCCCGGATTTTCCACGGTATCCGTGACGTCTGTCAAGGAAGCCTTTGGAAGTTCTATTAAATTAAAGCGCGCCGAAAAGCTCGGCGATAAACTCCTAGAAATAATTAGGAATTTTTCCGAGGTTTGAAAATTAATCGTGGGGGTTTTTGGTGGAATTTCTCTTTAAATGTTTTATGGGGATTAGGGTGATAGTTGCGAGGTATAACGCAGATATTATTGAACAGCAACAAAAACATTATTTTAAATAATATTCATTTGTATGATAGCTGCTCTAGCATATCTAACTCATCTCCCTCTCTTTCTCTCTTCAGCCATAAGGAATCCAATGCTGAACATACTCCTCCCCCCACAAGATTTCCACATACTTTTTTAGCAAATTATATTAAGCACATAATTAAACGACCAGCAAATGAACGGGTCATCTGACTAATTAATATCTTACCTCACCTCATATCATGAATTAATTATAAACATAAAAAATCGAAAAATTAATTATCTCCTTAAATATATTTCCATTGTCTATAAACTTCAACACGACATCGTGAATCTGTTATATTTTCTGCCAATTAGCACTCTGATTATGAATCAAGATACTGGATCAACAATGGCGAATATAACTCGATTCCTACCGGCTTCCCTTTTGTGATTTATGTTCCCTCATAAACTTGTAATTGTAAGCATTATAAATAATAGACATGAATTTAATTAACGACCTTTGGTTAGGAAGTTTAGCCTAATCATAATAATAAAAGTAATAATGTGACATTGACATGACCATTTGCCAACAGGCTCGTCACAATCGTAGGAATTTATCGGCTGCCTGGATAGATTATAAAAAGGCCTTTGATTCGGTGCCCCATACTTGGCTCAGGAGGGTGTTGAATTTGTACAAAATTGATACAAATTTATGCACCTTTCTTGGGTCTTGTATGGGACAGTGGACCACTGTCCTCAGATATCCAGGTGGTACGGTTCCTCCTGATTGTGATGAGCCGATTAGAATTAAGCGGGGAATATTCCAGGGTGACAGTCTGAGTCCGCTGTGGTTCTGCATGGCCCTGAATCCTCTCAGCACTTTGTTGTTGCATTCGGGGTTAGGCTACCGTCTACGGAGAGGGTCTGAGCCTATTTCTCACTTGCTTTACATGGATGATCTCAAATTATTTGCATCAAAACAATCTGAATTGATTGAGTTGTTAAAAATAACTGAAAAATTTAGCAACTCAATCAATATGGAGTTTGGTGTAGATAAATGTGCGGTTATCCATGTCAAGCGAGGGAAAGTTACAGTCTCTGATGATATACAAGTTTCAGAGACTGTAAGACTCAGATCTCTCTCTGAGACGGAAACTTACAAATATCTGGGTATGTCGGAGTCACTGGGTATTTTGAGTGCAGACGTAAAACAGTCGTTGAAGGAACGTTTCTTTAGCCGCCTGACAAAAGTACTTAATAGTTTTTTGTCCGGTGGAAACAAGATTCGCGCCTTTAACGGTTGGGTTATGCCTGTACTTATGTACTCTTTTGGCATACTCAGATGGACTCAGACCGAATTGGACGCCCTGGATCGTAAGGTTCGGACTCTACTGACTGCACATCGTATGCATCATCCACGTTCGTCAGTGATGAGATTGTACATCCCGCGGAGATGCGGGGGCCGAGGCATTCTTAATGCTAAGGTCCTGCATAATCGCGAGGTGTGCAATCTCAGGGATTATTTCCTTCACAGTGACGTGGGTATGCATGGGGCTGTAGTTTCGGTAGATAAAGGACTTACCCCGCTTTCATTGGCAAATGAGAACTGGCGGAAACCTCTGGTGATGAGCGTGAGGGATCGCGAGGAAATATGGAAGAGCAAAGAGCTGCATGGTCGGTTCTATCGGGCCCTCCACGGGCCTGATGTGGACCGTCCTGCGTCTGTATCTTGGCTACGTTTCGGTAACCTCTTCGGGGTAACTGAGGGTTTTATCTTTGCAATTATGGACGAAGTTATTAAGACGAACAACTATAGGAAATACATCCTGAAGGACGGTACGGTCGACATTTGTCGAGCATGCCACCGTCCTGGCGAGTCAATCAGGCATGTTATCTCCGGTTGTTCGTATCTTGCTAACGGCGAGTACTTGCATAGACACAACCTAGTAGCCAAGATCATACATCAGCAAATTGCTCTTCGGTATAAACTCGTGACTCCTGAAGTGCCATATTACCAGTATGTTCCCCAACCAGTTCTTGAAAATGGTCATGCTACGCTGTACTGGGATCGGTCTGTTATTACAGACAGGACTATTGTTGCCAATAAGCCTGATATTGTGATAATAGATCGATGTGCGCGCCGGGCTATACTTGTTGACGTTACCGTTCCGCATGACGATAACCTTGTAAAAGCCGAAAAAGACAAATTGTCTAAATATTCAGATTTGGCACACGAGGTTACCGACATGTGGGATGTGGACTCAACAATTATTGTCCCGATTGTCGTTTCTGCTCATGGGTTGATAGCAAAGAGCCTCGACCAACATCTACAGAGGCTCTCAATTGGTCGTTGGGTCAAGAGCCAGATCCAAAACGCAGTGTTGCTGGACACGGCTCGCATAGTGAGGAGGTTCCTCACTTTGGATCCCTAACCACCGGTGGCTTGGGTCTTGAGCCTCGCCACCGAAGGGTTATATGTATTTTTTATATTTTTATATGTATTTTTATATGTATTTTTATATGTAATAAAGAATCATCTCATCTCATTTGATTGGGTATTGAGGGCTGAAATTGATGCTTGTGAAAACACTTATACATATCGACAAAACTTCGGCGAAATGAGGCTGGTTTTAGAAAAAAGTTATATTAAACCAAATCCAGTTCTAAAATAATTTATATTTTTAAAATTTGTTTAGGATGTTAATTTTTTATATTTGTCTTATTTTTCAACAAATAGTTATTCCGTGTAACTGTTCTCATTAGTAAAAACATTGGTTATAGTCAGTGTAGTATAAGGCCTAAGGACCTGTCTCTCTCTCTCTTCAGCCACAAGAAGTACTGCTGAACATAGCCTCCCTCCCCCCTCCCTCTTCCTAAGATCTCCACATCGACCTGTTGGAAGCGGCCTGCAACCAGCGACTCCCTGCAACCTTTCTGGTGCTTCGTCTACCTTGAAGGCAAAAACAGTCTATTTTCAACGAGTCCATAATTAAGGCAGTTTCCAAAGAGAACCAATTATCCGAAATTCTTGTTATGTTCGAGCAACTAACAAGGTCCCGATGGAACGCGCGTACTAACTTAGCCAGTTTGAAATTCGCCATTTACAATAATAGATTAATCGCAGTTTAGAAATGTTAATCGTACAAGAATGTTGATATTCAAATTATATTTAAATATTGTATTAAGTAAATAGTATAAAATATCGTTTACATTTCAAGTGTACATTTGAATTGATAAATCCATTTATGATTTAAATAAAACTAACTTTAGGATTTAATTGCATTTTTGGCTAATTTTAACCGCCCAAATAACTTTTTGTACGCCTAAGACCTCATGAAGGATCATGCATGTCCCGCCCTGCGATTATGAAGGCTGTAAGGTCTTGACTTTGAAACATCGCCTTAGGACGTTAAAAAATCGAAGACCCTTATATTTTATAAATTCGGAAAACATATTTTCTTTCTATGTTTACCGACGCATAATGTGCATGATGATGATGCATTCTTGATTGTAGCCAAATTGGTTAGCTGTGGGCTAAAGAATAAAATTATTGGGCCATTTCTTTATCTCATAGAAAACTGATATTAAACAATGGCTTTGTCTTCGCGTTCTATTAAAAAAGTAAAATTATTGGACGCTAATAATTTTACTATGTGATCCATCATACATAATAATGGCCAATTATCATTCAAATCTTATTAGTCGGATAAACTATGTAGATATTTTAAGATAATTTAGACTTTAACACTTATTATTTACAAAACCAATATTATTACTTTTGCTTTTTATACTTTATCACATAATAAAAAATACCACTGAGAATTTGAGAGATAGAAGTATATTCGAACGGAGTTGAATCATTAATCACTGGAAACCGGTGGGGTAAAATAACCAAATAAACGTTCGCAAGCCGTTCTCAACGTCTTAAATTTTCGCCGTATTTCAATCTGCAGATTCAATCCGAAACCTTCCTTTTGAGACACAAAAATACCTGCTGTGAATTGTGACGTCACATCACTGTCGCAGACGAATAGACATGTTTCGAAATACTTGTATCTCGACAGGTGAAAGGACAATTTTTGTTATAAGACATTTTACGCAGTACAGCACAAAAAATGATAAAGACTCGTACTAGCATGCAAATAAATACAGAAGAATATCGAAAAGTTGATAAACAAGTTTAACGCAACATCAGAAACGATATAAGAGACCATAACAGCCGTTTAGTAAAAACACTTTTAAAGAAAAATGCATCACTAAGAGTTGCACAAACAAGGTGTTACTATGGATTCTGTATGGATTTACAGTTTACAGGAACAGACAGGAAGGAAACTCCATAATCGGGATTAGATCATGGACATATTCACAGGTTTTTATAAATCATTACACTTCGACAATGACAATACATCCAGCTCAGTTTCTGACTATTTCGATTATCTTTCTCCGTCTGTATTATAGTTTATGTAGTATATTAAGTGGATATTTTATGTATTCTATTTATATACTTATCTAGGTACGCTGGTTCTTCTTCATAAAGGAATATTAGGTTTCTTAAGCACCTTTATATCCATATTGTCTAATATAATTCGTTTTATTTATTAATACGAAACCTAACAAACTGCATAATATGGAGAACAATTAAATGATACAATTGATTATTCTCTGATAAAATAAGCTTTGCATTGCAGTATTCAAGAGTACCTAGTAACCAGCTTTATAGTCTCAAATGGCAATTTTTTTAGGAGACTGTCCCGCCCTCACACCCGCCACTGCAACTCCTGTAAGCCAGGATCAACAGTAGCACGCATTTTAATGACACTGATCATTGAAGCTCAGCGAGTCTCCGGGAATGTCTAACTTGTCTTTAACCCGCAACGAAATCAATCATAAAGTTAAATTAATAAATTTATGCCTCAAATGGCTTATAGGAATTCTGTTCAATGGGCCTTTGATTCGCGAAATTAAAATAGTTTGAGTATCGATATTGCTGACAAGCATTAGACCTAGAGATTATGACCGCCAGACGTTCGTAATTTCCGTAGAAGCTGAAAGTTTGTCTGCGCATGCCTCAGACATAGGCATCACCCGATCACCTATTATGAAGTTCCGATCGTGGTGGCTTGGAAGTTATCAGCTTTAATGTATCTAGCATTATCAAAGAACCATTAACAGTGTCCGGCGGCCTAGGAAACACTTTTTGATAGCTGCTTTAACAACATATATAAAATTCAGCTTTTATACTATAACGCTTTTAACACCCGAGCTCGTACGGTTCTCTAACTGGTATAAATGTTTAACGATTGTTCATTGAACTGTCGGATCTTTATTTCTATAAGCCTGTATATTTTACATCTCTCTACAGATCAGGATACTTGAGTTTATGTACTATGCCAACGATTTTAAGCGAAGTTATAAACGGTTACTGTCCTATAAAAATGTCAAATGTTAGTTGTAAGCTAAGATATAAATATTATGGTTATTCTATGATAGATCAATCCGAAATGTAACTTATCGTTTATTTTTTTTATACGAGCGCGAATTCAAAGCATATTTCCTTTAAAACATTATTCTTAAATTATACGTATAACAACTAAGCTTTTGCCACAATGCTTGAAGTAGTAAACGGAGGTGCTACTAACAGTTAACCGAATATATTTCATGAAGTTATTGGACACAAACACATATTCATGCCGTGCACAAATTCTAGCTGTGGAAAATTCATATATTTTCTAAACCTGAAAACTTATGTAAAGTGGAGCATTTTCATAACAAAATAAGGAAACAAATCTTTAATAATACAAAACAAGTCCCAATTTAAACGCACTAAATATATTAATTACGCAGAAAATGTAATAAACCACAAATACTTTACAATTCACTGAACTGTTAATAACTCGGTGGTCTCCTGATTTATTTAGCAACGGGGATCTTGTCGTCGATCAAAACCGATCCGAGGGAAATCTAGTAGCGAAATGAACACGATTGGGTATTCGTCAGTAAATTTAATTATCCTTTAAACATCTTTAGATGCAGACCTCGAGTATTCTAAATTTGAAATTCATTAGCGAAGGTAAGTTTAGAATTTTAGAATATTTAACATTTGTTTCATTAAAGTTGTGCCTTTGAATTTGTATGTTTGGTGTTTGGATAACTAAACGTAAATAAATAATGATAAATTAAGTCCTCTCGTTAAAGCAGTGGGCCAGTGAGTATGGGCTGTGAATTGGGCAATTTATTTGGTCCATAGAGGCTTGAGCGTGTACCAGTTATGTGTCAATGTATATTTGTGAAGTGGTAGAACCATGCTGTTGACAGTCATCACAGCATGAATGGGCACGTTCGTCCAGGGTGGTACCACTGACTCACAGGAGGTCGACGTAAGGCGACGGCTTGGCTGTTGCGTTTCGTTCGGCGAGTGACGTTACCGGATGCCCAATACCCCTTTCCTCTTCCTTTCCTCTTTCTTTCCTCTTCCTTTCCTCTTCCTTTCCTCTTCCTTTCCTCTTCCTTTCCTCTTCCTTTCCTCTTCCTTTCCTCTTCCTTTCCTCTTCCTTTCCTCTTCCTTTCCTCTTCCTTTCCTCTTCCTTTCCTCTTCCTTTCCTCTTCCTTTCCTCTTCCTTTCCTCTTCCTTCCCTCTTCCTTCCCTCTTCCTTTCCTCTTCCTTTCCTCTTCCTTTCCTCTTCCTTTCCTCTTCCTTTCATCTTCCCATCCTTTTTCCTTCCCGTTTCCCTCCCGAATTCATAGGCACACATCTATGATCCAAGTGTTGTGGATGTTCATGGGCGGCAGTGATCACTTATCATCAGATGACCTGTTTGCTCGTTTGTAAATTTCTCATTAAAAAATGTAGGGCACAATCCTGAATATAGGGATTACAATTCTTACAATTTATATTGTAACGTAAGCGATATATTTAACTAGATTCACAGAACCGTGTCAACTGCGTGGGAAGCAGTTAGTTCCAGAACAGAAAATAATGGCTCAATTTAAGTGTCTTAAAGAGTTTTCAAGCATTCGGACTATTGAAGTGTTAACACAAAGTAAAGGGAGTATAAAATATTTCTAGACAGGTTTGCGAATATTTCAGAACTGTAAAATATAAACCCAATTATCGCCGAACACTGGTTTTAACAATAAAATTGGTCACAAATTTGAATTTAGTTATTCTGCAGAATCGTAAATTACAAGTTATTGCTTTCAAAGTACCTACTTCTGTACTATTAGAAAATGATCGTTCGGGGAAACTAAATATACTCATTTAATATACTAGCTTCTGCATGCTGCTTCGCTTGCGTGATCAGGTTTATCACTTTAAATTATAGTATTGGGTATAATGATGTTTAAGCTCTTACACCCATATTCTAAGACGTTTTCTCGACTCCACTTGACGTTACTAGAGGAAATCCGTATTCTTAGTAGAAAAAAATCTTCTCCACTCAACGTCACTCAAAAAATTTCCTGTCACGAGGAAAGGAATCAACTGTCAAACTCAAGGTACGTCGCGACCTACCTTATGGAAGAAATAAAAGAAATAATCCTACTTTAAAATTGTAATTTAAAAGAGAGAAATAAAGTTTACCTTTTAAAATTCTTAAATACCTAAATATGCCAACAATTTTTTGAGGTGGGTGCCTCTACAAGATTTATACGTTTTCCCAGTGAATGATACAAACATTACTCTTTATTTCATTTAATCAAAGATTTTTGGTTTGGAAACAGTGTTTATTATTTTAAACGAGTTATTAAAGATTTCCAGCAGTTCCTGTAATACTTGTACGATACTCCGTACGAATATCCCGAACGACGATTCATCCATAAGAATATCCTTCGAAATTTCCGGGTTGGATGGTATGACCCTCCTCCTGTCTGCATGCGTTTTTTTCTCCGACTCACTAAATATTTGTCTTCCAGTCACAATCCCGAAGATTTTGAGGTCAATAATTATATATTATTCTATGTAAACACTCTGACATGACATTTGACTGTCACTTTTCAAGTGATCATAGACTATTTTCAAAGGTTTTTTGTTAAATCTCTACTTTATCTATACATCAATGACGTAATTAATGACGTTTTTCCTTGACTCAACCTCACTCGAGGAACCTTTAGTAAAGGTATATTTTTAACTAAGCATACCATTTTCGAGGGTCCCTCCAATTCATTTGTAAAGTCACCTCGACTAAGATAAGGTTGAGGAAGATTGGAGGACACGTCTTAGAATACGGGTGTTATACTGTAAACTGTCATTGAAATCCATCCAGTCGTTTTTGCGGGAAAGAAAGACAAATATGGTCCTCCAACTCATACGACACATATTAATAACTAGTCATATGTTTCAGTGTAATGGTTTGTATTTGACATTAGAACTATGAACTAGAACCTATTCTAAATACCCTTCCAATCTTACCGCATTAGTCGAATGTTACCAATGGCAAAGGCTGAGTAAGATCCTTTCAAGATTAACACATTGATTATAATGCTCGTCTCGGTGAATGAGGTCGAAACCGAAGCCTCATTACCCCTTCGTAACCCCTATCTATATTCTACCCTCATAGATCAGCATCATAAATAGGATCACCTCAATATTAATTATTCTTGTAGACGCTGTTGATCAGTCATACGATAAACCTCTTTCCGATCTCATATATTTATTTATTTATTTATTAATCCTTTATTGCACAAAAAGAAACATTTACAGTAAATAAATGGCATAATAATAGTACAAGAGGCGGCCTTATCACACTAGGAAATTTCTTACATATATATATTATGTACATATAATTTTGTAACCGTTTGATTTATTTACATAGAAAATAAATGAGCAAGACCAATATAGGTATAGGTATGAACGTATTAGAATCCAAAACAATAATTTTTAGATTTTTGTCTGTTTGTTTGTCTGTGCCTTTGTGCACGCTAATCTCAAACGGCTGAACCAATTGTGTTTAAATTTGGTATGGGGGTAGCTAACACCCTGGATAAATACATAGGCTACGTTTTATCTCAAAAACGTAGTGTTTTTGTGGGATGAGCAACGAATTCAAGCATATTTGTTATTTTTTTAAACTCAAAAACTATGGGCTGAGACAGGATTACATGCCTTGAGTGAGAATGAGACGGGATAGGGCGGGATATAACGGGACGGGATGGCTCGGGACGGGACAGGAAAAGCAGTACAGAGGACGGAATTGAGTTTTAAATTAAACCCATACGTGAAATAATATGTTGCTCATGTGTATTGGACTCAAAAAGTATCTGCACCCAGGTCTAGCGCGGTCGGCCCCTATTAATAATAATTAATAAAATATCAATATTAAATTTCATTCATCCCCAATTCCATGCTTGAAAAAGCTCCACCAATGTTACCGACTTACACAAAAGTAAAAAAAACGAACCTTGAAGTTTATAAAACAAGAAATATTGTTTTGTTTTTCCAATATCCAATTAAAATACGCCCCATAATTGCCAACTTTCCGCTGCTGAATAATACGCGCTTAATATTCCGGTAGAGTGTGTTTGCCGAGAGTATTGATTTAACGTTAACAATTGATCACTTGATTTCCATATGCCCTTCGAGGATTCCATACGTTTAAAGTGCCACACATAATGTTGAAATTTGACGGGATATTAGAATTTCCGAAAACTATTTATATTGTTCAGTTGGTTTGAATTTGAAGGTTATTCATAGAATACAACTCGTGCGTGGCCTTTTGGTAATGAATTAATTTATCTATTGAGATCTGTTTTAGAGTGGGTTTTGCTAGAATATGGTAGAACGAGTAATATAGAATTATTGACTGAGTCACGCGTAGCATCGTGGCATTCACATAGTTTAAATTTGCAGGACGAGTTGATCGTGGTTTTGGGTTCTTTATGTAATGTGATATAAACTTTTTTTTTATTGCATTGAATGGCGAGGCGATCATACCTTTCGCCTGATGGTCAGCGATACGACCGGTTAGGGACAGTAGCAAACCAAACTACACCGTGAATAACAAAGCAGTGTTTGTTATTCCACTGCGCTCGCCATCCTGAGACGTAAGATGTTAAGTCTCCTTATGTCCGGTAATTACCCTGGCTACAATATCTTCCAAACCGGAACACAACAGTGCATTAACACTGCTGTTTGGTGGCAGAAATAGACATTGCGGTGGTACCTACCCAGGCGGCCTGTCATATATGAGAGACCTACCACAAGTAAACTCTAGAGATGATTTTAAATCGGCAGTTGTTTATTTATCCCTAGCATTGCCCTTGCCGTCAGGTAAATATTAGTTTGTTGACCAAGTACAAACATAAGTTCTACATACACGTACAATGAGAATGTAAGGCCAAAATCAATTTTCACTTACAGTGAAACTTAGTACAAACGACGTTTATTATTCATAGATTGTACCGTACGCAACTATGGGCTTCTCTAAGCACCTTTCGCCTATAAATCACAATGTTGCTTTTATAGTATGATGCAGTAACAATACAATATATTTGAGAACAGTATTGAACCTTAGCTGCTCGAGTCATTGTGTTAATAATACGTGCCCTGATTTGTTGAATCAAGACATTGTAAGGATACATTATACACCCATGCAGAACTTTTTAAGTCCACGTACATAGTGCAGAAATGCTTTTTATACCCTGCTTGACAGCTTTATAGCGCAGTTGAATTTTTTTTTTTATTTTTATTTTTCATTTCTCCCCTGAAACGTGACAGGGAATTTATATTCTTATATTCATGTACTCCTAATTTTTGACAAGTCATTTATTTCTGATATTATTTTATTTATTTCCAGTTCCTTTCTTTTAACTCTATTTTCTCTTTATTTCTTCTTTTCTGTTTGTCTATATACTTCTTTGTTATTATTCTTTCTGTTTTTTTTTGTCCTTTATTTTTAGGCAGTACTTACAAATTTCATTGATTACAAAGTAATTTTAATTTTACTTATAACATAGAATATACCTTAATATAAGATTAAATTAATTTATAACATAAAATTAATTAAATATAACATACAATAATCCATTATCCATTTCGCCGTGCTCCCATTTTCCCTACATACTGTTACATACTTTGTCACTTTTTTACAATATGCAATGAAGAATCCTCTCGTTTCAGGGCTTGACAACAAACCCGGCAGTTGGTTAGACGCCGGCTGTGAAACGAGAGGACGCGAGGAAATGTTTGTATGCTCCACAAGTATTTGTTTCGGGTCTGGATTTGTAAGGCTAAAAAATCTCTCGCAGTTCCTGATATCTGTGATACGAGGCTTATATCTTTGTGTGGGGTCGGGATTGTTAAATGTATTAAGGTATATTTTACAATGAACCTCGTATGAAATGAAATAGACCGTTGTTAACGCAATACATCCCCAAATTGTACTACAAACAAAGCTGCCTGCCGTTTTCACGTATATTTGTAAACAGGTCATTACATATAATTCAATACGAAAACCCTGTTTGATGAAAGGAAAACATTTCTTTTTTTTATTGCATTGAATGACGAAACAAGCCTGCCATTCGCCTGATGGTAAGCGAGACGACCGCTCATGGACAGTAGCAAAACCAAACAACACCATGAGTTACAAGGCAATGCTTGGCATTCCACTGCGCTCGCCATCCTGAGACATAAGATGTTAAGTCTCGATATTATGTCCAGTAGTTACTCTGGTTACAATGTCTTTCAAACCGGAACACAACAGTGCATTTACACTGCTGTTTGGCGGGAGAAACAGACATTGCGGTGGTACCTATCCAGGCGGCCTTTTTTTTTTTTTTTTTTTTATTGCTATGAATGACGAGACGAGCCTGCCATTCGCCTGATGGAAAGCGATACGACCGCTCATTGACAGTAGCAAAACCAAACAACACCATGAGTTACAAGGCATTGCTTGGCATTCCACTGCGCTCGCCATCCTGAGACATAAGATGTTAAGTCTCGATATGTCCAGTAGTTACTCTGGCTACAATGTCTTTCAAACCGGAACACAACAGTGCATTTACACTGCTGTTTGGCGGGAGAAATAGACATTGCGGTGGTACCTACCCAGGCGGCCTCTCACATATGAGAGACCTAGCACCAGTAAACATTTCATGATGTGGTCTGTACTCCCGTATTTTTCGGCAAGTTGTACATCAATCATCGAGGTGACTTATTATATGTCGCAAGAAAGCGCTGGATAAGAGCCGCTTCTAACATATCACTTCGCAAAGTTTCGGGGACTCCAATCTTGAGTAATATGGTATTTACTCAAGTCGAGATAACCTGTAAAATCCATTAATTTCACCTTGCATAACACAGCTTACAATAAAATAGTTATTAAAGGTCTTGACTTCTTTTCAAGCACCCCGTCAGTATGGAAATTTAGATCACAATTACAAAATAGATTAAATCGCATCCTTTGTGTTTCATTTTGGCGGCCTCGCGATCGCTTGGTATGCATCACTTCATGTCCATGAATACGAAATTTACCTGAAGTATTTATAGTCTTAGAGGATATCAACCAAGGAGGTGGAACATCGCGTGATCACGTGACGCAATGGAGCAGCGAGTAAAAAGGACGACGTGACACTCGGTCTCTTTCATTCGTGTGCTCGGATGCGACGGATAATTATTGTTGTGCTCTTGATTTTTAAATGTTGTTATTTGATATAATTCTGTTAATGATTAAATAGTTGATAATTAGATTACAATTATCCTTTTCTCTGTTTAAAATATTAAATGAGCTTCTGATCCTTAAGATCAGAAGTGGGATCGTTTAAAAACACGCGACTCTGATCGTTCGCCATCTCTCCAGCTGCAAATTATACTTTTTCCCGCCTGTTTTTTTTTTGTTTGTTATTTTGTTCGCGTTGTAAACAAATACGTGTTAATTAATTCTTTACTTCTTAGCCCGTGATTACTTCCTTTGTTTGTGTTTCAAGTAATATACGTGTTGATTTTGTGTGTATTTTAACAGATTACTTTGGATAGTTTGTTTTTCATCGGCCTCAGCAACTACCGAGGCTCCTGCTACCAGCATACCAGGGACACGTGCCCCGGATGAGGCTGTGTCTGTTGAGGCGTCACGTGAGGTCGACGCTGCGGACAGGATTGTTGGTGCACTTTCTACGTTATTTCAAGTAAGATCTAAGCATTACTAAATATCTATGTTCGAATCCAGTTTACACGACTTTGACGTGTGGTGTGCTGAGGTAGATCGGGCGCGTGATCTAAATCATTGGGATGATTGGGAATGCCTGGGACGCATTGGCGGTTGTTTACGTGGTGGTGCTAAGTCATGGCTCAATGAGTGGGTGACCAAGGACCGATAATGGACGAGCTTTAAATGTGAATTCCGATCATTGTGTCCGCGCGAAGTTAACATGGTTACCGTACTATACGACATCATAAATACTAATTCTAATAAGTTCTGCACGTACGCAGAATATGCAAGAAGGTCCCTGTTGCGATTGAACATCGTTAGGGGGCTTTCGGACAAGTTGAAAACCGCTATTCTAATCCGTGGCATTTCTGATCCTCAAGTTAAAGCCGCAACCACTAACGCCAGGTTTGCAGTCAAAAGATCTAATAGAATTATTCTCAGTTTACGTTAAGCCTAAAAATGCACCTGCCGCTACCAGCAATCCTGCTCGCACGTCAGACACAATTAACCCTGACCTACGGAAACGACAAACTCCTGGGCAGTATGATCGATTGGTTTGTTTTACATGTGGTAATATAGGCCATAAACAGATGTTTTTTTTACCCAAAAGGGTCAAAGAATTCTGAAAATGATTTCGTGAATTCCCAATCGAAAACTGACCCTACTAACGATAAACCGCAAGCATCAAATACAAATTCTAAACCTGTGAGGAATTGTACGTTCTGTAAAAAGAACGGGCATTCCGTTGATACTTGTTTTCTTAAACAACGAATAGATTCTAAGATAAGTGGAAAAAAACACCTCCAGTGTTGTAAATTTTTGCTGAGAGTCTCTTCCGAAAATAACAATGTGATGCCTGTAGTAATTCAGAATGTTTTAGTTGATTCCGGTTCAGACATATCTCTTATATTTGATTCTTTTTTTTACGGCACTGTAGTTTCAATAAGATTCATACGTATCGTCGTATGCGAGGTATTGGAATTCAGGATATAGAGTTCACTTCTTATGTTTGTAATGTAGTTGAATTTCCTGAGCTAGCCTTAGAGGTGCATTTGTATTTTGTTTCCTCAGACTGTATTCAAGCCCTGATTTTAATAGGCACTGATGTTTTGAATCGTAGCGGGGTAACGTATATCCGAACAAATGATTCGGAACGTTTGATTAGAATTCCTTTTGTAAATAACGTATCAACTTTAGAGTTAGCTTAGATAAAAACGCCCTTGATTGGTAATGAAGAAGAATGTATATTAGCTTTACTAAATAAATTTTCTGATACTTTTATTACTGGAACAGCGACATCTACGGTTAACACCGGTAGTATGGAAATAAGACCTAACAGTGACATACCGGTGAACTATCGACCTTATAAATTATCTGGAGTTGAAAAATGCTGCGTTCGTGAAATAGTATATGACTTGTTGAGTAAAGGTGTCATTCGTGAATCTCAGTCTGATTACGCAAGTCCTATCATCTTTGTTATGAAAAAAAGACAGGACTGTTAGGATGTGCGTCGATTACCGAGCCCTAAACGCTGCCACTGTTAAGGAACGATTTCCATTACCGTTAATAGACGATCATATTGATAAGTTGGGCAGTTTTAAATATTTTACCAGTCTTGGTATGGCAACTGGCTTTCATCAAGTGCCGATGAAAGATCATAATTCTATGAGTAAAGCAGCATTCGTAACGCCTGACGGGCATTATGAATATTTAAAGATGCCGTATGCTCTATTGTTTATCAACGAATTATCTCCAAAACTCTGAAGCACCTGATGGATACCGGTAAAGTGCTTATATATATTGATGATGTACTGGTCATGTCCAATTCTATCAGTGTAGGTCTGGAAACTACGTGAGGTTCTAAAAACATTAGCTGACGCGGGATCTTCAATTAACCTTAAAAATTGTACATTTTTGGATACTGAACTTGAATACCTGGGCAGACTTATTGTACTTGGTCAGGTTAGGCCGAGTCCAGGTAAGACATAAGCTTTGGTTAGGTCTTCAAAAACTTCTTATGTAAGAGAGGTTCGTCTGTTTCTGGGGTTAGCCGGCTATTTTCGAAGGTAAATTGCAGGATATGCCTCTAAAACTGCTTGTATTGCTAAGCTCCTCAGAAAAGGCGAGCCTTTCGTGTGGAGCGCCGAACAGGACGCTGCACGGGATTGCATAATTAAGAGCCTGACTGAGGAACCATTATGGCAATTTTTCACCCTAGTTTTCCCACTGAACTTCATACCGATGCTAGTGCAATCGGTTATGGTGCAATTTTAATGCAGGACATCAAAGTAAGCGGAAGCGAGTTGTTGGCTATTTTAGTAAATCCACACAAGATGCTTAAGTTAACGAGTGACGATGACAATCGCGTACATTTCCGATTGATAGTTTTGTGTTCGTCAGCAAGGGTTCCCAAAGCACCGGAAAGCTGGACTCCGGTATGCGCGGCTCCTACAAGGTTGTCCGGGCAATACCACACGACCAATATGAACTGGAATTGCTGGCCGGTTCGTACGGAAAGAAGACACAAACCGCTGTAGGTGGTTATGGTTTAACATATGGTTCAGTGGCGCGGTAAGTGGACACTGGAGACTAGCGAAGCGTTCTTCAGTAGTGGTGAGTTTAGTAGCCCCGACATTGTGGCTATCTCGTACCCCGACATTGTGGTACTCACACCCCGACATTGTGGTGTTCACGGCCCCGACATTGTGGCTATCTCGTACCCCGACATTGTGGTACTCACACCCCGACATTGTGGTGTTCGCGGCCCCGACATTGTGGCTATCTCGTACCCCGACATTGTGGTACTCACACCCCGACATTGTGGTGTTCACGGCCCCGACATTGTGGCTATCTCGTACCCCGACATTGTGGTACTCACACCCCGACATTGTGGTGTTCGCGGCCCCGACATTGTGGCTATCGCGGCCCCGACACTGTGGCTGTCTCGCACCCCGACATTGTGGTGCTCGCGGCCCCGACATTGTGGCTGTCTCGCACCCCGACATTGTGGTGCTCGCGGCCTCGACAATGTGGCTGTCTCGCACCCCGACATTGTGGTGCTCGCGGCCCCGACATTGTGGCTGTCTCGCACCCCGACATTGTGGTGCTCGCGGCCTCGACAATGTGGCTGTCTCGCACCCCGACATTGTGGTGCTCGCGGCCCCGACATTGTGGCTGTCTCGCACCCCGACATTGTGGTGCTCGCGGCCCCGACATTGTGGCTGTCTCGCACCCCGACATTGTGGTGCTCGAGGCCCCGACATTGTGGTGCTCGAGGCCCCGACATTGTGGCTGTCTCGCACCCCGACATTGTGGTGCTCGAGGCCCCGACATTGTGGTGCTCGAGGCCCCGACATTGTGGCTGTCTCGCACCCCGACATTGTGGTGCTCGCGGCCCCGACATTGTGGCTGTCTCGCACCCCGACATTGTGGTGCTCGCGGCCTCGACAATGTGGCTGTCTCGCACCCCGACATTGTGGTGCTCGCGGCCCCGACATTGTGGTTGTCTCGCACCCCGACATTGTGGTGCTCGCGGCCCCGACATTGTGGTTGTCTCGCACCCCGACATTGTGGTGCTCGCGGCCTCGACATTGTGGCTGTCTCGCACCCCGACATTGTGGTGCTCGAGGCCTCGACATTGTCGCTGTCTCGCATCCCGACATTGTGGTGCTCGTGGCTCGACATTAGGTTACACGTTGCCTTGGCATTGCGGCAGTCCATTTTTTTTTTGAGTTCCGACATACGGGTATGCTTTAGCCTTTTGGTTGCTCTTTATAGCTTGGGTAGTGGTTGCCAGATATTTTATTAGTTCAATAATGACTGAGATTTAGAACTCATTCATTGGTGATACAACTTGCAAATTGTTGCTTGTTTTAAAGCGATCGCAAACAAATTGCTCTTGAGATTATTACAATGGGGAGATTAAGACTTAACGGACATTATGTTCCAGGTAATGCTCTAACCGAATAGGTCCAGGGACATGGCGAATCTTCTGTAGAGGACCAATCAAGCGAAGATCGGACAAGCCGTAAAGCTGACGGGGACGTTCAGCTGTCAGGAACGGCCGTCTTAGAGGATATCAACCAAGGAGGTGGAACATCGCGTGATCACGTGACGCAATGGAGCAGCGAGTAAAAAGGACGACGTGACACTCGGTCTCTTTCATTCGTGTGCTCGGATGCGACGGATAATTATTGTTGTGCTCTTGATTTTTAAATGTTGTTATTTGATATAATTCTGTTAATGATTAAATAGTTGATAATTAGATTACAATTATCCTTTTCTCTGTTTAAAATATTAAATGAGCTTCTGATCCTTAAGAATAGTTTATCCAGAACGCCTGGGAGAATATCATTGTTCAGATATATTTCAATCGCAAATACCATTCGATTCTAGTTCCGCCTGTCTATCCTTGTGGAGATATGGTTTTCTCTAGACGTTTATTTTCATTACACTACACGTACAATTACCGTTGCCACTATAATAGTATATTTATTATTATTTTATTACATTTGCGTGTGCCAAGTATAATTTACGTGCGACAAGTAAACTTTGCGCACTCAAACAACAGTTTCCGTGCGAAAAGATTACTTGTCGCACGTCGTACGCAACAAAATGGGCAAACGGCTCATTTTCAACCGCAACAGCGTGCGCCAAGTTACTAATTTTCCCGCATGAGTAATACAAAAAAATGTAGCGATAGAATATGCACAACTGTGTTCAAAATGTATTGAATTACATTATTTTATTGAACTTGTTTCCTAATATATATTATTCAATTAGTTTATTGAATGAAACACTTTCGCAAGTAAGCGATAGTCAGATGGAAATGTAAATGCGGGAACCGAGGATGGAAAATAAATCCGAACTTCTGATATGTCAAACATACTCTTAGATCACAAAAAGAGATATTTTCACTGAGAACGCGCTCCATCAATTTATTTCCGCCTTAGCTCCATCCTTAATCTTCATTTCAGTGCAGAGTATCTCTTTCACTATAAAGATTTACATAGAATTGTTTGTCGCCTTTGGTAACCTTAAGCCGTATTTACACGGAGAGAGTTTCTCGCGGCGAGAATCGTATGCCATTATCGCATGACATAACCGCAATAGATTATTGTGTTCTGACAAACGTTTACACGATGCAACTTTTTTAAATCCTTACGATAATCGTATCTTCGAGACGAGAAACCCTCCGTGTAAACGGGGTTGACTGACTCTTAAACGAAGAAATAAATTTTGTAACAACCAGCACAAATAAAGACTTAAATAAGATTAGAAAACGAAACTGTTATTAGGACTCATCGATCTCTAGCCTCGAAACTACTTTTGGTCGGGAAGTTTATTTTTTATAGCATAGGTCCGGCAAACAGGTCACCTAATGGTAAGTGATCTAAGCCACCCATGAACATGCACAACGATCATGGATGTGTTGTCGGACCATCACAGCGGGAGGGAGGGACGGGGGGAGGAAAAAGGATGGAAAGAGGAAACGGCACTTAGTACTTAATTACTATCTCTTTTTTTATATTTGTTACGCTTGGCAAGAAGGTTGAAGATTGCAAAGCGTAGATTATCGCAAGGATTCCGCTATCAGACCAACTTTTAATTATTCCGTCTCCATCAAGGTACTTCATACTTGAAGCGTCTTCCACCCCTTTATGATAATATAAAGTCCATATTTTCCATTCGCGGAACACAAAGCGCTCTTCCAACACCATTCCGGAATATAACATCGTTTCTACGCTTACATTACTGATGCGTGTTCTACCTCGTAGTTTGAATAGTTTCACAGTACGGTGTTTTGACTGTAAGCGATTCCTTTGTGGAATCACAGCCGAATAGCTCATGTTTAGCATTTTGCTTTCTGTTTTACTGCGGTTCAGATTCTAAATAGGTAAAGGCAATTGAGCGTGCGAAATCGGCAACCGGTTAAAGACTGCAAAATCCGACTCTCATGTAATCACAAAACATAAATTTAGCGTCGCGAAATTGACTAATGTTAGTAAAAGATGTGAAGTAATATAAGTTTTATGAAGACTGACATATCAAATCAACCTATATTTTCAGCCCCACTAAATTCCACTTTGCCAATAAAATACGTTAAATAAAAAGTTCAATACAAATTTATTCAAATGATTATAGTAAAGATAACAAGTATATTACTAGGTGCAACACGAGTATAATAACTGAAATTCTAGAGTATAACTGAAAGATTTATCTATTTTCATCTAAATGGCCAGAAGCGTGGCATAGATATCCCAACACTCAGAAGCGGAACAAACATTTACACATTTCAGAGAGCACAATTGATTCCCAACAATCGCAACATCTGTCGCTTCTCAATGCACTTTATTGCAATACAGCCTTCAATAGTTGTGGTGTTTCACCATTATTTACTTATATCAGAATAGATAGCAACATATTTCTAACTTATTTGTGTTTTATTGTATATGTCCGGAAAACGATCAAACGGTATACCTGATGTTAATAATTACTGCTGCCCTTAAACGATGAGCGATTTATCGCTTAGCATCAGGCGAATGACATGCTCGTCTCGCCATTCATCGCAATAATAATAAAAAATTGCCAGCCTCACAATGTGATGGTAAAGAGAAGGCATAAGAAAGGTGGATAGGGGTAGGTAGCCTCTGGCTATCGCACTCAGTTCAGTTCTTGTTTTTTAGCTTTTGCGGTGTTGCCATACCCCAATTCTGTATCCCCAATGTTACGTAGAGGTAACCGCACTCATCAAATGAAACACGAGACGTCACGTCTTTTTGGTGAAATACGGGTAAAACTCCGATCAACAAGGTCCCTTTTTGTAGGATTGAGGTTCTTCAAGGTTGAGAACTTATTACTAAGTAGATGTACATATTATAAGACTACTAATTTTTTATTGGCTTAGTAAAATAAACACACTCTACTTAATTTTGGTAATCACGATATGATTCGCGGCAACTACATATACAAAAATTTAGACAATGATGCCTCTGTAAAGGACAGTATACCCGTATTTATTATAAAAGTTTAGCATGAAATACTGTTTTTATTGGTAAATAAATATTTATTGCAGAATGTTCTTTAATCTACGGTAGAATGGTACTGGGAATATGATAATATAATTTATATTTTCGCTCGATCGAGAATGAATCAGGAGAGATATATTTTTAAATATCCATAGCGTTTTATTTAGAAATAAAATAATCTGTATGCAAGAATGTTATTTTAATTTTAAATATACATGTTTTAGTTGATTGCAAACGACTCAGCTTATTATAATAATATTCCTACAATATATTTGGTATAAAGACAATGGGTTATAACTACAATTCGATATTTATTCTCGTTGTTATTCAAATAGTTTGTATTATCTGATAAGTGACGCAGTTGTTTACCCATTCGTGAATGTTGTCATGAATATTATGAATATAATTTGTATGTTATAGTCGAACCTATTGGGATTACGTCTGCGGAGTATATAATACATGATATTCATTACTTTTTTTGTCTCCAGGTCCGTCATATAACGCATGCGGCCGTTTGGGTAAGTACCAGACTTTGTCTATTTCGGCCGACAATCAGCAATATATCAGAGCTGCTATGTTCCGGTTAGAAGTATGGTGTAGCTATTCATTGCTGGGAATTAAGGGACTTCAGATCTAAAGTCGCGGAGGGACGAACAAAGCGCACTATAATACAGTTGTTAATAAAAAAGGTCTGAATTATGTTTAAATCTCTTCATACTAAATCAATCATTATCATCAGCACGTTGCAGTCCACTGCTGGACATAGGTCTCTTTCAAAGTACGCCACAGAGCCCGGTCCGCTGCTTCATACAGCCAGTTGCTGCCTCTGTGCAAGTCATCTGGCCATCTTCATTTTTCCTTCTAATAAATTAATATAATTTTAATACAAGCCAAACCGCGGATAACTAACTGTATATGCGTATAATTTTCTAATGTCGAATAAAATTATTTCGTTAAAGGTTGAACTAGTAACCGAAGTAAATAATTATGCTTGAATGGTAGCGCAGTACATCTTTAATATTCATTCTATATTTTATGAAATAAAATAATTCTTTTTTAACGTTCATTGTTTTATTAGACTGGCTTCACTTAATTTGTTTTAGTTAGCGTCTGTGTTATACAATACTTAATAGAAACAGAATTAGGTCTTAGTCTTGTAAAAATGTTTGAAATAATTATATTTATATTTGCGTTAGGACGCACGTCTTATAATCGTCAAAAGGCTAATACAACGTTAAATGTGCCTCACGTTGTTACTAGTAATATCAGGGGCTTCTGCTAATAGTGCTTATTGTCCCTCTGAATAAATCTAGATTTTAAAAGATTTGCTTTGGAACACGAGTTCAATAACAACCTATTGAAGATTAAGCACTTCATATAGCTATAAAAAACTCAACACTTCGATGATACCGTTCTAGTGATTTCCTTTATACACATAAGAACATACATACATACATAAACTCACGCCTTTATCCCAGAAGGGGTAGGCAGAGGCGCCACTAGGACACCCACATTTCGCCTTGTATGTTCCGTCCCATGATGTGATAGGGGGCGAGCCTATCGCCATATCGGGCACAAATTCCTAACTCCGGGCTGATAATGAATAAAAAACCCAATACCACTTTGCCCGACCCGGGATTCGAACCCGAGACCTCAGCTTTGTAGTCATACCGTAATACAAATACGCCACCGAGGCAGTCGGAATACACATAAGAATATAACTATTATACATATATTGTGGTTTCGAGTTCGGTAGTCATTCTAAGACCGAGTTGCATCATTACTGATAACTTTGGAAATGTCAAACCATACGTTTGTCGTCCTAAGTAGTTAGTCTCAAGTACGTCGTTGACATTGTCAAAGTTAAAGTTATCAAAGTTGGATGATACAACTAGGCCTAAATTCCAAGTGTGTAAACAGACATTGTATACACATTCATACTAATCAATGTGTATAGAATGTCTGTTTTTTTATATCTGGCATGAACAGTGGCTTGGTAATGACATTCTCTGTTTACGCAAAGCCAATTTAAAATTTAATTATGTCTTCAGAAAACTGATAATCGCATCGCAAACGATTATAAAAATGTCAGAAAACAGCAAAGTGGGAGTAAACAAAACATAGTTGAGTGGTAAACAAAACATAGTAAAGCATACCTAAATACATACCTAAACTCACGCCTTTATCCCCGAAGTGGTAGGCAGAGGCGCCACCAGTACACCCACATTTCACCTTGTATGTTCCGTCCCACGATGTGATAGAGGGCGAGCCTATTACCATATCGGGCACAAATTCCTGAATCCAGGCTAATAATGAATAGAAAAATCCAATATCACCTTGCCCGACCCGGGACTCGAACCCGAGACCTCAGCTTTGTAACATTACCGTAATACAACTACACCACAAAGGCAGTCTTCCTTTAGACATATAAATAGTAAAGCAGGCTTTCTTTAGACACGTGAAGCGTATTTACACGCATCACCTATTTAGATCTATGTCTGGGGAATATGTTCGGGAGATTTCCTTTAAGACTTAGTTCGTGTATAATGGTACTTAAAGTAATTAAAGGTGAGTCGACCTCATCAGCCACTCTAATCCGAATGGATGTCTCTTCTATGGAAATATTCAATGCTTACTGTTAGAATTACTATTTCAATTTATATTATTATATTCAACTATCAAAGGGTATCGGACCGATTTTGCCTTCGGTAAGCTAACCATATATAATATATTATAAAATATTCCTGTTACGTAAATGTTATCTACCCGCCAAACTCGGTTTGAAACCAAATAAAAGTTAATAATAAACTTATCTTCATTTTTTATTAGATTTTTCTCTTGAGACAGATTACTTCAGTCTTCTACGGGGCAAATAATATTGTGTGGATTATGAATGCCTGAGTTTATTTCTCAAGTCAAATAATCTGTTTGAGCAGAAGAAAACAAATCGAATAACACAATCACCATTATGTTTATTGCAATGAATAGCGAGACGAGCACGCTATTCGCCTGATGGTAAGCGATACGACCGCTCATGGATAGTAGCAAATCCAAACAACACCATGATTTACAAAGCAATAGCTGGCATTCCACTGCGTTCGCCATCCTGGGTCATAAGATGTTAAGTTTCAATACCTCCAGTAGTTACTCTCGCAACAATATTTTTCAAACTGGAACACCACAGTGCATTTACACTGCTGTTTGGCTGGTGAAATAGAATATTGGTATATTCTACCCGTATTTTGTGGCTCGGCGATACCACTCCGTTTGAAACGTATCTTTCATATTCAATATAGTATGCGTTATATGTCTGTAAGAATAAAAATGTTCTAACATCGTGAACCAAAGCTTCAATATTTGGTTTATACAGCAGGAACAATTTTGCATAACAGCCAAACTGTATACTGTAAACTGTATCTGATACCTACGACACAAGACTTAATTGATCCTAATGTGGGGTCAGGACTATGTATGTGACTGTTGAGCGTATTTATTTATTTATTAAATCATAATTATAGTGTAATAAAATAAAAAATTGTACACGCCTGGCACATCAGCGAAACAGTTGCTTTTCTTTCGTAGTCATGCAATCTTAGCGTTGACGTCATGGTCATGTTTAGGCCGATTGCTGAGCAGCTATTTTCGTGATGCGTCTCGACGTGTTTTGATGTTTGGCCGCACCGGATTCACTGATAGAGATGTACGTCGTGGATTTAATTCAGTCTGTCCAACGTGTAAGAGCACGTCAGACCTCTTTAAGATCCTCTTTTAACAAGCGATACACCTGACTTAATAAATTAATAAATAAATACACCCAACAGTCACATACATAGTCCTGACCCCACACTAAGATCGAGACTTGTGTCGTGGGTATCAGAAGCTATGAGAGACTTATCGGTCTCATGAACACCCAGACCCGAAACAAATACCTGTGAATCACACAAATATTTGTTTCAGTGCGGGGATCGAACCCGCGGCCTCTCGTTTCACAGCCGGCGTCTAACCAACTGCGCCACGGAGGCTGTCATATTATAGTAAATAATCATTGCCCCTCATAAAATCAAAACACACACGAATTGTAGAGATATAATTGCGTGGAAGGGGAAGGGAGTATTAGCGCCGTTAAAAGTTCTGCCTCCTGAAAATCTCACTCAACAAAGAAAAGTCAGATAACGGTATCATTTAGAACATGCGGGCGTAGACGGATACATTAGACTGTTAAGAAAATAAGAATAATTTATTTAGCCATCTAAAATTATAAAATAAAATTACTAGTGATTACGAGTATACCTAGATCCAGTCTGAATTGTCTAGTTTCTAGGCCCAGTCTAAATTGTGGTTATTGTTAGTATTTTTACTGAAAGATTTTTGCTGTGTTCCTATAGAGATCGCGGTGTCTTTAATTAGTGAGGACGGGGATCATTAAGATTTTGAATTGGGAGAAATCTAGCATGCCCTGACTATCGAAGATTAACAAAATCTAGGCAAGTTTACCCATAAAAATTGTAATAAAATTAGACAATGAAGCATCATTTGACGTGAGCTGTATTTTTAATTATTTATATTTAATCAACATACTATTTTTAGAAGTTATACCTAATACAGTAGAATAGAAAAATGAATCAATGTAAATAATAACTGCCTGTAGATATCCCGCTAATGGGCAAAATCATACACTTTTTTGTGAGGCATGAAAAATGATTATTATACAACATACTGCACAGAAGCATTTATTTTTTAAGTATTATGTTTACTGTTGTATTAAACATAGAATATTATTTTATATTGCTCCATTATTATAGGTTTCATTTAAGTTAATTACACACTGTCGGAGTAGGTACTAAGGATTATATAAGACGGGTATTAAGCTACGATTACACTTGATGGCTTTCGTTCCAAATGCTCGTCATTTTCGGGTCGGTAATAACATGGCTTTTACCGATTTTCGCTGTCAGAGCTTCATACATATTATTTATTACTTTATAACCAAAAATTATATGTTAAACATGTAACGAAACGGAATTATTTCTATTAACTTACTTCCAATTCCTATTTGAGGCCGGCAAAATATTATTTTTAAGAAGATATCAAAATAATATAAGGTTTTTTTACCGAACTACAGGGTAAATTACGGACGGAGGACGGATAATATTATAATATTATTATAATACACCCAACAGTCACATACATAAGTCCTGACCCCACACTAAGATCGAGTCTTGTGTCGTGGGTATCTGGAACTACGAGAGACTTTTCGGTCTCACAAACACAATATTGTATTATATTTTTGTCAGCAATTCTTTGGGATATATTTTTAAATATTAAAAAAAATGCTTTTATTATCACGAAATTAGCCGCATAGAACAAAATACATTATTATAAATGCGTAATAATAATATATTATAAAGACGCAAATATAAATATTTTTAAATATTGTTGAAATAAAACATTCTGCACCGAAATTTTACAGAAGCCTACCAATTCGAAAACGTAATACTGCTAGTCGTAACTTAACTACATCAATTGTTGATTTTAACAAAAAATAAACTGCTATTCACTAGGTTAATACGGACAGCCTCCGTGGCGCAGTAGGTTAGACGCCGGCTGTGAAACTAGCGGCCGCGGATTCGATCCCAGAACTAGGACATAATATGTTTGTGAGGCGACACAAGACTTAATTGATCTTAATATGGGCTCAGGACTATTATGTGACTGTTGGGTGTATTTATTTAATAAAAAGGACATTCATTAAACATTTTCGGCAATTCTTATTCAATCTACCGAAACAGGTCACGGTCTCATAGACTCTTATCAAACGGCTCTCTGAACCCCAAAGTGTCTGGCAAATGATGTGGAATAATCGGGCGTACAGATAACGCAAAAATCTGCCACGAAAAAATGTCCAGTGTTTTTTGGCAAAGATATGGATTTCAGGCTTTGTGACAATACACTAAAGGAATTCTATTCTCGTTTTGTATTGCGTATGGATTTGAAAAAAGGAAGATACATTTTTTTTGAGAGTTTTGTATTGGTAAAATCTTCTTTTTTTGACCATATATCGACCACGGCACACAAAAGTATACATTTTCCTTGTCCTTTTTTTATATTCATCCCGTAATTGTCTGTATGCACTACTGCGATTAGAAATCCATTCGTACTTTTAAAATAGTATCTAGTTGTGAAGATGTCAGTGTATGCAAAAGTATAAATAAATTAATTAATATGTAAAACTGTCCGCAGTAACTCATGCAAGCATTTCGCGTGCCGGAATAAGCTCATGTATTTCAGTTTTCTATTCAGCATAACTGTTTTTACGATGAAATCTCTCATCACTGAATATTCTAAAGTATGCTGTGTTACATATCGTGCATTTTATCATTGCCGGAATGCAAAATCACTTCAGTTGAATTTTAAATACATCCCATAAATCGCCAATTATAACTGCCTTTTGTTTTCAGTTTTTTT
This sequence comes from Deilephila porcellus, assembly GCA_905220455.2. Taxonomy (NCBI): domain Eukaryota; kingdom Metazoa; phylum Arthropoda; class Insecta; order Lepidoptera; family Sphingidae; genus Deilephila; species Deilephila porcellus. The sequence continues at coordinate 10,555,030 of LR999987.1, forward strand.
ATGTTTTATTGTTTTGTTTAATGGGTAACAATAATGTGTATAAATATACAATGAAATCTGGATGTCGGACCGCCCTTAGCTTAGAAATCCGTCTGTCGCTTCAGGGCGCTAGTCATTACGCCCTGAATGTGTACTTCATTTATAGTTGGGCTTATTAAGGTCCAAATGATGTTGTCTTTTTGGACCGGTCGAGTCATTTAGAGAGAAAAGTAAATTACTATTATAAAATACATGTACATATTACATTTTTCATTCTCCTGTAAACGTTAGAGGTACTTAGGGCCCAGATTTGAAATCAGCGAGTATATATACCTATATTATATTAAAAAAGTGTGTAAATGAAGATTATAAACATCAAAATATATTATTTGCTGGAATAACATAGTTCTATGGCCTTTGATATCTTACTATAACAGCAAAAGTACACCCCTCGCAGCATAAAGCTGACTCAACACATTAATATGCCGAAGAAAAGTCCTAGAACACGGTGAGCTAACACCGCGGGTGTCTCCACAATCTTATAAATAACTTGCCAGTGTTAAATGTGGTATCCTGTGCTCACCACATTTACCCGTAATAAAGCCGTTTTCAGAGTAACCGTAAACATATAGGCACAGTTTCACCACACAGCGTCACGTCACGGATGCGGTTTAATATTAACGTGTTAATAAATTGTTTATGTTACCGAGAAACGCCTTTAAAACGCCATTGCTAATGCTAAAAAGGGTTCTAGGTGGCAAAGAGACTTTTCAGAATTTAATGTAGCGGTAATAAGTCTGAATATTTAATGTAAATCTTGGTCTATATTATATAGACACATTATAATTTATATTATAAATTTTACTAGCATTTTTGTTTTTGAAATCATAACACGATGATTTAGTGTTACTAAGGGAATATCTTGCACTGTTTTTTCTTCTTTCAGACTGCCTCGGTGGCGTAGTTGTATTACGGTACGGTTACAAAGCTGAGGTCTCGGGTTCGAAACCCGGGTCGGGCAAAGTGATATTGGATTTTTCTATTCATTATCAGCCCAGAGTCATGAATTTGTGCCCGATATGGCGATAGGCTCGCCCCCTATCATATGGTGGGACGGAGCATGCAAGGCGAAATGTGGGTGTCCTAGTGGCGCCTCTGCCTACCCCTTCGGGGATAAAGGCGTGAGTTTATGTATGTATGTATGTTTTTCTTCAAAGTTACAGCTAATACAATATTATACATATTCAAATGATTTAACCTACTTTTTATCATATGCGATTGTTTATAACCAACACCATTTCTAGGCCTAAAAACATGAAACATGTCAGAATACAAATTTATTTTCTACTCGAATTACATTATCTCCGAGTCTCTGGCGTACAAAGTCAATAAACCGTAGACTTTTCTGTTTCCTCCAGAAATCTAATTATCGATATGAATACCTTCTCTCCTACATATTTCACAAACTAATTTATTTTACCAAACTAGATTCAGATTATTCAGTTGCTAAGGGTTTTTCCACATCGAATATTTTTTTATTTATCTTCTTGTCTCATATTGACATACATATTGTAATATAATAGCGAATTCTTGTTGATTGCCTAGAATTAAAAAAAAATCATTTGTTAGAAACTCAAAATGAAAGATGTAGTTTTCGAAAGGTCGCTATATACGATACTAAACAAATATTATGACATTAGACAACTTTTTACGTGACATTTTCATTAGGCACTCCTCTTATTTCGGTTACTTCCTGTAACTGTCAATCAATTTCCTGCCTGAATTACAAGTAATTTACAATGAAGCAATGCGCTTAGCAATAGATATATCCAGAAGAATATAAGTAAAAAAATACAAAACAATGTCGCTTTTTTATTTGCATTGTGTCTGAAGTCACTAATACTACCACCTGGCTTCGTTTTCGGTCGCAGTCTGGATATACACGGTATGTAAATGATACCCATAGAGAATATATTATTTACCAACTTTCAAAAAGTGAACCTTCTCAATGTGGCTATTTGTTTTTTGTTATATTTGTTACTACAGTACTTTATTTCTTATGTAGTATACGGGGTAGATACGAATATAATCAGAAGAATTTTCTTATTCCATAATACCAGTACGATTTTCCAATACTTGTCTTATTTACATTTATTTACTATGCATAAAACATTATAAATAATGGTGTTACAGAATACTTGGTGTTTGTGATTACGAACACGGGTGAGCATCATTCGATAAACCGCTAATAACAAGAAAAAAGTTTTTTAAAAATACTGCAAAGCAAATAGTAATTTGTTGAAAAAGCCCTAAATTTAGAATTAAAAAAATTAGTAATTTGTTGATGAGGTATGGTGTACGCAGTGTGTCCCGCCGTTAAGGTTAATTCAATTTATAAGCGTCCCGTTGCGTCAAAGTTGTTTATTGTGACGCTTAAAAGCCATTTACAGTGGTTTAAAATATTTACACGGCTTTTAATGGAAAACAAACTTCGGCTGAAGAAAAATGTTTTGTGGAAACGAATTTGCCGGCGAACGGTGTGTAATTTCTGCCTCCAAATCGCGATATGAATTTTTTTTTGCAGATTTATTGACTGTTTTGTCATATAGGAGAATAATGTGATCAAAATTGCTTATACATTTATACAAGTTTAAAATATAGGCTATTAGATTATAAAATTAATCGTTTTTCTTTTTTTTTTTTTAAATTGAACACGTTTTCGCCTGAGTACTTGTTTTTGATGGGTTATTCATAAATATAATAAAAACAATAGATTTAACTAATTACAGGTTTAAAACTATATGTTTTAAGTTAATATTATTGTTTAAAAACGGTATTAAGGTAAGTAAATAAGTACCTATTGTAAATCTACTTGCCCCAAATGTTTGAAAATACATCATGTTAGCGAGACAGGTAAAAATATTGTAAGGGCCTTTTCCGGTTGAGTAAAAGGGATTTGATGAATAATGGGCCCTTGGAAAATGGTTGTCCGATATGAATTGTTTCAATATCTATCTATATCAGCCCATATACGTCCCACAGCAGGGCACGGGCCTACTCTACAATCGAGAGAATCGATTGAGAGTGGTGAGGCCATATAGTCCACCTCGCTGGCCTAGTGCGGGTTGGCGGACTTACATACCGTAGAAATTCTTTAAAATCGCTAAGGTATGCAGGTTTCCTCGCGATGTTTTCCTTCAACGTTAAAGTGCGTGGAGATTGACTATCAATACACACCATAACTCCGAAAAATCAGAGGTGTGCCCTGGGATTTGATCCCGCGACCACCGTGAACATGTAGGCAGCCGCGTCTGGTCCGTTACCAACAGGCCACCACGCACCATGTGAATGAATATGAATTGTTTGTTTATAAAATATTTTGAAAGAATAATTCAGGAGGTATTAACCTCTGTCACCAATCTCACGCCTTTTTGCCAGAAGGGGTAGACGTTCTGGGAAAATGGCGTGAGTTTATATATGTATGTATAACTGACGTACTGGTAAAAGAAGGCACGACCCTCAGAAGTGAGGAGAACGACGCAAGGACGAGTAGGAATTGACATAGACATAGACCTGATTCCACGACAAGATACCAAGATCGTGCTTATCAAAAACTAAGAGAATTATTTGTAGAACCCAGATTTGATAGAAATAACTTCCGCCCACGGAAACGTTTATCTTCGTATAAAGAACCTGCGTTTCGCTTCGTAACCGATTTCTTAACCTACGCCACGGAAACGATCGAAATTGTTAGAAAACTATGTTAGCACGATGTATTTCGTAAAACTTCGCAAAGACATGTCCCTAGTTTGATCGATCGAAAAGTAACCCATAGAGGAGGCCTCATGAATAATTTTCTCGATATAAATCCTACCCATATTCGTTCCCTTTCCGCCCGATTTACTATAGCCGATTCTCGAATAGATATTGAATTACATATGATATACGCTAATATTATTTCATATTTTATTTGAAATAAAATCCTTAGTAATATTTAATGCGAAATTTTCATATGCGAATGTGTTTGTTTATTACCATTTCTCGCCTTAACCGCTAAACTGATTATAAAATAAATGTAAAATTTTGTATATACGTAGTCGGTGGTACAAAAGGACATAGGGTATCTTTTATCCAGAAAAACACTGTACCTGTACGATAGAAAGATAACTTTTAAACGATCGTTTTTTTTTTTATTGCAATGAATGGCGAGACGAGCATGCCATTCGCCTGATGGTAAGCGATACGACCGCTCATGGACAGTAGCAAAACCAATCAACACCATGAATTACAAGGCAATGCTTGGAATTCCACTGCGCTCGCCATCCTGAGACATAAGATGTTAAGTCTCAATATGTCCAGTAGTTACTCTGGCTACAATGTCCTTCAAACCGGAACACAACAGCGCATTTACACTGCTGTTTGGCGGGAGAAATAGACATTGCGGTGGTACCTACCCAGGCGGCCTCTCACATATGAGAGACCTACCACCAGTAAATAGTCCGACATAACTCGGCCTACGGTAACATGTTTAAATTGAGACATATCTGAAATACAATGCAAATATATTAAATATTCTCAGAAATAATATGTAAATCATTTTAAAAAATAGTTTAATCATGAAAAAAATTTGATTACTAATAAATAACCAAATGGTAAGCGATTCGATTTTGCTTCTTCAATGATCGAAACTGGAATGGTGTCTTCACTCGTACATCTTGTATTTATATTCCCGATTGTGGATGACTGATGGCGGATATTTTAATAAGTAGTTCTGACATCTAACATATATTCAGCCTATCGCCGTCTACTGCTGGACGTAGGCCTCCCAGAGTAAGCGCCATTCCGGTCTTGAGCACCCCTCATACATCCGCTACCCGCTGTTCTTTTCAAGTCGTCGGTCCATCGTGCAGCAGGACGTCCTACACTACATTTACCTAAGCGCGGCCTCCACTCCAATGCATAGGTAGGTATTTGCAGCATTCTGATGAAAATCTGATATCCAATAATAAATAAATGAATCATTTATTTATTATTACTCTTGGATCTATCTATTTCTACACTCTTAAAACCCTTTTAAACTTAAGTGACACTTATCCGAATCATATTCATAAAATACGACAGAAAAAAGTTAAAAGTATCGCATAATACGAAAGCTGATGATTACACAGCATTAAAAATACTTCGATACTATCCTGAACGCCTTTGGAAATTTCATCTATAAGCAAAAGAATGTAATCAATAAATAAATAAATACACCCAAAAGTCCCATACACAGTCCTGACACACTAAGATCGAGTTTCGTGTCGTGGGTATCAGAAACTACGAAAGACTTTTTCAGTCTCACAAACACCTAGATCCAAAAAAGATAGTTCCCGTGTATTTTAAGCATTGAAGCGTAGCCGCGGGCAAAAGCTGGTGTTTATATTTTGAATGTAGACATAATATAGAAAAGATAAATTCTATTTATTCTTACATCCCATATTTACCTACGATCTTAAGAAGGGATTATTGAGACAACAATGTTTATAAGATATTCATGGGCATAAGCTTTCCCAGCGTTGTAAATATTAAATCTCTAAAAATTGACGATGGCGCAGCTGGTTAAACGATGGCAGTGAAACGAGAAACTATAGGCTCGATTCCCGTGTCGAAACACATGTTTATGAGATTCGTTTTTTTTATTGCTCTCAATGGCGAGACGAGCGTGCCATTTTCCAGATGGTAAGCAATACGACCGCCTATGGACAGTAGCAAAACCAAACAACACCATGAATTACAAAGCAATGCTTAACGGTTCACGCTCGCCATCCTGAAACATAAGATGTTAAGTCTCATTATGTCGAGTAGTTACTCTGGCTACAATTTTGTTCAAACCGGAACACAAAAGTTCATTTATACTGCTGTTTGGCGGGAAAAATAGACATTGCGGTGGTACCTACCCAGGCGGCCTCTCACAGAATTCAGTTAGAAGTTTATAGTATTACATATATTATTTTGTTGTTTATAGGTACGGACACGACAAAGTGACTAATGGTAAGTTCAGTACAATCTTTATTTATTATCCAGCTGTGAGAAATAGTCATCTACGGTTCATCCATCATCAATCGTCGCTCCCATAATCTTGCACAGGGGTCTCTGACTAATATTATTCTACGCCTTTAAAATTAGTGATTAATAAATATGGAAACATGACTACGTGAGTTTGGTATGATAGTCGAAGCTGCGAAATCCTTGTCTACATTTAATGCAACTTCATTACAAGGCACTCGGTCAAATTTACTTCATATAATCATTTCCAAGTTTAATAAATCACTATGAAATTCTGGGACAAATTTCCCAAGGCTTCCCATAAATTCCTCTAGGTAACCCTTCATCAATTCTCTGTCCTGGGACAGTATGTAAAATATCTCTTCATTTCACTCTTACATAAACAAAATTATTGTTTGTTCTTTTTACGGCAAATGCCCTTTGCAAAGGGTGATGTTTTTACGAAAAATATGAGAGAGTTTTGAAGTACGGACGCATATTTACGAGCTGAGCAGTCATTCCGGTCTGATTCAAACAATAAAAGAAATCTTCATGTTGTTTTTGTCGGCGAAGTTTTACGAGTGGCTTTTTGTATGCTTTAAGTAATAACATAAATTAACGATTAGAATTGGATGGAATAAAATATATTTTTAAGGACGAATATTAATCTTGTGTTTAAGATGTTAAAAGTGTTGCGGCGTGTTTGGTCCCCGCAAGAAGACAAATATTTGTGTGATCCACAGATATTGGTTCCGGGTCTGGGTGTTTGTGAGACCGAGAAAGTCTCTCGTAGTTTCTGACACTTACGACACAAGACTCGATCTTAGTGTGGGGACTCACTAGTGCGGGGGTCAGGACTATATTATATGTATGTGACTGTTGGGTGTATTTATTTATTTAAAATAGCACGCAATAGGAATAAATTATTAATAATAGTTTCGTATAATTAACAGCAGAATTCAAGTCAGTCAGAAGAGTAAAATTAATGCATAATGTCGTACGAACTTCAAGCGATTCCGAGTATGTACGTGACTTCAGGCTGTTTCGTAACTTAATCTGTGTAACTTTGACAAGCAAAGAGTATTAACGCCTTCATAATACGAGTACTAGCCTAGATCTTGAATATAGTGTTGCAGATTAAAATTAATTGTTGAAATATTATATTTTATGGTATTTTTTATGAGTGCCTCGGTGGCGTAGTTGTACTCCGGTGTGATTGCAAAGCTGAGGTCTCCGGTTCGAATCCAGGGTTGGGTTAAGTGATATTGGATTTTCCTATTCAGTATCAGCCTGGAGTCAGGAATTTGAGCCCAATATGGCGATAGGCTCGCCCCCTATTACATCACGGGACGGAAAATACAAGGCGAAACGGTGCACCTCTGCCTACCCCTTCTTGGAAAAAGGCGTGAGATTATGTATGTATGTATTTTTTATATGTCGAAGATACATCTGTTTGTCTATTGTTCATTAAACCACAAACATGAATTATTATGAACTGGACATTATAGGCGACTTAAAAAAAATATAAGAAATATATTTGAAATATAAATAAACAGCCTTTTATCTCCAGAGGAACTAACGTAACTCCCGATGGTAAGCGATATACGATTCATCAGCTGAATAAAATTACAGCTGAATTAATACTTCCTTTCATACACCATTTTATTAATTTTCAACAACAGTGTACATACGAAACCTTCGGTAAACAAGCCCGACTCGCGTCTGGCTAATATCTGTAATTATTACCCCCCACTCCCCTTTGGCCTGTTTCTGTAATAACCTAATTTAAACTTTTACTCTCGTAGAGTTTCCTTACATTTATTACGCAGGTATGGAATGTGAATTTCCAATATTGTAATTGGCAATCAGTAAGTTTAATTTCGAAAAGTAAATATTTCTACTACCATCAGAAAAATGTTGATTCCTACCTCATTTTATATAAATTAGTTTTATAAACTAACTTATTTTGTAAATTTCGATTTTCGATGGCCATGACTTTAATTAAGCTTTAGGTTTGTAACATTATTATATATTACAAGAAAGTTTCCAATTTCTTAGTTATTCCTTATATCTGTATCTGTATCAGCCCATATACGTCCCACTGCTGGGCACGGGCCTACTCTACAATCAAGAGAATCGATTGAGAGTGGTTAGGCCATATAGTCCACCATGCTGGCCTAGGGCGGGTTGGCGGACTTACATACCGTAGAAATTCCTTAAAATCGCTACGGTATGCAGGTTTCCTCACGATGTTTTCCTTCACCGTTAAAGTGCGTGGTGATCGACTATCAATACACACATAACTCGGAAATGTCAGAGGTGTGCCCTGGGATTTGAACCCGCGACCACCGTGAACATGTAGGCAGCCGCGTTTGGTCCGTTACCAACAGGCCACCACGCACTTAACAGGCCACTACACACTTTATTCCTTATAACATTTTCCTATTCCAGCTGCTCTCGAAATTTGTCGGGAAAGTAATCGACTTGGATGAGTTCCATCTCGACATTTTCAGACCATATATCATGCTTAAGCTCTCTGAGGAGCGTATCACGCATCATTAGTAAAACGAATGAATAGGCGTCGGGAAAGAGCAATGACCTGTCATTTGTCCAGTAGTAATGTTATTGAGATAAAAACAATGAACTATAATTATTGTAAAACTGTTTTTGCAAGAGTTTTCAAGTCAAAAAAATGTTAGATTTTATATTTGAAAATATATATATCTTGGGAGGAGCCACATATCCAAGCTGACTGCCTCCGATGGTCGTCTCGTCTTCTCTAAGCCAGAGATCCTCTCAGAGGTGGAAGACTTCTATAGCCAGTTGTATGCCTCGCAATCTCCGCTACCAGAGCCTGTCCCTTCCGATCCCCGAGCTGCTTTAGTCCGACACTATTCCGACGAATTTCCCGACGTCAGCATTTATGAAATTGAGTGCGCCCTCAAACAACTAAAAAATGGAAAAGCCCCGGGCGAGGACGGAGTTACAACTGAGCTCTTAAGGGCAGGGGGAACACCTGTACTTAGGCAGCTGCAGCGTATTTTCAACTCCGTTCTCCACGAAGGGAGAACTCCAAGAGCGTGGAGCAGGAGCATGGTAGTTTTATTTTTTCAAGAAGGGGGACAAGACCCTCCTCAAGAACTACCGCCCTATATCGCTCCTGAGCCACGTCTACAAATTGTTTTCGAGGGTCGTCACAAATAGGCTGACGCGACGGTTGGACGACTTCCAACCACCGGAGCAGGCCGGTTTTCGCGGAGGATTTGGCACCATAGACCACATACACACTTTGAGGCAGATTATACAGAAGACCCAGGAGTATAATCAGCCTCTGTGTCTCGTTTTCGTGGACTATGAGAAGGCCTTTGACTCCGTCGAGACCTGGTCTGTTCTGGACTCCCTGCAGAGGTGCCAGGTTGACTTTCGATACATCGAGGTGCTGCGAAGCGTGTATGAAGCTGCAACGATGTCCGTCCAAGTACAGAATAGTCAAACAAGACCGATTTCATTGCATCGAGGAGTACGACAGGGGGATGTGATATCCCCGAAACTGTTTACAAATGCATTGGAAGACGTTTTCAAGACTTTAAACTGGAACGGGCGAGGCATCAATATAAACGGCGAATACATCTCGCACTTAAGGTTTGCCGATGATATCGTAGTCATAGCAGAATCGCTGCAGGAAGTTCAAGAAATGCTGCACAGCTTAAATGAAGCCTCCAAACGAATTGGTCTCCGGATGAACCTAGACAAGACGAAGGTCATGTTTAATGACCTCGTCGCTCCGGGACCGGTTATCATCGATGGCACGCTTCTCGAAGTTGTCAAGGAGTATATCTATCTCGGGCAATTAATGCAATTGGGTAGACACAACTTCGAAAAGGAAGCCGACAGGAGGATTCAGTTGGGCTGGGCAGCGTTTAGGAAGTTGTACCACATATTTTCGTCGGATATACCACAGAGCCTGAAGACAAAAGTGTTTAACCAGTGCGTCCTCCCTGTAATGACGTACGGAGCCGAGACGTGGACACTGACTGTGGGGCTAATCCATAAGCTTAAAGTCGCTCAACGTGCTATGGAAAGAGCTATGCTCGGAGTTTCTCTGAAGGACAAAATTCGGAACGAGGAGATCCGCCAGAGAACCATGGTGACCGACATAGCTCTGAAAGTTAGTATGTTGAAGTGGCAATGGGCTGGCCACATATGTCGCAGAACGGATAACCGCTGGAGTAAGCGTGTTCTGGAGTGGAGACCGCGTCTTGGAAAACGTAGCGTGGGACGTCCTTTGGCCAGATGGCGGGACGACTTGCATAAAAGGGCCGGCAGCGACTGGATGCGTAAAGCAGCAGACCGGGCTCTGTGGCGTACCTTGGGAGAGGCCTATGTCCAGCAGTGGACTGCAACGGGCTGATGATGATGATGATGATGATGATATATCTGCAGCACGATATGGAGTCATACTGGGTGATATTGGCATATTAGCATTACTTTAAGCAACTTGTTTCTCATCACCACGTTTTTTTGACAAAATGCTTGTTTGTTTTTGTTTTCAAGGCTTTTGATCACCGTTGATATAATAGATGTGATTGAAATCGCGTTTTTTGACAAAAAAATCGGTCGCATATTTTAATATTTGTTATTGCAATTTTCTTGGCCTTATGAAAAAGATGCAAGTTAAATTAATGCTATTCTTTCAATATCACGCAGTATATTGGTAACACATCATTCTTGACTTCTTTAAGCGAAGCATTGAAGGAATGAGATAACTCGCACAAGCGACGTGATAATGACCGTTCGATACTCTATCTTAACAGCACTAAACCGCCAAATACAATATTTTTCCGAACCAGTAAATAAAAAATTACAAAAGTATATGTACACTCAAAACGTAAAAGCCTTGTAATTTACCTTGTCAGATACTAATGGGAAAATAAGTTCCTGCCATGATCAATTAACTTGTCATATCGAAGTCGTGTCTTAACAAATACTATTAACCTTTACCTTGGCGTTCAAATGATAGTTGCTACCCAAAACCGTAATAGAGCAAAACTTTCCAAGTGGTTCTATTGTCTCATCTAATATTGCTCAAGATAGAAACGGTACGGTCAGCCAGTCTTTATAACATTGTATGCAAAATGAAAAGACTGAAGTTCCACAATAGTTCAAGTTCTCGTATTGCTGCTTGAAGAATTTATTAATTAAGTCTCTATTTCTACATCTTTTCCGTCCAAGTTCGGTTTATTGTAGAAAGTTTCTCTGGTTCAATTTAAGGTGGAATACTTTATACGGATACCTATTGATACTAGAACAGATACCTTAAAGTATCGCCTTAGTAACTTCCTTACTCAGCCGTAGGTAAAGATTCTGGACTCATTTAAAGTTGTTTGTCAATCGAAGTTGCTATCTATATCAGCCCATATACGTCCCACTGCAGGGCACGGGCCTACTCTACAATCGAGAGAATCGATTGAGAGTGGTTAGGCCATATAGTCCACCACGCTGGCCTAGTTGCTAATGGAGTATTAATTAATTTAAATAGATATATTTCTTAAACCTATATTGAAGAGTCGTTTACGTAATTATTAAAGCTTTCTCAGTGACAATATTTAGCTTTAGTTTTATCAATAGAAATTTTAAACTGATGAAAGAATAATCATCGCATAGACTGCGTAGAAAAATGACAGGCTGATGACGGACAGCATCGTTTTCGGAGGGAAGGCCTTAATTCAGTTCTGCACTTCCCGTGGCTGATAAAAATTGATATGATTTTTTAAATAAATTCAATTTTAAACTTTTTATATTTCTCTACGAAGACCCTCCGTCGATCCATGATTCTAATTTATCCCCAAGTTTCCTTCTCGAACAACTCGTTCCGGCTTAAACTTTCTCGATAAAAATGCAGCGTGCAACCTCAACGGTACTTTAGAATTTTTCCTGTTCGTGTGTAAAACTCAAGGACTTGTGGTTTCTTCCCAATGCTTGCTTGCAATCGACAAATTGTAGGGCTTTTGAATGGCGCTCGTATTAATATTTCTACACTTACAACCTTGAAAGGAGTTTTGATAAATCCTTGGATATTTACAATCGATACTATTTCTTGTGCACCTAGTCAGTCGTGATCAATAAACGGATTCCGAAAAATTATTTCGAAATTTTGGTAACACTAGTATCCATGGGAAGTTTTAAATGAAACTGTTAATTGCCCAATATTTTTTTTTTCTTCAGTTGACGTACAAACAAAATATTTAAGAACATTAATTATGACATGATATCAAACTCTATTGAAGCATATTATATCGAAAAAACGAATACTTTTTTATTACAAATACTGTAGAGAATGCTGGCGAGATTATACAAACTGTTATTGCATCAATATAAATCATGATCTGAATCCCGGATAGCAATAGAATTAGATCCAACCGCTTCCTTTCAATTAATGCCGATTTTACGATAAACACACAGCCGACCGCATTAGTAGTTCAGCCGAGTCTATTCCATAATGTTTTAAGGGCAATAAGGAATGATTTGCAACGTCGTAAAAACAGGGTATTCGTTAAAAACAATTTGTTAGCCGGTACATTTTACATCTGCTACATTAAGCGCCGATCGAAAAGACCGATCAAAGTTGTTTTAACAAGCAAAATAAACGTAAAAATCTCCTTTGTTGTTAATATTATTTAATTTTTATGATGTAATATATACTGGCAGCGTATCAATTTTATAATGTACTAAAACTTTTGAAGTCTGTTATATTAGTTTAACAGTTTCAGGTGAGTTTCGTTTAATACTTTGTTTATTATTCGTTTGGTGTGTATAACCTTTTCTTATATTTAGAATCTGTTATTCCACAACTTCATAATTCAATTCATAATACGGCTTGCTTTTGTTTTGCTGGAGGCCCGATATTCTTACAATGTATCTCCCTTATCTTTTCGATCCAGCATCCAAATTTGCATTTGTATAAGCCCCTGGTATTCTCCTGACAATTCTGAATGTGTTATTTACCTAGTGAACCGATAGTTTCATTGCCACAATATTCCCCAACAAATGAAAAGTTCAGCACCGTTATTTTGATGATATTATAACAACTGGGTCTTATATTTATTTTTCTTCTCACTGTTCACATTTTAAACTGTAACACATATTGTGTTTGGCGCATAATTTTTAAACGTCATGAAAGTACTAAACATAAATATATTTTCAGTCACATCACCTAGTACCATCATATTATGTTTATAATTGAAAATACCCGAAGTGAAGTTATAAAATTGAGTTTTGAACAGCGCACACATCCGAAACGTATATTGAACTTAATATTAACAAAACAATTGAAAACAAACAAGTCAAATGGAGAGTTTTAATTTGCCTTCCCTAAAAGCGAATGTATGTACGTTTCAAATTTAAATGAAATTCAAAGGACATTGAGGCTAGCCTGTACATGTTGCCAGACCGCGCGTCTGTCGACAACCAGATGAAAAACGCTTTGAACTTTTGTATAATTCATTACATAGCCAACAACCTTTGCCCTTCCGTATATATGCACATGTACTTTGGCTCAATTTATACAATTAATTAATGTGGCAGGCTATTTAACATAACATAAACTCACGCCTTTTTTCCCAGAAGATAGGCAAAGTTGCTAGCAGGACACGTTTCGCTTTGTGTGCTCCGTCCCACGATGTGATAGGAGACGAGCCTGTCGCCATATTATCAATAAACATATAATTCTGAAAAATCAGAGGTGTGCCCTGGGATTTGAACCTGTGACCACCGTGAACATCAATACAATATTCTTAAAATTCTCCAATTGTGTTTGTTATATAAAATTAAGGATATTTTAAATATATTAATTATAATCATCGTTTCAATATTCCTAGAATTTCAACGTTTTCCTAAGAAAATATTGTTTTTTATCATTCCAAATTCTGAATGTAAACACTCATAAAATGAAATGTAGATTCAATAATGTTATCTACAGCGCTTCAGAAATAACATGTGTATGAAATAAATAATTCGCAACAACTTAAAGCAAATGAAATACTGGCCGCATAAAATAAACATTTGTTAATATTATACTCGAGAATATTATGTTGGTGTTATACTCGTACCTTAAAAACCATACATATTTTTTTTAAATAAATACAATGTTGACCTCTCATTGACATTCAAGACTAACGTAAATTACGAGAGTTCTATATCGCGACACCCAGACGCGAAACAAAGATTTGTCGGTCACAAAATAATTTGTCTCAGTATCGAACTTATGGTCTCTCATTTATCAGCTTCTAAAGGCGCTGTACATAGTAAAAATAGGCTTAAAACGGTTTTTAATACAAATATTGTGTACATTTTAAAGCAACGAAAAAATATTTGTTAATCTTGATCATATTTTTGAGTGGACCAACTGTAACTGTATTCTTCATTTACGAGTAAAATCAATAAAATCTTGATAAAATTAATAACAGTGAAGTAATATATAGTAATAAGGAGAACTGTTGTTTGTATTAATCGAATAAAACATTCCGTCATCGCGGCGCGGCCATATTTTTTTCTTGTTTCATTATTTACTATTCACCGCAGCTTATGTACCATTCTTATTTTATGGGTTACATTTAATTACTGTCATACTTTAGATGTACAATAAAGACTATAAATAAATAAGTCTCGGAGGCCGGATTAAAGCGACAAATCAACTAAAACCTCAAAATAAATTCTTTGCCGACATAAAAATATTTTTGACGACACCTGAAACCTACGTTTACACGCTTCATCGGTCCCGGGTTCTATAGTAAACCTAATGTATAAAGTTTGCTTCATAAAATAGTTTCATACCGTTTCCTCGATATAATCGGTTTCCTGTAGTAAAACATGCTTGGTTAGCCCGCAATTTCATTTCTGTTGGTTCGTTGGATGTACACGGCTGAATTTAGAAATGCAATAGAGAAGTAATGTACATACATACATAAATAAACTCACGCCTTTATCCCAGAAGGGGTAGGCAGAGGCGCACCAGGACACCCACATTTCGCCTTGTGTGTCCCGTCCCATGATGTGATAGGGGGCGAGCCTATCGCCATATCGGGCACAAATTCCTAACTCCGGGCTGATAATGAATAGAAAAACCTAATATCACTTTGCCCGACCCGGGATTCGAACCCGAGACCTCAGCTTTGTAGTCGTACCGTAGTACAACTAGCCGAGGCAATGAAGAGAGATGAGAAGTAATGTAGTAATCAAAAATTATTTAGAGAAATTGACAAAATTCTAAAATAATATTATTTTAGTATAAGTTTGATATGCCACGCTACACTCAATAATTGCTGACGAACATCCATAACAAATGCCTATTCCTATAGAATATACATAATATTTAATAATATTCGAAGCTGCAATTAGCAAACATAATAAAATTTCCAGATTATTTATTACAGAAATATAAAACTTGAATACGGCACGATTATATTTCACGTTCAGTTTGCACTCGAACGTATTTTCATGCAAATGCATTCTATCATCAATTATACGTTGATTTCTAGAGCTTTATATTCAATTATTTATCCGCCAAAGGTTAATGCGCGTAATATTTTAATCCGCTTTATTTCAATTAGGTATTATATTAATTATAATTAGGTATTATCATTAATATAATACCTAATTAAAATAACTGCCTCGGTGGCGTAGTTGTACTACGGTACGACTACAAAGCTGAGGTCTCGGGTTCGAATCCCGGGTCGAGCAAAGTGATATTGGATTTTTCTATTCATTATCAGCCCAGAGTCAGAAATTTGTGCCCGATATAGCGATAGGCTCGCCCCCTATCACGTCATGGGGCGGAACATACAAGGCGAAATGTGGGTGTCCTGGTGGCCAACTCTGCCTACCCCTTCTGGGAAAAATAGCGTTAGTTTATGTATATAAACATATACATATGCATTATAAACTTAATTAACTAATAATAAATCAAATATACAAAACTAAATAAATACACCCAACAGTCACATAACTAACATGTGGTTCTCACAAACATTTATTTTGGTGCGGGAATCGAACTCGCGGCCTCTCGTGTCACAGCTGGCGTCTAACCAACTGCGCCACGGAGGCTGTCAAAATGATAAAAAGTATCCAATAAGCAACCGGCAATGGTAAAATAATATTTCCGCCTCTTGACAGATGAGCTCGGTGGAGCCACGACACTTTTGATGATAATTGATAGCTGTTTACTTTGAGACACAAGCTCCGGGATAATGGACGTCTAATCTACTTGCAAGTATATCAATCTTTGGAATAAATAAGTATTTGCTCTTTATATTTTCCGTTGATATCGGGTGTCGATGAGTGAATTTTCTTATTGTTTACGGGTTTCTATTATCTGTACCTACTATGTTTTTGTAAGATTTGAGATGAATATAATGTATTCGTCATCGTCGACAACATTTTGAACCTTTTAATAATAGTTTTTACTTACGAATACCTAAGCTGCGGGCTTCTACCAATAGATCGCTTTGAAAATCCTTAGACCTATTTTCAGGTTTGGACTGAAAACTAAAAATAATAATGTCGAAAATATCTATGGTTGCGAAAGTAAAATATTGATATCAAATCGATCAATACTCCAGATATTTTGACGTACCAGTATAAACAGAAAGTTTCAAAATTGCTTACAAAACGATAAAAATAATCTAAACTAATACTAAATCACTATATTTAAGTCAAATCCACCGAGACCTGCATGCTACGTAAATTGAAAGGTCAACTTCTAAACGAGGGTTTCCGCCATTAATACCGCTCGTAGCTACAGTTGGCGCCCAAAATAACCCCGTATAGTGGAACAAATTGGAGAATAAAAAGTGGTTTAGCAATTAGAAGGAACTGTTTTACTGTGTCATTAAAAGGTTTTATGTTACGTATAATACCTTTGAAAGGATGAAATCGGAAATAATTTAAGCCGCTTGAAATCGCGGAATAGATTAATAAAATGTTTGTTTAAAATCAGTAATCATGTCAATTTCAAATCAGTGGAACATAAAAAATAGAGCATAAAATATGGAAATCTGTGACTTATTACTATTCCTATGGGATACTGGGAATGTGCGTGAAATATTTAGTGCAAGTTTTTACGATTAACTAACAAAATATTGAATCTTGTATTTTCAAATTACCCAAGTGATGTTAAAGAAGCTCTGAAATATTGTGGTACAAATTTACCTGGAAATATATAATAATGTTCTTAGTGATTAATTTCTTTACAAGAAGATAAGGAAGTGTGTGCCCTAGGGACTTTCCGAGCTTCGGTGTTCGGTATCTTATCAGATAGAGCGCCATGCGTTTTTTTTTACTTTTACGGCTCACGATACACGTAATTTAAGCCTTCTATCGATCTTGTTTTACAAGTTTTGCAATGCTAAGTATTTTTGGAATATTTTATACGTAGATAAATAAGAACTTTGATATATTAAAATGACCTTCGAATCTTAAATTTATCTAGACCCAAGTGAGCGTCGAACATGGTCGTATCACTCATAATTCGAAACCGCCAACTTGTTAATCGAAACTTGCTTATATATTATATAAATCCAATAACACAAATTCGAGAAATTAAAAACTCAAATTACATTGATGAGGCCAACCTTCAGCACTGAAGAGGCACTCCAAGAAGAAGAAGAAGAAGGCGTTTTGCGTGCAGTTTCACTACGGCAGATCTAAGATCATCTAAGGTTTGAAACATAAAACCGGTTATGAAACTAATGTATTGCTATAGATTTTAGTAAGTTAGAGACTCTTGGGGTTCCCATAGACAAACTGCGCAAGCAGTTTTGTGGGGCTATGGAAATTTACATGTAAAATTTAATGTCGTACTAATAAATTAAAAAAAAATATTCTATTTGTAAAATGATAATATAGTATTCGTTTTTAAATAAACAGGCAAGTTTATGGTTGCAAAACATCTATGCAAAACTTACCTCGTCGGGGCGCTATTCCAATAGTACTTTGCAGAACAAATGTTTCTGTGAGTCTTATAGCTAAGTTGAAAACGCGAATTTCCGCTACACCTGCGCTGTATTTACGTTGTTTTAAATCTACAAGTAATAACAGTTTGTAAAATTCCGTAACCCCACTGCGCAGTACTAACTTGACTAAAAATATATGACCGGTAGTATTGGATACCCGAATTTTTAAATCCTCATAACCTACGTCAAAGGGAATGCAAATGAGCCAAATACATTTATGTATTTCGCGAAACCTAGCTGGCTCTTTTTATTATAACTGTCCTAATTTTATATATACGGCTGTTAATTTAAAATATACAAATATGTTACAACTTACAGAATTGACTTCCGGTCTACGAATTAAACTTAGGGGCTTCAGAGTCGATGTAACCTGCCACTAGATCAATGATGTTATATTTACTTATCGAATATACTCCATTAGCTCAAAGTGCCGCTTACATTTATTTAGTTACTAGATTCTGCCCGCAAACTTCGTCTGCGTGATTAACTTTATTTGAAATTAATTTTATTTGGAATTTCCCATCCCGCCACGTCCCGTTATATCCCACCCGTCCCGTCTTATTTTCACTCAAGGCATGCGATCCAGTCCCATCCAATCCCTTTGAGTATAAAAAAGTAACAAATATATCGGAATTTCTTCTTCATCCATCCATTCCACGGGAACACTAATCTTTTAGGGATAAAAAGTAGCCTAAGTGTTAACCCAGGGTGTCAGCTACCTCCATACCAATTTTCATCAAAATCCGGCTAGCCGTTTCTGAGTTCATCGCGCACAACCGCACAGACAAACAGACACACCGACAAACAGACAAAAATTCTATACACTACATTAATACAGACCCCCTATATTAGAATTTCTCATTTATCTTTCATGTATAGACATGGATCGGTTGCAAATACATGATATGTATAGATGACTGATATAAGCTTTATATTACCGAGACCCGGATATTACTCTCTGAATGTAAACAGTTAAATTATTGCCAATATTTGCCAGTTGTGTAAATTTTGACGTTATTACAACTGTCCGGTTGGCCGCTTATTTGATACTAGCGGTCTGGCCCGACTTCGCCTGGATGCGAGTGTAGTCGAATCAACGACTTTTACAGTCCAGACCACATCAGCAACAAACTATGTATTTCTGATATCATCTGTTTTATTTATATTTAAACTTAAATTGACTTGAAAAGAAACTCAATGTGACCTCCATCCTCTATGCTGCTTTCCATGTCCCGTCCCGTTATATCCCGTCCTGTAGTGCAAAAATTTACAGATGTTTGGCCTTGACAGCCTCCGTGGCGCAGCTGGTTCAACGCCGCCTGTGAAACGAAAGGCCGAGGGTTCGATTCCCGCAGCGAAACAAATATTTGTGTGAAACACAGGTATTTATTTCGGGTCTAGGTGTTTGTAAGACCGAAAAGTCTCTCGTAATTCTGATACCCACGACACAAGACTCGATCTTAGTGTGGGGTCAGGGCTATGTATGTGACTGTTGGGTGTATTTATTTACTTATTAGTTTAATGGCAACGTATATACTTCGCAAGGCTTCGGTTTCGATACCCAGGTTGGACGATTCACTTTTTTTAAGCTTTTGTATAAGAAAATGAAGTGTACACAGTACTCATCACTTAAATGTATTTTTCTTCTAAATTAATATATGATATAATGTATGTATTATAGTTTATGTAGTATATTATTATATTGATATTTTATGTATTATATTTAAGTTTATTAAAAAAAAATTGCTTCCTCCTCACTGTTACATTTCGTATTCTTTTTACTGTTTTTCCCTGTGTTTTGACCACCCATTTCTTCCGTGCTTCCGTTCATTCCAATCCATCTTAAGGTTGTCTGGAAGAAATCGCCGACAGCGCTAAGACCGCCGATTGTTACACATATTTATGCGCTATATGTTTTTGTTCTTTATAATTTGTTTGGTGTACATTAAATTATTTATAAATAAATAATTAAATAACTTACCCAGTCGCCGTATAATTTCTGAAAAGCTTTTTCCCAATCATAATCGGTGTTCAACATGTTGCGACAACCCTACAGAAATGTAGAACATGGACAGAAAAATGGAAACACGAAAAATAAATCAGTAGGAATCGATCCGTAAAGAACAACTTTAAATCAGGCGCTCCCAATGGTATGGTTTGCATCTTCAATTAATCCGAAATTCAAACAGTTTGGGAGTATCTCCAACTCCCAAAATTAATTTAAATTTTCTATGAAACCAGCGTCTGTGTGTTCGGGGAATTACTTCACACCTCAACGACGCTAATCGGCGTTTTCGGCATCTATCATTTTACACCTGCTTTAATTAAATTCTTTAGGAAATATGAGATAATTATTTATAGAAAATGCGTGGGTACCTGTAAACATAGTTGAGGTACTGAATCAAATGTTGTTCTAGTTTGTCAACCTTCAATATTACACTACGCAACAATTGATTGTTCGTGCGGCTGTAAATCTAGAACTATTTAAATATGTTGTGATTTTTCCTATAAAAATTCTTTATTAAACCAGATTTTAGTGTACATAATATTATGGGTGCTCCAGATACCATAAAAAACATCCGTATGTTGGTCTATTTGGAAATAAAACATTACAAACAGCGTATTAAGAGGTAATAGAGGAAAAACAGTTAAAATAGACACTCGCGCTAAGGTGACAGTGTTCTTGTGTTGCGGAAGATAATTAAAAGCTACATCAAATAGAGAATGCCTAATTTCGCGACATCGTTGAGCTCAAAGGCGATGACAAGGTAAGTATGAAATAAGCTTTAAAAAAGTGCGCGATAACGGTATTGGTATTCGTAACGGTCTAGACGCGGCTGCCAACATGTTCACGATGGTCGCGGGTTGAAATCCCAGGACAAACCTCTGACTGGGATCAGGGAAACCCTAGCGATTTATAATATTTTCTATGGTATATAAATTCCGCCTGGCACTAGGCCAGCGTTGCGGGCTCTAATAGGGCCAAACCCCTCGAACTGTAAATACATTTTGTAAAGCGTGTAACAATAACTATTCCACTATAAACCAACTTCCCCACTACGGCTGTAAAATTAAATAAAAGTGTTTTATTTTTTTCTATCACACTTTCCTAATTCGGTTGGACTACTTTATACCTTCGAAAATAAGGAAAATTCTGCGTTAAAATTTGCTTAAAAATAACCTGTGCTTGACTGATAAGTAAGTCGGTGTTCCTTGGATATAAAAACACCTATAATTTGATTTTGTAGTCAGCTATCGCATAAAAACATTCTTAAAGGCCAAAAAAGGATTTCGACATACCAAACTAGGTGTTTACCACCCAATCTGTATCTGTATCAGCCCATATACGTCCCACTGCTGGGCACGGGCCTACTCTACAATCGAGAGAATCGATTGAGAGTGGTTAGGGCATATAGTCCACCACGTTGGCCTAGTGCGGGTTGGCGGACTTACATACCGTAGAAATGGTGAGAAAAGTGTAGTATCTGTTCTCACCACCCAATCACAATATTTATTTGTCGCTTTTTTGACAATTTTTTTTTTTGCAGCATTATATCTGTCACCATTAAAACTACCACCTAGCTTCGTTTTCTTGATATACCCTATATAATTGGTATTGAATTTTCAAGCAACGCCGAATTAACTATGCTAGTATTATCACTATAACAAAACACTTGTCCAATAAAATTGGGTGTAACAAGAACCCTCGCAGGCCGTCGGACCTTTAAGTTTATGGGTTCGTTAATGTTTCAACATTTTACTCCTTTTATTGGCCTGTTTGATCGTTTAGAATTTCAGATACTTTTAGTAAGTATTATTTTTATTATTATTGAGCAAATACAGAGACCCAACGAGAAATGACGGTTTCGCTGTCGTCTTTCGTTCGATGAGTAAGATTACCGGCCCAATGCCCCTTTTTCTGACCCTTCCCCTTATATTTTAAGAGGACAGCAACGCGTTTACGATCCTAGTGATACATATGTTTATAAGCGTTTCTAAGTAAGAAGAAGAATCGTTTACCATCAGGTGAGCCATTTGCTCATTTTCCGAAACTGTGTAATAATAAACTGCAAGCTGCCTCAGTGGCGTAGGTGTACTACGGTACGGTTACAAAGCTGCGGTCTCGGGTTCGAATCCCAGGTCGGGCAAAGTGATATTGGATTTTCTATTCATTGTCGGTCCTGAGTCAGAAATTAGTGCCCGATATGGCGATTGACTGGAAGTGGGACGGAACATACAAGGCGAAATGTGGATGCCCTGGAGGCACCTCTGCCTACCCCTTCTGTGAGAAAGGCGTGAATTTGTATATGTATAAATGTAATTTAAAAAATATACTTCTCTCGACAACCAACACAATTTTAACCACCTTAATGTCATTAACCCTTCTTAAAAGAATCGTGTTGTAACAAACTCTTGAAAGGCTTTACAGCAAAATGCCAGGGTTATTAACTCAACCTTCTAACGGGAAATGGCGGAACAAAGAAGGGACTAATTGATCCATAAATTATCGCTTGGATTTAATTCCTTGATCCGTAGTATTGAATGCCGGTACCGAGTAGCATACGTAATTGAGTTGGTTCGATGTACTACGCCAGAGGTAATTGCATTGCCTGTGATTCCCGTTCGAGTTGAACTGACGTTTCTGATTTCTCTTATTGTCGTATGCAGTCCTGGTACCTAACTGGCTTAATTTCACGTGGAAAATGAGGATGAAATAAAGTAGGAATATTGTAGTCAAATCGAATTATAGTCTTTACTGTTCTGTATCAGTCCAAATCTCGGTGCGGGGATCGAACCCGCGGTCTCACGATTTACAGCCGGCGTCTAACCAACTGCGCCACAGAACCAATAACCTAGTATGAAATCAATCAAACCCAAGATATTAGGGTTCACGCTTCCACTACACAATGGAACAGCAATTAACTATTATATTGATATATAAATCTAGATTTCAATATGTGAAAACAATATTCCTCGAGTATAAAACTCACGCACGGAATGCAAGTAACGAACGCAATATGAAAATATGTTGTTAGTATGCAAATAGACCAATCACGCATCCAACGCCATCGGAATAATAAATACACCTAACAGTCACATATATAGTCCTGACCCCACACTAAGATCGAATCTTGTGTTGTGGGTATCAGAAACTACGAGAGACTTTTCGGTCTCACAACCACCCAGACCCGAAACAAATACCTGTGGATCACACAAATATTTGTTTCGGTGCGGGGATCAAACCCGCGGCTCACGCTTCACAGGCGGCGTCTAACCAACTGCGTCACGGAGGAATTTTTCAAACAAACCAGGTGTAGTACGGAACCGGAATTTCGCCATATGCGATGCTCGCCATCATTTTAGAGACCATAACACCGCTTTGGCAGCGTCATCACCTTCTTCTATCATCTGACGAAGATTTTCAATACACAACAACCCAAGTCCGGGCTAGCACAGACCCGAGGGATTTAATTTTTACCACACGATGTGATAGGGGACGAGCCTATCGCCATATCGAGCACTTTCTGAATCCAAGCAGAAAAATCCAATATGACTGTCCGACCCGGGATTCGAACCCGAGGCAGCATTGTAATCGTACCGTAGTACGACTGCGCCACCGAGGCAGTCGATGCGTCATAAAATTTGGATACCTATAAATCAGTTTAACTTACGGTCACAGGTTCACGTGTAATGAATTCGATATGACGTCGCCCTTTATCGTCTAAGGTGTGACGTCATCAAAATGTGTTGATGGATAAAGATATCACCTATATTGTTGGTATTTTTTTCAATCGGATGTATTAGGCGCATTTAAAAAATCCTTATAACTCAGAGAAAAAAGTTTGAAGCACAGAATTACTTACATACATTCATCGACCCGATGCTTTCGGTTTAGAAATTAATACTTATAGTTGTCGTTTTCATTTAAAAGTAAATACCATGTAGAATACAGGCTACAGTAAAAATTACGTAGTCAAAGTAGTAAATTAAAATAGTTGGTATTTTACAATATCAAAATACCATATATGATATCAAAATACTATAATAATAAAAAAATACAGCAATTGGAATAATTGCAGTTATCTCAACAAACATCGTGCCGTTAGAAAATTATATACCTGTGCCCACCAATACAAGTGTCTACAGCTTGATGTATATCTACTGTCGAATATACAAACTTGAAATAAAAATAATGTAATAAAAGTAACAAAAATAATCTTATTCTCCTACGGTACGCTCCCTTTATAAATAATAATATTTCATTTCAATTTAATATTCTCTTTACTGTTTTTGAGATCATATAGAATCCATTAACTCGGTAATAAACTCGAAAAATTCTAATAAAATGCGATTATATTACACCAACACGCCCCGCCAAGTAATTAAAGGCATAATCTTCACATTGTCGTGTCAAACCCACGTTATTTTCAGTCCTAATTGGTTACGGAAAACTTTATTGAACCTCTGTTTAATTAAAAAGACGCACAAAAACAGGCTTGAAAACAAAGCACTGAATAAAATTTGTAATAAATTGTGATAATTTTCAAGGCCTATTGCTCTCAAAGCGTGTAGGCTACATTGTGACTCGTAGCGTTTTATGTAGTCTGTAGCGTCCATGTATAGAACACTCGTAGGCGCTACAGTCGAACACTGGCGACCGCGAGCGGCGGCCGACTGAGAACCTATACCGACGCGCTCGAAGTTCCCGCGACGACTGCGTTCCATTTTCAAACTACATTTTTTTTTAAAGTGTTTTTTTTTTCTCGTGTGCTGTTGACATTAAAAAGGTTTTTTTATTTTTCTTAACGAAAATGATTAAGCCGAATGTAAGATAGTTTAAAACTTTTTGAAACTCAGTGCTTTCCGTCTTCAAGTTTATTAAACTGTGAAAGTGTTACCCAGAGAGTGATTTGAAACTTTGCTAAGTACAAGTAAGTGCCTATTAAAAAGTTTGCGGTACATCTAATTATTCTGTGAGCAAAATCATGTTAAATCATAAGCGAAGGTTAGTGTAACTCAAACATTACTAAGTTTATAGGATTATTTTAAAAACTTTTTAAGTATCTGCTATATCTTTTTAAACCACAAGGAAAAGTACAAAATTTTTAAGCGTTTTTACTACATTTTTCTTTTTGGTTTCATGATTGTATGAGTTTTGTCCATTAATTACTCATCCATCTTTAATTATTTTAAGGGAATAAATATACTGCGATAAAAAAAATTTTTTCTTTTTCATAATACAATCAATATATTATTATTGAAAAAGTCATCACTTTTTTTTGTGGTAAATATCGGAATATCTGTTATTTGACAAAATTCTCTGAACCGAATTACTACAATTTTGCGTAATTACTATTTTTCTGTACAAATAATTAATTAATTCATGAAAAAAATAGTTATCCCGTTTTTATTCACATGATCTTTAACAATATTGGAGTGTTTTACGCAGTCTCTATATTTTATATGAAAATATAATTGAATTTACCAAAAATAAAGGGATTGTCATAGATGTGAAATACAAAGACATCGAGTGACAATTATTGTTTTAGCTTATTTCACCCTAGTTTTTTTTAAATAACATGTCTTTATATCTTGTTGAAATAAACTGCTTTATATGTATTCCGTTTTATTATTTGAATAAAACATAGCAGCTTATAACACGTATTTATGACAATAATTCTAAATTGTATTCATATTTTAAATATATTGAATAAGAATTATAAGCAAAGTATTAATAAACTCTGATTTTGAACTTGCAACTGTTGCAATGATCACTGTAATGGTTTCTTAGATTTTCGCGAATGTTACACATTGAAGCAAAACTATTTTTACGGATTTTATCGCGATTTGGTTTAATTTTTAAATTTTTTAACTTCCCGACGTTTCGACTGCTTTTCAGCTTTCGTGGTCACGGGGCGGACTCCCCGCCGCCCCGTTTAGTTTTATTTCAATAATCACTGTATTGCAAACTGGTTTTGAAATGAGCAATACTAGAGTTTCTTGCCAGTTCTTGTCTAGTGAAAACCGCTTTCCGAACCGGGTGGTAAAATAAAAGAAATACTGAAACTAAATGTTGTTGAATATTTTAATGAATTAAATATGTTTTTTAATTAATTTAGAGCTTTGCTTGTCGTCAAAGCTACTATACAAATGTGTTGACTCGCCCGCGGCTCTACTGACTAACACAGAAAACTGATGTGAAATAACAGATTTACGCCCAAATACTCAATCGCCACTCAAATATTATGTCGCACTTAACTACGTAAGTCGCGCTCAAATGTACTGATTAAGTGGGATGTAGTTAAGTGCAACTTAATATTTAAATGGCGTTTTAGTTTTCGGCCGATGCTGTTGCGTTTTGTTAAGTGAGTTATATTATTGGAGACCCTAAAGTATATTCAAACAATATACTACATTATATATGTATATAAAAGTGCGTGGTGGCCTGTTGGTAACGGACCAGACGCGGCTGCCTACATGTCCACGGTGGTCGCGGGTTCAAATCCCAGGGCACACCTCTGACTTTTCGGAGTTATGTGTGTATTGATAGTCAATCACCACGCACTTTAACGGTGATGGAAAACATCGTGAGGAAACCTGCATACCGTAGCGATTTTAAAGAATTTCTACGGTATGTAAGTCCGCCAACCCGCACTAGGCCAGCGTGGTGGACTATATGGCCTAACCACTCTCAATCGATTCTCTCGATTGTAGAGTAGGCCCGTGCCCTGCAGTGGGACGTATATGGGCTGATATAGAATACTACATTAAGGGTCAACAATTGTACTCGTACATGATGATGGAAAATCCGTCACATATACACACATGTATGTACCGCAGTTATTATTTTATTTTTATTTATAAATTAAACTGAACATTCTGGGCTGCCACGATGGTGCAGTCGAATTGATGATTCTACATGATTGTAGATGTGCAGAAAAACTTATCCTAGTTTTTGATTCATCTATACCTATTTAATTGTGTTAATGTGTACTGGTAAATAATAAATAAATAAAAAATAAAAAAAAATTACGATTCGATTACAACACTGAGGTCGCGGAATCGAATCGTTCGGGCGAAATATTGGATTTTTCTTTTCATTATCAGCCCGGAGTTCGGAATTTGTGCCCGATATGGCGATAGGCTCGCCCCCTATCACATCGTGGAAAGGAACATACAAGGCGAAGCGTGGGTGTCCCGGTAACACCTCGTGAGTTTATGTATGTGTGAGTTAAACTAAACATCATCTTACAGAAGTTACACTGAATGCGAGTATATTTACATTATTATACGAATACTTCAGTTACAGATAGATATTTATACAGTGGCGCAGTTGGTTAGACGCCGCCTGTGAAACGAGAGGCCGCGGGTTCGATCCCCGCACCGAAACAAATATTTGTGTGATCCACAGGTATTTGTTTCGGGTCTGGGTGTTTCTGAGACCGAAAAGTCTCTCGTAGTTCCTGATACCCACGACACAAGACTCGATCTTAGTGTGGGGTCAGGACTATGTATGTGACTGTTGGGTGTATTTATTATTATTTTTTATTAGTTAGAGTTTCTATACCCCTATGAATTCCGCCAGTGTGCAATCAATGATATTTGTATCACTTTGTATTCGGGTTTGGATCTTGTGTATTCGGCCCCTGTCCTGCATAATTGTGTTTACAGACAAATGGTTGTTTTACCCCAGTGATCTTTTCGGATTGCAATGCATTTTCCGTCAAGAATTGTGGTGACTGTCATGACAGCATACAATAAAATTAAGATATCTGTCGAAGGCGATTGTTTTCAACCCGCCGACTCCGTGTAGACAACCCATACCAATTAGAACTAGACTATCACTTGCCTATTTAATTATTTAAGAAAAAATGAACTCCAAAATACTGACTTCTCTGTGAACATTACTTCAACAGTTGAAAAGACGCTTAAAATAAACAAAACTGTTTTTATCCGCGATGTACAAATACATACATACATAAACTCACGCCTTTATCAAAGAAGGGGTAGGCAGAGGCGCCATTGCGCGCGACATTTCGTCTTGTATGTTCCGTCCCATGATGTGATATCGAGCCTATCGCCATATCGGGCACAAATTCCTGACTCCGGGCTTTAATGAATAGAAAAACCCAATACCACTTTGCCCGACCCGGGATTCAAACCTGAGACCTCAACTTTGTCGTCGTACCGTAGTACAACTACGGTACGAATTACAAAGCCAGCCGTTAATCATAAAGCGATGTCATACTTCGGGTTTTTTGTAAAGCATTCATCTTACTATTTGATTGATGTAGACACATCTCATTATTATTTTCTTTGCAATAGATATCTAGGGGACAATAGTTTTTCTAAAGAGATTTTCTTCCGCGGTCAGAAAACACATTAGTTTGTGGCGACATATAAAATTAAAAGTTTTGATTATTTTCTTGGATATCTAAGGCCCGGTTGCAACAACTAATTTAGACCCTAAGTTTATCTTTGACGATGTAAACCCATACATTTAGCAGCTTAAATGTATGGCGTTGTCGTTAAAGTTAAAGTTACTAAGTTACTTGATGCAACTGGGCCTAAGTGAGACAAAGTTACAGCTCCGGTAGTAAGTGCAATATTGTGTAGCTTACACACTTCGAAACTGAGCTTATATATTTATTTAAAACTTTATTGTACACCAATGATATACAAAATTACAAAGAGAGAAAAAAAGCGTACTAACGGCGGTCTTATCGCTCAAAGCGGTCTCTTACAGACAACCAACCATAGGATGGATAAGAGGGAACAACAGAGCTTATTATTGTTTCAACTAAATCACATAACTTAAAAAAATAATATACATATTATAGATACAGACATGCACAATACTTTAATGAACACTACGAAATACTCGTATAAATAAATATAACAGAGAAATTTTACAAATAAGTAAATAATTGGCGGTATTATTGGTAAAGCGAAATATCAAAAATAAAAAAATATTACAAGTTAAAACTATGAGAAGAACACGATTTTTCTTGTTGCTAGTATCAAAGGTACTGAAGCTGGAGTAATCTTATTATTATTTTATTTGTTCTTTCGCGAACTTCAAAGAGGCATCGTAGACAACATGGGTAATAAGAACAAATGGCTTAGAAACTTAAATCTTGATACGATTATTACAATTGCAACAATTCAACCAGTATTATTGTGTATAAGTTTGAAGGCTTATAGACTTACGGCCATATTCATAGACAGATTAAAAACCCATTTTAGTTATCGAATGTTTCGTCCCTTTCGAACGACTTTAGAATTCAGTTTGAGCGAAGAAGACAAAGCATTCGATACCTATAATAATTGAAATAAAACTATTTTTACGGATTTTATCGCGATTTGGTTTATTTTTTACATTTTTTAACCACCCACCCCAATTTTTTAGTCCGCCCCGTGACCACGAAAGCTGAAAAGCAATTGAAACGTCGGGAAGTTAAAAAATGTAAAAATTATACTAAATCGCGATAAAATCCGTAAAAATAGTTTTATTTCAATGTGTAACATTCGCGTAAATCTAAGGAACCTATAATAATTTTAGAAAGGTTTTAAATCTGTCTATGAATAAGGCTATTATTCTAAGGAGCTTAGGTCTTAACGGTACGTCTTTTGAACTGAACAAAGACTGCATTGTTCTATACGTGTATAAATTCTTGAAAATTTTCTTAACACAATAATGTTTCTAGTTTACAGACTATTTGTACTTTCATACCAGTCGAAACGACACCATATAATCTCGATGCATCGTGGATATATTAGTTATTTGCGTGAACCACAAGTATTTGTTTCGGGTCTGAGTGTTTGTGAGGCCAAAAAGTCTTTCGTAGCTCCTGATACCCACGAAACAAGACACGATCTTAGTGTGGGGTCAGGACTATGTATGTGACTGTTGGGTGTATTTATTTATTTATCAATAATTTGTGGGTGTATGCTTAAATATTGGTTAACCTAAAGTGAATGGAGAAGTCTAAAATTAAAACTAAAGTCAAACGCTGCTACTAGACTAATTTAAGTTGCAAAAAAAAATACTAAAATTTATGTAAGTATGTACAAATTAAAATGTAGTAACGGAATGTCCAAATCATTAATTAATTCAAAGAACTATTTATTAAGGCGCTGTGCATAGTCAAAATAGACTTCATAAAACAGTTTTTAGCTTTATGCATACATTTTAGAGCAGCGCAAAAAATAGTGTTAATCTTGATCATATTTATGAGTGTTTAATACACATATTCGTTCAATTTTATAATATAAAGAAAATAATCTTAAAGTAACCATCAAAATTGAAATTCTAGCAATTGTAACTGAAATATTTAATAAAGAAAACCTGACAAAATTAATAACAGTCACATAATATATAATAATAAGGGGAACTGTTGTTTTTATTTATCGATTTAAAGAAAGGTATTTAATATATTGCTAAATAACTAGTCGAATAAAACATCGCGTCATCGCGCCGAGGCGCGGCCATATTTTGTTCCTCCCTCATTATTTACTATTCACCGCGCCTACATACTAAAGTGCAATAATTATAAAATGACTGCCTCGGTGGCGTAGTTGTATTACGGTACGACTACAAAGCTGAGTTCTCGGGTTCGAATCCCGGGTCGGGCAAAGTGATATTGGGTTTTTCTATTCATTATCAGCCCGAAGTCAGGAATTTGTGCCCGATATAGCGATAGGCTGGCCCCCTATCACGTCATGGGGCGGAACATACAAGGCGAAATGTGGGTGTCCTAGTGGCGCCTCTGCCTAACCCTTCTGGGATAAAGGCGTGAGTTTATGTATGTATGTAATTATTATAAAATGAATTTGTGCCCGGTGTGGCTAAGCTCGCCGTCTCTCGCATTACGGGAGGTAATCAAATCAGCGAAATGTAGGTGGCGCTAGTGGCACACTTCTTCCTATCTTTCAGGCATACAGATTACAGGCGTGAGTTTTATTCGATATTTTTGATACCTTTTTCGTCGGTTTATGAATGGCATAGATTCAGCCATTCGTAGTTCAAATATTGAGCCGTATCAAGGATTGGACACCCGGTACCGTTCGACATCTGCCTATTTTAATCCGTCTATAGAAAACGATATATCTACTATAACGATATGCACTACAACTGCGCCACCGGGGCAGTCAGTTATTATAATAAGGATGGAATATAATTTTCTCCTTAAGTTTAAAAATATTAATTTATAAGTTGTTTATGTAAATGTTGAATGTATAACATAATATACTTTCACAATTTTAAAGTTTTCCGAGTGATTTGGTGTAACGTGTCTTAAATTTTATACCTCCACTACTCAGTATACTATACATAATATATATGACATACATATATACATAAACTCACGCCTTTATCCCAGAAGGGGTAGGCAAAGGCCTATCGCCATATCGGGCACAAATTCCTGACTCCGGGCAGATAATTAATAGAAAAACCCATTATCACTTTGCCCGACCCGTGACTCGAACCCGAGACCTCAGCTTTGTAGTCGTACCGTAGTACAACTACGCCACCGAGGCAGTGGTATATCTATGACATATAAACATTTTCTCCCGTTCCGTTTGTTTGAAAGACAAAGCTAAGGAAACTTGCGAAGTATTTTATCACAAACTTCGCCATTTGCTCATCCCGGGACCGGTGTTATAAATATTAATGTGCTTAATCTCGGAAAAGGTGGACTGACTTTACTTAGTTCCCTCAGCGGATTAATGTTATTTATCTACTTATACCAATTTGTCAACTTAAGAAAAGCTGGAGAAATTAAAGCTTATTAACAAGTATTTAATGTTAAATACAGTCTTGTCTAAGTGTATAATTCAGATTAGTGGATTTTACGTAAAAGGGTTAATGAAATACCATATTGCGGATTAGCGAACTTAAGGTAAATTCGTTAATTACAAACCTTTATGGCGATTCCACTATTCCATTCTGCGAACTAACTAATACTGAACCTATATATGGAACCAACCAACTTATACTGAATGTATTTACCGTAACTTAATTTTATAGTAAAATCTGTTTTTTTCTTTTTGGATTAGTATAACATAATATTTAGGATAGTGAGTAGAACATACCCGCGTCCCGCATAAATAAATATCCCAAATTAAATAGAGAAGTTAGTGAACAGGTTAGTAGTGAATAATTTTGTAGATAAGTAGGTGCTTTTTCTAAACAATATTCATTCAAATATAACCAACTTTCTCGAGCTCCTACGAAAACTATCCAGTTCCTTTATCAACCACAAACTTTATGTATAAAAGATTTTAAAAATTCTTTATAAAATAAAATTGTTTTTCACGGAACATTTTTAATAGCCTTTGGTTCAAGAGTTGCTTGCTGAAGGTTCTTGGCGGGTTTATCTAGATAAAAATTAATTAATTTGAAGCTTCTGCCGAGATCCTAATTAACCTTGTTAACGTTATTTACTGTGAAAATTTATGTTTTTTTTGGGAGGAAAAGAAAATATAAGATCTCGTTTTCATTAGTCTGTTCTGTGGTGTAGAAGTGTGATTTTTAGCCGTAAAATATTATGTATGAAGTTTTTGATAAATCTGGTGAGGGTTTTTATCGGCTCCGATAATTTTGGGGTGTTTAGTCACCGTGCATAACCGATAATCGTATAAGATCTCACGTGGGAGTTGATATTATACTGTTCATCAGTGGAAAAGGTGGACTTTTTCAACTGCGAAGTCAATGTTTCTGGTGACTAGCTTTATTAAATGAATAACTATATTTTTACTCCGTTATGTACGTACGATATTGAGCGACATATTTGCTTATTATTACTTATTTATTTGTTTATGTATTTTATTCTTTATTGTACATAATACATATAACAGTTTAAAGAGATAAATACAAATACTTATTATATAGTGTTCATGTATATCGGTTATCGGGCACTAAAGCGATTCAAAAAATATCTCCAGGAATTCGATAGAAATCTATGACATATATAGACGCCTACAGAGAATATATCGGGCAAAGGTTCTTATATAGCACATTTCGTGCATATACATTTTCAGTTACAGCATTGAACTGGCAAAGGGCAAATGGTTCACTGGATTACAAGAGATTGCGTCCTGTGTACTCCTACGCATTACATACATTGCTAAAATACATCTAGAGATGGAGGGTGGACAGGGGAATATGTACAAAGTAGAAATACCACAGGTCATTCTAGCCGCCAAATAGACTGAATTCGAGGCATGCAAATTGTGTTGGTCCCGTTGGGAGGTATTACAATTTTGTTTACGGTAACTTCTATTGGGCAGATCCGAGAATTTTGACGAAATAGGTTATTACTGGTACTGACTGCGTCGGTGGTGCATTGTACCACGCTACGATTATGAAGCTGAGGTGTCGGGTTCGAATCCGGGGACGGGTCAAGTGATATTGGATTTTTCTATTCATTTTCAGCCCAATGTCTGGAATTTGTGCCCGATTTGGCAATAGGCACGCCCCAGATCACATCGTGGGACGGAACACACAAGGCGAAACGTGGGTGTCCTGGTAACACCTCTGCCTACCCCTTCTGGGAAAAAGGCTTGAATTTATGTATGAATGTTAAATATTATATCCCGAACGCCCGAATACTCAAACGCCATTTAAATATTAAGTTGCGCTTAACTACCCACGTCCCACTTAACCAGTACATTTAAGCGGGACTTTCGTAGTTAAGTGCAACATAATATTTAAGTGGCGTTTGAGTATTCGGGCGTTAAATGCTTATAGAAAATTTAAGTTATGGAATCAAATGTGTCTCGATACTTCGCGACTTGGCGACCGAAAACCGGTAAAATGATAAAAGTGACGTATTTACAAAAAAAAAAGAAAACAAACATATATTTTGGTACAATTTGTTACATAATATATTAGGCGATAAAACATTTAACAAAATTGGAGCATAGTATCCATAGGGGAGAAAAGTGGGACCATTTTACTATACTTATATAATTTACGCTGCCATGACATTAAAAACATTATATTATGAGTATTACAAAGTAAACTCTTAAATCAGAGATTTAATCAAATGTACTTTTTTTTTTAATACAAGATAGATTATAAAAATAGGACTTCTACGAAGATTTAAATTAATTTATCGAGTTAGTACTCATGATATATTAATCAATGCTGTCGTTAAGCTGCTGAGTTGAAAAACTTCTGAGAAATTGAACTTTGAACCGTTTAATGACATTAGAAAACAACTTTTGTAAACGGATCATAGATTTGTTTCGTTATTGCCAAGATTTTCTATGGTTTATACAATATACAGCCCCCTATTGTCCGGATTTTTTAAAATGAGTACTTTGTAATCTAATAAATTACATATCAAAGTGCTAAGATTCTGTCTGTAATATAAGTCATGACGAAATAAACCACTTTCTTCTTACTTTCGGCTCGCGTTATGAGTTGAAGGCTTGTCGAATTACAAGTGGCGCTGGTTTGACAGGGTCGTGTTACCGACTGTAATATCGCTGGTTTGGTCTAAAGTAGCGCTATCCCACCCATATACCGAGTATATCAAGACTGCGACTGAAAACGAAGCTGGGTGGTAGTTTTAGTGGTTACAGACACAATGCAAATAAAAATTTCGCAAAATAAGCGACAGATTATTTCTTACAATTTTTAAAAAACCTGTATATCTATCATATGATTCGTATGAAATCAGCACTTTTTTGTCCGACCACTGGGCCTCAGGAACTAGTCAAGTGTTGTGTCTTCTCATTCCTACTATTTATAAGACTGTTGTTCTGTCACTTATAAAGGTAGATGGTTTGTGCAACAAAAATATATACGAGTAAAAATTAAATACTAAAATTAAGTACTGCCTCGGTGGCGTAGTTGTACTACGGTACGACTACAAAGCTGAGGTCTCGGGTTCGAATCCCGGGTCGGACAAAGTGATATTGGGTTTTTCTATTCATTATCAGCCCGGAGTCAGAAATTAGTGCCCGATATGGCGATAGGCTCGCCGCCTATCACATCATGGGATCCGTCCCATTTCGTCTTGTATGTTCCGACATACAAGACGAAATGTGGGTGTCCTGGTGGCGCCTCTGCCTACCCCTTCTGGGATAAAGGCGTGAGTTTATGTATGTATGTATTTTTTACTTGAAGTTGGACTATTTATTTTGTTTTTCATGTTGGAGATCTTATCTGGATACTTTTCTGTACTTCCTCTTATTGACTCTTTCTTTGAGGTAGTAATAATCTTATACATAATTTATGTACATATACAAATAAGTTACACGTGGATCCTTGATCATGTTTATCCTAAAGGCCTTCAATATTCCTGGTTATATAATTATTTATTCTCTAACTCGCAACAAATAATTTGCCTATTGATTACTGATCTTAATATATTTGTAATTTACCTAGAGCTTTTCCTTATTTCGTTGAGAAGGGAGACTATCCTTTCACAAATATAATTGTTTAATAGTATATTCCAACTTAAATACCATAACAGTGATAAAAAATGTAAAGAACCTATATAGCATTGAGATTTGGAGTTATTTCTGGGATATGTGGAGTCCGCCAACTCGCACTATGTCAGTCTAGTAGACTGCGGCCTAAGCCTTCACAAACTCCCTTTTTCTCTCTGTAGAGGAGACGCATGTCCCGCAGTGGGACGTACATATAAAGGCTGGATTATTTTTTATTTAATAAAGCAGAAATCTGTAAGCATTCCTGTCTAGATTAGCGGTAAAGAATAACAAGCCATCTCTCTCACTCACTTCCACTTTATATCACCCTGTCTCTTTCTCTAATTTCTACTTCAGACCCTATAGCAAACTGAGGAACTTTCGATAGAATGTGCCTCAAGCCTCGTGCTGGTTTAATCCGGCACTGATTCTGTATACAAACATTTTCTTATTAAAAGGGAATGGATGGAATGCCATTCGTAGCATATCTTAACGTCATCAGTCAATCCACACATCCGATGTTGAGTCATTAATTGATTTCTTTACGTTTGGTTGTGATAGAAGACCAGACACACGAAAAAGAACCAATTTATTACCATTATACTTAGGGTTACCAATACAGGATAATTTCTCGAATTATTTAATAGAGACTTCCTTAATTTCTATTATAATTCAGTAGATATTAAATAGGTTGTACTTGTTTGCATATAATAACAAAGTGTGAACAAGAAAATAAACCACTAAATTTAATAAGTTAGTTCACTCATTACCCGTCGCTGCATTAAGCTTTTTCCAACTAATGGTATGCAGTAATAGTCAAAATCGACTACGAAATGTGGGTGTCCTGGTAGCACCTCTGCCTTCCCCTTCTGGGAAAAATAAATAAATACACCCAACAGTCACATACATAGTCCTGACCCCACACTAAGATCGAGTCTTTTGTCGTGGGTATCAGAAACTACGAGAGACTTTTCGGTCTCACAAACACCCAGACCCGAAACAAATACTTGTGGATCACACAAATATTTGTCTCGGTGCGGGGATCGAACCCGCGGCCTCTCGTTTCACAGGCGGCGTCTAACCAACTGCGCCACGGAGGCTGAAAAAGGCGTGAGTTTATGTATGTATAAATGACACATATATATTCATCTTTTCAACCCATGTCAGAATAATTGAGTCTTAACTAAGCAGCAGCCCTACCTCCCGCGAAAATATTTTCAAGGCTAAAACAAAGTGTGTTTTGATAAACATTTTTATCACAGTTTGATGGCGCGGCTCGAACCTGAGCTAATAAAACTAGTAATTGAATGCTATCTTTGGGAGTATCTGGCCGCAATATGCCGGTAAATCTAGCAGCATGTTTCGTAGGTGATGGGCACTATAGTAAGGCAAGCAAGTGCCTTGAAAGTTAAACAAAAAAAAAAGGTTCCACTGCGTAACACAGGTCTCCAATACCATTAAAAGGTGTCTGGACCTTTGCCTTGGTTTGACGAATATCACGTGCCTCTGAAATCCTTGTAGAGATTTTTGGGAGTTCCTGAACGATATTGTTCAGTACCGTTAAAGCAAGCGAATATTTCTATTCACACATCATTCTAAAACGTCAAAAGTGTACGCCCTGTATTAAATACACGACTTTCCGTTTGTCCGCGCTTTCGTCACACAACTGAAGGAATGCTCGCATTCATTGTCCTTCGGCAATTCCACTCACCGATTAAAAGATTATCCGCGTAAACAATTGCTTCCAACTCTTCATGTCGCATTTTAGCTTTGATTTTTTTCTAAGCGGATTAAAGGATTAGTATCTCTAAGAGATTAGCCGAGCTTTCGTACTCTAGTAGTATGAATAACAGCTTACATGAATTGAAGTGGATGTGTGGGCGGGAGAAGATCTAACAAATCTTAAAGCGAAAGTCAAGCTATGTGGTATTTCACTGTTACATTAGCCCTAGTCATTTTAGAGAACCAATTGATGCCTCAGTCAAGACCACTTACATAACACGCTCTACGCTGCATCAATCGGAATCATTTCACATGTCGTAACATTATGCAATCGCCGCGGAGTGTTGAGTGTTACGATGATGTTTGGTTTCAAGAACGGACACGTACATATATTTTTATCCCGTACTTCGATGAAACATAAACAATTAAAACA
Source organism: Deilephila porcellus (assembly GCA_905220455.2). Taxonomy (NCBI): domain Eukaryota; kingdom Metazoa; phylum Arthropoda; class Insecta; order Lepidoptera; family Sphingidae; genus Deilephila; species Deilephila porcellus. The sequence continues at coordinate 10,592,641 of LR999987.1, forward strand.
CAACCACAACGGCCTACAAATATTTAATAGTTTAGGTTTTATAACACTGAGAAGTCTCTCGTAGTTTCTGATACCCACAGCACAAGACTTTTATTACTGTACTGTATCAGTATGTCCCACTGCAGGGCACGAGTCTCCTTTACAATTGAGAGTTCGATTGGGAGGGGTTAGGCCATATTCCACCACGCTGGCTTAGTGCGTCTTGACTTTACATACCATAAAAATTCTTACAAATCTCTATGATATGCAGGTTTCCTCGGAATGTTTTCCTTCACCGTTATAGTGCGTGGTGATTGACTATCAATACGCACAATATGACTCCCAAAAGTCAGAGGTATGTCCTGGGATTTGAGCCGCCATCTATCGTGAACATGTTAGTAGCCGCGTCTGGTCTATTTACCAACAGGCCACCACGCTATATTTGGACAACTAATGTTTTTTATAGCAAAGATCTGAGCAAGAAGCTTATCTGTTTCCGAATAACAGCTAGTCGCCGGAGCGTTGCTAACCTCTCAAAATTGATGAATTGTCGAGCCTCCGAAAATCTCTCATGTCGAACAAAAACTGACAGAAAATGATTACCCTACGCCAGTGTTGCGGAGAATAATGTTTCAACTCCGATTGAACCGATCAATTTATACTGTGTTCTATAACTTGCGATATTCCTTTCATTTTTCTGCTTAAATGAAGTCCATTGCTGAAAATAACAAAATCCTACCAATTTCATAATCATGGGCCTTAACGCAATAACAATTCTCAACTTTTATTCGGTTGATGTCCTTAACAGAAATTCGAACAATCTTATTGAATTGGAGTTTACAGTCAGAGCAATTATTACAGTTGACGATGTACCCGTTAACGAAGTATAAATAGCAAATTGCTTAACAATTCCGGTACTACGTGATATCAAACAAATGATGTTAATTTGACCCATTTAAATATCAATGCGAAAATGTTTCTTACAAAATCAGCACTATGGTTTGTCTATTTTTTTCATGAAGTAATGGAACCATAGCTTTGTTATTTTTTAGATAGTAATAGTAGTTAAAAAGCTGCATAGCATACGTAGGCATTTTTTCGGAGTGAATCCACGGCTACTGTATACATCTTGGAAAGACGTAGTTAAAATTGTAATAAAACATAAATTTAACATAAAACATCTGAATATATTCGCTACTTACTTTACAAAATTATATTAACGGTACAACACTGTCAATCAGCGAAATAGAAAGCATTTAGCGCCGTACACTCTTATCTGTAAACAGAACTCCGACAGTAACGATCACGTGCAAATCTTAAACAGAGTGTGCGTGAGACGGAATAATCTAATACAGACAGGCTCTCAATCAATGCCAAAAATAACCTGATGATGGATCTTACTAAACAGGTGGTCGAGCTTCCTGCTAATCTATAAGGTATCGCGAATAAGAACCGCGCACCAGATGTTACGTTCCCGTGATTTATGCTCCTGCAAATTCATTGTCGATTGCATTTTGATTCTGGCTGAGTGTTGGCGCTCGAAATGTTTCCTTTGCTCGTTTCGCGGAGAAAAATGTTTACTTCCTAACGCGGTTGAATGAATCATTGATAATTTCTTGGTGATTGATGAAATCCTCTTACTCGTTCACTCTTTTTAGTGTTTGGATAAACAGTTAGGTCTTCATTTCTTTATAAAGGATCTGTGAATAAGTTGTCCAAGAATTATAGTGCTAATAGTACCTCTGCCTTCCCTGTCTGGGAAAAAGGCGTGAGTTTGTGTATGTTTGAACATAATATATGATATAACAAGCATCGCAGACTTCTCATTATTTTGCGAAAGGTTGTAAAAAGTCCTACACGATATTAGAAAAAGTTTATTACAGTCTTTTGAGATCCTGTCACCCTCACACAAATAACTCCTCTAAAGTTCATTATTACGTGCGTTCTTTGATATTCGTAGCGCTGGTATTTACATCCAAAGACATAGAACTAAACGTTGTCTGCAGCATTAAATGACTTCTTAAACTAATTTAAAGTTTTATTCCTTACTAAGGTTAGTGTATGGTCTCAGAATGGCAAGATTCATGTCAATTTAGAAAGCTAAAGTTAAAAATATCAGTAATTTAATATCATGCAAAAAAAAATGTTATTCCCGCTCACACACGCACCGCTACACATTCTATTAGCCAGAATCAATAGCACCACGCAAAGACTAGCCACCAAGCAATGAAGCTTAGCAAGTCTCTTAGATACACATACTTATCTCAACCGTCAAATATTATATGAACAATGAAAAGCAAATAATTAGGAATTGTAAAAATGTACCTAACATTAAAATTAACAAAACTATCTTCTGTTGGAGGTTTCATATGTTGACTCCCAGCAGCTATAATAACTGATTCTGAAGTTGAGATAGCTACAAGCATTAGATTAATGAGATTGACTCTAGATTGCCTCCACGGCACAGACATATTATCAGACAGACAGATTAGACAGATTTAATTAGCTCATACTGTTGTTTTACAAGGAATAGATTTACGACATTGATTCTAGATAGTCCCCAAAGCATAGTTACGTAATTCATTTACTTTATCATAAACTGAATCACATAAAAAACCAGGACGCCATAAAATTTTCTGGCGAATCAAAGTCATGAAATAAACTAACCTAGTGTGATAAGTCCGCCACTTGTATTATTTATTTTTATTTATATTTATTATTATTATTGTGTAATTTCTAAATTGTATCTCTGTATAGTGCAAATAAGGATTAAATAAATAAATAACTGGTACCCCAGGAAGTCGAAGAGAAAAGGTTATCCACCACAAACAATACGCATAAGAAGTCAATGCTCGCAGTGGCCTCATCTACTTTATGGCCGGGCTCTGCGTTGGCCTTCTGACTTTTATTATCACAGCCATTTAGGAATTACTAGAGCAGAAATAATTTCCAATATTTGTGCAGGATCTTTTGTTAGTTGAGAAAAATATTTTTACTTATCAATGAATGTCAACAACATTAACTATTATTAAAATTCATATTTATGTGGGAATAGTTCCGTGTCGGGTCAAAATCAAACAATGATCGTTTAGATATTCTTCAGTTTCATTAATTTACACTTTTATTTCGTCAGTATCGTCTTCGTCGTACCTCGTTCTATCGTCTTCCAAACTGTTCTCTCCTATTCCGTCCTTTCATATTTTTGAACATCTTACTCATTCATCCTCTATCTCTTTTACTCTTTAGTACTTCCATTCGTTATCTCTTCCACATAAACTACGTTTCATATCAGTCAGTCGTCTAACGTTTCATTCTACTCATCTTTCATCATAACGTTCAAATCCTACATTTATTTTCTCTCGTCTATCTCCTATAAATAATTTGTGTCCATTTCTCCTACATTTGCACGCGTGGTCTTGATTTCTCGATGCCCTATCTTCATAGTTAAACGAGTTGTGGCCACTAGACCACAAATCGTTCGCCACGAAGGGGACGGTCCAAACTTAATTTTTGTTTCATTGAAATTGCTTTCATTATGCCCAAAGACGGGAATTGGAGTGAATTTTAAGATAATTTATTATCAGATATATATATATGCTTAATTCGAAATTATAAATGTTATTCTCGAGTTATACAATTTGAAGGCGTGCCAGCTGACTAGACATTTTTACATGTTGAAGACTATATCACTTCAAATGTATAGAATATTTTATTACAATTTGCAATTGTCAATCAAATGTTTATATTTTACATTTTCGTTATAAATGAAATAGTAAACGCGTAGCCCCAAAAGCTCTTTTGTTTGCGATAGTTCATCCATTCGTAATATATTAATGTTCACCAGGGACCATGATTAATAATGATATATCCGAAATTTTAGGTGGCCAGAATCTATTTAGTTTTTTTAATTTTAAAGTAACTTCTTCACCGGTATCACTTTGATTTTTCCAAATTACCTATTCGTTAAAAAATATCACGATGTAGTTAATCAATATGTAGTTTGTTAAACATGCGAAAATATTTTATTGCAATACGGTTTTACTATTGCACTTATAAAGCATGAGCGCAAACTTCTATCATCTCCATTGAGTAACTTGTAGACCTAATATTTTCGTAAAGTTCAACCCTGTTTTTTGAAAAGAGGAAAGTTGTTAAGGTTCCCTTTCGCTACCCTAAGTAAAAGTATATTTTCCCAATGTCGCAGGTTGCGTGCCCGGCACATAAAATAATAAAAACCCTAACCTCGTATTGCCTTTATGGAGCTAATAATATAAAAGAGCTGAAAAATTATACCGGGCTGTATTCAACTTCTTTTTTTTTTATTCCGACGAATAGCAAGGTGAGCATGCCATTTGCCTAATGGTAAGCGATACGAACTCTCAAGGACAGTAGCAAACCAAACAACACCATTAATTCCAAAGCAATGCTTGGCATTCCACTTCGCTCGCCATCCTGAGACATAAGGTGTTAAGTCTCATTATGTCTAATAATTACTCTGGCTGTCCTTCAAACCGGAACACAACAGTGCAATTACACTGCTGTTTGACGGGAGAAATAGGGTGTGTGTGTGTGGTGGTACCTCTCCAGCCGACCTCTCACATATGAGAGTTGAGAAAAATAACCCTTACACCAATTGAGATTAAAGTTGACTACTATAATAACTCTATTTTAATAACTACGATTTTTTATAAATAATTGCGCTAGACCTTATGTAAAATACCTAAAAGAACAACATGCCTGTAACATATTCAATGAAACAGCGTTAGTGACAGTAATTGCCGCGGTCAGAGAAATCTGTACGGAGAACGGGGATTAAAATAGACTAGAAGATTTTTTGTTTACGTACATGAAAATAGCTGTTTCATTAATGGAGAGCGAACATGTGTTTAGAGTTGTATGAGCTAGGTCCATTCCCGGATATAGGAATCGATTTTGTTCAATACGAAAGTTGTATGGGTGATGTCCAAAAAGGCTTCTGAAATCTTCTAGTCAGTTGTAATATTGTGGTTATGTTTTTATTTTATTCTAGTAGCTAACAGTGCTAGCCGCTCTGGAAAGTCATTGACATTGACATACCCTTTTCGGTGTCCCCCCAAGTTACCGAAAGGGAGCTTAGCTTATCGGAGGAATTTATCAATAGCTGACACAATTTTATTAGACACAATTGCCTGCTCCAAACATACAGTGTATTTTTGAAGTTATACTCCTTTATACTTAAACCGGACATCCATCGAACGATCAGACTAAATAACCATCTCGCATTTGTCCAGACTATGTTCCATGATAAGTTTAAGTGATGTTTTTATTGTAATCTATATTGATAGCCTCCGTGGCGCAGTTGGTTAGACGTCGGCTGTGAAACGGGAGGCCGCGGGACCGATTCCCGCACCGAAACAAATGTTTCGAGTCTGGGTGTTTGTGAGACCGAAAAGTCTCTCGTAGTTTCTGATCACGCTACAAGACTCGATCTTAATGTGGGGTCAGGACTTTTTATGTGAGTGTTGGGTGTTATTTATATTATAGAGGAATGAATTAAGTTGAGGAGATAATCCGCCGATTGTCACCTTTATTTAAACCAGTTTTAATTATGTTTTTATTCTTTATGTATGTGGTGTTCAATCAATAAATTATAAATAAAATAAAATAAATAAAATAATCTGTCGAAGATCGATACAATAATTATCCCAGACACTGACAATGAACAGCCTTGGAATAAATACACCGATTGGCATGCCAGCACTGTCGCCTCACTTGCGGACGTAATAGACAACGCGACAATTAACATATGGACGTCTTACTTAGGTTTACCTTGCTTTCTACCAAGGCCTAAGGTAAATATATCATTGAAGTATTGTCTCCTCAATGCGAAAATCACTGGTAATCTTTCTTGGTGTACTATTAAAATTATTTATGTTAATTAAATTTTATGTTATTTTAGATTCTTTTGATCTCAGCTTTGTTTAGTTATGTATTACCCATTGATGTACAAATTCATGGAAATAAACGCTTAGTATTAAAATTAAAAAAAATATGATTGCGTCTAAAAGTCTTATTCATAGACAGATTTAAAACTTTTTCAGTAATCGAATGTTTTGTCCTTTTCCAACAACTTTAGAATTCAGTTTCAGTGAAGAAGACAAAACATTCGATAGCTACAATAGGTTTTTAATCTATCTATGAATAAGGCCGTCAGTCTATAAATACATAAATGGATTAAAATGTCTCCCTAATAAATTATGACATTTAGCAATTGTGACTAAATTATAATTAATTTAAGATATGTGTGTATCCAGTGCACATGCAAGGATTTTAATGCTGGAGACTGATTTTATAGTAGAACAATTTTAATAATTCACCCATAAATTCACCCAACAGTCACATATATAGGCCTGACCCCACATTAAGATTTATTAAGTCTTGTGCCGTGGGTATCAGAAACTACGCAAGACTTTTCGGTCTTACAAACACCCAGACCCAAAATAAATACTTGTGGGCCTCACAAATATTTGTCTCGGTGCGGGGATCGAACCCCTCTCTTTTCACAGCCGGCGTCTAACCAACTGCGCCATGGAGGCTGTCAATCAACGGCTTAATAAAATACAAACACATGCTTCCACCAATTGCTGTTATTTACGGTCCTAAATTAATAAATACAAAAATAAAAATTAAATCTGTTTTACTATGGACACTAGTTAAAAAAAATAAAATATAACTTTCCATCACAAATAATATATTACGTGGCGCCAACGTGTATACATTTCAACAAATCTACGAGATCAAAAGAAAACGCAGTCAATCTTCGTTCATATGAAACACGGCACGTATTAATAGAACAACAATTATAAACTGATGAAAGCATTGCGTTAAAAATATCTAATTGAAATTGCTCATTCGATATCTAATCACATCCTATTTTGGATGTCGTAGCGCTTAGCTGAAAAGGATAGCCAATTACAGCTAAATAAGTGACTTATAATGCCAAATAAAAAAGTATTGTTAAAAATAAACACTGCTAAGATAAAAATATCTGTTCTATTAAATTTATATATTTCGTAATACTAAATTGTTAAGAAAATTCAGCGCAGCGTCGAGGGAAACAGAATGACATACGTCCGTCCTGTAGCACTTCTTAGCAGTTACTGGCGGAATCCGAACATTTTGATTGCCTTGTCCTCATAATATAATCATAATCATCCCACTGCAGGGTAGGGGACTTTATAATAAAGACTACGATTGAGAGGGATTGAACTACGCAGGCCTATTGCGGGTTGAAGGAATTCCCCACGATGTTTTTCTGCACCGTTATAATGCGTGGTGATCGATTTTTATCAATACACACATGATACCGAAAGTCATAAGTGTGTCGTGTGATTTGAACCCGCGACCACCGTAAATATGTTGGCAGTCGCGTCCGGTCCTTTTAATTAAGCCTTAAACTATGAATGTTCAGCTTGTTTAATTGTAGTCATTTATCTTCTTTTGGCGTGTGGCCAACATTGGAATTAAAAATAAAATAAATATAACCATAAAAGTCATAATATAAACAACAAGCATTTAAACTCGTAATCAAATTATATATACATACATCCAATCATAGATGTAGTATAACTACATCTATGCATCTAACATAATAAAATGTTAGGAGAGAAAAACTTTTCCTAATCTTTTGTCAACAGCGCTTTCAACGCCAGAAGATCATAATATAATTATATAATATGATGACCTATTCTCACAATTCTAATTTCCTCGATCAAAAACAACTTTAATAAAATATAGAGAATTCTCCTTCCACATCAAATGATGAAAAAGTTAAAGACTAAAATGTCGCGCACAAAATATTCTAGAATCAGAAAGTTACTTTAAACCGGCTGAGAAAAACAATCTGAAAAATGTGGACAAGTTAATAATAAATTCTGAAATCAATCTCCGGGATTTAAGAATACCGATTTTTTGAATAAAATTTACTTCTAGGTAATATTTTCTTTAATACATAAAAAGACCATTTTTATAGATCTTATTTTACTCGTTATTACGATTCGTTTTACGTATCGAATGTAAAATTGTACGAATTCGTTGCTTTTACATTAGCAGAAAACCCTCGTAGAAACTCAGCTATTGATAATTATTTTCAATTTTAGTATTTATAATATTATATACAAACATAAACTCACGCCCTTATCCCAGAAGGGGTAGGCGGAGGCGCCAGCATGACACCCACATTTCGCCTTGTATGTTCCTTCCCATGATTTGATAGGGGGTGAGCCTATCGCCATATCGGGCATACATTTCTGACTCCGGGCTGATAATGAATAGAAAGACCTAATATCACTTTGCCCGACCGGGGATTCGAAACCGAGACCTCAACTTTGTAGTCGTACCGTAGTACAACTACGCCACCGAGGCAGAATTTATCCTGTAAATTAATAAGCTTAGTAAATTAAGTTATACCTGAGAGCTCTGCGTATCAATTTCGAAAACTTGTAAAGACTTCTAACCGTCTCAGGCCAACGTGGAAGACTAACACCCGTATTCTAAGACGTGTCCTCCAATCTTCCTCAACCTTATCTTAGTCGAGGTGACTTTACAAATGAATTGGAGGGACCCTCGAAAATGGTATGCTTAGTTAAAAATATACCTTTACTAAAGGTTCCTTGAGTGAGGTTGAGTCAAGGAAAAACGTCATTAATTACGTCATTGATGTATAGATAAAGTAGAGATTTAACAAAAAACCTTTGAAAATAGTCTATGATCACTTGAAAAGTGACAGTCAAATGTCATGTCAGAGTGTTTACATAGAATAATATATTATAATATTGACCTCAAAATCTTCGGGATTGTGACTGGAAGACAAATATTTAGTGAGTCGGAGAAAAAAACGCATGCAGACAGGAGGAGGGTCATACCATCCAACCCGGAAATTTCGAAGGATATTCTTATGGATGAATCGTCGTTCGGGATATTCGTACGGAGTATCGTACAAGTATTACAGGAACTGCTGGAAATCTTTAATAACTCGATTAAAATAATAAACACTGTTTCCAAACCAAAAATCTTTTATTAAATGAAATAAAGAGTAATGTTTGTATCATTCACTAGGAAAACGTGTAAACCTTGTAGAGGCACCCATCTCAAAAAATTGTTGGCATATTTAGGTATTTAAGAATTTTAAAAGGTAAACTTTATTTCTCTCTTTTAAATTACAATTTTAAAGTAGGATTATTTCTTTTATTTCTTCCTTAAGGTAGGTCGCGACGTACCTTGAGTTTGACAGTTGATTCCTTTCCTCGAGACAGGAAATTTTTTGAGTGACGTTGAGTGGAGGAGATTTTTTTCATCTAAGAATACGGATTTCCTCTAGTAACGTCAAGTGGAGTCGAGAAAACGTCTTAGAATATGGGTGTTAAAGGCTTACTCACAAAAGGGTTAATGTCAGGGACGCAGCTCTTAATACGCTCTTAATAAGCCAAATAACTCCTTCACAAACCTGTCAGTATTTATTATTCTACCTTCTATTCTCTTTGCTAGGAGACGGTAATTAGTAATTGAAACAAGCCCATATATCGTGTGTCATATCTATAAAGACAGTTATCGTGCAATATCATAATAATCTTATAAGGCAGTGAGGTTAATAGCCATTTGTATTAGCCAATGAACTTTCAAGGTCCCTTATGTGACCGCAGACACGTTAATGGAATAGGGCGTTTAATCATTATTATTATTTTTATATCCCAATTCCTCCTATTTGTCGTTTCTTTCTGATTTGGATTGACATTTTCAAAGTCAAAGTTATGGACAAAGTTAGTTTGTGCAATGGGGCCTAAATGTGTGTGCGGCTGTTACAATGAAACCAACAGCAGTTAAATGCACAAAAGAACACAAAGTTTTAGTACTGTTATCATATCAACTGATGACAGATACAATGTACGTTGCGAGTAGCAAAACTAGGGAGTACGCTAAAAAAGGTAATTTTTTTTTCCAAAGCTATTCTTTCCTTTGCATCTTTTATAAGCAAAGAATTAATTTTATAATTACTCATAACATGTTTGAGCGAATAATTTCGCTGTTCGCTTCCACGTTATTGTTTTGTGATGGAAAACATGCATCCGCATGCCTGTAGCCAATTGGATTACTGCAATTTAACCGACTATGTATGTTTCATTAATTAAAATTCTCTTGCAAAGCGTGATTTTATTGCTTTTCCTCGTATAATTGTATGGTTTTTTAATAGTGAGAATGACGAGATCAGCAGGTCTTTAAATAGAAGCAACACTAGATTAAGCAATATATTTTCTGAGAAATGTGTAGCGCTATAGCGCTTGTCATCTCAAGACTAGCCTAGTAATTACCTACGAAACGCAACACCGCAGTTTATACACTGCGTCTTAGTGTTAGAAATGGATGAACCTGAGATGCCTACTCGAAGTCGATCAACCTACGTCATTACTGGGAGATTACTATATGCCCCGATACGACGTCGAAATGTTCGAACGTTTGACGTCCATGACCATATGAATGGCAGCTGCAGGTCTACTATACAAAATGCTAGAATCATCTATCGTAACTCGTAGCCATAGACTAAGTTTGGAGTTAATGATAAGTGTGAATTTAAGTGCAAAACTTATAATCGCTTATAACTTTTACGTGGACGTCAAACGTTCGAAAATTTGAACGTCGTGTCGGAGCATGTTTATGAACATTCGTGACACTTTCTCTCTCTTTCCCTTTCTGTGTGAATGTGTTCAGCCACAGGAAGTCTATTGCTAAACACAAGCCTTCCCCAAGCATCTCCATATCGACCAGTTGGAAGCGGCAAGCATCCGTGGCACTTACCATCAGGCAAAAAAAATCTTATAGTTAATCTGGCTATTAAAAAACTACACGATTTTCCCTCTAATCGGTATCCTACAAAAAACATATTACTTGTTTGGTTCTCCTAAATAGGTGGGAGAAGTGTCAAGTAAAATATAAAACTTTTTAATAAGTAGGTTCAAATACAGAACAATTTGTATCAACAAAATATCCGTGTACAAGTTCTAAATAAGAATTAAGAGGAGATGATTCTCCCGATGCTACTTTTGAGAAACAACTTGTTAAGCTTATAATTTTGCTTCCTTTTGCCCCGTCCCCGACGATAAAATAGCACGAAACAAATTAACATATCTTTGAATTTTCATTTTAAATTTGTTTGGAAGTTACGATTACGTTTCAGAAAAAAAATCTCGTTTTAGTAACGACTCAATTACTTATTTCGTAATACAATGTTTCTTTCTATCAATTATAGTATAAGAACATACTCATGACCTTTGCCTTCAGCCACAGAAAGGCTATTGCCAAACATACCGAAAGACCTCCACAATAGCCTAGATCTAGCAGCTTACTGTAAAGAATTGTCGTAAGTCCACCGTTTATGTGGATGACCGCTCCACTGTTCTTGAAGATACTTGACCTGTGCTCAAGATGTTTAAATATGTACTAAGGATATAAAAAAGTACGGATATACAAACCTATATCATATCATCTATCTAATTCAACACGTTTACGTTCCATTGATGCTTGAATTTTTTCACTTCTATACCCATCTATAGCAGAATGATTCACTTAAGAATTTTAATAGTACCCAGGAATTCCGCTGAATATGAAGATTCCATCATCGCCCAAATGTTATCTAATATCTACAAATAGATCAAAGTATTCAAGATCATATACATCATACTTTGTTCCTATAAAATTAAACAAGGAAATATTTCCTTCACCTCGTAAATATGAGTAGTATACATCGCAGGTATAATAATTAATCATGCCGAAATTCTGAGTTCCTCCCAGGATAGGAATACTGGTACGGGCGCGTTCTGTAAACATTCGAAACAAGCAATTTACAAAGTTTCTTTACTGTGCATAAATTACAAGATCAGAGGGTTCGCGGAAAATATATTTATATTTTATTTGTACTTTCTTTATTTTTTTTATCGACACATAAATATTTTTGATGCAGAGAATATAACCCTACGGGAATATTTAAACCATTGAGGTATTACAGCGACATCGTAAACAATATCTTTGCACGTCTATGGCTGTACACTAAAAAAAATTCAATGAATAAATTTGATCTAAAGAAACAAACAATCAGGGCAAGCTACAAAACGTTTGACAAGTTCAGTTTTCAATTACATATCAATGTTTTTTCATCCGTGAATAAATTGTGTCCGTTTGTAAAGCACGAGCGGCATCCAATACATGCCTTTCGTGCAGTGTTTTCGAAAAATATTCCGAGTAAACGGATATTAGACGAAAGACACAAGCTTGTACTCGTGTTTAGCTCTACACTCACGCACACATCCATCTAGCAATCACCGCTACTAACGCCCGAATGCTCAAACGCCACCTAAATATTAAGTTGCACTTTACTACCCACGTCCCACGTATATTTAATCATTACATTTAAGTGGGACTTAAGTGTAACTACGAAAGTCCCACTTAAATGTACTGATTAAGTGGGACGTAGTTGTTAAGTGCAACTTAATTTGAGTATTCGGGCGATAGCCACTCATTAAGGAATTCAATACTTCACAAAACCAAATTTGCTACGATCATAAATGTCCACCGCAAAGGCATACCATAATGGAAAACATTATGCAGTCCTTTCTATATTGAGTTCAGTTTATATTGGAATTAAATTTGGCGTAATCTCAATTTTCTGTGAACTACCAAACTATAGGAACCTCGGCAAATGTTTCAACGTAGTGGTGGATTTTTGGAGCGCATTTAGGTAAGTATTCCGGATTTGTATTATGAGCGATGGCGAGCGCTTTCATTTGTTACCGGCGCCTGCAAACCTGCCACAGCACTGCTGTTGTTTAGGGCTCTCTTTGTTCTGACAGTTGTGAAGTTTCAAGCTGGATAAATTTGATTTTTTGAATGTCATATTTCGACTTAAAACTTTTGAACTAGAATATTATATATGCTCAAATAGCGACAACAACAGTGGCTTAAGACCTGTCATAGTTACTTTCGTAAGTGAATCGCGTTGCGGGTATCCTGTATTTTGATAGTCTCTCTCTCTCTGGTCGGTCCCTCATCTCTGAGGTCTGTAGTCAGTATCAGGGTTGCATCTAGAGTGGATAATCTGCCACCACCGGTTTCTGTCCAGCGCGTTTCTCATGGCTGTGTAGAATTCTGCGGAGGTTTTCATTTGGTCAGTCCACCTTGTCGGTGTAGTGTATACGCCCGCGTGATTTTGATAATAGGCCGGCATAATAATGTCGACTGGCGAGAGATAGCCATTTTACCATGTTAGCCATGTAATCGTGCCAGTTTAAAATATAAGTATACAATTCATTTTCATGTAGAATCTAATTTTCATAATAAATACTGTCATAAACGCGAAATTTGTTTTTAGCTTTTTCGCAGCTGAGTCCGCTGAACTGATTGTATTTAAATTTAATCTTATCTCTCAGAATCTGGGGCAGGATATAAAACAGAAATCGTTCTATATAAGTGAAAACTTTGCCAAGGATAAACGGAACATTACATCGCGCCAGCAAATTTGGCAGCAGTGAGAATTTGGACATTAGTATTTAGTAGTATCTACTTTACATAAAGCTTAAAATTATCTGATATTTTATCAATTGTATACACAGCGTCATCAAAACAATTTACCTTAATTGACCTCAAATTAACATGATTATTATTTAAAATAAAACTAATTTTTACGGATTTTATCGCGATTTGGTTTAATTTTTACATTTTTTAACTTCCCGACGTTTCGATTGCTTTACGGCTTTCGTGGACACGGGGTGGACTCCGCCCCACCCCGCTAAATCGCGATTAAATTCTTAAAAAATAGTTTTATTTCAATGTGTTACATTAGCGTAAATGTAAGAAACCATTATGAATATTATTTGTCAAACATTATTATATACAAGTTACGAAGATGTGGCACTAGTTTGGTCCCCCGTATTCGAGAACCCCTAGGGCAGTCACGAGCGCATTGTATATTTTTGTACTCGTATGGCAAACAGCAGTAGATAAATTCTGGTCTGTTTTTAAGGACATTGTAGCAAGTATAATCACTGGACAGAAGAAGTAACACCTGACTTAAAGTGTCGAGCACACTTTGCAATGCTTAGTAATGTAAACCTTTGAGAGTTATTTATGAGTGAGCGTGACGCTAAACATCGAGCGATTTGCTCATCTTGTAAATTTAGGGTAATAATTGTCTAATCACTACAAAATAGATTTATATCATAAATAAATAAATGAATACACCCAACAGTCGCATACATAGTTTTGACCCCACACTAAGATCGAGTCTTGAGTCGTGGGTATCAGAAACTACGAGAGACTTTTCGGTCTCACAAACACCCAGACCCGTAACAAATATCTGTGGATCACACAAATATATTATGTTTCGGTGAGGGAAACGAACCCACGGCCTCTTGTTTCACAGGTGGCGTCTAACTAACTGCGCCACAGAGACTGTCATATAGTCATAGTTTACGTTGTGACACGAAGAGATCCTCAAAAATACAAATAACGAGTGACATTTCATCAAAACCGCCGGATACAACTTGTCACTATACGTTAGATACGAGACAAAACGTTTCTAAGAACATTTTTTACGCATCTGCAATAAAATCCTCTATTCATTTTAGAGTCGTCCTTACCTGTGTTTTTATATCATAAAAATAAAATTATTGACCTTTTCTTATCTCCAGGCACTAAAAATGACGTAAAGCAGTTTTTCCTTTATCCGACCTTTTCGAATTTATTTGTACGTTGTTCTGAGGGATTTTGTTCAACTGTAACAGTAAGATACCATAATTCTTAATACATTGCGCTATAGCCTTAGGGAAAGACTTTTCATCACCACTTTGCACGATGCTGCATCCATTTCCAGCAACCTCTTCGTGCGCATTCGTTGATTCAGTCAATTAGAAGTCTCTCACCCGTATTCTAAGACGTGTCCTCCAATCTTCCTCAACCTTATTTTAGTCGAGGTGACTTTACAAATGAATTGGAGGGACCCTCGAAAATGGTATGCTTAGTTAAAAATATACCTTTACTAAAGGTTCCTCGAGTGAGGTTGAGTCAAGGAAAAACGTCATTAATTACGTCATTGATGTATAGATAAAGTAGAGATTTAACAAAAAACCTTTGAAAATAGTCTATGATCACTTGAAAAGTGACAGTCAAATGTCATGTCAGAGTGTTTACATAGAATAATATATAATTATTGAACTCAAAATCTTCGGGATTGTGACTGGAAGACAAATATTTAGTGAGTCGGAGAAAAAAACGCATGCAGACAGGAGGAGGGTCATACCATCCAACCCGGAAATTTCGAAGGATATTCTTATGGATGAATCGTCGTTCGGGATATTCGTACGGAGTATCGTACAAGTATTACAGGAACTGTTGGAAACCTTTAATAACTTGTTTAAAATAATAAACACTGTTTCCAAACCACAAATCTTTTATTAAATGAAATAAAGAGTAATGTTTGTATCATTCACTAGGAAAACGTGTAAATCGTGTAGAGGCACCCACCTCAAAAAATTGTTGGCATATTTAGGTATTTAAGAATTTTAAAAGGTAAACTCTATTTCTCTCTTTTAATTACAATACTAAAGTAGGATTATTTCTTTTATTTCTTCCTTAAGGTAGGTCGCGACGTACCTTGAGTTTGACAGTTGATTCCTTTCCTCGAGACAGGAAAATTTTTGAGTGACGTTGAGTGGAGGAGATTTTTTTCTACTAAGAATACGGATTTCCTCTAGTAACGTCAAGTGGAGTCGAGAAAACGTCTTAGAATATGGGTGTCTATCTCTAAGATCTTCATATCAAAATGCATTTCTTATACAATATAAAGAATTTTAGAAGAGTTTATTTATACTAATTGCACTCATCACTTCGATGCCAGACAATTTTTTGCATATCACTCCAAGCTTAAAACAAAACCCAGACTTATATTAAACAGTAAATTTAAAAAGCTAATTGGTTTTTGTGATCCGATCTACGCAGAAGGAGCTCACTGTGTCATGAGGTCTGGCAGTTGGTCTTTTGGGTTCCGATTTAATTAAATGTAGAATTGGATCCCATGATGGTGCAAGCTTCAAGGCATTTTCTCTATCGAAATTTGGTTGTTTTTTAATTTAAAACCCAGACTTCCTATTAACCATATCATTTGATAACACGAACATGTGACGTGACGTCACGGGTAAACCCGAGCTGTTTGTCCCTTTTATCAATTATATGACGTAAATGTAACAGTGACATCTGAAACAGCATGACATCGAGATAGGATTACATTACTGTCGCATTTCACAATATTGTTGTATTCGTATGTTCACAATATTGTTGTCAAACGCTTGAAATATGGAGACAGTCACGAGATATTATACCGGGTATATCAAGACTGCGACCGAAAACGAAGCCAGGTGGTATTTTCTGTGATTACAGACACAATTAAATTAAAATTTTTGCAAAAACCGCGACAGTTTTTTTTTGCATTTTTTTAAATATCAACATATTTGGATGGTAAATACCTAGTTTTTGTGAAAATAGTAATTTAAACCCTTGCGTACCATTGCGTCTTTAAAAATAAAAAGGTTCTCTTTTCAAAACCAGTTTACAATGTAGTGATTATTACAAAAATTACAATTTGGTTTATATAGTCGAAACTGAATGTAAACTCAACCAGAAATACAGCAAACTAGTGTTTCGCTGTGATATTTTGGACAACATAAACCACCAGTTGAAATCAATAATAGATTCCATACTAATGCGTATCATTTATTTGATAAAATTAATTTAGATAATTTAATTGTTTTTAAATTCTGATACATTATAGATGAAGTGATTGTTCCGCCACCTGTAAGTCACCAGAATTTGGATAGCCAGCAGGACCAACCGCAAATATATTTATATAAGAAATCTATATTCTCAATTAATTTAGACAATAGCCTCACCCAAACTTTATCCTATTTACACACATTTACAAAGCTAATTGCGAGACAAACGATGCGGGCGCGTCCAGCCCGACAGAATTTCATTACGTTGACGTCTCGCGTCATATGTCAGCCGAAGTGTCTATTAAAGTTGACAAGAAGAGTGAAAGGGTCGGTCGCACACATTTCATTCGGCGTTAATTTGTCGAGTTAACTGACAGATTTAGAGAAATAGTGTGTATCTGTCATAAGAAGGTCAAATTGATGTAATTGGAGCGTGTATGAGTTGTAAATACTGAAGTTATGGCTTTAATTTCCAGGATTGACTTTTATACAGCTTATGCGAGTTTTTTAATTCGCATAAAATGAATAAAAATATTAATTGAGTCTGCAAAAAGGATAAATTAACTACTACTTCATTAACTCTAGAAATAAGATAAAAGAAAAACCTCTACAAACATGGATCTTTATGAATTCCATTTTCAACTATCATTCAGAATAATTGGTCATAGCCCGAGGCATTCCAATTGCAAGATACATCTAACATTTTCGATTACTTTTATAAATCTCAACTGCAATAGATCAACAGTGTTCTTTGTTCCCGTTTTTTACTTCTGCAACCAATTAGCTCATCCCGGTAACATAATGCGGGCACTTTGTTACCGGATAACGAATAAACTTAATCTCGACAGAGCGCAGTAAAATACAACCATTTTTATACACATTCTTCTTAATATTGTTGGAGAACCGTATCCACAATTAATATCTTTAACGAGCATATTCAATCTTGCCACGGTCTTGCCGAGATTCAAGTGCATTGTTCAGTTTTTGTATAGTTAAATACGTTAATTAAATGGAAGAGTGCTGACAGAACGTTTTTTTTGTGGTGCTGTTGAGTTGGAGCAATGCGGGTTCAAATGCAGAAAGGGTATTTTAGTACCCGTCGACAAAGTGAACTAAAGTAGAAAACCATACATAATGTCGTAGTCACAAAAAATGTGCCACATTTCGGATTTAGCTAGTGTATTTCCGACTTCATTCAGCACGGCATAAATATTTCGATCGAAGAGAACGTAACTACCTTTTTCCGGTCTGTGGCTATTTCGATAGCACTTCGCTGGTGTTACTCTCACGAGTTTTCCGCCAACTTCACATCGGCAGGGATCGAAAAAGCAAATAAGATCGCCGAACTCTGGCAGGCTGATGACCTTGCCCCTAGGTAGAGATCGGGTCAGGTCTGTACATGCCCCTACGGTTGTTTAAACACGATCTAATATGGGTTTCACTAAAATTATATGTTATATATGGTAAATTGATAAATTATACATCAATGTTATTTCAGATTAAAACCATAGAATCAAATGATCAGATGGCAGTATAAACACATAACAGATAACAAAATTATACAAGTGATAATTCGGTCAACAGGCGCAATTTGTGAGCTCATTTAATATTTACACTCGAATCTCGGTTTTGGGTGATTTAAAGTGCTTAATTATTTTGCGCTAGCTATTAGCGGAAGGATTTCGAAACTGTAAGTGGTGTGTGGTTTATTATTTTACTTTTTTATATACCTCACCTTATGTACCTCTTATTTTATCATAAAATTAATACTCGTATAATAGGTACGTATGATTTATATTGAAACCATCTTCATCTTAATATTGCCTACTGCAAAAAAATATCATTCATTTCCATTTCTTCTGCAATTCTCTCTCCTTCCATTATAATGGAAAAATAGAAGTTGAATATTTTTGGCAACACACAATTCCACAGTCTGACTTGTATTTGAAACTTTATTCCTCAAGTCAATTAATACCAAAACCACTCACCATTAGCGTCAACCGCTAAGCCTTCCAAATAATAGATTAATACGTGCTTTCTAAGTTCAAGCGATACTAGCAGTTAACTCAGTTCGGTCATTAGTGTAATGCATTTAACCCGGGACTGCCAAGTTACAAGTACCGTGGGCTTGGAAAACCGAAAACTTTTAATTAACGAACGAAAACGAAGCCAAATTGACATTTCAGAGTTGCGCAAGTCGTGTGGAATGCAGAACGGCAAAATCACGGTTATTGCTTTTTATCGAATACATATTTATCATATTGTATCTGATGTTATTTTCGTGTATAATTTCGTTTTAAGGTTAACGGGAATTGCATTCTGAAGCACAGAGAAACATGTTATTAAAATAGCATTTTATCCATGTATGAAATTTCTAATATTACAACCAAACCGTCACCGGGAACCTCCTTTATCAAGATTAAACGTCACAAACCTATTGTTACGAGTACTATAACGTACCTTTTCCTCTCGAAATAACTTAAGATGTTTTGTTGAAATAAGTATATGCCCGTATCTCGTTAAATTTCCAAAGGGCTCCAAATCAAGCTGCCGATAAAATGGTCGAGGATTGACGTTTCGAAACTCCATTTATTCACTCGCCCTGATAAATTGCGAAAGTTTGATTATATTGCGGTTATTCCTTTTATATTGAATTAAGTATGCATTTATGCTGTATATAAATCTTTTTACTTATCCCAATTTATATTTTAGGTTATGTGTCTGCCCGCGTTTTTTACTGTCAGATGTCTCAATTTGGCGCCATGTTGAAATAATCATACTACTTTGTTCAATATAACTACATGCTTGATAAAAAGTCTTAGATTTGACATGCTTATGAGTTTTTACAACTGTTCACTTTTGTCATTTGTCAGGTGTACAGCCCACAAAATCTTACTTTGCATAATATGCAAACGCCCTCGCTTCTATAGAGTTTCATATTTGACAAGTAAAAACGGGACTTCACACCAGCTACTTTTGACGTAATTGATAACTCAGCGTCAGCTTAAAATCAAGTAGATAGGTAATTTCTGTTATAATTTTTAAATCTATCATTTCGTTCCGCATAGATTATCCCATCAAATCAAGGCCGAACCAGCCAAGCTGAAAAGGCAAGCTGCCCACACAGCCACAAAAGGTAGATCCCTCCGGAAGAGAAAACCGGGATAAATTACGCTCCATTTACCCCGCCTACATTGATACAATGATAGTGTAAGGAAGAAATATGCCACGCTCGTGTTGACCCATTTCTCCAATCGCCGGCAGTCATCTCATTTAAGCCGACGCGGAGGGGCTTAATTAGGATTCACTGTTGGCAGAACTAGCATGTTTTTAAATGTATTTTGTTTCTGTTGTTGGAATAAGCTGTCATTTTGTTAGCTATGTTTGTTAGCAAATGTCTTGTAAAGATGTGATTGTATTTTGTTGCGGGTTTCTTTAATATTTTAATACAAGTGTACGAGATCTAAAACTGATGAGCCACCATGGAAGGCTATACAAATTTGATTTAATAGTCTTTTTAGCACCTTAGGGCGTTAAAAACATCAAAAATCTTTAAATAACAAATCCAGTACAAAGTGAAACATATTTATGTACTCTTTCTGCTTACCGAAACAGGGCGCAGATGTCACTTTTAAGCGTATGTAGGTATTTTTGCGCATACAAATATAAACTAACAATTACATTATATATACATATTTTTAATCTCCTTCTATAGCTAAATTCTCATATAATAATGTTAAGTATGACCTATGATTTGCATTATAAAAGATGATTACTTATGAATATTAAAAAATATTTCCTCTCATGAACTTTTTCGACTTTATTCTAAAATATGTCTTCAATTAAATAGCAGTATTTTTAAACTAGATTTTGTGTGATTCAAACGGGCGTTTTGCGTTGCTTGACACGTGGCCAAGAGTAGAAGGCCCTCCAAACTCATTGAAAGTGGAAGCAACTAACTGCCAAGGGCAAATGTTTTTGACCTTCTTTTGTGCTGACTTGCAAACAAATTGAGCAAAAGAGATTTATCACGTACTCAATAGAAATTTTACAACCAGATGTGATATGAAGATTAATAATAACTGACTGACATGCAAAGCACAACTTAAACCATTTGATACAAAAGTACGAGACTCCATAGAGGATTTTTACTGTGTACTTTAAAACAGCTCATAAATGCTAACTGCTGAGCACGACTCCTCTTCAACCGGTTGTTCGATTGAGAGAACTATTTACCATGTACGTAACACAACAGAAAGATAACTTGAAATGGCAGAACTAGTAGTGTCCAGTGTCTACTATCTGGCATAAAAATAGCAACAGTAGCTATCTTGATGCTGGTTGATGAGACAGTGGTACTATTAACATACATACATATATAAACTCACGCCTTTATCCTCGAAGGGGTAGGCAGAGGCGCCACTAGGACAGCCACATTTCGCCTTTAATGTTCTGCCCCACGATGTGATGGGGGGCGAGCCTATCGCCATATCGGGCACAAATTCCTGACTTCGGGCTGATAATGAATAGAAAAATCCAATATCACTTTGCCCGACCCGGGACTCGAACCCGAGAGCTCAGCTTTGTAATCGTACCGTAATACAACTTCGCCACCGAGGTACTATTAATCGACCTGATTATACCGTAGTCCTGACGACCTACAGTAACATTGTACCACTTCAATACTATAAACGTATCTATAATCAGTACAGATAATAATTTCTACGAATTACGTCGTCTTTGTTCTCTATTCAACGAATGACTTTTTCAACAACTTTTCTCATATCCAGAAATTCATCAAATTGTTTACGAGGAAACAGTAATAATTTAGATGTTCCATCCTAGCTTTGTTTCGAGTTTTTCCTGGAACTAATAGTGAATTCCGTTCAATTCGAGTATTGTTTCCAAACGGATTTCATATAAAAAGTTTTAATTGTTTACGTACATTCGTTTTTTTTATTGCTTTTTCCGGCAACAAACAAACAGGAATGTTTCTCTATGATCCGAAACAAAGTTCGAATGTTCGAACACAGGAAGTTACACGCTTTCCAGTTTCCACTTCTAAATATCAACACTATTCTCTATGTCCTATGACATTTATCATTCACTCCGACTTAGTCTATGGTTACGAAATACGATAGCGGAATCAAACGTTTTGTGGAGTACCTATGCACATTTGTACAGTATTATGTTCGACATTTGAACATTCGAACTTCGTTTCGGATTATAGAGGAACCCCTCAGGTCACCTGAAGGTAATCACTACCGCCCATGAACATACACAACGCTGGATCATGGATACGTGGGTGGCGCAATAAATTGGAAGGGAGCGGGAAGAAAAAAGGATGAGAAGAGGAATCAAAGCAATTTCATTTACCGAACGAACCGCTACAGCAAAGATCGGCTTTACCGTATTGCAAAATTACTTGGGTGATAATTTTATAAAAACTTTTCCAGACTGCCATGCTGGCCTATAATTTTGGTTCGTATATATCATGTACCTGCTTTCAAAATTGATGTTAAGGTCTCTAATACTCACCCCATTTAGTATTTTCTATATAAATATAATCCTAATAGAAGAAGTTATTGATACATCGTATAATTGTTTCGCTTCAATATCCTTTGTTATCTTTATATGTATTAAATCCGTACTAGCCTTGGCAGTAGTGGAATATTGAAAAGAAAATTCTCTCCTCTGTCATAACATGCCTCATTCATTGAATTCCGAATATTTGGGTCTGGTCAACGTATTATTGGGAAAGCTCATAATACCGGCGTCTTAATAAACCTTTACTGAAAGGGACGAGACAGACAGGAGGGCCAGAATCTTAATCGAGGTCACTTGCAAGGTCATTTTGGCCCTAGTTATTTCGAAACATTGATATAGTCAGCGAGACTTTGGTTTCAATTGAATGGAAATAAATATTTGCTTTCAAAATTAATATTTTTCAATATTTGTTTTCAATATAAAATCTTGCAATTAATTTGTTTTGACAACCACCGTGGCGCAGTTGGTTAAACGTCGGCTGTGAAACGAGACCCCGCTAGTTCGATCCCCGCGCCGACACATATATTTGTGTGAACTACAGGTATTTGTTTCGAGTCTGGATGTTTGTCAGACCGAAAAGTCTGTCGTGGTTTCTGATACCCACGACACAAGACCCGATCTTAGTGTGCGGTCAGGACTATGTATGTGAATGTTGAGTATATTTATTTGTATAATTTTATTTTTAATGTTCCTTTTTTAAATTAAATATCTCTACAGATATTTTGAGAAAGTAATAAATAAATAAATACACCCAACAGTCACATACATAGTCCTGACCCCACACTAAGATCGAGTCTTGTGTCGTGGGTATCAGAAACTACGAGAGACTTTTCGGTCTCACAAACACCCAGACCCGAAACAAATAGCTGTGGTTCACACAAATATTTGTTTCGGTGCGGGGATCGAACCCGCGGCCTCTCGTTTCACAGCCGGCGTCTAACCAACTGCGCCACGGAGGAGAATCTCAAACACGCCAAAGAATCTCTTAAATTAATTTAATAGTACACAAATGAATGGTTCTGGAATGAAGGCCACGTATATAGAGGCAAGCGAGTTGTAAAGGCCCGCACACAAGGCGGACCGTCGATCTGGTTAACGTCGCAGGAAGTCGCTGGATGCAGACCGCTTCCAACAGATCGATGTGGACATTAATGAGGTCTAGCTACAGCACTGGTCTTCCTGCGGCTGAAGAGAGAGAGAGTACACTATTATGAATTTTCAATGCAAAATGTTAGATGCGTTTCCAACCTTTGTAGATAGAGGGAAGTAAGGATTGTATGGGATTCCCTATTTTAAGTACCAGCCGCACCCTAATCAATCTAGTTATAAGGGAGATAAATTGTAAGATAAATCACAATATGTAGAATAAATTTTGTAACAAATAAATAAATAAACTATTAAACTATTGTAGCGCCTCTGGCTATCTCACTGACCGTACAAAAGGGAGTGCTGTCACGTCACGTCAGTTGTCTGTGAGACGGATGACCCTTGTAATACTTATACATTGTATATTTTTCTTGACTGCCTCGGTGGCGTAGTTGTATTACGGTACAGTTCCAAAGCTGAGGTCTCGGGTTCGAATCCCGGGTCGGGCAATATGATATTGGATTTTTCTATTCATTATCAGCCCGGAGTGAGGAATTTGTGCCCGATATGGCATGATATGTCCCGACGTGTACGGAACATGCAAGACGAAATGTGGGTGTCCTAGTGGCGCCTCTGCCTACCCACCTTTGGGGATAAAGGCGTGAGTTTATGTATGTATGTATGTATGTATGCATGTATATTGTTCTATTTTCATGCCATAACAAACACGAGTTTCTTTCTTACGTACTAATTGGATGTGTGAAATAAAAAAGCAATCAAGTGGAAGATTTTTGCGACCAGGGTTCCGTATCGTCGTATTTTTTAAGTAAATTCAAATTGTGCTATCTTGAAAGTGAACTAATAAAATGATTACCCTATTTTATAAAGAAGGTTAACAGGATTTTTATTCGAAATCAAATAACTTAATCTGTACATTATTCTTTTAAAAGACACTTATAGATGTATTTGAG
Organism: Deilephila porcellus; assembly: GCA_905220455.2. Classification (NCBI taxonomy): domain Eukaryota; kingdom Metazoa; phylum Arthropoda; class Insecta; order Lepidoptera; family Sphingidae; genus Deilephila; species Deilephila porcellus. Next base: position 10,617,014 of record LR999987.1, read on the forward strand.
ATTTTCCACGAGCAATTTTCGTTCATTTAAAATATTATTTTCTGCCATTTTCTACCGTAAATCGAAAACTTCACAGCATATACAAACAAAACCTTGTTTAGAATGTGCAAGTGAAGCGTTTGCATGTTCATTCGATCTAGTAGCTCCACTCAACGATTCAGCGCAAACTCCCTATTGGAAAATATATTTTCCTATTCTTCAGTAATGATACGTATAATATCCGCAGGTTTGCGAATTAGAAGGCAAAAGTAAGGAAAGTCAGAAATAAATGTGTGCTTTAAAAGATTCTATTACTGGGTATTGTAACCCAAAATCTCTTAATTTCCAATACCGACGAGACTTGTATCTTAACGTAAGGTTAGGACTAAGCTTGTGACTGTAATGTGTGAATATTTGTTTATTTATTTATCCTGTAGGAGAGTTCTAAAAGGATAGAATATAAAGACCTCAAAGCAAAAATAAAAGCTATCTTAACACGCTTTTATAAACTTCGCCTATATGTATTTAACGAGATCTTTAAAGTATATTTCAGAGCAATTTAAAACGATGAATTGATTTGAAATTTTGCACACTTATCAAGGACCGATGACAATACAATAATTTAAACCAAACTTCACCAGGATCTTCAAGTTTTTTTTTTAAAGATCGAATCTTGTGTCGTTTGTATCAGGAACTACGAAAACCTTTTCTAACTAAATACGCTACGGAGGCTGTCAATTTATTTGCTTTATAATTTGTGATCACTAATTAATAATCGTAAAAATCATCGAAAATGACATGGCAGCTGAAGTGAACGGTTATATTTATTCTACTACGGTATCCTAAAATTTGGTGTAAGTTACTAAGTAGAATGCTATTTAATAACTTTTGGAGTATTATAAAAGCTTCTATTGTTATTGTTTAAAGTTAAATTATGTTTTATATTATTAGGTTTGTAATTTAAGATTCACTTTTCATAATACACTACTGTATATAATTAAAGTATATGAGGCTTGTGACACTTTTTTATTCTTTTATTACTCTAGTAGAATAAGTACATACATACATACATAAACTCACGCCTTTATCCCCGAAAGGGTAGGCAGAGGCGCCAGCAGGACACCCACATTGATCGCCTTTTATGATCCGTCCCACGATGTGATAGGAGGCGAGCCTATCGTCATATCGGGCACAAATTCCTGACTCCGGACTAATAGAATACTCTAGTAGAATAGGACTTACAAAAAAAAAACATTTTTCCTGACGTTGACTATTTTTCCGTTTCCTGTGGACGTTTCACTTTTTATGTAAGACCATTTAAATATATTCTAATATTTTATCATTTTTTACGTTAAATAAGTGTTTAAAGGCAATTTCAATATAATGAATATCAAAGCACATTTCGTTCAATGATGCGTTACGGTGAAATCCAATTATCCAATTGGCAAATGCGTTTCCAAGAACATTGTGTTTCATTCTACAAATTATTTTACAAATGGGATGCTTTAATTTTAGTCAATATAATTAATTCAAAGCAATAGTATATTATTTCTCTTAACAAAAATCATACAAAATTTGTCACATATATTCAAATATAATATATGTAGGTACATATTTGTGAGAAGGTAGCGTCTACTATATGTTTTACCCTGTGGTGCAGATCACTAGGCTTTCATCCCTTTGAGGTCTTATTCACAAAATATTGAAAAGTAAAAAAAAATACAAGATTTTTTTTACTTTTATATATTAAATAAAATAAATCTCCTGTAATGTATTTTCGAAATTATCGTCTAGATCTACTGTTTGTATGTACGGGTGCGGTCTCTGAAAGATGATGATCACGGATCAATTATAAATAATAACCGGGTTTTCGGGAACTATATAACCTAATTTCTGCAACCGTTCTTTGAAGGTTACTTGAAATTTAGTCCTGGTAATATTCAGAATAAAGATATTCAGGTTGTCTCAGAGCAAGTCGATACATCGGTAACGGGAGATAGACCAAACTATGACGACATACAACAAAAAAATATTGTTTTATAATGGGAGACAGTCACTATCACATAAAGTGATGCGCTTCATGTGTGAAATCAATAGCACGCAATGACGACACTCGAAGCTCTCTGACTTTGAGAAACACTAGCTGTGTTTAACACGCAACGGTGTGAAAACACACAAATTTAAGCTGGAAATAGATTGATGACGTTTCTCTTTATAGGAGATTAGGTAGCAGAAATATAATACACGAGGTTAATATTCTCCTAAAGTATTAAGATACAGACGAGCAAGCCAGCTGCAAAGTAACATAAGTAATTAAAAGCTAAAACGAAAAAAAATAAAGCACTATATATATTAGAACCGTGACAAAATTGTTATCACCAATAAAATCCCTAAAATCTTTCGAGATTCCGAGAGATCCATATGGTATCGCTGCGCATTATTGGCATACTATTATTAATTTATTTTATACGTGATTAAGGTTAGTTAGTGAGTAGTAGTTGTTGAAAATCCTACACACAAATAAATTAATAATAAAGCAAACTTCAGTACTTAACTTAATAAGTAAATTTAGTACAGGTAAAATTCAACTAATTACAATTATATCTACCAACACAAATGATTGCGGTTTATGCTGTGATGGCAAATCCATAATATCTATAGGTAAGCGTGACGCGTACAATCAGCTTGTCTCATCATTTTCGGCAATGAAAATAAAACACGTATACATTAATATTCTTTACTCGTAGACCTTTCAGCTGGTTATTTAAGACTTCAAACTTTATTAAGTAATAGAAACTCGAGGTTGGATTTCTTTGACAAAACAGCTGTAGACGAAGCCTTTCCTACTCCTTTCCGCAATTTAAATGTACATATGATTAGCATACACAAGTAGGTGTTACTGAGCAAGGGAATATAAATATCAATCTAAGTAATGTAATACGTTTCTGTCGGGTTTTCCCATTTATCGCTTCTTTTATGCTAACTTTAAGGGCGGAGTGTTAATATGTTGAGAAACCTACATACCATAGAAATTGAAATAAAACTTAATTAATTAAAAATTAAAACTTTAATTAAAAATTAAACCAAATCGCGATAAAATCCGAAAAAAATAGTTTTATTTCAATGTGTAACATTCGCGTAAATCTGAGAAACCATTATACCATAGAAATGTTGAAATTATCCATGACAACTATGAAACGATAGGCTTCGGGTTCAATGTCACATCGAGAGAAATGCCTCATGAACCACAAGTGTTTGTTTCGGGCCTGGGTGTTTGTGAAGCTAAAAGTCTTGTAATTCCTGATACCCACCACACAAGTTTCGTATGTAAGTGTGGAGTCAAGACTGTGTATTTGTTGAGAGTATTTATTTTATACATACATAAACTCACGCCTTTATCCTAGAAGGGGTAGACAGAGGCCAGTTCAGCCACAAAGAATTCCACATTTGAATATTATTTTCACTAAAGATATCTACAGTATTTTGGATCTGTAAAAATAAATACATTTACGGGGTGTACATGTCACTGACCATACATAAAGATCAATCAAGTCTTACGGCGTGGATTTCAGAAACAACTCTACCTACCCCTATGGGATAAAGGCGTGACGTTTATGTATGCATGTACTCGTACAAGCGACTTTCCGAGCTTACAGACACGCGGACGCTGAAACAAATGCATATAAATTACAGAAATATTTGTCTCCGTGCTGAGATAGAACCCACGACCTTTACAGCCGGAGTCTGCCAACTGCCCCACGGAAGTTACGTGACGCTATGGGTAACTGAAAAGTTTATTGTTCAATGCCAACAACGCAATTTTGCGTAACTTACGAAGACATCGCAACAATATTGGGTAATTGTTGGATCACATATTTCGTACTAATAAGGTATCAAGATGTTTAGGTCCCAACGTTAGAATAAAGCATTCCTCTTTGCACTACTTCCTTGTTAGAACATTTACAATACATGTTATTTAAGGCGATAAATCACGATAAATAATAACTATAGATTGAAACGCCATTTACACGGGGACAGTTTCTCGCGGCGAGAATCGTAAGCGATTATCGCAAGACATAACCGCCATAGATTATCGTGTTCTGACAAATGTTTACACGATGCAACTTTTTTTATCCTTACGATAATCGTATCTTCGAGGCGATAAACTTCCCGTGTAAATGGAGCTTTAGGCGAACTAAATAAATAAATACACCCAACAGTCACATACATAGTCCTGACCCCACACTAAGATCGAGTCTTGTGTCGAGGGTATCAGGAACTACGAGAGACTTTTCGGTCTCACAAACACCCAGACCCGAAACAAATACCTGTGGATCACACAAATATTTGTTTCGGTAATAAAAGTTTGCTAGGGCCAGTAAGTTCTAAGTAAACATAATCCCAAACTAAATGAACGAATAGATTTCAGTCGACAGTAAGGCCAACAAATTGATTGATTACGTTTTGTATCAGGTATTATGACAGGCACTTGGGCAATGAGCGATGGTCGTCGGGATTAGATTTCCGAATTGGACGTATCGATAACAGATTGGTTTCATTAATATCTATTTAATATACTTACAATGTTATGCTTGGCTGCTGTACGCATGTGTGAGATGTTGATGATTTAAAGATATACATAAATTACTTATCTGAGTACATTTTATGGAATGTGTAAACATCAATTTAATTTAAAAACAAATACAATAAAATACATATTGATGTGGGTAGTCAGAAGTGGGGCAGAGTGGGGTTGTTCACGATTTGGTATAAATAGACCAGCATTGCTTGAAATGACACAGTGTTGTTCGAGTCGTGGAGCAGGACATTACTCTGCCCCCTGTCAGTGTAAACCTGGCTCTGAGTACCATTAACAAGATAAGTATAATTGTTGGTTTATATTGCTTTAGTAATTATATTTATTTTACTAATTTTAATAGTTAATATAGTGAATTAATGATTATAATGTTATTATAAGTATGTCAATTAAAGTATAGCAGTGCTTGAATATATTTGTGTTTATGAAAGATATATAATAAATTATATTGGAATAAAGAATAAATATATATTATTATTATATTTTATTTGTATTTTGTGTTATACAACTCTAACACATGCTTTTGGTTCAGTATGAATAATTCAATTTTTATAATTCAAAATGAATTATGAAAAATATAATGAACTATGTCACTCTCTCTTCAGGCACAGGAAGTTCACTGATGTACATAGTCCTTCTTCATATATTTCCAAAGTGACCTGTTGTAATGGACTTTACAGTGATTTTTGTCAGCCTCCGCTGTACAGTTGTTTAGACGCCGGCTGTAAAACGAGAGGCAGCAGGTTCAAACAGGTTACGGGTGTGTGATAAAAGTCTCTCGCAGTTTGGAATACCCACGACACAAGACTTATTTAATGTTATTGCGGGGCCACGACTATGTATACGACTGTGCCCCTAGCCGGAACATTTTGTAGTATCGTAATAGAATAGTAATAGTAAAATTTTGTATGTGAATTTAAACAGCGCCATTGTGAGCGTATTTAGAACTAAAATTTCACAGCGGGAAACGTTTACTTTACTATACGAGAATTACTATACGATACTTCAAAATGTTCCGGCTAGGGGCACTGTTTAATAAATACATACACCCAACAGCACACCAACAGTCACATACATAGTCCTGACCCCACATTAAGTTCAGTTAAGTCTTGTTTCGTGGGTATCAGAAGCTACGAGAAACTTGTGTTTGGCGCCACGAAAGTTGTCAACTACTGAAACTGATATTCCCTTTTATTCTGGTAAAGCAAGATAAGCGCTAATCCATACAGCCACACCGAAAGGCACATTTGATGGGCCAATATCTAAAATTTGAGTACCAACCCAATAGATTTTCATAAATGATCCCTGGAGTGTTTTATTTTAACGCTATCTTATCGCTGACGGGCGCTCAATAATCCATACTTTAATTGAGTGCTTTGTCGCGATGTTCTGATGTTGTTCTTCCTATGAATAGATTAAATTTGTGCTGCCTCGTGGTTTATTTATTAAATTAATTCATCATTGTGGATGTCAGATAATTTGATGGTTGTTGATGGGTTGGCTTTCAAAATCAATATGCTCCGATAACCGATATTTAACGTCAGTGTAAACATTGTGGTCGCCACTTTGAACTTTAGGAAAAGTGTTGTTTTTGTTTACGCTTATAAATTTGCTTCGTTAATATCATTGTGATATTTGTATTTTGACTAAACAACATCCAAAAATGTGAATTAATCAATCGAGTGTGTAATCTGGCACTAATATTAATTAGATTCAGATTAGATAATTAAGTAATAGAAGTTATGGTGTAATGTCCAATGATGAGTATTACCTGAACAGCAAAAATACAAATCAAATGTAATTGATTATTATAAAATTGAGTTCAGTGGCTCAGAGATCTTTATCTCCTCTGATTTTGCGCCTATCCCATTGTAGGGACGGATTGGTACATGAATTTTACACAAAACATAATGATGCCATTGCGAATGTACGACTTTCAAATTGCCTGACATTGCAATATTGGACTAGTCTCTCGAACCGAAAGCTGACATATTCGAACCCAAAGCTTAATTTATCACAACCTATTCAAGTCGAAACAAACCGCTGAAGCGATAAGGAAATGGTATCAGGGAGATTCCTTTGAATATAATTAATTCTTATTTCGAATACAATAAATACGATTCCTCTAATATAATTAATGAAACCTTAGAAAAATTCCTTCCTTTCAACTCATTATGAAGGTTTCTGTGTACGCAAGATCTTTCGGAACGGTATCAGTTTAAATTGGATTAATTATAACTTGTCCGCCTTCCTGTTCCTTTAACGTTTTCATAAACTCGTAAATAAAAAAGAAATTATGAACCGATGTAAAAGAATATTAATGATTTTAATGAATCGCATTGAGGATAATTGTGATTTGGGTATGAATGCGAGAAAGCCAAAAAAAGATAAATTAGAATAAGCACATTAAGATCAGTGTGTTTTAATAGGCACTCAAAAAAAAATATTTTTATAAAAATAATAAAATTATAATTGCGACAGGCTCGCCCCCTATCATGGGACGGAACATACAAAGCGAAATGTGGATGTCCTGGTGGCGCCTCTGCCTACCCCTTCTGGGATAAAGGCGTGAGTTGATTTATGTATGTTTATCTATATCTATATCAGCCCATATACGTCCTACTGCAGGGCACGGGCCTACAATCGAGAGAATCGATTGACAGTGGTTAGGCCATATATTCATATGTATGTAAGTATGTATGTATGTATGTATGTATGTATGTATGTATGTATGTATGTATGTATGTATGTATGTATGTATGTACGTATTTGTGAATACAGGCCTTCCAATAGGTTGATGTGGATATCCTTGGGGGAGGCTTATGTTCAGCAAAGGACTTCCTGTGGCTGAATATATAGATAGATAGATAGTATCGTACTCCATCAGGATAATTTAATCCCACAATTTTAAAGATCAATTTCGCACATCTCAAGTCATTTACAAATTATAACACCATTCTAGATGGATATGAACGAACAGACACATCTAGCAAATAAATTAAAGTTAGTCAATGGAGCGATGTTTCCCCGGTTTGAACTGGTTGGGTACAAACTTGCTACAATTCCCAACACTGTCTTGTTTGATCAAACTCTAATATTGATGAGTTAACTCAGTTGGCGACATTGATTTTGTGGCAAGTTGCATTGACTGTGATTGCGAGGTCTTGGGACCAAGACGGTAAATCCCATTTGTGTAAATTCAATTTCATAACGCTTACTCGAGTCTTGGATTACATTAACACAAGCTGGAATACCTTGTCCTGCACTACCTGCATAATGTGGAAATACATTGTGAGGGAAACTAGATAACATACAGATCTCTAATTTCTATAATAAAAAAATATATAATAAATACACCCAACAGTCACATAAATAGTCCTGACCACACACTAAGATCGAGTCTTGTATCAGGAACTACAAGAGACTTTTTTTTCGGTCTCACAAACACCCAGACCCGAAACAAATACTTGTGATTCACTCAAACATTTGTCTCGGTGCGGGGATCGAACCCGCGGCCTCTCGTTTCACAGCCGGCGTCTAACCAACTGCACCACGGAGGCTGTCAATGGTATGTGATATCCGTGAAGCAGCATTAGAACAACGTGGTGTACTATATCATCCCTCTCAATCAATTAGGAAATACATGTCCTGCAGACATATATGAGCTGAAATATTATTTTCTCAAATATTTGTCATCACATGAATCGAAACTACGGATTCTCGTTTCTCTGGTAACATTTTGTCTTCCACCACAGAGGCTGATATAATTGAATTACAGCAATTCCTTCTAGTCTTTTGGTTGAAATATAACCACATTTTGGAGTATACATTCCTTTCAGTCTTTTGCATGCATACATAAACTGAGGTCTTTTTCCCAAAAGGGGTAGGCAGAGTTGCAACCAGGATACCCACGTTTCGCCTTGTGTGTTCCGTCCCAGGATGTGATAGGGGGCAGCCTATCGCCATATTGAGCTCAAATTCCTGACAATGAATAGAAAAATCCAATAACACTTTGCCGGACCCGGGATTCAAAGCCAACACAAGGCAGTCAAATCTAGTCTTTTAGTTGAGACATAACCAGATTATGAAGTATAAATTCAGCCTTCTGGTTGAGATACAGCCAGATTTTGGTGTAACCACTATATCCAGAACATATCCGAATAATCAAATTCACCTGCCCCTATTTACATAGAAAATGTGTTAAGTCTGTGTCTCTCAGTTGACTCAAATATACATGTCTGTGGCGACCCGCAGCTAACGAAGCGAGCTTTGAGGCCCGTCCGTGCATCTCCGCTCTTATTAGTTTAGGGCCGCCCGTACTCTGGCTTGTAGATGTATCTACAAATAAACTTGTAGATGTAGGCAATTGAAATTCCAGTGAAATAAAGACAATCACGATTATAGAATATCACGATTTGGGACGCAAATATTTTGATAATTCTTCGAAAATGGCTTATAGAGTTTTAACCAAAAAAAAAACATATTTATGAAACTTTTGTATAGAAATTACCTTCTCTGTCGGTTCGTATTCTTAAAGTTGTAGACTTTGGGGCTTTATGCCGGGTATAAAGACGCAATAAAACAGACTGGAACTATTATGTTAAAAAGCAAAAGGTACTCAATCTGCCCGGCTCTGTACTATCATGCACATACATAAGTGCAGACACTTTTCCTATCCAGAATTGGAAAAAAATATCCTGAAATCAAACTGTTTGTGCAGTTTTGTGGGACATTACATAAGTATAATTTTATGCTTTTGTCACAAATGAATAAATAATAGACTATAATAATAAAAACGTTTTTTCATGCTTACCTAAGCTCGAAACTAGATTTTATTTCAATAAAATATTTCATACTTGCTTCACTCAGTCACATTATTCACAATATCATCCTGAATAAAAATCATTGCAAAATTTCCCAGAAATATCTAAGTAACTTTCAATAATGCGTGGAAATATCCATCGTTCAATAGTTTGAATGCAATATTGCTGTTCATAGAAATTGCTTCGTTGGGTAGAAAAATTAATTCTGCGAGAAACAAAATTGTTCAATTTTTTTATTGCAGTGAATGGCGATACTATCATGTCATACTATGATGGTAAGCGATAAGACCGCTTATGGACAGTAGAAAAACTAAATGCATGAATTACAAAGCAATGCTTGGCATTCCATTGCGCTCGCCATCCTGAGACTAAAGATGTAAAGTCTCAACATGTCCATTGTCCAGTAGTTACTCTGGCTACAATGTCCTACAAACTGGAACACAACCGTGCATTTATACTGCTGTTTGGCGGAAAAAATAGACATTGAGGTGGTACGTCATCAGAGACCAGTACCACCAGTGAATTGTAGACCTTCATTAACAATTAATTCGTTGAAACTGGAAATCATCATCTTTTATTAAAATAATCTGTATTATCCTATTTTCTTTTAAAGCTATAATTATATTAACGTTAACAGCGAACTGAGCAACTTTTGTGCTCACATTAAAAACAAACTTTACATACTCACTTAAACAATACTGCCCGGTCGAACTTCTGTAACAAATTCTACGTTTACAAAAAAAGAAACAACATACATACATACATAAACTCACGCCTTTATCCCAGAAGGGGTAGGCAGAGGCGCCACCAGGACACCCACATTTCGCCTTGTATGTTCCGTCCCATGATGTGATAGGGGGCGAGCCTATCGCCATATCGGGCACAAATTCCTGACTCCAGGCTGATAATGAATAGAAAAACCCAATATCACTTTGCCCGACCTGGGATTCGAACCCGAGACCTCAGCTTTGTAGTCATACCGTAGTACAACTACGCCACCAAGGCAGTCACAAAGAAAGTAAAAAAGAAACAACACGATCAATTAATCAAAACTAGTAGACAGTTCTCCTAGTGCGTGTAGTTTGTTAGTTCGGGAACATCGATCAATTATACACTAGATACAACATGAGCGCTTGAAAAATGGCACCGAAAAAGAGTGCTTAAATCACGAGTAAGCACTCTTTCGCCTTCAGTCGCGCGCCGACCGTTGCATGTGACAGTGCCTAAATGCTCCGTAAAAAAGTGCAAAATCAACACGCTTACAAAGCTTAAAACTCATGGGATTTCGTATTTTCGGTAATTCAAATTCATTTACTTGCTTCCTACTTTAATCAATATGTGATATTGAGTAACAATAATTAAATATAAATTAATTTAGCAACCTAAAATCAACAAGCGCTGCTTCGCAGTTGTCTCTTTCGACGCGCTTAAATAGACAAGGATGAGTAGCGTCATGATTTCGAACAGAATATACATGGAGTGGTTTTATTTTTTATTTTTTAGTTACTAATATTAAATAATTTAAACTTATTATACCTATATTAAAAATTAACATCAGAAATATTAATTACAGATTTCCACAAAATCTAATCTAATTTTTGTTTCATTTGTTCATGATTTTGCCATATTCGTACAACATTTCACATAATGTAAAAGAAAACTAAACTTAAGTTTATTTATTTATTTAAATCTTTATTGTACACAGAAAAATAACATACTGAAACAGAAAACAAAAAAATGTTTTTTTTCTATTTATCATTTTTACAAAATAATCAAATTTTACATATCATATTTCATTATTACAATATAATAGGTAAAGTTATTACCTAGATTATTATGTTCATGTTAATTCATAGAAAAAATATGTAACAATAATTCGACTCCATTGCGCCTTTATTCCGCTGTCCAACTAAAGTCATAAAATTTTATTACTTTTGAGGACGTCTCATTCAAAAAGGGACTTTATGCCCCAGGAATAAGGTGAAATTTGTGTTAATTTGTGATATTTTTGTTCAGTTTTTTGTTTCAATGCATCGGTGCCACTTTTTAAACGAACATTTACAGGGAACTGTGTATCTAGTGTATAATTGATCGATGTTCGGGAAGCTTAACAAGGGAAAAACTTGACTAACAAGCCGCTGACATGTTAAGGAAAATGCAATCTAGCTGGGATAAATTGCTTGTTGCCAGTCGCCTTTGTATAACAAAACTTCACTAATAATCTGCTTTGATACTATTAAGCCTTATTTACACGGGGAGAGTTTCTCGCCTCCAAGATACGATTATCGTAAGGATATAAAAAAGTTGCTTCGTGTAAACATTTGTCAGAAGACTAGGTTATGTCGTGCCTTAGTCGCATACGATTCTCGCCGCGAGAAACTCTACCCGTGTAAATGGCGCTTTAGTTTGTAGTGTAGATTTAGGAATATTAATAATAATTACAAGATATTTTAAAAATCTTATTATTTACCGCCTATAGTATCTTGCTATCACTACCCTGTTCTGCAGTTTTAGTAAATTTAATCATGTTACTGATTATTTCAAATCTATTCACTTGCCGTATAAAGTCTCTCGCTTCAATGTTTAATTAAGAGGGACGTAAATAGGCTTCAAAGAACGTAAGCATTGTCGGGATGTTTCTCAATAAAAGATCCTACGCCATCATTATCTTCAGTGCCGTAATTATCATCAGCATAATTAATACCATTGTTACCACCTACGTTACCATTGTCTTCGTCCAAAAGATGTCCAATGTTTATTAATTTACTAAGTCTATCAACAAAAACTTCAGCATTATCAATACAACCCAGAACATCTATAAACGTTTTCACAGTCAACCCATAATTTTGCGTTGAGCAATATTTCCCAGGTACTATATTTCCGTGGGTTCACAAACATCAATTTACTACATATAACGAAAGAATTTGCACTATAAAAAATATGAAGGTTTCCGGCTACTAAGGGCATCGATGAACGGGCAACATGATCGTGATTTTGTAAGGAGGGGAAAAAATTGAGTGCCCGCAGAAACTGGTACTTGGGACAAATATATCGATATTAAATTCGAAAGGCTGCGAGCGGAGATAGAATTCTGATAATAATTCATCGATTTATTATTCCTTGAGTGTAGTGGGTCAAAATAACAGCAACAATATTATTTGATCAGTAAATGTAAAAAAGTAACCTTGGACAATTGCTATAACCAATTTCGTACAAAATAATAGCATTGATAATTTTAAATACAACAATTTAATCTGCTTCGGAACGCACTCTATTAAATCTATAAATAAATACTTTAAATTAGTGAATTATGATCCGCTTTAAATCTTATTGGAACAAATAAATCGCATCGTGGAAAAGCCGCAAATCGTGTATTTCATTACCCTACATACACACATGAGCTTATGTCTTTGTCCTGAAGAGGTAGACAGAGATGGAGCTGGTACCAATACTCTGAACGTCTGACCAGTGTTGCAAAGCATAATAATTTCTAAATCATCACAACCGACCGTCAGAACTGACTCATACTTTTGTCAGAAGCCAAAACATGGAGCATATGAAAATGTTGTTATCAAATGTTATGCACGAAGATTACGATATTTTACACACTTAAGCATCAGTTCACGAATCCATAGCTTCACGGCCCCATCCATGTCAGCCGAAATCAGATCTCGATTATTTTCACCGCGCCATTACGCCGATAGTTTATATTCCCTGCTTTCCTTAATGAATTTCTGATTTAGCTTATTTTTAGCAAGCACCCAAAAATATTGTATCGAAGGTCGATAGAATTCTGTAACGAAAATCGATATTCTATCTGAACGCACAATGCTTACCATCAGAAACAGAATATAGTGCTGTCACTTCGCCGAGTCACACACAAAATAGAAATTTCGATATAGCTTCGTTTGAAAAGCAATAATGGTCGTTTCAAACCCAATGAAGTATCGTCAGGGTCCCTTATGTCTGTCACCCACACGTTTCGTACCGTCGCGTCGTAATAGGCGCAACTCAGTTGACCCGTTTATCTGAATTGTTCACTTCACAATGGACTAACAAAGAAGCACCTTAATACGAATCTTTGTGATGGTCGCATCCGGCGATGGACAGCATTGATTCACCTTTATCCACCTACTTTATGGTACGGTTGTCAGAAAAATAAGAATATTATTTAAGTGGCTATGAAAAGATCCCACTTAAAGATTCCAAATATGTTGCTCGTTTTTGTGTTTCTCGTTCCACCAGTGTGTTCGCGTCTTTCTGTATATCATTTCACTGGCTTATTTTAGATTTTTTTGTTATTACTTTATTACGTATCCTTTCTGTTTGCTTACCGCAAAGTATTTTCATTGTTCCTATTTTAATCATGGATATTTACCTTCATCCAAAGCTTAAGTTAATCCTTTACTACGTGTAGCAAAACTATTTTACGTAATTATGGGAAAAATTGTATTGATTCATTCTTTTTTGGTTCAAAAATATTTTTTTTTTACATTTACCTATCTTAGAAAAATAATAGATAGATGACACTCCAACTAGTTATCAGTTTTAGTACATTCGCATACAATACGATATATTCGAATCGTGTATGTGTAAATACATTTACTTTTTCAACCACTTCTTACAATACCTTTAAGTTTCGATGATCAAGCTAATCCAGATGTTTTAGTCTAGTTGAAAGAGAGTACTCAACTCGAATAAAAGCAAGAATTCAGTCGGAAATAAAGGAAAACAACTAATAAAAGTGAATCGTTGTTCGATGTTATTGCTATTTAACTTCGCCGCAATTTGCATTTGAGTTTCCAATGTTGTTGTAATTGCTTATACCCACTCGTATTACCCGATGATTTAGATTGAAATATACGTGAATTTAACATTAATTTGAAATTTCATTGGTAATAGATATACTGAGTCGAGCTTTCATGGTTTTATTAACTTTATGAGATTCAGATTATTCTATCATAACTGCTATTTGATCAGCGATAGCTTTGTTGAAATCAATTTACTGTTTATGCACAACTATAACCCGAGTCCCAAGCATGATTTTCAGCTTTGACGCTCCTGGTCTTCAGAAAAGCAATCTGATGTTACACCATCTTTCCTAACCAATAATTTATTCTAAGATTAGTAGTCTTTTGATACTTGATCCATAATGCTTATTTTGGTGTAGGTTTTGTGGTACACTGATAATAAAATTATAATCTAGGTGCAGCTGAGATAGTGTTACAAATCAGATTAAATTAATATTCCAGGGAGGGCACAACTTGCGTGTGACGATAACCGGGAAGTTATACTCGTTAGGCTGGCATAGGATTAGTCAGGGACCCGGCTCGGCCACAGTATCCGCACCGTACTAGACTAAAAGGCCAGCGACACTGACATACCCCTTGCGGCCTCCCCGAGGGTACCAAGTTTAAACTTGTTAGCTTTTTTCTCGCCAAACAAAGTCGCGCATACAAACATTCACTGTTTAACAAAAACCAACTAAAAAACTAGAAGCTAACAGTTTTCTTTTAAGTAAAAAGTGTGGTTAAAATGTTTGAGAGAAACACAATTGCGGAATTTATCTTAAGAGAAATAACTTGAATCCTTAGTGAAACTTTATCTTCAACATTCTTTTGTTCAAACGAAAGCAATGCGGTTACCGGCTATATGTTACAAAAACTACATTTGTCTTCGTTGGCTTTGCTCCAGTAAATCGCAAGATTACTCTGTCATTATACGACACGAGCAATCGATTTAAATCGACGTCCATTATCTACCTTTGTATAAATATAACACCAGTATCCTGGTTATGATCTAATCGCACCAATATTGTTAAAGCTTCTGTTTGATTTTGTCG
The DNA here is from genome assembly GCA_905220455.2 of Deilephila porcellus. Lineage (NCBI taxonomy): Eukaryota > Metazoa > Arthropoda > Insecta > Lepidoptera > Sphingidae > Deilephila > Deilephila porcellus. The sequence goes on from LR999987.1 coordinate 10,632,255, forward strand.
TTGTTACGATGAGACAAAAGATAGACTTATTCTTTGAACAAAAATGGTTTATAATGTGAAGATCAGAGGGGCTTTTTATTCTAAAAAAGTATTCTTGTAGAAGGAATCTAATAGGATGTGGGATTCTTTAGAACGATCAGAAAGAATCCGCAAACAAAGGGTAAACCTATGATATTCTAATTATTTAATAGAACATAATAAAATACTTCCAAGGGAGCCAAATTGTCATACAATTATATTAATATTTAAAATATCAGAGCAGAATTTCAAATATCATATTATATACCCAGCAAATAATACCGATTATCCTCTAATTGAATCATAGAATATTCGTATGTAATGTTCTAAGTTAACGTGTGTACTTAGCTATGGAGCCTGAACCCAAGAGTATTGTAGGTGAAGTTGAGAAACTATTCTAACAATGAGAGGATTAATTCAATTAGTGAACGCTTCATTCGAATTCATGTGGGAACTTTGAGAACTATTGCGTATCTTTAATTGCTTAGCTACAAATAATTTGAAAGGGAAAATACTTAGAACGCTCCTTTTGTGCTGATCAAGGCTTCACATTATGTGTTATGCTTCGAAAAATTTGCTTCCTTGTTACAGTTCCGAGGGATCTCGTTAAATTGATACGTTCCTTTGTTTCTTTAACGAAGTGTTGGAATGATTGTTCTTTGACACCAATGTTACAAGTTTTGTTTGAATCGTAATTTTGTGACATATATTTTGCTTTGTGTGGATAAAATATACTAAAATTTGGCTACCTATTATACTGCATAAAATTAAAACGTTTTTCATTCATAATGTCTCTTGAACCATCAATCAATCAACATCTTTTTCCGCAAATCTTTTGCAGTGACTTTTAATAATATTTGTGGTCATTCTTCTATTTTCGATCGTTCTAATCTTTCGTTTGAGATTATAATATCGTTAAAGATATCATTGACATCAAATCTTTCCGTATCAAGCACAAAAAAGTACACCGTTTCTACAAAATTCTCAATCCCTAATAATCTCAACCCCATATACTAACAGGTAAATGCTCTTATTTATTCGTCGGTTGTATTAGTGTGAGCCAAATGCAATGGTCGAAACATACCTCACTAGCTTTTGACCTTTCATTAATCTTTTCTTGCAATCTCAATTCCTCAGTACTTCTTAGCTCCTCCTTTACGGATCACGGCGGATATAAAACTCTTTCAATATAAATTAAGGAAATGCGTGTAACATATACTGCAATTTGTCTACTTCTAATCCCATTAATTTCTTCAAACAAAAATGTTCTCGCAATTGTTTTGCGAACCCTACGCGTCCACAATCTTTGTCCAAAGCAATTGCTTTCGACTTCTTTGTTTATTGTTTTTGTTCTTAACGGCTTTATGTATTCAACCCTTTTGTCCACTGACCACATCGCTTCTGTAGTTTCGGAAGGTTTATGCGAGGGTTCATTAATACTTCCGTTTATATTTCATTCGTAATAACTTCCTTCTGTGTTTTTGTTCCAGGAAAGTGTAATATTTATTAAAATGCTTTTATTGTAATACATATAATACATTTGTAACCTATTGATGTCTGTACATGGAAAGTAAATAAGAAAAACTAATATGAGGGGTGTGTATTAACGTAATAGAACCCAAAACTATGATTTTTAGAATTTTTGTCTGTTTGTCTGTGCGGTTGTGCGCGATGAACTCTGAAACGGCTTAACGGATTTCAATTAAATTTGGAGGTAGCTGACACCCTGGATTAACACTTAGGCTACATTTTATCCCGAAAAATTGATTGTTCCCGTGGGATAAGGAAGATTATATATTTGTTACTTTTTATACTGAAAGGGATGGGATGGAACTTAATTACATGCCTTGATTAAGAATGAGATGGGACGGCCGGGATATAACGGGACGGGACGTTATGGGAAATTTCAAATGAAGTTAAACTTGCAGATGAAGTTTGCGGGCAAAAGCTAGTCGTAGAATAAATCTACAAGTAATGTAAAATCAATTATAATTTGTTTAATATTATACTATGACTCAAAATTTTAATATGGGCATTGGTGTTCGATATTTTAAACTTTATATAATTAACTTTATTACAGTTAATAATGTGTTTTATTAAATTTGAAAAATCTGTTGCTTCCATTGCTAGCAGACTAGATGGAAAAATGCACAACTTTAATATTTAAGATACCAATGATGTAGCGATTGAGTATAATTTAAAATTTTAAAAATCTTATCAGACTGACGACGTTCTTTTTAATATAAATCCATTTCGCTGATTGCAAAACTTTGTCAAAAATGTAAAGTGTAAAAAAATAAATACGCACCTCATTTGGAGCTTTTATATATTTCCAAAATTGGTTAATGTCGTCATTATCGATTCAGTTACGAAGATTGGCGTGATATAAATCTAATATTAAAGTACAGAAAAGTTTCCTTCTAGTTTTAAAGTTGGACAGTTTTCCATTAAGGAAGCTAAGATCATTTATAAAATCGGTTTTAGGTAAATTAAATCTCGGTATCTGGCGAGATAATTTACGGGCTGTTAACCGTGAAGTCAAAGGTTTTATTCAATGGTTAGGAATTATAGACTTGAGTTTTCAGATTTTCAAAAAATGTTTGGCTAAAATGCCATTAAATTCGGATGCCACTTTTAAACAACTTGCTAAATCGGAATAGATGCTATAACCTGACAGGCACTTGTACAAATGCCTTGCGTCGACTTGTAGATAGTTAGTATTGTGACAAACCTTTGTGGTTTATAAATGCTAAAATACCTACTGATTTATTATACTTCATATTTTGTAACCTTGATAAATAAAAAAAAACATATTTTTTTAAAAATTACATATTGAAAATTAAGTCAATTAACAATTATTAAGAGTCAATTAACAAGCATTTTGGTCTAGTATAAAGTGACAGCACTGCACCTAAAGCCCCATTTACATGGAGAGAGTTTCTCGCCTCGAGGATACGATTATCGTAAGTTAAAAATGTCGCATCGTGTAAACATTGGTCAAAACACGATAATCTCTAGCGGTTATGTCATGCATACGATTCTCGCTGCGAGAAACTCTCCTCATGTAAATGACGATTAATGGTAAGCGCAAAAATATGAACTATTGACACGGTTACACCATTCAATAAATATTCCGGTATTTCATACATTTTGGTTAACTAATAAAACCTCAGTGTGATGCTGCATTAATATCTGCTCAACCATCTGTTTGCATAAAATACCAATTATGATGAACCGCGTGGAATCTCATTACATTCACACAAATAGCCAATATTTAACACATGAAAACAACGATTTAAATACTCGAAAGCGAGTAAATAGCAACAACATTGAGAGAATCCTTTTCATTCACCGCAAAAGCCGAGTAGCTTGGTAATTACATATAATTATGTTTGATTAAACGAATGAACCAATTATTTCATACATTTTCAGAAGAGCCTCCGTGACGCAGTTGGTTAGCCGCCGGCTGTGAAACGAGAGGCCGCGGGTTTGATCCCTGCACCGAAACAAATGTTGTTTATTTTTTTTTTTTATTTATTGCTTAAGACAATTGTAGTCCAATATATGTTAGTTACAATAGTACTTATTCTATGTTAGTATTTTTTTTTGTTTTACTATATTACAAGTTTTATCCAATATTTTAAGATAGGGCAGACCATTCTATCAGCAATAACCGTTAAGACGCTGTTAGAGCTGGCCCGCATTTATGAGACCGAAAAGTCTTTTGTAGTTTCTGATACCCACGACACACGACTCGATGTTAGTGTGGGTTCAGGACTACGTATGTGACTGTTGGGTGTATTTATTTATTATTTTTATTTTTTTTCATTTCGATGAGCAATGGCTTAGCTGATGGTCAGCGATTAGTGTCATCAATATTTATAGCACTTAATTCTTAGATGCATGGCAGTGGAAACTAGAAAGAGAAAGAAAAGAAACGCGAGGAGAAAATGAATATTGGTTCTTCGGTAATCTCATTTACCGTACATCATACAAGAGTAACGTTTTTTTACCAGACATGATACCACCCCATTCGAACAAATGTACTGAATTTTTGATGACTGACAAGACTTTACCACTCAGCATTTATTTATTAATGACAATACATTAACCAAAACAATGGCTTGGTAAATATACTCAATATGCAAGTAGTATGTCTTATAAAATAAAGGAGCTATTTAATCTTGTTATGTTCACAATGCTTCGGGAGCACTCACGACAAGTCATTGTTGTATAGACATGATTTAATACAACGGAATGGAAATTTGGTACATCCTTTGTTCCTTATTCTATGTTCTTCATTCATTTAGACTTATTTACATTGTCGTACACATCATGTATTCTTAAGAATCTTAATACTAAGGATATTTTAATTACATTCTTAAATTAATACATACTTCGTTAATATAATTATTGGCGGTAGGTGTCTCATATGTGAGAAGCTGCCTGGGTAGGTACCACCGCAATGCCTATTTCTCCCAACAAAAGCAGTGTAAATGCGCTGTTGTGTCCTTCTTGAGGTTACTTCATGAGTAATTTTGTTCGTCCAATCAGCAAGCAAATATTTGACTCGAAAAATAAGCTTAGTACTGTTGCTACAGATATCAATAAAGCGAACTTTAATGCTGTTCAAAATCAAAACTAAATTATTTGTAATACGTTACTCATTTATTAATGACACTTTATACAAATCATGTACTTGGAGTTAATGCCTGAGGCATTCTCTAACAGTCCAACCTGGAGCGATGCAGAGATGCAATATATATATTAAAACGCCTGACTTGTTAATACCGCGTGTATTGAACTAGGCTGTATATAAATCTACAATGTTTATCCAATAAAATAAATAATTCAATTCCTGGCATCACCTCGCCATATCATGAAAGTATAATACAAATCGAAAGAATAGAAAATATCGCCGAGATGATCTGAATTATTTATGATTTAAAATCACTTAGCTTTGTATTGTAATAGTACCTCGGCACGTGATGGGGAATAATCGTAGTTAAACACCTATAAGTTAAAGGAATCATTGGGACGTGGCTCTCAAAGCTGTGAAAAAGTAATTTCAAGTAGTAAAGCCAAGCTATAGTTACCTTGGACTACTGTGGAAACAAGGCAGCTCGAACGGGATGGTAACACTATTTCACATACCGGGTATATCAAGACTGCGACCGAAAGCGAAGCCAGGTGGTAGTTTTAGTGGTTACAAACACGATGCAAATAAAAAATTCGCCAAAACAGTGACAGATATTTTAGATTTTTTTAAAAATCATCGTGTTTGGGTGGTAAATACCTAGTTTTTGCGAAAATACTAATTTTAACCCTTACGTACCATTGCGTCTTTAAAAATAAAGAGGTCTACATCATTATTTTAGGAAAACTATGTATGTATCACCCAAATACGACGATAAGTAAAAAATTACAAAAAAAAAAGTTGACGATTTTTTTGCGAAATGTTTACTTCCATTGTGTCTGAAGTCACCAATACTACCACCTGGCTTCGTTTTCGGCCGCGGTCTTGATATACCCTGTATAATCGACGAGAAGGCTTTGCTGTTTCGTTCAGCGAGTAAGATCGCCGCAATTCTAATTCTCCCCTCCTATACGTGTTTTTGGCTGTCGTCTATTTTAAGAGGTGGACGACGCACCCATGACAAATGTTTTAGAAGATCTTTAGTAGCGTTCATTTATGAAAGTTATATTAATCATAACTCATATTAAAACACCGCGAATATTTCCTAAAATAAGTTACGAATATACAAGTTTCACAATACACGTAAAAAATCGTTAAATTAAAATAATTGTCATAAGTGTATCAACAGTTCCTACAAATATAACTTCTAAAAAAAATTTAACAGTTTTTTTCTTTGAAAGCTGTGAACGGAACTTTACAAAACGGTCGTAAAAAGCACTGACAACATGACAAGAATTCGTTCCGGAACATTTAATGTTCATTCTATAAGATCGCGATTATTTTGAGGTAATACTTTTTTATACTGACAAAATCACTACAATAGACTCTATGATAAGTAATGCAGAACAGATAGAGTAATGGCCGGCTAGTAATTAACATGCTTCATTGTATATATACCCTAATTTATTGATTGTTTATAATTTATTCAGTATTCAGGTATATTATTGCAGACAGCCTCCGTGGCGCAGTTGGTTAGACGCCGCCTGTGAAACGAGAGGCCGCGGGTTCGATCCCCGCACTGAAACAAATATTTGTGTGATCCACAGGTATTTGTTTCAGGTCTGGGTGTTTGTGAGACCGAAAAGTCTCTCGTAGTTTCTGATACCCACGACACAAGATTCGATCTTAGTGTGGGGTCAGGACTATGTATGTGACTGTTAGGTGTATTTATTTATTATTATTATTATTTATTATTATTATTACCTCAATGGTATTAAAAAAATATATACTCGTACATGAGCTTGAGTAAATTTATTTTATTTTATTGAAATGCGATTTAGTGAAACATGAGCGCATCGTATTTAATTTCGTTTTTCTATGATTTAAATCATTTTAGTTATAGTTCAACAGATATATTTACTCATGCTAAGAAAGTATTATTTTTTATGTGCGTATATAATAATCAAAATACCAATTATATTATATATAATCCACACAAAACGATACATTCAATTATTAGATATGAATAATTAATAGTTTTTTTTTCAGTGTATAGGAAGGTTCTAGTTCAAATATGTCACGAACAGGTGTGAATAGAGTCATTTAATATTGACGCAAAATATTGACTACGAACACCAAAACTTAACGAATATCGTAGAGGTACTGCTCGCCTAACACAATTTACCACAAGGCGAACAAATGGGATAAGTTGGAACCAATTGTTTATTGACTTCCTTGCACAGCGAAGTGGGAGACAAAATACTTTGGCTACTAAAATACTACCAATTCTTTGATATAAAACCTACAAGTGGAAAAGCTAAAAGTAAACTAGCACAGAACGATATTTAACTACTTAATTATAATTGGTTTTTTCCTCGACTATAACATTTGATTTTATTAAAAAAATAATCTACTCTGATTATAAATAAAACACTCCATCATAACTTCGTGATTTAATTTCGTAGCTATAAAAGAAAATGTTACGTCAATATTTGACTCACAAACATTAAGGGCCAATTGCACAAACTAACTTTGCCCATAATTTGGCTATAACAATGTCATCGCCATACATTAGTGACTTATTTGACATTGCTAATGTATGGGATTGACGTTTTCAAAGTCAAAGTAATGGGTAAAGTTAGTTTGTGCAACTGAGCCTAAGTTATGCTCTGTTAAAGTTTGCACACTTAGGCTCAGTTGCACAAACTAACTTTGACGATAACTTTAACTTTGACAATGCCAATCCCATACATAAGCAATGTCAAATACGTTACAAATGTATGGCGATGACATTGTCAAAGATAAAGTTATCGTCAAAGTTAGTTTATGCAACTGAGCCTTAGCATTTTGTATGACTGTTCCATTTGTTGCCATATAAAGTCCATAAAGTAAGGGCCTTACCGCAGAGTCTCTATTTCCCTGGTCCGGCCATAAATTTCCTAGCCACGTACAAAAACGTTTGTAGGAATTTTTGTTCAAGGACATTTTTTTAAGCTGAAAGAACTGTTCCTATGTTGCTATTTTACTGCATGTTTTCTTGTTTGTTGTCATTTATTTAAAAAGTGATTAGGTAGCCAGACGGGATTGACACTTAATATGTACACAGGAATGCGGTATTAATGTTTTTTCACAATCCACTGATTTACAAAAGTGGTTTTATACTAGAATAAGAACAACAAAGAAATTGTATTGGCTGATAGTTAGTGCCTAGTGAAGACCAACAACACCCACCAAATCTGAATATTTTATTTTATTTTATATTTTAGTTGCGTTTCGGTTTTTGAATTTGGTGATAAATTGATTGATATTGGATTTTTCTATTCATTATCAGCCCGGAGTCAGGAATTTGGGCCCGATATGGCGATAGGCTCGCCCCCTATCACATTGTGGGACGGAAAATACTAGGCGAAATGTGGGTGTCCTGGTGGCGCCTCTGCCTACCCCTTCTCGGATAAAGGCGTGAGTTTATGTATGTATGTATGTATGTATGTATGTTGAAAGATGGGTAGAATGGAACCTCAAATAAATGGTATGAAACTTAGTTTGTGTGAAAGAGATGACAAATTAACGTGCTAAAGATGAAAATAGTTAGAGAATGAAATATTAAGATATTTAAGTACGGACGGTTGGAAGACAATGGAAGACGTGGACGACGACGGGTGACTATGCAAATAAAGACGAAATTATAGTGAAGATTATTAAAACAATCTTTGTTTGATTTGACAAGACACGAAACTATTCCCACATATTATGACTTTTCAAAGACGACTGTGTAGTGTGTATTTGCAGTTAATTATCGCGTACATTCAAGCTGAAGGAAATCTTCCAAGGAAGTCTGAGAGTACTTTACAAGAATTTCAATTTAACCGGTTAAGTACTCCAATATTTTACAGCAGAACTGTTCCACTTTAAAACTCACACAAATGATGATGATAATATCATAGCTATAAGCCAGCATGAATACCCAACTGACAGTTATCAAACTATTTAATCCTACTAATATCTTAAAGGCGAAAGTTTGTGTCTTTGTTACAAGACTCGATCTTAGTGTGGGGCCAGGACTATGTATGTGACTGTTGGGTGTATTTATTATTTATTGTTACTTCTTCACGCTCAAACGCCTGAACCAATTTTAATGTATCTTGCATAAATGCATAGGCTACTTTTTATCCCGAAAAATCTAGTGTTCCCGTGGGAACAAGTAATTTAAATAGTTATAGTTACTACTTTTCAAACTCAAAGGAATCGGATGAGATATATTATAATATAGGGTGGATGAAATGGGATATAACAGAAAAGGATTGCATGCCTTAAGTCATTGAACAAAATGAAATAGAACAGGACGGGTTTTGACGGGACGGGATCGGAAAAACAGTATATAGGACGGCAGCTACGTTGAGTTTAAACATAAAACAGTGTGAACTGGACTCGAAAAGTGTTTGCACCCGGGAGAAGCCGGGTCGAACCGCTAGTAGGACATAATAAGACAATTGCGTCGCAACGACCCAGTTATGATGTTCCAGAGGTATCAATGCCTTTGAAATCATAGTTTCCGGATTTGAATCCTATTGTAGGACCGGGTTCCCAGTTCTGTTGAGTTTTTATCTCTACGTGTATTGTTCTTGAACTATTCAAGACATTATGGATTTGTGTGATCGTCTACGAGATTTTTATCAAGGGTTTATTAATAATATTGGTATTTCTCTTAACTAATTCCTTCACAATAAGTAGGTGCACATAAAAAACGATGAAACTTTCTGAGCGACACGACATGCCACTTTTCAAAAGGAATTATAAATTATCCAATAAACCAAATATCCAATAGCCCAAACCTCCCTTTAATATTTTCTAAGACGCAAAGATTAAAATTAGTCGTAAACTATATTGAATTCTAAAACAGATCTGCCATCGCACGCCGTAATTTTAAACTATTTTTTTTCTTATTTATTTGCTTCTTTTCACTTTCCATAATGACAAATACAATGCCGCAAATGAATAACGAATAACCAACCCTTGCGCTGGCAATGGAGCGGAGATTATTATTGGTATATTCAAATCTCCAGCCACGACGAACCGAAAAAACCACAATGCTATTAAATTCAACACATTTAGCATAGCCTTTAAAAAATATTATTTACTTTCGCAGCTCGGCAGCTAAATTCACAATTTCAGTAGCCATCTCAACCGTTTAGAAGTACATTTACTAAGGTCAAACAGTGTCGCATTCAGTGACTTACCATTCTTGCAAATCGCCTCTAATGGGAACGGAAAATTGTAGCTGAATTTTTTGAACGGTCTAAAACTGAAAAAGCTTTTAGTAGGTAAATATCTGCTGTAAACTATTTCAGTCTAAAGGTTGTTTGGAAAATATTGGTGATAGTGATATGACTTCTGGTTTACCTTTATTAATGGTTTAATTTTGAATTATTTCCATAATATTAAACAAGAATATATTTTTGAAGTATTCGTCAACACAACGCTTCATAAAAAAAATCAATAAATAGAACATTTAAAATTGGTGTAAGGTTAATTATTATATTTGGTTATTCCGACAAATACCAGACTTGTCTGTCCTGGTATTTTTTTTCACTTCCCCTCATGTAGGTACCCAATTTTTTCTTCCATATAAAAAACTATTGGAAAAACAAAAAATATTCTACTATTATTTAGAAATATTTATTTCTTTACCACAAATAACGGTGCACTATTCAAATATACGTCATTAACACAACGTTTTGACGTCTGGTTAAGCCATTGACGCCGTCACCGTTTTCAGTAATTTTAAAGTTTTACCCACGGCAGAAAACCAAAGCCGCTATGGATTTAAACAAATTATTTATTCATTGAGGGCAGGATTAGCGTCAGATCAATTTATAAAGGTTCCATTAAACTTAGTTTCCAGTTTGGAAATTAAAGACCAGGTAGCCAATAACAGTGGAAATGTTAATGAAGTGATCTGTGTGACCAAATGACCCATAACAGTGAATTTATTCGGAGTTAGAATTAACTTTAGGAATGGAATATTTAAAAGAAAATAAGGGAATCTACTTTCTATAATTATACATAGAAAAAGGCGTGGAAAAATGTCAGAAAGGACGGAAATTGATAATTTGTTAGATTCTTTGATTAATTGTCATTTTGGTTTACAATAGAGATTCTTTGTATCGTAGTATAATATTGGCAGCACAAGACAGCCTTCGTAAATTGACCAATTCTACTAAGCGAGAGGTCGTGGGTTTAACTTATGCACCAAGATTAATGTTTGTGGTCATCAAATATGTATTGTGATTTACGTAGATTGCTAAGACGGTCCCATCCCTAATGTTTCACATAACGCGCAAGTAAATCAGGATGCTTCTCGCCCTGAGATTTCCGGGGCCGCCTATAACGTGTGTGACGGTCACCGTAAGTTCTTAGTCGGTTTACTGGCGTAGGATTTGTTAGGGACCCGGCCGGTCGTAATATTCTTATAAGCCTGCCGCGCTGTAAAGGCATTGACACCGAAATACACCTTTTGACCTTCTGGTGTTGTCTTGAAGAACTGAAGCACCGAAAAAGGTGCTTAACATCTTTCGTCAATAGTTAACAGTTTTTCTCTCGTCACAACGTCACTATGTCGCGTTTTCACTCACTATGGACGGCGATCGATCGGTCACGAATAATCTACCTTTTTTTCATTCCGTTGAATGGCGAGGCGACCATGCCATTCGCCTGATGTTAAGCGATACGACTCCTCATGGACAGCAGAAAACCAAATAACACCATGAATTACAAAGCATTGCTTGGCACGTACTCCACTGCGCTCGCTATCCTGAGACATTAGATTTTAAGTCTCAATATGTCCAGTATTTACTCTGACTACTATATCCTTCAAACCGGAACACAACAGTGCATTTACACTGCTGTTTGGCGGGAGAATTAGACATTGCAGTGGTACTTACCCAGGCGGTCTCTCATATATGAGAAACCTACAACCATTACCTCCAGCAATTTCAGTGTTATACTAATACTTAGACTGTGTTTATAAACCAAGTATTCATATTTGCTTATTTTGTTGCAGGTAAGCATCTTGGGTTTCAAGGCATAATTGACTAGTTCTAACAAATCTTGGGATAGCACAGAAAAAACACCAGGTACTTAATTCCCTTACGCCCGAATACTCAAAGGCCATTTAAATATTAAGTTGCCCTTAACTACCCACGTCCCACTTAATCAGTACATTTAAGCGGGACTTTCGTAGTTAAGTGCAACATAATATTTAAGTGGCGTTTGAGTATTCGGACGTTAATTTTTCTAATGCAACAAAGACGAAACTATGATTTACAATATACTATCGTTATATTGAATAATACATTTAAATTAAAAATACATTAAGAGCATAAAAACCTATAAGAAATTTAAAAAAATGTTACATCGCTCAGATTATGTAGACTTTGATTGTATCACAAAACAGAGTAATATCATTGTTGTTACAACTACATGATTTCAACTATGTAGCTACATATATTCAGTTAGTCGGAATATTATTAAACGACCTCAACAGTATATTATTTACATATAATATTAGCTAAACCAACATCACACATAACAACAAGAAATATTGGAAATCTTTGGCGGTGGAGATCGAATTATCGTTACCGCCCCGAGGGAGAAATGGTTATGCTGTGGGAACAGGTATTTCAGTCACAGTCGTACACACGTAAGGACATAAATAAACAATAAAGTAAAGAATAATAGTAATACTGAATTATTATTGACAGCCTCCGTGGCGCAGTTGGTTAGACTCACGCTGTAAAACTATAACTAACTGATACTAGATGCGAAACATTCACATTATCATTTCAGTTTAAAAAACCATTGCGAATTTAATTATTTATTGCTAATAAGTAATAAGACAGCAAGAGTAGTGCATAGTATTGGCAAAGTATGGCGAATACAAATAAATATGTACACATACATATGTAAATATGTTCACTTAACAGTCACATACATAGTCCTGACCCCACACTAAGATCGACAAGTGTCGTGGGTATCAGGAACTAAGAGAGACTTTTCGGTCTCACAAACACCCAGACCCGAAACAAATTCTTGTGGTTCACACAAACATTTGTCTCGGTGCGGGGATCAAACCCGCGGCCTCTCGTTCCACAGCCGGCGTCTAACCAACTGTGCAACGGAAGCTATCAAATACTACCTGATATTTGCAACATTGGGTGTGTGACTGTTGGGTGTATTTTTATTTGTATTTTACCTCCTCGGGGAATGAAAACCAAAAGTACCACAACACCCTCACATTTTCTGATTTACCCGTAATTTAATTTCCCACCTGTAAAAACCTGCCTCATTTTCCATAAATTAGGGGCCGCAATTACCATATTTCACGGCAACGACATCAGTATCTCCCTATCTTGTTTAAAAGAATGCTTCCCCGTAACTTACTTTATTGTCACGTTTTATTAGTTTTTTTTTTTTATTACTTCTAATATTTGAATTAAATTAATAAATTAGATGTTTTTTCACTAACAGTGCATGTTGTGACGACCCTTAATAGCTGTTACTTTTATTTCAATACACTTTTTTGTGTATGTAAAATTTGTGACTGGTTGCCCTAATAAATAAATACCTTGGAGTATTTGGAATTACCCCGAATTTTCCGTGAAGGTAAAAACGACGCCGAAATGCTCAGAATTGCTTGGGAATGTCACCGTTGTTGACTGTAGACACTGCTGAGTTCATTAGGATGCCTATTTGTGGTATTCTTTGAATCTTGTTGAGTTAATTTTCAAGCTGCAATTTTTGGTTCATACCAAAATGATTCGGTCAAGATATTATTTTGAAATTAAAGAATTTACGGTTTAAGCTCGCGTCTGTATTATCAATAAGGTAAACAGATGTGTCATTAGTGTCAGCCACAGTTCACCGACTCTATTTCAGTCTCATGATATTATGTTAAGGACATGCCAGGCACAAATTCTAGTACCACAATTTGTGCCCAATATATCTCTGAATGTGACAAGGAACCTATATTATTATTACTTTTTTAATCTCATACAAAGAAAATTATCGGGAAATACGAGCTAATTATAGGCCTTTGTCCATACAATCAGCTGTCCCGCCCTTTATCCGCCACTACAACTCCTGTAAGCCAGGATCAACAGTGGCAAGCATTTTAATGATACTGAGCATTGAAGCTCAGCGAGTCTCCGGGAATGTCTAACTTGTCTTTAACCCGCAACGAAATCAATCGCAAGGTTAAATTAATAGGAGGAGTTGGAAATAAATCCATACAATCAGCTACTAGACGGCTACAATCAGATTTCATATAAGATGTTTCTATGCTATAACACTTAATAGCGTTTAAAAGTACTCTTTGCTCTAAGGTCGACTCGGCTTTGTGATCACTCATATTAAAAAGACCGCTTGCTCATTGACCCTTATAAAATAATCTAGTACTCATACTTTTAGAAGATTTAAGTAGAAAATCTTTATCAGTAAGTAGCCCTGTAACTGACGAATGCGTAAGAGCCATCAAAACTCTTTACTTCTATAATTTACTAAAAATAAAAGTAAAAATGCACATATGAGAGGCCTACCACCAGTAAAGTAAATTAATTGTATGCGGTAAACAAACAACAAAGTTTTAAATAATGTCACTAACGTTGCGCTTTAATAGTACCTCAACTGCGGAAAATCAATACAACGTCGATATAAGACAAATGCGTTCCCCGCCGCATGAAGCGACTTAATTACAAATGCTTCAATTAACACAGGAACATCTCGCTTTACGGCACTTTAAAATGAACGTCTAATAAATTCCACTGATTAAACGAAGTTTAAACACGTAAATTACAAGTTTAATTTGAAATCTCGATTCATCTTTATGACCTTTATGTTAAAGGTAATGACGTTTCACTAATTATGTGGAGGAGCTCGCCTCTTTGTAGGATTTAGTCATTCCGTTTCGGCATTCAAATGAGGAAGTGGAGAAAACGTGTGCTTGTGTCATTGACCCTGAAATCAGGCTTTCTTGCGAATATTGTAGGTACTCTTCTTGCACATCAAGCATTACAGATCCCTGAAATGGGGGGAGAGTGGGGTGCAAATGTCCTAGAAAAGGTTGGCCTTAGAACATGATGATCATTAGTGAAAGCAACACCAAACTTTATGTATGAGGATGAATTTTATTAAGCTGCCATTTTAGAGTCTAAATACCGAACTATACAAAATCAACGTCACAAATAAAACTTTTTACGAAGACCATTTCAGATACGAATGTCTCACTACAAACTAAATTACATTATGTACTCCGAAATATCAAGAAAATATTATCTACTTCAACCACACAAATTCAGGACTTATAGCTCTTCATGCGAATATAATAAATAAGAGGATAGGCCATAAAATATTTCTATAAATAAGAAATCTAGTAATTCCAACAAACCAAAATTGCTAGACATTTCGCGTTGACAATAGTCCCAAATCAACATCAATTTTCATACTACCTTCGCAATAAAACGTTCAAAGCAAATCGGATTTATTCAGTGAATTCAAATTCTATAGCACGTATCACCAATTTGAAAACGTTTTGCCTCATTGGGATTCATCACACGTCTTCCGAAGATACCCACGCCTTGAAAAATCATCCGAGATCTGTAAATGGTAAGTTATTGCCTCTTACCTTTTTTCGGGACTATTGGCAAGAGCTGGGGCCCTACTGATAACACTCAATTGTTTCGAGTATCGAATTGTATTTGTTTGTTTTGTAAACTTGTGTTTTAACCGCGTTGGCATTTGGTGAACCTAAACGAAATCGAGTTTCAGAGCAGGTTAACTTGTTTAAGTCGATTTTTAATCGCAATATTTATTTTGATTCCTATGAATTTCTCACTTTACAAAGATTAAAATTCATTATTCCTAATTCATTACTGCTATATTTTTTATGGACCTACTTGGGAAATTTCTTAGGTAATGATAGTTACAATATATGTATGTATACAAAAACAAAAGGAACATAATTTATGCAAAAACTTGAAATGAAACCACTGCAAAAGGAATGAAATGGTTTTTTACAAATTTATCAACCTTTTTAAATACACAACACACGTAATTGTGTGTTACAAATATTATTAATTTGAAGCCTTAAATCAGTTGCATAGTCCATTGCATTTAATTTGCAGAATGCTGTAGCTGTAAAATATTTTCGTCCATTAAACATTAAGCACGCTAACACTGGATTTATGTGGATATGTACAACATCAAGCAATCAAACAACGCGAGGTCGCGCCATCGCCGTGCTTAAGTTATAAGCGACTAGCCCAACAATTTAGGTTTTAAGACTTTAAAAAACCCTTCCCAGTCAAGAATTGAAAATCGTCTCAATGACTTTATATGTACTCGAAAGTCATATAAAGTTTTACGCGGGCCATCTAATTTACTTTTTTGTGACAAAATTTCTTTCATTTTAATCTCTTTCGCTCAATAATCCAGTTATACCGCTTACGTGCTCTCGAATCAAATTGAGATATTGCCATAATTTAGAAAGTCGCCTGGACTTTACTTTTTTGCAACACAATCAATAAATTACATTCGCTCGGAAAAGCGGCCTTCGCACAAAGAATAAAGTTCTACAATTACCGTCACGCTAACCATTTGCTTGTAAATATCGCATTTATTTAATAAAACAGAAAAGTAATTCCAACCAGCTGCTGAAACCTCTTAATTTCGAAGCACACTCATATATCACAAATGAAACAAAATAGAGCATTAAAAAGCGCTTTTATCGCTGCCCCTTATGGTTTAAAGACTACACCGCAAGCGTAGTATGTTAGCAGATGTGGAATGCAAGCAATATGCAAAGCAACACGCCACGCGATGCGCCCTATCCGTTGCAGACAAGTTGGTTGAAAATACACATTGAGGATTACTTCCTCGCGTTAGATATTAAATATGAAATTTCACTTTAAATTGCTTGTAAACTGAAGACTAATATTAGACGAAGTAAAATGATGTATAAGTTGCTGTAGACTGATATTAGCGGTAGTAAAATTTCAGTAATTTATAACTGCCTCGGTTAGTTGTAGTACGGTACAGTTACAACGCTGAGGTCTCGGGTTCGAGTCCCCGGGTCGGGCAAAATGATATTGGGTTTTGTATTCTTTATCAGCCCGGAGTCAGGAATTTGTGCCCGATATGGCGATAGGCTCGCTCCCTATCATATCGTGGGACGGAACATACAAGATGAAATGTAGGTGTCCTGGTAGCACCTCTGCCTACTCCTACTGTGAAAATGGCGTATGTATGTATGTATATGAGCGATAATAAAATTCCAGTAATTTATAGCGAAATTGATGTTAGTCATACTGGTGTGAACGCTTTTATTATCGAAGGTCATGATGACTTAGTAAGGCTCTTCATTTTCTAATTTTATGGCGCTGCATTATCTTAATTTTTGGTGAAACCTTTGTGGAGAAGTTGACTACTACAGGCTTATTATAATATGATTATTATTCACAAATCTAGCCAATTTTATTTCTACAGAAACATTTTTAAAGTTTCAAAACAAGTTTTCAACCAGGGCATCCAATTCAGGAGCTTAATAACCCAACTAAAACAAATCTACTAGACCAACATGTCTCAATTTAGCAACTTTCTAGTAAAAACACTACTACAAAGTTGGTAACTAATACGTATAGTACGGCGGAAATTAGTTCACGAAATGAGTTTGCGGACTCATCTAACCAAAAACTTGCTCGGTAGAACGCCTACAATATTTTTCTTTTATTTTTTCAATTTCAAATACGTTTACGTTGCATATGGCGATAGGCTCGCCCCCTGTCATATCATGGGACGGAACGTACAAGGCGAAATGTGGGTGTCCTGGTGGGGCCTCTGCCTACCCCTTCTGGGAAAAAAGCGTGAGTTTATGTATATGTATACGTTATGTAAACCTTTCTATTGTGTTTACGATGGACAAATATTTTCTGTACGTAACAATATTAGAATGATACAGATGATATTTGCTAAATCTAGAATTGTTTGTTTATCTCTTTATTGAAGACAAAATAATCTTAATTTAAAGAGTAAACACGGCGGTCTCGTCGCTCAAGAATTTTTTACAGACTATAAGACGAATAAAAGAAAAAGAGTCAAAGAAAGCGGTCTTAAGTGTTAAGGATAAATGATTGAGTGAATAAAAATGAATAATAAATCTTAGTACATATATTTTGTAATAACTAAAAATGGCAAAAATCTGTTTGCGCAAGAAAATGCACAGGTTCGCACTTAAATATTTTATGTTTCAAATCAGGGCAGTCGTTCATGTAAAACTTTTGTTGTTAACGCACCGATACGATGAGGTGAAATCGTAATGAAAATAAATGTAGTGTGAAATATAAAAATTTTGGGTTCTCCGCAGTAAAGAAGTTTATATTGTACGCTATTTTCCAACTATCAAAAGATTGGATGTTAAAGGGATTTTAAAATAAGTCTCAAAGGAGATAATAATCATAATGTTAACACATTATAATCATTGAATATAATACATACATTCTTTTGCCCAAAAGGGGTAGACAGAGGCGCCACCAGTACACCCACATTTCGCCTTATATGTTCCGTCCCACGATGTGATAGGGAGCGAGCCTATCGCTATATCGGGCATAAATTCCTGACTCCAGGGTGATAATGAATAGAAAAATTCAATATCAATTTGCCCGACCCGGGATTCGAACCCGAGACCTCAGCTTTTAAATCGTACTATAATACAACTACGCCACCGCGGCAATGAATATGATTCAAATCTATTTTTTAATAATTTCGACATACGATTTGCTATCATGATACCATATTTACTGTTTTAATTGATGTCATGTCTCTTAAGCAAATTCTTCACTACTTTCACATAGGTGCCACGTTTTTGCTCGCATTTAGCGAATGTAAAAGACTTCCCTAAGAATTAAAGTGTTGAGCGAGACCTCATAAACTCGCACTTGAATCTAAACTTATGAGGGCTTTTTTTTGACGTCTGAATTCAGGCAGAAAGTCTTTTAATTTTAATTTTACGGTCTCAAACAAAAGACTTTTAAAGAAAACCTTTTTACACAGTTTTATTATGCAAAATTAATCGAAATAATTTTATTACTTTGTAATTGGTGTACACTAAAAGAGTTCGTGTAATGGTGTTATTAATTAAAACTGTGACCGGTTTAGTCCTGGGCTCGTTCACCAGGTTGAACAATTTAATTTTTGCGCGTTATTCAGTAAAAAATTTCATATGAATTTCTCAGACTGGAATTTGTGCCCAGTTCGATAAGCTCGCGCCGTATAAAATCTAACTCCGCCAACCCTTTTCATTCAGGGATACAGGCGTTTCTGTTTTTTTTTTTATTTGGGCTACATTTTTTTAGACGGATTACATCATTATTTCACAATCACCTTCAAAAGACAAGGTATCACAACAGTAAAGACACTTAAGAACCTGAAAACAGACGCACTCAAAGGGATGTGACGGGACAATTACAAAGAGATATACAGACATACAAATCAAACGACATCTAAACACAATAAACGTAAAGACAAATAAACAATCAGGTAAAAGCAAGCAGACGTGCTATCAAACAAATAAACATTCGAGACAAACGATCGACAAGAATAATAACAAGTTTGTAATAGCCGTGCAGTTGTTTTACGATTATTCTACATTGCACAATATAAATAAATACACCCAACAATCACATACATAGTACTGATTACTGACCCCGCACTAAGATACAAGGCTTGTATTATGGCTATTGAATTTTCCGTCTCACAAACACCCAGACCCGATACAAATACTTGCGGACCGCACAAACATTTGTGGGTGGATCGAACACGCGGCCACTCGCTTCACAGCCTAATCAATTACGCTGAGGCTGTCGTGGGTGATCGCCTTTTGGTAATCAATCAAATGCAATCTGCCAAGCCGGTAAACCTAAGCTACAGCTTTGGTTTTTCAGAGTTTGCTATTATTACTTAATAGTCATTTCTTAGACTTACGCGAATGTCACACATTGATATAAAACTATTTTTTACGGATTTTATCGCGATTTGGTTTGATTTTTACATTTTTTAACTTCCCCACGTCCGCCCCGTAACCACTAAAGCTGGAAAGCAATCGAAACGTCGTAAAAAATAGTTTTATTTCAACTTAATAGTCAATTACCACGCTCTGTAAGGGTGAAGGAAAGTAACATTATGAAACCCGCCTACCGTAGAGATAGCTCGAAGAATTCTATGGTACTACAAGTGCCTCAACCCGAACTAGGCCAGCGTGGTGGAGCATGATTTGAGGCCTGTCAACCACACTAGATTTATAAATTAATCTCGTGCTCAGCTTGATGATATGGGCTAATGAACTTTATTCTACTGTATCAGAGCATATACGTCCTACAGAGCCGCCTCTACAACCGAGGGTACAAGAGGTGTTAGGCCATATAGTCCACCACGCTAGCCTAGTGCGGGTTGACGGACTTTAATTACCATAGAGATTCTTACAAATCAAAAACGGGCTAATACTGCAAAACAAAGAAACGAAAAGACTTATCCGCAAGATAATTTTAACGTAATATTTTTTTTTTTGCAAGTATTTCCTATTTTTCCTACTGTGAAGGTTTCTGAGAATAACGGGCAATAAAACGAAACCAAAACTTCCTGGTGCGGAAAACAATATTAATACAATTCTCTTTTAGCTTCCCTCAGTATAATTCCGTTAATGAAGCGAAAACAGGATACTTTTTAACATTTCGATTTTTTGGGGATTTTCCGCTCGCAACTTCGGTATTATGTAAGCCAATATTAGACTATAATGTTATAGGTTAGTGTAAAATTATTTATATAGAATAGGTTAACGAGCAAGTGGCTTCACATCGAAGTTTGTGGATTATTTGATGATCTTTGATGATCCAGGAAATATTATGGTTTAAAAACAAGTTACATTATTTTTATACTTGAAGAAACGTTGTTGAACGCAGAAAAATTAGGGCAGATATAGAGGGTGCCCCAAAACTAGACGATAAACCGGTAACCAGAGATAGACCAAGCTATGACGGCACAGAAACAAAAAGAAATATAGTCCTATACCCGATCGTTTTCAAGATACAGCGTTTCTTGTAAAAATTCAAAAAAATTACTTTGTGACAGTGTGACAAGTAGTTTGTATTATTTATTATTTGGATTCACGTTTTGCGATGATTAATAGCTAAGCTTTAGAACTACATACCAAACTATATCAAAACAAGTCTACTTTTCAAGAAAATTTATCAAATTCCTCGTGGAAGGAATTTTAAATTAATTATTGGTCATCTTTGACACCTCACACTGTAAAAAAATGTACTATAGCACCCGTGGCAACTTTTATCAAAGTTTGTGCATTTGTTCTAGATTATACGTATAATATGGTAATGCACTTGGTATTTCTTTTAAGGATTTCTTTTCTATTAGGTTTTTAACTGAAAATAACCCAAATTGTCAACAACCCTCCATATTAAATTCAATCGTTATTTTGTTCAGATGTTTAAATTTAACTACTATTATTACAAACTTTACACAATACAAGGTGAAAGATTGTGTTTTAAAGTGCAAAAAAAGAAACAAAGAAAATGCTAGAATTGTTTACCTTCGGCGCTGATACACGCTCTATATATTCTTATGAAAGATCTCTTTAATGATCTAGCACACTCATTCCTATTGATTTCATCTGCTGCCTCGCTTATTCTACTTCATAATTTATTCATATTTCTTATGGGTGTTCGATATACTTTTGATTTTAAGCAACCTCAGGAAAAGTAAATCTATTGTCTGGAAGAGATTACCCCGAGCGATAAGATTGCTATATATACTTTTGCTTTATGTTATTTCTATGTATTGTTAGGTTTATTTTTGTGTGAAATAAAATAAATAAATTTCGCAAATCAATCCTTCATAAATAAAGATCTTCAGCACTATAAATTAAATCTCAAATATTGTAAAGCCAGCGTTCAATCGTACATCTCAGTGTATTTGACAGTAAGTAAATTGGCACTACTGAGTGGAAGGAATTCTATGAAAACGGTTCCGAGCACTTGGCGTGAAATAGTTTGCTAAGCTTCTCTTGTTTGCGTGGGCTAGGAATTGCATTGGGTATAGTGTTTCGCATAATGCACCTTCTGGAACTTCTGGAATTTGTTCCTATTTTGTTATATATCCTTTTGTTAATTTAGAATTGGTGTGGGTTGTGTTTTATGAAGTATGGCGGATATTGTACCTTTTGAAATTCGTTTATGTTTGTGATATTTTTTGAATACAAGTCTCTGTTAGAATAATATCAACGCAGCATCGACCTTTACTAGATGTTACAGTGCCACCTATATAGAAAAAGTAAACAAAGACGCAGCTATTATATTTTATTCACGTCCTCACATTTCTGTACCTAAAAGTCTGGAAAATTATCACAGTTTATACGCTAGGAATATACAAATATTTATTTTTACAATTTTTGTTGTATTGGAACTATATTAGCCGTCAGTTGCGAGCAAAAATCGAATTAAAAATGAACGATTATAAATGATCTGACTCACGAACAGCTTACAGCGCTCGATCTCCACGTGAATAGAACACAAAGTAACAAAAATTCAGAATGGGAAAACCACACTATAGTTAAAGGTAACTACAATGCGATTCTGCCACTCTTTTTGGTCCAAGGGAACTGGACTAGAATTGGGTCAGTTTGACTGAGATAGAACCACTGTCCCACAGAAAATCGCCGGGTAGTTTATAAGTTTAGTGTCGTGTATCGTTCGGTGGGTGAGATTTCCAGGGGCCAAAATCCCCTGTTTTTTCCTTCCCCCTCCCATTTTAGTAGGATAGCAAGGAATCTAACATCCACGTGTCGTGTTCATGAGTGGAGATAATATCTACCAATCAGGTGAGCCGTATGCTCGTTTGTCTGACCTGTGCAATGAAAAAAGGATCATTTTTTAACTTTTTAGGTACCCGTCTCTCGGGAATTCACTAGTATTTAAATTAAAGAAACTTTTACTAATGTTAAAATTTAAATTACTTCTGTTAACAACACGTACATGTAATCTCGACAAATTAAATAAAATTGAAGTTATATTTTTCGCTATAGTGACCCACGAATCTGTAACAGTTTCAACCTATCTCCGGTCATAGTTATTTTAAAGCGAAACATCATTCTCTATTTATACCGTCAAGTACACTGATGTTACTCCACCGCGCTAACATAAAAATTCATTATACAAGCAAGGGAACTGTGCAAAAATGTGAAGTTCAATTTTCCCAGACAATATACCGAGCTTCCTTATATTAAGAGCAATATAAGCCTCTAAGTCCTCCAACGAAGCCTCACAATCTCTGCCAAGTTTAAAATTGAAGTCGGTCTTAAACGTCAATATGTTCGTGGTCTGTGTGTCCCAATTTATCCGCTGAAGTACGCCCCTGCACGCTTTTTAACGACACACTCGCCAAAATGTGTACTGCTTTCATAATATGGTCCAAATGGAGCGGTTTTCGTAGAGTAATGGTATTGTTAACGGTTACTCTGTGGGTTTTATTAAAAGGATGTTTTTAAAGTGTAAAAGTGTTGTCCCGATTTACACTTTGATAAAATAGGGTCAAGTGGTACTAATAGTCTAGATAGTGAAAAGCTGGCAGATGAAGCAGAGGTCGCAGATTCGATCATAAAGCACGTCTGAGATTTCGAATTTGCTTTAACTTCAAAGGAAAACATTTCGAAGAAATACTTACTCGTAGTTTAGGATTATCCACAATAAGTTAATAGGTAAGTAATGTGCGTGGTGGCAACAGACCAGATGCGGCTGCTAGCATGTTCACGGTGGTCGCGGGTTCAAATCCCATGGCACACCTCGGACTTTTCAAAGTCATGTGTGTTTTGATAGTCGATCACCACGCACTATAACATTGAAGGAAAACATCGTGACGAAACGTGCATACATAAGCAATTTGTAACAAAAAAACAAAGTGTTATATTATTATTCTTGTAGTTTCCGTTGTATCTTCAGCTAAATATCTCCCTTTCATCTTCAGTTGCAGAATTTAATTATAAAAAAATACACCGAGTAAAAAAGGGTTTGTCCTCCGAGTAGCAGCGTAAAGCGTTTCGCAAGGCTTTTACAGGTGCTCTGTATACTTTCTAGTTAATTAGCCCGTCTTTAGAAAACATTATGCATCTCTAAAAATATTCTTGCGTCATGGATGCGTTTCGAAAGACATCGTATACAATATTTTATCTATTAAAGTATTAAGTAGCTAAAACCTATCTAAACGTTATAAGCATTTGATATCATCGGAATTCCGTTCATTATCCAATTACACAAATTGCCAATAACACGTTTCATACGCATATTAACCATCACCTATTTAAATTCTAATAACCTGTAATATTCTTTTTCCAAAAATCTTTTTCATGTTTTCCGATGCGTGTTTATTTCCATTCAGATACGTGGTATTTCGCCCCGCTCAATTGACAGCGCGGATCACAAAACTGCTGTCGAACGCAGGTATATTGAACTGTCCGCTATTGGAATGCGTGTGTATTAAACCAGCCGAGGTGGCCATACAACTCGATTTCCGCCAGCTTCCCTTTTGTAGTTTATTAATCCTAAAATTCATATTGAAAAAAAAGGAATTACATGATCGAAAGAACGCAGTGTATTTCTGCAGGATGACTAGATGGATAGAAAACTCATATTCTAACATAGATAATAATCGCAAAACATGACGTTTAAGACTTTAGCTTCTCTATTGAAAATGTTCACCCAATATTTCTACAGCTATGGTTTATAATTTTATTTCATACCTATAATTGACATTCGCTATAAGCCCAACGACCACGCTCAATGGCATGATTATCAAACTATGATATTGTACTTCGAGTTACAATTATTTGTTTTCACGTAAATTATACAGGGTATATCAAGACCGCGACCGAAAACGAAGCCAGGTGGTAGTATTAGTGACTTCAGACACAATGCAAGTAAAAATTTCGCAAAAAAAAAATCGACCACTTTTTTTTTAAATTTTTTACTTATCGTCTTATTTGGGTGATAAATACATAATTTTCCGAAAATAAAGATGTACACCTCTTTATTTTTAAACACGCAATGGTATGTAAGGGTTTAAATTAGTATTTTCGCAAAAACTAACTATTTACCACCCAAACAAAATGATTTTTAAAAAAATCTAAAAAATATCTGTCACTGTTTTGGCGAAATTTTTATTTGCATCGTGTTTGGTGCCAATAAAACTACCACCTAGCTTCGTTTTCGGTCGCAGTCTTGATATACCCGGTATATGTGTGCTGTATCAACTCATATACGTCCCACTGCAGGGCAGGAGCCTCCTCTACAATCGAGAGTACGATTGAGAGGAGATATGTGTATGAAAAGTTTTAAATTACTTATTTTCGTGTGCTCTTTGCTCTTTAACAAGCAATGTTTAGTCTCAAATTCAACGGGATTTACGACGCGTCTGGACATTCGAAACTCCATACGTTTGTTTATTTAGAGAACAAATTAGATAGGAATTTCTCTGATGTGAGTAATAAAACGTTTTGTTTGCATTTGTTTTTACGGAAGTGTACAATAAATGTCATTTTGAATGTTGAACGGTTTGTTTGGCGCTGGGTAATATTATGAAATTCCGTAGGTGTGAAACTATTCGGTTTATAGGTAAAGTTTGTTTAGTTGACATTGAGTTGTGCAAGTTTATGCATATATCAGGAATAAATTGCTGTTCGTTAACCAGAGATGATGGAGTACGGATAACTTTGATTCCAAAAGTTTAAATGTTTGAAAGTGTCACGAGTTAAAGCAATAGATCTATGCTTTAAACCAATATGCATCTATAATGACTACTATTTAGGGAGAAATAAAGAAATTTGTTTTTTTATCTCCAAATAAAACATAATTAAGGTCTATCTAAACTAACAGGTTCCATTTGACATTTCATACTTTTAACGTAAATAACTTTGTGCAGACGTAACCCACACAATTTCAATAACACTTTCCGTAAATCCATGGAATTATGAAGCTATTCTTATTTTATCACTAGATATACAAACCATAATCACTAAATTTAAACTAGAATTCTTTAAATAAAGCAAAATAACCATTTTAAACAACATATTTTTTTTCTAGACGTCATTACAAAGTCACCTCGTTAGGTCTTTTACCGGTAGAGTCGAGACTATTCAAATGCATTTGTATACGCATAATCGGTAAAAATATTTAAATAATCGAGCACATATAAAACAGTTGTTTTTTTAATTTTTAAAAATACTGAACTTTCAGCTAATAATAGGTATGCTGTCAACGAACATACATCAATAAAAAGTGAAATAATAATATTAATATGAATTAATTTATCATTAATTAATAGATTTGGATATTACAATGGAAATGAAGGCAGTATTGTAGGATACGCCACACATAGTGAGGAGGTTCCTCACTTTGGAGTAGGTATATGTATTGTATTGTATGTATGTATCATGTGTTCATAAGCATGTGCGTGATGTGGACTGGACTCGAAAAAGTGTCTGCACCCGGCTGAAGCCGGGACGGGCCGCTAGTAATAGATAAATCACTCCTTTTGTTCCTAAATAGTAAAGTGACATGCAATTGTTGATGTCTCATTAGAATAAAAATGTTCATGAAAAAATAAACGAAATGATGTAAACTGAAAATTTAAACTGTAATCGATTAAGAAATACAAACAAATATTATCGATATCTCTAAATAATCGGATATTGTAAGAACCGATTTATTTGACAGCATCCCTATTTCCCAATGTCAAATGGAACTTCTTAGTTTAGATAGAATATAGGTTACAAAAGAAAAATAATGGAATCAAAACATTCATACCGATTCACATACGTGCCAAAAATATTTGGACATTATGACAATGAAAGAAATAAAGAAAAAAGTTTATTTACAAAAGAAAAAACGAACACAAAACATCTGAGCGTTTCGATAGGATTATAACAACCCAAGAGGTTTTCGGTGATCCTATGGTCTATCTAAACTAACAGGTTCCATTTGACGTTTCATACTTTTAACGTAAATAACTTTGTGCAGACGTAACCCACACAATTTCAATAACACTTTCCGTAAATCCATGGAATTATGAAGCTATTCTTATTTTATCACTAGATATACAAACCATAATTACTAAATTTAAACTAGAATTCTTTAAATAAAGCAAAATAACCATTTTAAACAACATATTTTTTTTCTAGACGTCATTACAAAGTCACCTCGTTAGGTCTTTTACCGGTAGAGTCGAGACTATTCAAATGCATTTGTATTCGCATAATCGGTAAAAATATTTTTAATAATCGAGCAGATATTAAACAGTAGTTTTTTAATTTTTAAAAATACTGAACTTTCAGTTAATAATAGGTATGCTGTCAACGAACATACATCAATAAATAGTGAAATAATAATATTAATATGAATTAATTTATCATTAATTAATAGATTTGGATATTACAATGGAAATGAAGGCAGTATTGTAGGATACGCCACACATAGTGAGGAGGTTCCTCACTTTGGAGTATATGTATTGTATTGTATGTATGTATCATGTGTTCATAAGCATGTGCGTGATGTGGAATGGACTCGAAAAAGTGTCTGCACCCGGGTGTAGCCGGGACGGGCCGCTAGTAATAGATAAATCAGTCCTTTTGTTCCTAAATTATTAAAGTGACATGCAATTGTTGATGTCTCATTAGAATAAAAATGTTCATGAAAAAATAAACGAAATGATGTAAACTGAAAATATAAACTGTAATCGATTAAGAAATACAAACAAATATTATCGATATCTCTAAATAATCGGATATTGTAAGAACCGATTTATTTGACAGCATCCCTATTTCCCAATGTCAAATGGAACTTCTTAGTTTAGATAGACTATAAACCGCCACACTTTATTAACACTTTCCAAATCTATGAATTTATACAATTTATCGGTACTTTATTCGCGAAATACTGCGGCTTTTAGCCAGCTTTTAGTCCCGGACAGCTCTTACGGCTACTTGAAGCGTAGACAGGAAGAAATTTGATGCAACGCGTTCCCAAGTGGCTTCAAGATGTTCTTGGACTAGCTTTGAAAAGAACCATTCGGATGTTTGCGGATTTTCTGAGCAATTTGCTCCTTTATGTCTGCCTTCTAGTATGGGTAAAAATAAAGGATGTGAATTCGATAATTTTTGTTTTGAAACTTCATTTGTACCACAGCTAATGCAGTAACGTGTTTATATTCTCAAAACGTCTGATAATTACAATTGTATAAATCAGTAAAAATGTTAATTTAATATTTATTTAATCCTTTATTGCACTACATAGAGACACAATTACAATAAAGAAATGACATAATAATAATAGTAAAAGAGGCGGCCTTGTCACACAATGCAATTTCTTCGAGGCAATCTTTGCATAGAAACATAAAATGAGAGGGCAGTCTAAGGTGTATATGAAGTGAAAGTAATCGAAAATGAATAGGTAATATGCATATAAATACTTAAACATAATATATAAACTATAGATATGATATACAAACACAAACACATACATAATATATTAATATGTACATACATACATATACATAAACACATGTATATACCTATCCTAATATTTACCAAAAATTTAAATGGACAATAGATATTCCTCATTTCCATTCTAGTTGAGAGAGGAAATGGTTTTTGATCATTTTTTTAAATGACGACTGTGTTCGTGCCCGTCTTACCTCAACTGGATGTAAGTTAAATAAAATGTTCAGATTAGTGAAGTAAATATTTTAAGCTATTAATTTATTTTTTGTATTCTATACGATCATATTTCGACTCTAAGATATGTCATCATAAAAATCATAAAAAATGCATTTTTTCAACATCCTGAGTACCCATAAAATTATAACTAAAATCAGTCGGCAACATAGCTAAAATCTCGTGTGGCATCGACCCCACATAACTGTGGGATAAGGGTAAGCAGAGCATGATTCCTAATAGACTATTACTAATAAAAATATACAACTTTGAATCCGAAAATAGTTGACAGGTAAAAAGTTGGTTGTAAAACCGCAGCCAATGTTTAACTGCATTCATAATAAATATAATACATGAAGCTTGCGTAAATGTCGGATAAAGTCGGGTAAAAGAAAAAGAATTATGCTTTTGTATTTACGGCTATAACTCTAATACATTTCCGACAATTTGAATTTTAGCTTTGCAAAAAGCATTTGCGCTCTAGCTTCGGTTTTAATTCAACAATTCCTTTTAAGGATCATGTTGTTACTGCTTCAGTAGCGCAGTTGTACTAAGGTATGATTACAACGCTGAGGTCTCGGGTTCGAATCCTAGGCTTCTATTCATTATCAGGCTGGAGTCAGGAACTTTCACCCGACATGCCGAGAGGCTCGCCCCCTATCATGGGGCGGAACACACAAGGCGAAACATGGGTGTCCTGGTAGCACCTCTGCCTATCTCTTGTGAGGAAAAGGTGTTAATGTAAGTAAGTATGTATGTAATTGCATTGTTTTTATATTCGCTGGACAGTAAGATGACATCTGTAAGTAAGCGTAGATGACTATCGTCAGTACCCATAATTTATAATTATGCTGGCTTCCCTAGCCTAAATAGACAACAGCTGACCCCGAAACGCGACATAATTGCGTTGATCACTATATCGAATAAACCTCGTGTGCGGTGTTCGCTTCCCGAGCGGATACCAATATTTTATCACCGACATATATACGTATATTATCATAACAAATTGGCTTTTACTGATCATGAACAGATTCTAAAGTAGAAATAACGTATTTATGACCCCGTTGACAACATAAAAGATATCTCTTGCGCGAAAATATACCAATAAACGCCCACGTCGCGTCAATTGTCCAGAGGTTCTCAAAGAGAGCTGTATCGCCCCTATTATTTTATGTAATAGTACAGTAAAGTGAATACAATTCACTCGATGATAACTGAAGTGCCGCCAATTAGAGTATATAATGTTAAAAGATTCCATCGTCCAACACGTAGATAATATCTTGCCTCAGTTTCAATTACATTGAAACAATATAACAATGTTAACCTGCTACACAAAACAATATAGTACCCGAACATAGTCCTCCCATTTAAGTTAATTTTTCATACATACTTAAACTCACGCCTTTTTCCCAGAAGGGGAGGCAGATGCGCCACCAGGACAGCCATATTTCGCCTTGTATGTTCCGTCGCCATATAGGGCACAAATTCCTGACTTCGAGCTGATATTTTTTTTTAATATTTTTATTTTGTTTTATTACCGTGAAGACCTGTTATTGGCTCTATGTTGTACACTAAGATATTTATAAAATATTTATAAGCCGTTGATTTTCCATGCATAAAATAAATAAATAAATAATGAATAGGAAAACCCAATATCACTTTGTCCGACCCGGGAATCAAACCCGAGACCTCAGCTTTGCAATCTTACCATAGTAAAATTAGGCCGCCGAAGCAGTCGTCAGTAATTTTTTTATATCTAAGTGAATTTCATTTACAATTAAAGAAATATTAGTACACAGAGCGCTGATCTAGAAAATATTGAGAGCAGCTGCCTCAAACGATTAATTTTACCGTAGTTTATTTACCCAGCCTTAAGCAAGAATAAATTTTATTTCAGTAATATAAATAAAAATGTTATACAAGTAATTATGTTAGGCTAATAAAGCCAGGGTCCTGTAAATAATTTTGGGAAAATAATATGAAGCGTAAAATTTAATGTGTCCTGTCATAGCGCTTTCTAGGGAGTATACACCCCACCCTAGTGCCTGACTGACTGCCTCGGTGGCGTAGTCGTACCACGGTACGATTACAAAGCTGAGGTCTCGGGTTCGAATCCGGGTCGGGTAAAGTGATATTGGATTTTTCTATTGATTATCAGCCCGGAGTCAGGAATTTGTGCCCGATAGGCTCGCCCTCTATCACATCGTGGGACGGAACATACAAGGCGAAATGTGGGTGTCCTAGTAGCGTCTCTGCCTACCCCTTCTGGGATAAAGGCGTAAGTTTATGTATGTATGTATTGTTCTAGTTGTTTATTAATCATTTGTTTGATCTTACAGCTTGTAAAGTCAGGTCTTTTCAGTACGCTATTAAACGTCAATCAATAAATATGACACGCTGGGTAGGTGGGTAAACAGAAAATATCGTTGTCAAAATGCATACAGAATCCACTCAAAGAACATCAATTAAAGTCCGCCATTTTTTACCATTCGTATGGATAATAAAGGCGAAAGCAATAACTTTCAAGACGAACGTGTTTATAGCCAATAAAATATAAGTGTTGTCGGCAGAGAGGTAGATTCGCGCCGAGGATTTATCACCGCTCTTTTAGTTTTATACGTATGCTAAAAATGTTCACTGTTAATCCGAACTATAATGAGATGGGTAATGAGCAAAGACTAGAAAGACACACACAGACACGCGCAAACATACTGGCATATTTTGATGTTTTTAAATCGATTTTGTGTTTTTATTAAAGTATCTTTTCGTACCAATATAGTATCATTTCAGCGATACAACTCCTCTATCAAAAAAGTTTGGGATCGTAGACAGTATTCAAAAAAAAATTATCTGAATGTGTATTTTCACGAAACAAAGAACGACAAATAACCTGATTAATTACACGAAATTTTACCAGTACGAAATCTAATGAAATTACAAAGAAAATGTTTTCCCAGCTTTGTCCTTTCCGCTCACAACACCAACATAGATACGCTTAAACGAAAATCCCATTCTTCGTAATCAGTCCCATTTCATTAAGCCTCACATTTATAAAAAAAACTTCATTAAAACATACATTCAGACTGAAATAAATGGAAACATCCCCATTTAGTAGTGTTGAAGCCCAGCTGTGACAGTTGCAATTAAGCTTATATTCATTTTAACGCCATTCCATTCTCATTGACAACTTTTAAATATACTTGACATGAATCCCCATGAATGATGTTCAATAGCCTACACCTTGCTCAACAAATCGGTCATCAGATGCAAAAAAACAATATGTTCAAACCCGATTGGCAGTTCAAAATATTAGCGCGTTAAAACAAACAACCATTTCACCTATTATTATTATACTATGTGAATGTGAAAAAAATATTTGCCGTTGCCGGTGTCAAAAAAAACACTGAAATACATCAAAAGCTACCAAGGCCTAAAGGTCATACATTCACATAATATCGGAAGTACGGGAGAAATCTGGTAAATCGCTATAAGGGAAATTCAAGGCTTCACACAGAGCCGGAATGAATGATACGCAAGCTACATAACTCTTGTGGGCACTGACCCACTTTATATTGGGGGGCATTAAAACATTAGATTTTATGGGTTTGTATGGGCGGTGTATTTATCGCGTGTTTACCTTACAAACGTACTCTATTTGATCTGCATATTTGTACGTATGTATGTTTGTTAGCTAATATCTCAAATAATTTGGTTTCGATCCATTTTACACGTCTTGTTAATGTGACTTCTTTCTTTTTTTTTATTTAACAAATAAATAGAATAGTAATTCATCACATATTTTAGCAATAAAGCACGTAATAAACCAAATGATTACACTTTTTATAAATACTAAACAAGCACATTTTTACTAATCAATTGGGTATTTTACTTCACTTTTTTATTGTATTTATCAAAAGATATCCATATCCAAAATCTAGCAAACAAAGAATTTTGTAAATCCTTATACAATTAAACAAGTTAGAAACGTTTTAAATGTTGTAGTGGGAGTAAAAGAAAAGGGATGCAAAACTAAACTAGTGACGTCACTAGTCCTGATATTATGCATATTTGTGTTTGTACGCAAAATAATACAAAACGTCGATCATAGTAAAAAAATACGTTAAGGTTAAATAGTTAAGGTGATCAAAACACGGCCACATTCAAACGTAAGTTGTTTAAAGAAAGGGGGTCTAAATTTAACAAATGCTCTCAATCCCGCACTGAAACTCCGTGAGCTTTATATGCATGAAGGTCTCTCGTAGTCAATTCACAGGAACGCGTGTGATCTGTTATAAGAACACGTAGGATTGAAAGCCCAAGAGACAGATTGTTGATTGTGTCGGAAGAAATTCCATTTCACGTTCACAAGGACTTCCCGAATAGTGACGACATTCTATTAGATAAAATATTGGTGTTTATTGCATTATTACTGTACCTCTGATTTAGAGAAATAATTATACTTTTAAAGGAAACCATTGCACTAAAAATTCTGCATAAGAAATAGAAGCTATTTAAGTTCAGAAGTTAAAAGTCAAGACAAGTTATAAACTTAAATACGAGAAAAAAACATCTAAAATTAATTACACCTGGTATTTCTTAGACAGCACTACACTCCAATCAAATTGTTATGTAATTGTCACTATTTATACGAATTGATTGAGTTATTATGTTAATAATAATAATAATAAAGCATACAGTAATTAGGACGTAGAAATTGTGCTTAAATCTTCAACGCCTTTGATGTAAGTTCACATGCTAGTATCACTGTGTGTACAATAAAGATTTAAGTAAATAAATAATTTTCAACATTTTAATCCTCAACCCCTTAAACTCGCTCAGGTTAACAAAAATAATGAAGAAACAATTTATCCGCCCTTTGTAAACATATAACTTGTTTCCCGACAGAAACGTGTTGACAACAACTTCATTTTAACACAGAAACATTGGCCGTTTATCTCGGCCAGTGTACAAAATGCATACAGTTTGCTGAATTAAACTTTCTTTGACCCGCGCCTGTAGCGGTGCAAGTTCTCCTGCACTGATAAACACAGCGTGGATTCGAGGAAGTTCTTATAAGTTTGCAAATAGGTCGGTGGTTGAGATTTTCAGGTCGACAGCTACATGTATTGTTTAATGGTTTCATAGATTTACGCGAATGTTACACATTGAAATAAAACTAATTTTTACGGATTTTATCGCGATTTGGTTTAATTTTTACATTTTTTAAACTTCCCGACGTTGCGATTGCTTTACAGCTTTCGTGGTTACGGGGCGGACTGAGGTATACCGTTCAGTGACTGCTACAATTTAACTACCCTTAATTCACAAATAAAATAATTGCCGGGAAGTTAAAAAAAAATGTAAAAATTAAACTAAATCGCGATAAAATCCGTAAAAATTAATTTTAGATGTATTGTTTGTAATAGAACAAATGGAAGCTGCCAAGAAAGTGGTTGAAGGTTCGTATTTCTGAATACTAACTTTTTCGATTGAATAAATCACATTTTAGTTGTCCGGAACTGGATTTGTATCCCGTATGGCGATAAACAGGTCCTCTATCACATTTTGGAAGAAAATACATATTTGACTGCCTCGGTGGCGTGGTTGTACTGCGGTATGACTACAAAGCTGAGGTCTCGGGTTCGAATCCCGGGTCGGGCAAAGTGATATTGGATTTTTCTGTTCATTATCAGCCCGGAGTCAGGAATTTGTGCCCGATATGGCGATAGGCTCGCCCCCTATCACATCATGGGACGGAACATGCAAGGCGAAATGTGGGTGTCCTAGTGGCGCCTCTGCCTACCCCTTCGGGGATAAAGGCGTGAGTTTATGTATGTATTATGTACATATTTGCGCACATGGTATTTCTCAGCATATATGTATAAAGGTTGATTGGTAGAGAATACTCAAGGCATTAAGTCCGCCTTTATGCGACATGTATAAAAAGTTCAAATAAATAAATAAAGATAGTTAAAATCCCCAAAAATAATTTAAAAAAAAACATCTTCATTTTTTTACGTTTTAAGCGCATTACATCGTACCAATGTTATTCATATTCATTGACATTAATATTCCGTCTTGGTGTCGCCGCCTAAAATGATCCGAATATTCCACCACCATTGAATACTAAACGTCCCATGGATTTGCATAATTTAATTTAAAAAATAATCACCGCATAATCTGCCTGTTTTTTGAACGCTGCATGCTTTCAAATCAGCGCGAATTATTCAAATAACAAATTAAAATTCTGTTAAAATATTGAAATTTATACGTTAACTACAACAAGCTTTTCTGTAAGTAATAATTAAGACTGCAAGACATGAACATTCGAAGGTTTTCTCTATATATTTTCGTCAAACTACGAATATTTATTATTTATTTAGTATAAACTATTTACTATAAAGTAAACACGTTATATACTATACTATTTTAATTTAATATTTGAAAATTAAGGGTAGTTAAATTGTAACAGTCACTGAGCGGATGACTAATTACCTCAGTCCGCCCCGTTACCACGAAAGCTGTAAAGTAATCGAAACGTCGGTAAGTTAAAAATGTAAAAATTAAACCAAATCGCGATAAAATCCGTAAAAATTAGTTTTATTTCAATGTGTAACATTCGCGTAAATCTGAGAAACCATTTATAAACACGTTATATGTCAAAAATAACTTACTCACTAAAGCATAACGGCCTTATTCATAGACAGATCGAAAACTATTTTAGATGTCGAATGTTTTGTCCCTTTCGAACGACTTTAGAATTCAGTTTAAGCGAAGAAGTCAAAACATTCGATAACTAAAATAGGTTTTAAATCTGGCCGTAAGAATATAGTAAACATTCAATTTATTCCAATCTACAAAACCTTCGCTTTTATTATTATAACCCATTACATTACCCACCCCATTACCCTTTGATTTTCCTATTATACCTTTGTACTTTTACTTATAAAGTTCACCAAAACATTGACTCTAACCATTTACATTACCAAATCATGAATATATTTTCGTAGGAAAAATTCTGTGGCGATCGGATCACTGACCCGAGGGAAAATAACCACTTCTGATTTTATTCTTTTACCATTCGTTAAGTTGAAGGAAAATAATGAATATCCACCGGTAATTTCAGTAATTCAATAAATTATCCTCTATTTATTTGATGTAATAATACAATTCGGTTAATGTTTTTTTCTGCTGTTATCCTCTAGTGTCAAGAGGTTAAACTCCATTTCCTTTCCTCTCAGCAGGCTGTAAGGGGTTTGTCGGTGTCATTGGCCTTCCAGCCCAATACGCTTGCAGATATACACATCTATTGTATCATAACACAGGTATTGTTATACTTAAAAGGAGTGCTCCAATAACGATTATCTGTATTTAGATTAAGTTAAGTTGATGCAAATAAATATTTTTTAATTTTTAATTAATTGTATACATCTAGCGGCCCGGCCCAATTTCGCCCGGGTGTAGATAAATTTGCCGGAAACCGTTTTTGCAACACGTTTTATTAATGGTCCTAATTTTACAAAAATATAGTAATCCCTCGTTTGTTAAACTAGCGCAATTAAAAAGGTTCTACCAAATTAATGTGAGTAATTTAAACTGATCACAATCCCACATATACACATATTTGTGCCTGGCAAAACAAAGCGTACTGTTGATTTATGGTGTTAAAAGTTGTATGAAGTTAGAATTTTAGCTGCTGTGTTTCTCGTTTCATATTCGCATTCCAGAGTATATTCTGAGTTACTGGCATAACTTCGGTTTGCAATACTAATTCTGCTTTTTTTATTTTATACACCATGAAGGGTGTAAAACGTATTCTTTGTTATTTTTGAAAGTTCATTGGTAACACAAAAGTATGTAGTTTGTTAAAATATATTAATAGTAATCTCTCACTATCGGATATTTTATCTGGACCGCATTCCGCACTTTGAAGGACATTGTAGCTAGAGTAACTACTGGACATAATGAGACTTAACATCTTATGTCTCAGGATGGCGAGCGCATTATGCAAGCATTGCTTTGTAATTTATAGTGTTGTTTGGTTAAGCTACTGTGAACTGTCCATGAGTCGTCGTATCGCATACCATCAGGCGAATAGCATGCTCGTCTCGCTATGCATGGCAATAAAAAAAACTCTATATACAATTAAGCATTTTACTCATATTTTCGTGTCAATATAACAAAAAACACAACGTATAAGTGTTTGCTTCCAAAAATAATGTAAATATAACACACTTTCTACTATTATACTCTAAAGAAGTCCTCAGATAAGTCCTTTATAAGTCCTCTGAATGAAAATATAAAATTATAAACATCGCTTGGAATAGCTCCAAAACATTTTTACTCTCTTTGAATTCTCGCAGCATTTTCCAGGACAATATTACCCTAACCGAAACCTTTCAACATTCGCAAATAAAACTTTATAGAGTTCCGAACAGTTTAAAGTTTATCTTATCGCTTCGAATGTGGCTTTACTTGTAGCTAATACGTATTTTTATGGCGATACAAAGTATTATTACTATTATTGGAATTTAAAATAGCGACTTTAGCCTCTGTGTTGCAGTTGGTTGGAAACCGGCTGTGAAATGAGAAGTCGCGGGTTTGAATTCCTCATCTATAAAAATCTTGGTGGGAAACTTTCGGGTCTGGGTTGTGAGACCAAAAAGTCATTCATATTTCCTGACATAAGACTTTGTACCTTCAAACTATGTTCACCAAGATTGGGTGTTTATTTGCTTATTGATTCGTGCCTCTGTTATTTTTATAAAGCAATGCAATTTTAATACGAACATCAATTGGACTGCTCGAAATATTATATTGTTTATTTCAAAAACCAAACTGATCTTCGCACCATTTGACTGTATCGCATATTACGAAAATTGATTCTTGAAATATAATAATTTTCAGGCAATAAATTTATCGAAATAACTGTTATAAGTTATAACAATGTAATAAAACGTTCGGGAAAAATCCATCCACATTTCGGTAGCTGAATACAATAAAAATGAAATAAAAGAGATATAAGTGCCATACACGCTTAGCGTGGCACGGTGAAATATCCCTTATTTCAATATAAAAAGCCATCATAATGCTATAAAATGAGTTAACCTACCCACAATGAGGAGCGAAATCCCTCTGATCTCTTAAATCCAAACGTTTCAACTTAATGTACTAAACATAAAATTAAACAGGGAAAAAATCTCATTTAGCCAAAGGGGTGAGCACTCGTAAACACGCGGGATAACCACATTTATGACGTCATAATGATGACGTGTATTAGAGTTCTCGAGATAAGCCGCGCTATAACCAACTCCTTAATTTAGCAAGTTTTTGTTTGTTGTAGCTTCTTGTTAGCCTTCTTCTTTATATAGATATATTTTAGAAGATTCTGGATTTTTATTACG
The DNA here is from genome assembly GCA_905220455.2 of Deilephila porcellus. Classification (NCBI taxonomy): domain Eukaryota; kingdom Metazoa; phylum Arthropoda; class Insecta; order Lepidoptera; family Sphingidae; genus Deilephila; species Deilephila porcellus. The sequence continues at coordinate 10,670,128 of LR999987.1, forward strand.
GTTGCTTGTTTTGTTAACTTCATCATACTCAGCTTCTATAAGTTCATTGTTGAACACAAGCCTACAAAGATTCGAGTTGAACGAACGCTAGTCGCCACATACGCTCAGTTTTCCTGTACAGTTAGACTGCATAGGTAGGTATACCCACGGGCAAAAAAAAGAATATTCTTTCGGGTACCTAAACAGATGTGGAAACATGCACAGTTGTGCAACATTCACGCTCTGGCTTACCTGTACAATTCAAATGTACGATCCAAATCGTCAGGTATACCCCAACGTGTATGGCTAGCTTCAACGGGGATCGAAGCTACTATTTCTCGTTTCATAGCTTTGTGATCCAGGAAAAGGTTGAGGGTACCAGGCCACGACAAAGATGGCCTATGAGGTGGGCGAACCAGGTAAAAGCGGCAGTAAATTGCTCATCATCACTAAATGATTGCACGAGGAAGGCGGCCATCAGAGACTGACGGCGTGTTGTGAAGCTTGCCACCAACACCTGAAGTTATGAACACGACCACTCTATCAAGAGAGATACCGACAAAGAAGAAGAAGCAAGCTTTTCAACCACAATACTGTCATGATTCAACTATTAATATTGAAAACGATAGTCCTGTGTATGAAGCTATAAATATCATAAATATCTTTATATTTTATTTTTGCGTTACTAAAATGTGGTTACTTTCTCTCCTATCCTCAAACGGAACCCTAACTACAAGCAACGATCATAAAATATCCAAAAAAGTGTTGTAATGGGAAAGGGATTAAGAATTGCGGTGTATGCTAAAAGACAGGTTGTTTTTCCATTATCATACGACCTCAAACAAAGGGGACGGAAACGAAAACATTTTCCTGATGTTTCTACGTGAAATAAAATGTCGTCGAAAATACCGAATTTATACTATATTTGTTTTATTAAATAAACACCGCACGGCAGAAACATTTATTCATGTTGGCTTGAATGCGACAATTAATATTGATTTACATTTACTTTCTGTACTTACTGTGATAAAGTAAATAAAACGGTTTTCCCAATCCAAACAGCTGCTCGTTAATAGAAACCAAATTCCTTTGTAATACACAATAGGTTCAAACTTTAATTCATCACTCATTTTTCAAAAAAATATCTTGGGAGATTTGCTGTCGCTTTTCGTCCAACTAGTGCTGTGACAGTAGACTCAAATAATATTAAGATTAAAGTGTTGTAATAAGAATACATTTTAACAGCCGTGGCGCAGTTGGTTAGACGCCAGCTTTGAAACAACAACTTGCGAATCCGTTGGGCTACCTCGGTAACCCTTGTTCTTCTACGGATCTCCTCATTCCTGATTCGATCTCATAGGAAAATACCGAGCATAGCCCGCTCTATAGCGCGTTGAGTGACATTTAGCCTTCGTATGAGGCTCATAGTGAGGAAACCACGTTTCTCATGTTCTATTTAATAAACAAATACCTCAATTTCTATTTTAATAAACGAATAAACCACACAATTGAGAAAATTTTATCAAGCCCGTCTGCACCGCGGCGCGATTGTATGCAACATAAAAAGCGGTCCTTCGTCAAATATGTAATAAGTTACGCCATATCTGGTATTAAGCCGTGAATTATAATGTAATTACGTATTCCGAGTACGTTTTCATTAAAGGGTAATGTATTCATGCCGCAGCAGAACGGATTATTTGTCATCTCCAAAATTGAATATCGACATGAGCGTCGGGTCACTTGCTATAGTTATTCGTTGAGCGGTTTGTTCTCAATAGCGTTATAGCCCGCGTCCCATACTCAAGGGTAAATGCTTCCTGGATAAATTCATGGTCAAATTGTCCTAGATGGATGTAGAAAGGGAGTTAAGATTAGGACGGACATTAGTAGCAAAGAATATCATACATACATACATACATAAACTCACGTCTTTATCCCAGAAGGGGTAGGCAGAGGCGCCACCAGGACACCCACATTTCGCCTTGTATGTTACGTTCCATGATGTGATAAGGGGCGAGCCTATCGCCATATCGGGCACAAATTTCTGACTCCGGGCTGATAATGAATAGAAAAACCCAATACCACTTTGCCCGACCCGGGATTCGAACCCGAGACCTCAGCTTTGTAGTCGTACCGTAATACAACTAGGCCACCGAGGCAGTCAAGGCAAGAATATCATTACCTTAATAGAAGGTTCGGTCTAGAATATTTAGTAGATTCATAATAATCAAAGCTTGATACACAATATTAACTAAAATGTTAATGAACAGTTTATCAATATACTCTTATTCTACAACGTAAGCGGGAAAAAGTACTTTTAAATGACAGATCAAATATATGTTAATGCAATCCAAAGGGAGACATTTTATGCCCACAAAAACACCATGAGAAAATAATGTAAAATATAGATAGAGTATTAATTCCAAATGCCAAAGTTCAAAACAGATATCGAAAACCCTCTCAAGCTTGAACTCTAGTAATCGCAAGGAAGATAACATTATGTGGGAATAAATTGGGTTATAGTATCAGCTATTTTGGGACACACGGTAGTACTACGGTATAGAGGATAATCTCCTTACACTTTAATGGAAATATCCTTAGGGCAAAATTATTTAAGGAATGGTTCTTCTAATTTAAGACTGGAATACATTTAATTTATTATATTTAATGTGACAGCGTAATAATAAGCTCTCTGCGTAAGCTTAAAGCTCGGATATTAGAAGATTTCTGTGGCGTAGTTGAAATAAGGCTGTAAAACGAGGGGCCGTGAGTTCGATCCCCACACTGAGAATGTTTTGGTCTATCTCTATATCAGCCCATATACGTCCCACTGCAGGGCAAGGGTCTCTACAATCGAGAGAATTGATTGAGAGTGGTTAGGCCATATAGTCCACCACGCTGGCCTAGTGCGGGTTGGCGGACTTACTTACATACCGTAGAAACTAATTTTTAGAAACTAAGAATGTTTGTGTAGCCCACAAATATTTATTTCTGGGTGTTTCTTTGACCGAAAAGTCTCTCGTAACTTCTAATACCCACGACCCACCCGGTCCTAGTGGTGTATTATTTTATTAATACATTTAATAATACATGTACCTATGAGTGGACGACAGCTTAATCATCAAGTGACTTCCAAAATTAATGCTGGTTAAACCCCAGACCTAAGAAGACTTCTGTCGCGTAGTTGAAATCCGGCTCTGAAACGTGGCCGCAAGTTCAATCCCAACACTAATACAATTACATTTGTGTAGCTGACGTATTGGCACCTCAGTAGGTACAAATCAAATCAAATCAAAATATTCTTTATTCAAGTAGTATTTTACTAGATCTTTTGAATCGTTAATTTCTGCTACCACCGCTTCGGAACGTGCTGTAGCTGTGAAGAAGAACCGGCGCAAGAAACTCCCTCAGCAACACGAACTGTCTTCTTTTTACATACGTCATGGTCTCAGGAAGTCGCTGAATACAGGCTGCTTCCAACAGGCCTATGGAGGAGGCCTATGTTCAGTAGTGGACTTCATGTGGCTGTAAAGAAGAAGAAGACATACATACATAAATTCACGCCTTTATCCCCGAAGGGGTAGGCAGGCGCCACCAGGACACCCACATTTCGCCTTGTATGTTCCGTCCCATGATGTGATAGGGGGCGAGCCTATCGCCATATCGGGCACAAAGAAGAAGAAAGGCTACATATATATTTAATCTATATTATACCGGGAATATCAAGACTGCGATCGAAAACGAAGGTGGTCGTTTTAGTGGTTACACACAATGGAAAAAAAATTTTTCACCATAACAGCACCAGATATTTTTTACATTTTTTTAAAAATCATCTTGTTTGGGTGGTAGATATCTAGTTTTTGCGAAAATAATAATTTAAACCCTTACATGCCATTGAGTGTTTAAAAATAAAGAGGTCTACATCGTTATTTTAGGAAAACTATGTATTTATCACCCAAACACGGAGAAAAGTAAAAAAATTTTACTAGCATTGCTTCTGAAGTGACTAATACTACCACTTGGCTTCGTTTTCGGTCGCAGTCTTGATATACCCTGTATATCATATCTTGTATATTATTATTATCATTTAAGTCTATGCTTTATAAGCTATTTTCACACCTGCTGTGCTTTATTTCTTCATCACCCTAAGGTAGACTGGTAAAGAATGCCTCAGACATCAAGTCCGGCTGTATATGAATAACAGCTTCATATATTTCAGTATATGAAGCTAAGACTTTTGGCAAGTACTTATTTATTTTATTATTCTTCACTGAACACAAAGAAAACTAGTTACTACTTAAGTAGTTTGTTAATAAAGTCAAAAAACCCTTTTAAAATTCCAATAAACTCTGTGAGCGCAGGTATTCGCAAAGAGATAAGACACAAAATTTATAATACCACAGTGCTGTGACAATAACGTACATATAAATAAAGCTAAGTATTCCATAGCCCCTACTCATATACAAGTTATAATAGCCCCAGTGGAAATACTAGGAAAAATTATTCACACCTCGAGTGTCATTATTTGCATCATAGCAAAGTAGAAGCAAAATAAAAGCTATTCAGAATGTTTTAGTTTCTGCGGCATTTTAAAATACAATGGAACATATTATATTTGTATGTTTAGATTAAACATTTAAACTAGGAAGGCAAAGTGAGTAATGAACCTAATGACAAATTTAACACGAACGAGATCATCCAAATTGAACCATGCGAGATTTTGTTGAATAAAACGCCGTTTCACGGAGAAAGTTTATCGCGGCGAGAATCGTATGCCATTATCGCATGACATAACCGTCATATTAAAAAGATATAAAAAAAAAGATTGGTAGATTCCTTGGTACTCTCAAAATTTAATTACTGTGATGTTGTGTATGGACCGTGCCTCCTAACTCGTACGGAACACCTAATACAGCGTGTCCAAAATGCGTGTGCAAGATTTTGTTTTGGGATACCACGAAGGGACCATGTTACACCCTATTTGAATAACAATAATATGTTAAAAATGGCAGCACGTAGAAAAATGCATTTGGCAAGTTTAGTTTTTAGCATTATAAACACACACACACCAAGATACCTTTACACAAAATTATTCTGGCGACAAGAGCATTACAAGTACCCCACTCGCTCCACGTCGAATCCGCTCTCGATGCCCCGCTTTAGAACTACCGCCTTCAGAGGCTGTTTCAGGTTTGCAGCCACCCGCTGCTGGAACGATCTTCCGCCGCCGGTGAGATTCCTAAAAAGAAAAGAAACATTCAAATTGCATATTAAAAGACATTTACTACATGTACAAAAGAATATCCAATAAGTTTAAATATATAAAACACGGTCTCTTTTATATGTGTGTAATTGAATGTACATAATATAATGTGTTATAAATTTTTACCTACCTAAAGTTTATGAATCATCGGCGCGGCGAGGCGTGACAATGTGATCGCGGCGCGGCGGATGGCTGCACTCCTCCAAACCGAACCTAAAAAAATTTAATCCTGCTTTGGTAACATTGTTATTTGTATTTTTATTTTTATGTTATTATTTTGATTATTATTGTTATTATTATTATTTTTCCAAAATATACTTTCACATATTATAATATTTTATATTAACGGAGTCAAATGCAAAAATAAGCAATTTGCACTTACCAGAGATGTTTGTTTTGTTTTACATTTTATTTTGTTTTGACCTGCCTAGTCGATATAGCCATACTGGATATAGTAATGATTTGCGAAGCCCCAGCCGCACGCTTTGGGCCAAATGTTACATAACTGAGAAGCGTCCTCTCACGCTCCTGCCGTCGGACGACTGCATTATGCCTTTTTATTTGATATTTGTTGTGCAATGTATATGCTCGCGCAGATGTGCCGCGTCGCGATAATGGGTAATACGCATGCGCATTGCGCAAACTAGTTGGTATGGCGTGTGAAAGCGGGACGGAACATTTAAGTTATTTGTTTGTTACTTATACCCATATATATATATGTACTTTTTATTCATTTATTGTAACTTTTTCTTTATATGGGTTGATTGTATAAAATTGTGTTATAGGTATTTTGTTACGTATTTGGTTATTAACTTTGTTTTATTTTAATCTTTAATTATAAGTTGTTATCGTAGTTTAGTGGCCGACGTTCGCATGTCACTCTAGGTGACCACTGAAAATCAGCGTTGCGCTGTGGCTCGTGCCTTGGTGCAACATCTAAGCTGAGTGGTCACCTACTTTGTCACAGCGATGCGACGTGCATTCTCATTTACAATAAATGTTATTGTTTTTATTTTTTATTTTTTATTATGTATGAACATTGTATATATAAATTTTTGTTAAGCGTGTATGTGCGTTGTATGTTGTGACAAATAAATATACCTTTCTTTCTTTCTTTCTTTCTTTCTTTATATTAAGATTATCGTGTTTTGACTTTATTTTCAATATCCTTTAATTTATATCCTTTTGATAATCGTATCTTCGAGACGACACATTGTCCCCGTGTAAATGGGGCTTAATACTTCTATCATCATTATCATCATCATCATCATCATCATCATCATCATCATCATCATCATCATCATCATCATCAGCCCGTTGCAGTCCACTGCTGGACATAGGCCTCTCCCAAGGTACGCCACAGAGCCCGGTCTGCTGATTTACGCATCCAGTCGCTGCCGGCCCTTTTATGCAAGTCGTCCCGCCATCTGTCCAGAGGACGTCCCACGCTACGTTTTCCAAGAAAGTGTTTAACCGAGTATTAAATAAGAAACCTGATCCGTTCACTTCACAATACTTCTATGAAATACAATATTCGTCGAACCAAATTATGTCAGCCTCGTCTAAATTAGATACACACACGCTGAACCCGAAACCCGTCACTACTGCGGGTTTTTCACTATCCGGCAACCATTATCCGGTTGCGATCATCGTACTACCCGGAAAAAATAAACTAAAACCAAAACAGATATATTATAATGAGCTTTATAAAAAGGAAGAGAAACCACGACAGCAATAAAGATGTTCCGGTCATTTGTCGGCATCTGGTGCAGCGTTATAAATTACCGCTCTTAATTAAACTATGGCAATGAGTGCGGAAAATTCCGTTGTTTATATTGTGGAATAGCGGTGAAATATTCCGTCTTCAGGTTCACTGAATAGATCTTTAAATATGTTGATCGAAGTGAACGGATAAGGTTTCTTATTTAATACTCGTTTAACACTTTGTTTTTGTCACTTAGCTAATAAATAAATAATGATTTTTCGAAAAGGAAACGTGCCTACAAGTGGATGTTTTCCATCCGAACGAGAACAGCGACTTTCAATAACAACCCAAGTTTCGGAATGTGCCGGAACTTACGAAACTTTGTAGGTCCTTTTGTTTTTCGAAACTCTATTTCAACATATTTTGGGAAAAACTTACAATATCAACACAATTCGAGAAATATACTTCGAGTTTGTAATGGGTTCTTAATTTGTTGGGAATTACAGACACTTATGAAAGAGTTTTCATGTTTAAGTAGGAAAGTTTTATGAGGTTCGTGGTATGAATAATGAATATAAAACATTAATTACTTGTATAAAACCGCTTAATTAAACATCATAATGAAAACATCACAAATAGTTGTGTGTGTCATAATTAAAATGTAATTAACCATTCATATTCAAACCGAGTCGTGACTAGGCACAAACTTATTTTTTCTGTGCATTTATGTTCGCACGTAACTTCTTTTTTTTTGGATCGATTATGATAATTATTTTTACTTAAAAACCTCCTAGATCAATATAACTTCAAGTTGGTTCCATATTAAAATCTTATGATCTTGGCCGTCAAACACGAAGCAGGGAACAACCGCTCATGGACAATAGGAAGGATATTGTGCCCCCCTGCTGGGCAAAGGCCTTCCTTTATTCCTCCACTTGACCATGTCCTCGGCGAGCTCTTACCATTTTGGCTCGAATGCATTCGACGCGTCTTTCGACCGCATCTTCGGTCTTCCGCGTTTCCTCTGGCCATTCGCGGGAATCCAGCCTGGCCCAATGATTTGGATGCATTTGAGAAAACCAACTCAAACAAACAAACAGAAAACCAACCAAATCAAGAGAAACCAAAACAAATTATAAATTGAAAAAGAATTAAAATAGCGGCGGAATATAAATATTTTTTCTAAATTTGAGTAATCGCCCCAGAGCTTACAATATATTTATAGTGGCCGTCAAAATAACTTTTAATTACTGAAATCTCTCGGGCTTACAATGTTTCTATCGCCGCCCCTGGGCGAACGGAAAACAAGAAAATTAAATAATAGCGTCTAGAAATTAACCATTACAAATTATTCGTTTATATTTATTTTTAACAGGGTTTTGATTGCCAACATTTTGTATTTACATACAAAAAATTAAATACAGGGTGGCCCAGAAGTCACTTTACATTTTGAAAATTAAATAACTTTTTTTCTATTAATATATTTCTTTTTCTCTTTTCAGAATTAAAAAATATAAACCCTGGAAATTTTTGGCATGGATAAGTTTACAACAGAACAACAAGTGAAGATAATTGAATTTTACTTTGAAAATGGACGGTCAATTGTTGCAACGCAAAGATCGTATATGCGCCATTTTAATGTTCCACATCCCCCTAGTAGACTTGCAATAATCAACCATGATCAACTTGTGAATAAACTCATTGTCATTTCTTGCAGTTCTCTGAAACCTGACAGCATAATTTACTCGTTTCTGAAAGTCTGCTGGTTTTAAAGATTGCACTAATTGAACCTTGTAAGGGTACATGTGCAAGTCTCTTTGAATGCGCTGCAGAGAACTCCGTGAGATGCTAAGTTCTTGACAACGCCTTCGAGTTGATGTGGTTGGGTTCTCTTCAATGCTACGGCTCTTACTTACAGAGCCATGCTGTTGAAAACGTGTCACTAAGTTCCTTATTGCAGGCCTACTAGGGGGATGTGGAACATTAAAATGGCGCTTATACGATCTTTGCGTTGCAACAATTGACCGTCCATTTTCAAAGTAAAATTCAATAATCTTCACTCGTTGTTCTGTTGTAAACTTACCCACGCCAAAAATTTCCAGGGATTATATTTTTTAATTCTGAAAAGAGAAAAAGAAATATATTAATAGAAAAAAAGTTATTTAATTTTCAAAATGTAAAGTGACTTCTGGGCCACCCTATATGTAATTTAATTTACTTCTTTCTCCAATTACTTCGCTGGTCTAGTGGCGCAAATGGCTGTAGAAAATGAAGTCCAATATTTGATTCTCGGATCAAGTTTGTTATTCAAAGCAATCTCTAAATATTTCGCTGGGATAAAGTGTTACTTTTACCAACAGACCACCAAATAATATATAAGGAGAAATACCTATAAGCCCTTAATTAAAAACAATATCCGAATACAACAGGCCGGCATAATTGTACCGACTTGCCTACAATAGATCTTGCGTCGATGGATACTCAATCTAGACCGCACTTAACTTACCACTTAACTTTACTCGCATTGTCAATATAAAATTAAAAAAAAACGCTTTAAAAAATAGAAAATAAATTTTAATTAAAAATAGCGTAAGACAAATGATTTTATTGTAAAAAAAAAGCGTGGGGTGCTTTTCAGGATATTATCAAAATAACCCTTCTAGTCGTATCTGTTAGTGGCGGTACTTCGATACAAGCCCAAAAGCCCGGCTTGCCCTACTTAATACGTATATACTAAATTCTGAACGAAACCATTACATTCAATACAAAACAGTAATTACGAAACATCTACCATTTTTGAATTTACCGCGTTCCGTCGCGGCATGGCGCTCTTCAATGAAGCGCCTGCGACGGCGAGCCGAAGCGCCGCGCCGCCCGCGCTGCGCAACGCTTGTAATCAATTCATTCAATAATAATTTTACCTCTCACGTAGAACGTAGGTTCACGCATTTTTTAAAAGACGGTACGCGAAAAACATATATCTGTCTTTTTCTCTCTCGTGTGCTTTTACGAGGCTTTTGGCAACGCATGCTATCTCTTTCACATTTTCGGGTGAAATGCTACACTCTGGCACTACGAATGTATAGCTACAGATATCTAAATATAGCAATAATGTACTAAACCAAAAGCCCAGCTTTTGACCACAGAATTGTTTTGACTGAACATCGTACGTTTGAAGGTCATGTGTAACATTATTTTTTAACTAAATTATATTTATTGTTATTAAATTATGTTGCTTCTTTTTTAAAATTATTTAATCCTTTTTGTAATACAAATAATGAGGTCTTTATATTTTTTTCATAAATTATAATTGCATGTTGTAATGTTTATTTTTTCGTTTACTAGCAATACTGTACGAATTACTACTAACTTCATAAGTATTTTGATATTGTGCAATTGTAAATAGTTCGGTTATAGGTTAATTAATCGTTTTTTTAATGTTATTTAAACTTTTTGATACGAAAATGATTTGTATTGTTTCCTGTGATGGTTTTAGTGTGATGGTGAAAGTGTTCATTGCCGTTATAAAGGTAATTTAATTCAATTATATTGAAACTGGCGCGAAAAGTACGCCGAGTTAGTGCATTTCTTAAATTCGTGATAAATCACAAGAGGCATTTTACCGGTTCAGTTTACTAAACTACGTAATTCGATTTCTACATGCTCCCCTTCATATAGGTTATTAAACAGTCGTGTTTCTTATGTTTTTCAAGGGACACTTGTGTATGAGAATGTTTTGATTAATTCTAATGATTTCAATCATATTGTGGTCCTTTCAAAAGGTATGCTATTACTTGTAATTAAAATTACTTGTAAAAACTTAACCTTAATGTATTTATAACAATTTCTATTCGCAATTTTGGTAAACTGCGCAGTCAAACACGGGACTATAGTAGCTATCGTTGTGCTAGTGTAATGCCGGGTATTAAAATGGTCAGTAGTTAGTGCAGTAAAAAGTTACGGTTGCATGACCAAAAGCTATCTATATTTGTATTACCTAATCTTAATATTGTATAGATTGTGTGGTAGGTCTGCCGCCGCGCCGTAAATTCGATTTCGTCGTTCTTAGTCTTTTTTTTTCTTCTAAATAAATATGTATTAAACCTAAAATAATATTGGGCTTGCCCTACTCCAAAACCCTAGGCACGCCACTGGTATCTGTTCATAAAATATTTAGAACTATTGACCACGCTTTTTTTACAATAAAATCATTTTTTCTTACACTATTTTTAATTAAAATTTATTTTCTATTTTTTAAAGCGAATTTTTTTAGTTTTTTTAAACAATAATTATTTATTTTTCATTTTTTAGTCGAATGCGCCTGGTAGATTCCTTTATTGGTCTTGACGCAGACACGCCGGGTCTCAGAAAAACAAAAATCGCTAAACCTGATTATCCTAGTAAGGATAACGGGTCAAACTGTTTAAAATATTGAATTGTCATCGGTCCTTAATAAGAATGCCAAATTTCGAGTTAATCCGACGTTTTGAAGGGGGTCAAAATCATGTTCAAAGATTCCGTTACATACTAACTAACATACATACGTCTGAAGCTAATAAAAGCGTATTAAAAAGACCTAAAAGCGCGGTGCATTTAAAAATACAAAATATAAATACATTGGTGCAGAAACGTCCACATAAAATGGAAATTATTGAATGTGGGCCGCGGTTCCGCCGGACATGCTGTCAAAACGTCATATGTCGCGAGGGTTTCCAATGAATGGAACAAAAATCGTGAAGTTATTTAGGCATAAATAACTTTAGATTTTAACTTTACAAATATTGCTTCTAATAGGGATGTTTCCAATGTTTACACTTTAAACAATATTTATTAAATTACCATCACAAATTTCCATTATAAAGCATTAATTTGAAACAGCATCAAAATTGGTTGTGAAATTGAGATATTCATATTTTGAGTAATTTAGTGGAGACACTCGCTTTCTCTTTCTCGTGTACGGACCTTGCGCAAGGATACGTTGGAGCACGATAGTTGCATCATTTTCTGTTACTCCTACCATCTTTGATATATTAATACAGAACAGCCTCCATGGCGCAGTTGGTAAGACGCCGCCTGTGAAACGAGAGGCCGCGGGTTCGATCCCCGCACCGAGACCAATGTTTGTGAGAACGAAAACATTGTGAGGAAACCTGAAAACCATAGACATCTTACCAAAAATTTCTATGGTATATGCAGTCGACCAAACTCCTTAAACTAAACAAAAGATCTCTTCACTATAATGTATTTCCGATGTTTATTTTTGTATTGATCAAAATCATTTACGTAAGTGATTCTCTATAAAGAACTCTTTTGATCGTTAATACCGGAATGCTTTTTATTTCGATACCAAAATATACAAGACTGCAATACAGAAATGACTTTGAATCGATTCAGTCGTAAAATAATCCATTAGATATAAAAATATTGGATTTCTCTAGTAAAGGCGATTTATATAACTTATTCTAGAATTATGTAATCCTGTTTATGTAAAAGCTTTATACCAATATTAGCGTAAAATTCGTAAATTAGAGATGGCAGTTAGCGATAAGGCCGCCTATTGTAACCATGACATTAGCTTTAAGTGATTTACTGTTACTGTGTTATTCTCTTTTATTGTGGTGTACCTACAATAAAGTGTGTAAATAAATATATAAATAAATAAATAAATAAAATTAAATTCGACATACTGATCGTAATTTGTCGTAGTCCAAAATCCACCTGTACACTACATTCATATCTTACGCGTTAATACTTTCTATCGACTTGCATTAACCATCAAGTAATAATAAACACTTTATTTATAGCACGACATAAAACAAACAGGAGATTAATTATAAACTAAAACTTAAACTGCCTCGGTGGCGTAGTTGTATTACGGTACGGTTACAAAGCTGATGTCTCGGGTTCGAGTCCCAGGTCGGGCAGAGTGATATTGGAATTTTCTATTCATTATCAGTCCGGAGTCAGGAATTTGTGCCCGATATGGCGATAGGCTCGCCCCCTATCACATCATAGGACGGAACATACAAGGCGAAATGTGGGTGTCCTGGTGACGCCTCTGCCTACCCCTTCGGGGATAATTAAGTGAGTTTATGTATGTATGTATGTAAAACTTAAAATGCAAACAATCGGCAGTCTTATCGCTAAGAGCGATCTCTTCCAGAAAACCAAGTACCTCTCTCTCTCTCTCTCTCTCTCTCTCTCTCCCTTCAGCCACAGGAAATCCACTACTGAAAATAGGCCTCCGCCATGGATCTACTAAGTACCTACTCAAGAAGTTATCACTGTAGTTACTTACTCGTATCAATTTAAAACACTTTAAAAATAGAATTTATTCAATGAATAATCGTGATGAATAAATCATATATTATTAGACACTAGTGAAAGATTAGTCAGAACTTATTTCTCAGCAAATTCCAACTTAATAATCTGTCTACGGTACATCTAGTTTTAAATTCATTGTATTCCACCAGTGGATAATAAGAATTTATTTGAAAAATAGCGAGACTAACTTCCCGTGGGAGCGCGGGCAATTTCAGCCTCGCACCCAGAGGAGACCGGATAAAAAAACGGTGCATGAAAACCTCGTGAATAAGCCTTGTTATTTACTGCGTTAGGGAATTGAGTGGAGTGCGCTTATTCTGTTTTGTGATTATTGATGAATAGAAACTTTAACGTAATATAAAAACTGAATGCATGTTAGTATGCGTAAAATTCTTAAGATATAGGAAATAAATACACCGTCACTGACTCGGGATTAAGGTCTGTCAAGTCTTGTGCCACATTTCGGTCTCACTAACACCCAGACCTAAAACAAATCCGGGGATCGATCCCGCAGTCTCTTGTTTCCGAGTTGGCGTTCAACTAACTGCATCACGGACGCTTTATAAGTACTATACCTTATACATGAAAAGTTCCATAACATGCAACACAAATTGCTTTAAAAAAATATTAATTGCAGAGGCAACTAAGTTTTACTTTCTTCGAGGTTTTCTTGAAACTGTTCTTCCAATTCGGAATACTTTCCTAGCCCTTTCAAATTACACCTATTATTTTGAATATTGAATTTCCGCAACGGACAATCCACATTGATTCAGCTCTTCTATGTTAAGATTTTTGTCCCACGGCCACAAGTTTCTTACGACATTAAACCGTTTTTTAAACCGTATTTTATTGATAAAACTAGAATTTTCCAAGATTAAATTATTTACCGCAAAATATTGACGAAAAAATGACGGCTGGTTGTAAATATATAATCTTTTTAGCAATATTTTTGTATTAAAAAATATGCTTCCCAATTACACAAAAGCACAAAGTCTGCCACAAGGAGAGTCCCCAGATTCTTTCTCATTCCGACTTTATTTGACCACTGTCAAGTCTGAATATTAAATCAAATAAACAAAAGGTATACAAATTTTGCTTATAAGTATTATAAAAGCGAATCTTGTCAACATTAAGAGATGAAAGGGCCGGCTTGTTGACCCCGCGGCCTTGGCGTCATCGGTCACGTGAGCGAACTTTAAGCACAAACAGAATGGAAGCTGGTTCAAGGGCACCCGAGCGTCAAAGGTTTCTTTTCGCTCTGTTATCTTATAAAACGTTTTCACAAATCAAATTCTTTGTTGTGATTTTGTAATCTTTTTAATTCAGTTTCTTCTGCTTAGCTTATTATTTTATAGCTTCAGAATGTGTTTTCCAAATACGAATTGATATTAGAGACTTATTAAGCAAACTAAATTGTCAAATGGTATTGATATAATATGATTAAAATAGTCTTTTCTTCCGTCCCGTAATGGGGGAGGCGGCAAGCTTATCATCCTTTCTATTTTATAGTATACGTACGCAGAATAATGACTTGGCTTAGCATTTTATGACCGCCTCCTGACGTCAATACTTTGAGAAACATATCTATTTCCGGACTACATTGTTAATGGAAGCGATAACTGAAATAAAATAGATTTTTCGTCGTAGCAAACGTAGAAAAATCCATTTTATTTCAGTTTTAAAGGGCCTCACAATTCACAACTTTTATAGCCTTCTTAGACCAATGAGACATCTCTAATCCCTCTTTTGTAACCATTTTTTTTTACCTTTTTTATACCTCTATTTATCATTTATACATTTATTATTGTATCCTCTTCAGCCACAAATCTCATTGTTGAATGCCTCTTCCAAGGACTTTCACAGCAGCTCGTTAGAAGCGTCCTAAGACTTTCCACAGACTTTATTAATTAATAAATCCACTGCCTAGGTGGCGCAGTTGTACTGCGGTATGATTGCAAAGCTGAGGTTTCGAGTTCGAATCCCAGGTCGGGTAACATGATACTGGATTTTTCTATTTATTATCAGCCCGTAGTCAGGAATTTGTGCCCCATATGGCGATAGGCTTTCGACCCCTACCACATCGTGGAACGAAAAAAGCGAAACGTGGGTGTTCTGGTTGTACCTCTGCCTACCCCCTCTGGGGAAAAAGGCGTGAGTTTATGTATGTATGTAATCCACTGTATCAACCCATAGGCTATTACCGAGAATTACTCCTCTTCAATAGAGAACAGAGTTCACTTCACCACGTTGGCCTATTGCGTGTTGACAAACTTCACATATAAAAATACTTCTAAAGTTCTCCTTGGTATGATTTCTTCGCGATGTTTTCTTAAGGAATACGAGCAAAGGACCACTTAATTGCATCTAGTCATCGTAGCCCATGAAGAATTACAACACTAAAGGCAACATGTGTGTTTTCGGTCCCTACGAAAAGTATAGGCTCTTTCCTCCTTCTACAGCTCTTTAAAGACAGCCTCCGTGGCGCAGTTGGTTAGACGCCGCCTGTGAAACGAGTGACCCGGGTTCGATCCCCGCACCGATACAAATGGCTGTGTGAACCACAAGTATTTGTTTCGGGTCTTGGTGTTTGTGAGACCGAAAAGTCTCTCGTAGTCCCTGATACCCACGACACAAGACTCGATCTTAGTGTGGGGTCAGGACTATGTATGTGACTGTTGGGTGTATTTATTTATTTATTTATTTCCTAGAAAGCCTCTTTATCTATCGGTCTGGAAATGCCACTAAAGAAAGTTGACTCAACAAAGAAGTTTCCCTTCTCCGTTGATTTTATTTCACTATCTGTTGACCCACAAGAAGTCCACTGCTTTTATAGGCCTCCCTTAGGATTTTGCGCTATAAAATTCTATACCCAATTATAATGTCTCCTTGAACGTTTATGGTCGATTGGAGTAGCACGTGCAGAGCCCATACATTCGCATTAGCATCCAGTTTACGACCCGCGCAGAGCCGGTTTTCCAAGTATTACTCACAGCTATACCTGAGGGATTCCATAGACATCCATTTCCTACATACAGGGTATATCAAGACTGCGAAAACGAAGCCAGGTGGAAGTACTAGTGACTTCAGACACAATTCAAATTAAAAATTCGCAAAAAAAAACGTAATTATTTTTTTGTTATTTTTTACGTATACATATTTGGGTGATAAATACATAGTGCCCTAAGTAATGATGTAAATCTTTTTATTTTTAAAGACGCAATGGTACGTCCTTACGTACCATTGATTTACACCTTGATATACCCGGTATAAGATTCTAATCGATGCCTGTATACACTATACCGGGTATATACAGTGATATTCAGGGGCGTAGCTCACCTAGTACCAGTTCATTTCGTGATGACGTGGTATATGTAGTTCGAATCCAAAATCGGGCATGACGAGTACGTAAACTGACAACGCTGGTTATTGCCATTGACAGCAGTAATTATGCCTGTTTAGAAATCCTTCTGAATAGTTACCGATATTTATTAGTTTCTTGTTAGTAGTTTCATTGAAAACTAAAGCTAGATGAATAAAAAGAGGTTAATTTTGCTCGTTTTAAACATAAAGACATAATATTTAAGCGTACAAATAAATTGAATTATGTATCCGCAGGATAAATGACACAGGATTACAATGATGTTGGGTCTTAAATAAATAAACATATTGTCCATAGAAACACAAGCCTTCACACAATGTGCCTTTCGGATAATTCTGTTCTGTGACAGAAAGCGACAGGGTTCATTTGCATAAAACATTTTATGTGTTGTAACTTTATCTTCCAAGATATGTGGCCTTTAATTAACACTTATTCACTGTATCTGAAGGGAAATTTTATTAAAAGCAAGACGGTATTTAAAATAGCACTCGCCAAGTATGCCCTGGGAGAGATAAATACGATTGATAATAATATATTATATACAATAAGACCGCACGGCAGAAGTAAAAACTTCATTGGCAAGCGCAATCAATTTATATCGTATTAGTAATAACAATAACAATAATCGTGTTTTTTATAATGTTTAAAATGTTTTTTTAATATATAATATTAGCACGATAAACCGCTAACTACACAAACTAACCTCACAATTTAAACCAAATAATCAAAGTCACGACCTCTTGTTTCACTGCTGGCTACTCAACCGACAGCGCCAAGGAAACATTCTAAAATATTATAAGAAGTGAGAAAAATGTCTCTTGTTACAGATTGTTATAAAGGTTTTTCATTACATGTGCCTTATTTAATATTTTTTTAAGGCAAGCTCAGAATGTAAGAACAAAAAAATACGTCCTATATTGAAGTGACTTTACATTTATTTAATAATAAATGTAATTCATGAAAATAATACCTTTGCAATATACGACATATAATAACCAAACTTTAGCCTTAATTAAAGAAATTATATGTTTACTTTTTTAACTAAAAGATCCCCAAGGAGAAAAATAGCATCGTTTGTAAACACCAAAAAAGCAAAGTCGTAAAAAAGTTAATAATTTCTCTCATAGATACTTTGAAAATAAACGTTTCACTTTAACAAATCCTTACTTCTTAATTAATCTAACACTCAAATGCATAGTCCTGACCCCACACTAAGATCGAGTCTTATATCGTGGGTATCAGGAACTGCGAGAGACTGTTTCAGTCTCACAAACACCCAGACCCGAAACAATTACCTGTGGACCACACAAATATTAGTCTCGGTGCGGCGATCGAACCCGCGGCTTCACGTTTCACAACCGACGTCGAACCAACTGCGCCACGTAGACTGTCAAATATACTTAAGCTGTTACTTATATCATGAGACTTAACGAAGAAGCTGTTATCCCGGCGGTTATTTGTTTCACGGCATCGTAACAACCTCCATTACAGGCTTATTCATTTATCATTTCCTTATAGTAATACAAATGTGCCGACACATACGTAACGATATAACTGTGCAAGTCTGAGTTTGTACCAGTATACTGGAACGTGTGTGGGCAAATAACTGCGCAATCTTCGTTCCAATTTTCAATTCGAGACTGGTGCAAAATCGCGTTTGCGCAAACGCACTTACTAATGTATCTAAAGCTATCTGATGTTCTGATTTACTTTGTACAATCTCAGCATCGCCCAAAGGTTGACTGGTAGAGATTGCCTAAGGCGTTAATTCCGCCTTTATGCAACATGTATTATAAACAGTTTTAAATAAATAAATATTCCTTTTTCAATGTTGCCTTTATCCTTTTCCTAATTGCTAAAGGTAGTTACTATTAAAAAGTGCACCAGAACTTAAGTCCGCGTATAATGGTATTGTTATCAGTATATTATAAATGGCTAAGACACGTAATGGATCTATTAGGCACTCCCTTGAAACACAATACCATTGTCTGTGAAAGACACTGGAACTTCATAATACCCAATGGCACTATGATATCACGTATTGAATTTCAATGTAATTAGTGCTAATGCAAGATATCTCGGACCGAATCTCTTGAAAACCTCTTCTGTGAACAGTTGAATGAAATCTTTCATCGAGCGGCGATAGCTCATTCAGTATCGTGATTGCTTCCCTTTAAGCCCTGATTGATATGTTCTGCGAAATGACCTTTAAACAACTCTAATTTAAAAATCAGGTTCTCTGACTGTAAATGTCTTTATGCGAGGCTATTTACCTCTTTAGTTCATTGTTTTGTCACCCGCTTTATTAGGGAGGGAAGTGGACAATAATTTATTTCCAACTCCTCCTATTAATTTAACTTCTTGATTGATTTCGTTGCGGGTTAAAGACAAGTTAGACATTCCCGGAGACTCGCTGAGCTTCAATGCTCAGTGTCATTAAAATGCGTGCCACTGTTGATCCTGGCTTACAGGAGTTGCAGTGGCGGGTGTGAGGGCGGGACAGTCTCCAATCACGTTCATTTAAATACACTATATTAAAACGGAAAATTTATTCAGTCAAAGGAATATTAAATTAATCAAACGGTATTTAAGAAAGTGTATACCAAATTATAATATCACAATCTTAGTACCTATTTGAAGAAATTTTACACTCAACGTACATTTTATATAAACACTAAATTTGAATGTGAGATGAGACGAGCGGGCCGTCTGTTGATTTTAAACGCGTCCTCCAGCTTCCCATTTCACATGAGATAATAAAAAATAACGAAAAAATACAAATGGTAATAGAGTTGTCCTTTGCAGACTGTAGTGGAAGTCTCCCGTTTATGAATATGAAACAAATAGAAATGAAGCTTGTAAAATATGTCACTTTACATTATGTTGAGCAGCATGTTACAGCCTCAGCGGTTACTCGCTGTACCGACCTTAGGGAATATTTCATCCATTTTCTTCCTTTTTGACATACCTTTTACTGAAACTAAACTTAGAAGCTTAGATTATGGAAGTCATGTAAATATCTTATCTGGGTATTCTATATCGGCCCATTTACGTCCCCCTGCAGGGCACGGGTCTACTCTACAATCGAGAGAATCGATTGAGAGTGGTTAGGCCATATAGTCCACCACGCTGGCCTAGAGCGGGTTGGCGGACTTACATACCGTAGAAATTCTTTAAAATCGCTACGGTACGCAGGTTTCTTCACGATGTTTTCCTTCACCGTTAAAGTGCGTGGTGATTGACTAACAATACACACATAACTCCGAAAAGTCAGAGGTGTGCCCTGGGATTTGAACCCGCGAGCACCGTGAACATGTAGGCAGCCGCGTCTGGTCCGTTACCAACAGGCCACCAGGCACTTTTTATTGTATATTAATCTGGGTATTACACGTAATTTATTATGATTAATGTCATGGCAGATTAAAGAAAAGCTAGTATTCCTAAGAGACTCGCAAAGCTTCATTGCTCAGTGTCAATTCATTACGTGCCACTATTTGATGTGTCTCAAGAGAGATCCATTTGTAAGTGGAATTTGCTCTTGACAGCTCATCTTATAAAAGTGAAAATTAAATTTTTACTTCGGAATATGATTTACGCGAATAATTTGCTAAATTGATTTATGAGAGGAAAGTGAATCTGAACTGTAATGATAAACGTCAATTTATTCTGCTTCTTACATACTCAACTGCACCAACTTTTCTGTAATAAATAGTTTGAAACTGATCTCCAAAGTTTTTATAACTTCCTTTAATTTATTTTGTTTTTACCTTTTTTGATCACGAAGATTCGTATAAATGCAAATTAAAAAACTTCTCTGAAATTCCCTCCTCATTTTCGATAGCAATCGACGACGGTTAAGGTTCATAAACTTGCCTCCCTCGCTGCGACTGAGTGAAATCAGTTTGTCTCTGCTATTTCCGGCCTGATACTACTTAGCATGTGAGACTTTCAAGAGAAACCTACTTAGGTAGGACAACCTTCCATCGATCCCGTAATATATTCCACGACGATGACGTATCGACAGGTGAAATGATTGCTCGTTACCTCTCGGATTGTTTTGTATTGTATTGTATTGTATTGGATTGTATTGTAAAAGGTTGAATTACGGTTAACAGATCACTGTGAAAAATCTTGGCAGGACTATGTTAAACGGATTACATGTGTTTGAAAAGAAAAAGGAAGAGTATTTTAAAAAATGAGATCTAAGGTATCTAATAATAATCTAATCTTCTAGATTGACAGCGACTTAGTTATAACTTTGGCGATGACGACGGTAACC
Organism: Deilephila porcellus; assembly: GCA_905220455.2. NCBI lineage: Eukaryota > Metazoa > Arthropoda > Insecta > Lepidoptera > Sphingidae > Deilephila > Deilephila porcellus. Next base: position 10,691,057 of record LR999987.1, read on the forward strand.
AGTTCTATTGACCTAGTCTGAAAAAATAGAATTACGTTTCTAATTCAAAATTTAAATATAAATATAAAGAAAGAAATATTATAAATCGCGCCATCATTAAATAACAGAGATTTGTAAAGGCTTTTAGTAGTGGAAAATGGACGCGGAGGAAGGGGGATTTATAGAATTATTGGGATTTAAACATTCATCTGCTTGCAAGAACTTTACGAATATATTTACCACATCTAAAACCATCACAAATTCTGAACGAAAACCTAAAATACGTCTGAAGCTAATCCCACGAGGTTTTGATTTAAATTCAACCTCGAACGAAGCATTGTACATTACTGCATCACTAAGCCTTGTTGGCATAAGTCAGCTCCAATACCACGTAAGTGAAACTGAAATATATTAAATTACATAAAGCGGAACGTCGTAAACATTGCGAAGAACATTGCCAAACCCCTTGATAAATACCCGGCAGAAACCGTTCCATACTTTATTTGCCACTTGATATATTTTTATGGGATTTCTCAGCGTACACCATATTTCGTAAATTTATGTGTATTTCGATCGCAGTACTTATATTTACTGCCGTAAGATAAACGCAATCTGTGAATAACGTAGATTTGACCTTTAGAATTTGAGATTAAATTACATTCATATTCCAGAGTTTGCAATTAAAACTTTAGTAAAAGATCTATTGTATGCAAAGTTACAGCATCAAGCATTTTTAGTGATTCCATATAATCTCGCATGAAACTGACATGATGGAACAACTATTCTATATTTTTCGGTCACTAAGGAAAACGAGAGCTTAATAATCCCCTTCCGGCAACAACTTAATTTCTCCACTTCTTTAATCCTTCATCCATAAACATCGACGCATCCACGACGCCCTTTCGTATTTGGCGTGGAATGGGTTTGATTTTTTTATTAGCCTTGGAAGGTAGACGAGCAAGGCCCTTCCTGATGGTAAGCTATGGACCTTCGCAGTGCCAGGAGCCCAGCACAACTAGGTCGCTGCCTACCGTGAGGAGAGTACTCTCTTTAAGCCTCGCTTAAAGAAGGCCAAGTCATATCTCTCATGAAACACCGAAACAAGAAGTTCATTCCAGGTGCGTAGTAAAAAAGAACGCTGGAAACATACCTTTCGGGAACGGATAGTTTCCAGGTGGTAGGAATGAACGCTACTGCTTTGACGGGTCGTGCCATAGTAATTGGTGACGGTGGTGCAATCTAAAATGTATTTATATCTCAGACTTCTTTATTTCTATCTCAATACTTTCTCATCTCTTCCCCAAAATTATGTTTATTTGTATTACCAGCTTCGTATAAGCCGAGCAAATCACCTTTACATCATAAAATACAATTCAAGTTTACGAGCTTCATTCGCGAAATTAATCTCGCCGTCTCAAAGATGCCCCACGAGTGCTAGTCATTTAACGCTTCGTTTGCCGACAATTATTTTTCTCAAATAAAAGGGGCTCAGCGGTTAGTAACAATTAAATAAACTCAAGTGGAAATTGCTTTGGAAACTGTCCGCGGCTTGGCAGATTTTTAAGGATTTTGCATGGACGGTTGTAAGCAATTTATATTCGAGTTTTTTGCAGGCGTAATTTAAATTTCTTTGCAGAATATTGTTAGATGTAGGCTGCTATCAGGTTTCTATGAGAATCGTTGGAGACTTATGTTTAGATGCGGACTTCCTATGGCTAAAGAGAGAGAAGTATTCTGATTTTATTGCTGATTGCGGCTGCCGATTTTAATTTTGGCCCATTGATGACTGATGTAGGTATAAATACACGGGCCTCATACTGTAACAAGAAAATGATTCGCCTCCGTAAAAGTAAATGAATACAAAAATTACACGTATTAATAAAAATTCAAGATGTAAAACTTAAAATGTTGTCAAATTAAATTTTTTGTCGTAACTTATACCTTCTTTATTTTTTAAGCTCGGGTGAAAGTTAAGTGTAATTAATTACGTTCAGCGTAGCTCGGTAGATGAGACTGGATATTTCAGTGCTTATTTCTGTCGGTCAGCCAAAATACTAAAGATTATTATTATACTGAATGTGGAAAACAGAAGGGAATTGGACAAAAAACATTACATTAATTAATAAAATGTAAATATCATGTTTCAGATTTTCAGTCATCTTTATATAACCAGAATTTGATTAATATTTATTCTTCTCGTAATAAAATTAACCCTCCCACATTGTAATGTCAGCGGTCCTTTTATTAAACGAGACAAAAGCCAGACACTATTGGAATGTTATTTTATCGAGATTTTCAAACCGCCGGCTACGAAAAGTATTCTTTAATCTCTCTAGTGGTTTATCTAAAAGCTTGTGTGACATCAAAAACTTGGCATTGTGGCCTACACACAAAAGATTTTAATTCTCGAAATACTAACGACGTGACTGCCTCGGTGGCGTAGTTGTATTACGGTACGGTTACAAAGCTGAGGTCTCGGGTTCGAGTCCCAGGTCGGGCAAAGTGATATTGGATTTTTCTATTCATTATCAGGCCGGAGTCAGGTATTTGTGCCCGATATGGCGATAGGCTAGCCGCTTATCACATCGTGGGACGGAACATACAAGGCGAAATGTGGGTGTCCTGGGGGTGCCTCTGCCTGCCCTTTCGGGGATAAAGGCGTGAGTTTATGTGTGTATGTATGTATGTACTTACGACGTATCGTGTTTTAAACCTTTCCCAATACTATGTTTCATTTTCTTCTATTGATAAACAGTAGCTGTAGGACTATATTGGTCTGTTTTGAAAGGGTGTATTGATCCTTTTTGATGTTATAAGGTGTTTTTGATGTACAGCTTAGTAAGTAAGGTTCAACGAGGAACGTATTGTAAAAGGGTATTGAGTATTCGAATCACGTATCATCGTCGCTCGTCGTCGTCAATGTCGTATCTATAAAACATATAACCTTCACTTTTGAGGATATTATTTATTAATATTCAGTTTTCATAGGTTTTTATGACCACGTGGCAATACTCGTGATTTCCTTGATATTAATTTTCTTTCATTAATTTCCTTGATAGTAATATTCCTCCAATCCTGACTAGACAAACCTGGCGGACTGAGGCTTAAACCTTTTTAACTGTAGAGGGACAACAGTGGGATATAAGAGGCTCGATATAATGTTATTTTGTAATACAAGACTGCACATATTTTGTTGATCTGTTGATTAGTTTTAATTTTGTTGTAATTATGTTGAGCTGTTTCTGTTTCTATGAACGACGTGAACACCTGTGATTGGCGCACATATCGGACTTAAATATTGTTACTGTAACTTTCATACTGTGTGAAATGTAACGCTGTTGATGGACCTTATATATAAATATAGAATATTAAATAGTAAATAAACACTAATGATCTGCCTACACTGAATGTTTAATATTTATTTAATATCCACTTAGCTATGACTAAAATATTCTAAAGCTACCTAATGTTCTAAAGCTTAAAATTATGAAGTTTAGACACACAATTTTAATCCCAGAATATAATTATCTAGGCGATATTCCACTAACGTATCTCTATACAAAATCAACGACCTATATGCGTTCGGGAACAATATGTTTTACATCGATGCCTATCCCGTTACATCCCTCCATTCGCATACAGTGTTAACAATTTTTATTTTGACCTATTTGCCAATCGGCTTATAGATTTCAAAGGTACTGAGATATTTGGAGTAAATGGTGGCTTTATCGCCATGCCGGTGTAAAGATAGTTTATACAAAGAAAGATTCGTGTAACGTCCTTGGTTCAAATCACATGTTGTTCGTATAAGTCATTTTTAGTAAAATATTTCCATGTTTCTCAAGAAAGTATACTCAAAATTTTACGAGGCTTACTATGTAAAGGATTATTTACGAAAGACTTAAAAATCTCGGTTTCAAATACGGAATTCAGGCATGAAAACAAAAGACGAGCACAGTTTGTCAAATTATAACGAGTTTCTCGCCCTCATGAAAACAAGTAACAGCGAATGCACGTACAGGCCGCTTAACCTACTGAGCTCGATGTAGCTCGTCCCACGCTACAAATAAAAAAACTACTTCATTTCCCCAAACTCAATAATTTAAAATGTTTACTTACCCAGCTTTGTAACCATGGTCTGTTTTAATTGGTAAGAAAGAAAGGATTATAAATAAAAGGGCACGCAATATCCCAAATATTTTCCCGGATTACGCCATTCTACAAGAAACACTAGTCAGTTCAATAGATTTGCTTCAACCGAAAAACGGACGCATTTATCAAAATCCATTTCACTAATCTGATATAATAATACCATTTAGACAGAAATTTCAAACAAATTTTCAAGGTTTAATTCTTCATGTAGATCGAAGAGTATGACGTGCTTTGAAGATTAAAATATCGTTGAAAATACAGAAACCTCGTTTCATTATGACATGCAACGTAATGTTTCATCCTGAAGTATGAATACACATTAAAATTATAGAATACTCAGAAAAAATTGAAAGAAAGTGAAAGGTTTGAAGGACATCGTAGCCAGATTAACTACTGGACATATTGAGACTTAACATCTTATGTCTCCGGATGGCGAACGCAGTGGAATGCTAAGCATTGCTTTTGAATTCATGGTGTTGTTTGGTTTTGCTACTGTCCATGAGCGGTCGTTTCGCTTACCATCAGGCAAATGGCATGCTCGTCTCGTCATTCATAGCAATAAAAAAAATACACACAGGAGATTACGGGTGTATCACAACTTTATGTAGTTACATTTTTTTTTTTAAACATTGTCATACACTGTTCGCAGTTTTTCACATGTACAAGCGCTCAGACTTGAACAAATATAATATCACCACCTATACAAACATTAATCGAACGAACAACATCTTTTGTCTCTATGCTGTACCAACCCATAGTCGCTCATTGATAGCACGGGATTCCACGACAGCCAAGAGTTCGATTGAGCAGGGTAAGGCCATAGTCTACCACGCTGGCCAAAAGCGAGTTGGCGGACTTCAAACACCATAGAAATTATTTTAAATAAATATTTCATACCACAGAGGTAAGCAGGTTTCCGCACAAAGATTTCCTTCCTTAAAGAGCGTGGTAATTGAATACCAATACACGTGACTCCTAAAAAACAGCGGTGTGCTCTGGTTCAACCGATTCACCGTCTCGGCCGCCGCGTCCTCAACCTTCAGATCAACACAAAATATGTCTGTGATACTTAATTTTTATAAATTCTTTTATATACTTATTAAGGGCTTTTTGCGACATTTTTACCATGTCATCGCCATCATACCTAAAAACTGACTATTCATGAACTTATAAATATTATTATAATCTATAGAAACTAATAGCGGCTCTAATAGTATAGAAAATCCCAAAATGGAGGAAATTAAATTTGGAAAGAATATCAGAGTCTCCCATATAATGGTTTCTTAGATTTACGCGAATGTTACACATTGAAATAAAACTATTTTTTACGGATTTTGTCGCGATTTGGTTAAATGTAAAAATTAAACCAAATCGCGATAAAATCCGTAAAAAATAGTTTTATTTCAATGTCTCCCATATAATTTTCGTTCTGATAATCAAATAGTAATGAACGTATTTGTTGCAGATAATATGCACGATGGAAGTAATCAACGAGACGTACATCGACAGCAACGGCTCGGAGAGCTACCAACCATACTACGAGCGGCCGGAGACGTACATCGTCCCGATAATCTTCGCGCTCATCTTCGTGATAGGCGTCGTCGGGAACGGAACACTGGTCACCGTGTTCGTCAGACATAAGGCCATGAGGAATGTTCCTAATACGTGAGTAGTTTTGTGGTTTTAATTCTATAATTAAAGTAACACCTATGTGTTACTTTCATGTGAACTCAACAACTACAATTCGCCGTCGAATCATGGTGATTATTGCTACCATTTATAGGTAAAAAGGACATTAATAAATCGATTCTACATTGTGAGCATTAAAATGATTACTAATATTTACATAATGATAATATTTACATACATACATACATAAACTCACGCCTTTATCCCAGAAGGGGTAGGCAGAGGCGCCACCAGGACACCCACATTTCGCCTTGCATGTTCCGTCCCATGATGTGATAAGGGGCGAGCCTATCGCCATATCGGGCACAAATTCCTGACTCCGGGTTGATAATGAATAGAAAAACCCAATATCACTTTGCCCGACCCGGGATTCGAACCCGAGACCTTAGCTTTGTAGTCGTACCGTAGTACAACTACGCCACCGAGGCAGTCATATATATATTTACTTATGATAAAAATCACCTTTTATCGTGATTTTAAATGAAAAACGAAGTAGCAATGATCTTTTATAAGCTATTTCCTTAGCCCCTTACACTTTGTTCACTTGATTTGATTAACAAACGAAATTGAGTGCCCTATCAAAATGCAGTATGTATTTAGGATACTTCCGAAATTCCTCTAACCTACAGTAAGTTAACCAAACGTGAAAATTGTCATCAACAACCCAAACACGAATATTTGCAATTCACTGTTCATTTTCGAGAATTCATTGGTATGAATTTTCCATTGACAATGGCATGACGGGATCCGTTTCAGTCGTTCATATGAACTGCGTCTATTTATGAACTAAAACGGTCAAAGCATACATTTCTCTTCGCTCGGAAAATCGTGCAATATCGGCGAATGACATGATATTAGTTTGCGCCCCTAAAAGCCTGATTTAACTTTTTATTGCTCGGATAACTGCAATGCGCTTGATGGTAATACAGAGTCGCAGATAAAGCATCGACTGACAGAGAATGACGCAAATAAATGCAAGCCTATTCATTGCTTCTTCACGCCCAAAGAACGAAGGATTATAAAGAGGAAGCATGTGGGCCGGCAAACTATTTCTTATGATGATTATGGCATCATAATATTGGAAATAGATACACCTGTTTTTGAAAGACTGTGATTTTTCGTTGTGTATATTTTATTACAATATTTATTATCTATTGCTCAAATATATACGACCAAGATATATCCCGTATGGTTTATGTAGTCCAGATCAATTCGTGAAAATCATTATCTCCATCGGACCAGTTTTAATCGTGGTTTTTAATACAGGCCGTGTCGACCTTTATTTAAGAAAGTTTTATACCCTTTCCATCTCTTTACATCTAAGAAACGTGTACATTTGTGTGTACATGTGTAAATTCATGAAAACAAACAACTATTCAAAACAGCAAGAGAAGTTAACCTACGGAATACTCACAAGCAAACTAGACGTGTACTTTGTGTATTGTGTGTGCGCATTTATAATAAAATACCAAGCTATATAAAGAATTTTAAAAGCACGGTGATTAAAAAATAACTCAGTACTATGTTTGTGACCGTTGGGTGTGTTTATTTATACTATCATTGCTATATTTTAAAAATCTATTCTGAAATCAAGACCCTAATATTGATCATAAAAGTGCATTTAATCATCCCAGAGGCAGATGTCCCATCAGACGGTCGGACCAAATCAGCTCGACCCTTAGCACTGTTCACTGTTTACTTCATGTTGCCAAAGATTACTCCATGTTCAGGAGATCACGACCTTCAGCAATGAGGAAGACGACTCGATGAGCAGGGAAATGAATATGAATTACATGTGGTCTACAATCATAAAAAGTCACTTATAAAATATCTACAATCAAGCTATTTGTCCACAGATACATCCTATCTCTCGCCTTGGCTGATCTGCTGGTGATCATCACATGCGTCCCCTTCACCTCGATAGTCTACACGGTGGAGTCCTGGCCATGGGGTGACACAGTTTGCCGGGTCTCCGAAGCCGCCAAGGACGTCAGCATCGGAGTATCAGTGTTCACGCTCACGGCTCTGTCAGCAGACCGGTATTTCGCTATCGTCGACCCACTCAGGAAACTTCATGCTACAGGTAAAGCATATTTAGTTACAATTTAGTATACTACTACTTCTGTAAGGAAGTCCACTTCTGATTGTAGGCCTATGATGCCCAAAGCAACCTGTTGTAAATGGCAAGCGACTTCCTATAACCATTATACCGTCACCCGTTCACCTTGCATGGCGTTAACGGTGCGTGGAGTCCACTAAAAACTTTATGGGCCCGTCGGTTTTCTACACTTTGATAGACGATTTTCATTAAACACTGATTATAACATTTGTAAAAATAGCAATGACAAAAACAGATTTGTTTTATTTATTATTCCACGATGTACTTCATTATGTTTAATTAAATAAATATTCTAGTACATATGTATTTTACGTGTGTTATACTTTTAAATTTTGATTGTAAATCTATAATATGCAGGTTTCCTCATGTTTTCCTTCACCGTTAAAGAACATGGTAGTTGATTATAATCAATAACTCGACAGTTGCGTCTGTTCCGTTAGCAAAATGCCACTATGTACTTAGTTATTCTGTTTAATATAATACAAATTTGGCAGACAAATCTTTGGAATATTAAAACTCTGTTTTCAAAATAACTTTTTCTGTGTTATAACTTTTAATCTAAAACATTTAACCAAGAATATTAACAAGACGATTACCCCTACACAATAATTTCTAAAGATGTTCTCACTGCTATGCCTAACAATTAATATCTTCCGAGAACTCATAAATGAAAGCGAAGTTTCATTCTTGAGAAATAAAATTAAATATTTTTTGGAATAAAGCCTTTGTGTAGATATTTACGAATACCGCCTAATCCTATATAACACGCAAATTTTTAAAAGGATTTTATATTTTATTTGCTTTATTAATTAACTAGTTACTAAAATGAACAATTAGAGACTGTCCCGCCCTCACACCCGCCACTGCAACTCCTGTAAGCCAGGATCAACAGTGGCTCGCATTTTAATGACACTGAGCATTAAAGCTCAGCGAGTCTCCGGGAATTTCTAACTTGTCTTTAACCCGCAACGAAATCAATCATAAAGTTAAATTAATAGAAGGAGTTGGAAATAAACAATTAATAAATATACATTAACTTCAGTATAGTGAGTATTACTGGTGGTAGGTCTCTCATATGTGAGAGGCTGCCTGGGTAGGTACCACCGCAATGTCTATTTCTCCCGCCAAACAGCAGTGTAAATGCACTATTGTGTTCCGGTTTGAAGGACATTGTAGCCAGAGTAACTACTGGACATATCGAGACTTAACATCTTATGTCTCAGGATGGCGAGCGCAGTGGAATGCCAAGCAATGCCTTGTAACTCATGGTGTTGTTTGGTTTTGCTACTGTCCATGAGCGGTCGTATCGCTTACCATCAGGCGAATGGCAGACTCGTCTCGTCATTCATAGCAATAAAAAAAATAAAAATAATTAGGCATCTTGAAAATGGTGAAGCCACGCTGTTGTCAGTCATGACTCAGTATGAACAGGCAGGCTCGTCCGGGGCGGTACCACTGTCTTACAGGAAATCGACTTGAAGCGACAGCTTCATTGTCGCGTATCGTTCGGTGAGTAATATTGCCTAATGCCCAGTACCCTTTTTTTTCTATTACCATCGTTTTTTCTTCCTGGGTTCAAAATTACTTGTGACCGTCATACAGCACATCAATGTAGATAACATATTTTTTTCACAATTCATTTGTAACATTCGCCTAGCGTCGCTTTCGTCCCTCCCCTATACTAGAAACACGACAGCAAAACCAATGTATTTAACAGATAACCTGACCTTAAATAAATAGGCAAACTGTCAAAGCAAATAATCGGAAAACGCTTATATTTGGCGCTCGTCCAGACACCTACAACTTGGAATATTATAAGACCTGATTTTTACAGAATATTAAATAGAATATGGCGACGTATTGACATGTTTTATTCCAACCAAACTTTACACGTACAATAAAATAACAAAATTATGATCAGTGATGACTATAACGAATTTTATTGGGTGAAGAAATCATCTTTTTTTATTTCTGTGCTCAATATTTGTACATTGATTTAATATTATTACGGCATAGAATTGACTTATTTTCAGCTCGACTTCCTGTGGATTCCTTTGCCTTCCTTCGATCGATGTGGAGGAATAGGGTGTGGTGGAAGTAAGCGATTGTTGCCAGTTAGAATCAAAAACTATCGCAAAAAAATGAATGGTCCGTTTCACAACCATATTGGCAAAAAAATGTAAGCAAAATTATTCTATGAAATAGAAATCACTTAGCGGAATATCTGTGCAATAATACGCTAGAATCTAGATATAGACTATAACAATGTTAAATGCTAAAGTTATGGTTGAAAACAAACAATATGATTTCTCGCGTGAAAAAAATCATTAATATAATTTAATATGGGTGTCCAGACCTATCGTTAACTGCGCTAGACATCCTCCAACGACCTCTATCAGATCTTTAATTAATTCAACGATTTTATTTTATTTTTATTCTTTATTGTACACAATAAAGATAACAATAGGTGTAACTATTTGACTTTATATTAGCATAAACAATATTTAACAAAGCACAGACGGACCGATCCATAAAATATTAACGCCTCATTAAATCTCTAGCATTTCATTTCATAATTTCAACTTTACCTACCATAATAAATTGGATTTTATTTTAATTATTCCAGTTTCCACATATACACAGGACGTAGAATTTTCCATGAATAAATACGCTCACTACATTTCCACGACTCTATGAAATACGGGCACAAATTAAATTTTGTAACAAATGTCTAACGTGTGATGATGTGTTTCACGTTTACTATTTTTAATTTTAAAGCGAAATGTGACATCAAAAGCGCGGCATCTAGCGGCACTGCATGGAGTTAATGTTCTTAATTGAGATGGCGGAATGAAATTTCGCCGGTTTCACATTAGAGCACTGGTAAAAAGAGTTTTGTTCAGCCGCACACCGAAATACGAATAAAGATATGCTTCGCTAGTTGTTAATTTATACAAAATCGCTTAAAGCTACTATTCTATTAATAAAATTGTAGGTAAATATTAAAGTTTACCGAGACTGTTTAAAAACTTAGACGAAATATATGGTTGTATTTCATACTTACAAAGTTAACATAGACAGGAGGCTATGTTCCGAAATAAATAACAATAACGGGTATATCAAGACTGCGACCAAAAACGAAGTAAGGTGGTGGTTTGAGTTACACACACAATGCAACTAATTTTTTTTCAAAAACAGCGACGGATTTTTTTTGCAAGTTATCGTCGGGTTGGAGTGGTAAATATCTAGTTTTTGCAAAAATAGTAATTTAAACCCTTACGTACCATTGCGTGTTTAAAAATAACGTGGTGTACATCATTATTTTAGGAAAACGATGTATTTATCACTTAAATACGACGATAAGTTAAAAATTACAATAAAATTGACGATTGTATTTTATTTTTGGACCACCCTAACATTTGTCTCGTTGCGGGGATTGAACCTGCGGACTCTCGTTTCACACATCGTGTAACCAACTGCGCCACGAGGTGTGTATTGTGAGTAAAATCTACATATTGCCATAAATATATTATATTTGCATTTTTTTCTGTGATATGTTAAACTAGCCACCTCGCGATATGCGAGCGTTGTAAATGATGTCCTAAGCTTCTAATCCTTTCAACCAAATTCTCGACTGTAGGAGTTTCATGCTTAGCAATGGGCGAACGGGCTGATCCAGAAAGGTTACCTAAAATATTCCAAAATCTACGTAATCCTAGAAGCCTGAAATCTCCACACAGATAAATAACATTCTCAGAAAATTCCTACGCGTGGAAGCTCAACGTTATAATATGACCGTATGTTTATTGTACGTATTAAATGTATTATTTATGTATAATTATGTGTTGTGGATAACACGTGTTTCTGAGGCTTAGCAGATCTGATCGGAATGCAGATCTAAAATGCGTTGAAATATATACATTTGTTATCCGAAATAATTCGTGAAGCGTGTTTGTTTTGATACTCCATGCGGTACACGTGTCATTTATTTATTAGCTGACTGAATAAAAGACCTTATGACATTTTAAATTTATACCTATCAAAAAATACACAATGTATATAAAATACCACCTATTTACCTATATCTCAATTGCTATTTGAAGTGTCGTGACGTTTTCGACACTTTTCATTCCACGTATGAAGTTTTCATAACTATCCTGATACAATTGCTATTACAGCGCTACAAAGTTGGATAATATCGTAGTACGCATTTCGAATAACTACAAGTGTATTCATTAAAATTACTTTTTTCGAATTAGTAGAGACACGCTGTTGTCAGTCACGGCTCAGCATGAATGGGCAGGCTCATCCGGGGTGGTACCACTGTCTCAGAGGAAACCGAAATCGTTCTACAAAAAAATGGTTTAATTTTAAATCGACAATTCGCTCCCCATCTCTATTGTATTTCGAATAGACGTCTGCCACTAATCTTCAAATAGTAATTGGAGAGTAAGATTACACTTGTCTTTGAAATAAGAATAATCCTGAAGTTAATGAGGCAAAGGTCAGAGTGTTACATTTAGTGTCCCGACTGTGCCTCTGCTCTTGAGCAGCCAGACATAATGGTACTGACACGTCAGAGACAATTATCGTCTGCCGATGCCGTGTACAATTGATCTATTCTAAAAATAGGAATGAAATACCTAAGCTTTCGTTATTGAGATACAAAGAAAATCAATTCTCCGAAACATGAAAAAAATCCTCAATTTCCCTGTCACTTATTTCCAGACATTCCTAGAATTTAATTAATATCTTCGTAATTCTTCGCTTAGCTCGGAGTATTGCAAAAGCTATTTTTGTTTTTTTATGATTTTGTGGAAATTGCGAGTAGTTTCGCTCCAACAAAGCGGAAGACTCGGGCGGCGGGGCGGACATTATAAGTGGTACGTTGTAGCCGCTAGCTAGTCTTCATTTATTTGTTTACTAGCGGACCTGACTTTGTCCAGTTATGACTCCGGTCTTTTCTACATTCATTAACATCAAGTTTTAAATAAACTTGATAAATTGCTTCTTTTATTTTAATAGTAAAATGTAGTGATACGGCAGCGCGCTTCTCGGTCTATATCTACTTCAAATATGGTTACGATCGATTCTGTGGATTAGCCAAGAACAGGCAGAACGCATTTTCCAATATATTTTCTTACATACATATAAAGAAACCCACGCCTTTTTCCAGAAGGGGTAGGCAGAGGTGCTATCAGGACACCCACGTTTCGCCTTGTGTGTTCCATCCCACGTTGTGATAGACAGCGACCCTATTAGAGCCATATCGGGCACAAAATCTATTTTCCTCAAAAAATATTTACTGAATGATTTTAGTCAAATAATAAATAGCAAGAAACACAAAAACAGTGTCACATTAAACCACAGAAGCGAGAACTCGATTACAGGAAGTACCGTATAAAACGCAGCTCGGATAAACTTGGAGCGTGTAGTTTTATAGGCGGGTTTGGCACCGAACTGAAGCTATAGTGTCACTCCATCACGGTGGGACACGCAGACATTAAAGCGTGATTTTAAATCGATATTATACCAATAGTTGCTAATTTTTACAGAATATAACATTATTTGTTTATTAAAAAAAAATTAAACCAAATCCGCGATAAGATCCGTAAAAAATACTTTTAGTTCAATGTGTAACATTCGCGTAAATCTTAGAAATCATTAAGAAAATGTACACAATAATTTTATAAAAATATTTAACAAACCGATTTATGATTTCGTGACCGGGCACTGAAGTTAACATTTTCGAGAAACTGTCTAGTAAAATCAAAACACGTTTTCGGAGTTAGACTTGCAGCTTGTAAGGTTAGATTGAGCATGATTTATTAGTGTTGTGGGCAGATGAGCTAATAACCTCTGACGGGAAGCGATCCTTCATGCACTTACGCAATTCTCGGGGTACAGTCAAACACTTTCCTTCCGTGCTATGAATAATCGTAGAAGTAAGGGCGGGCAGCCAAAGATTAGGAATACTCAGACAGACAATCTCTATAAACGCACAACCTTACAATAAATGTTAAAGATGTGTTAAGACCTAACAATGAATGTGAATGAATCAATTCTTCCTAGCCGATTTTAGCCAAGGCGACCATTGTTTAATTAACATAGTAAATTATTAAAATAGACGTTATAAACCCGAAAGACAATACTAGCTTTACCAAAATGTGCAGAAAAAGCCATAGAGAGGCGCCCTATTCAAAGGGTTATATCCGGGACTGAACATAACTCATTTCCTTAACACGTGACGTTAAGATTATCTATACAAGATGTTTTATCACCAAGTATATTATTATTTGACACATTTGTTTCTGATTCATGTCCCACTTTCAAATGACCCTTAAATAGCTTTAAACCAACTGAAAACAATACCGATGTTTATAGATCCTGGGGTGTCATAAAAATTACTTTAATTTGCTAATAAAATCCAATGCGATCTCTATCGTTGGTATCGTAAACAAAACGATGGCTTTATGTGAAAATGTAAGTGAAACGCAGCTGTCGCCCTCTCCGCTGGATCTAGGCGCCATTACTATGGTAGTAAAGTTTAAAACAAGCACTTCGTGTAAAGGAACGTACTCGGGCGAGAATCCCGTGGGTTTTATAATCATTGGGAATGTTGTTCTGTTAGAAATGTTAAAATAATTATATGTAGTATATAGTATTGCGATTGTAGAGAAGATACGAGACTTATTTTTAACACCACAGCATAAATTACATTTTGATACAGGTAAATTATTTTCCAGAGGTACAATTGAGTTAAAGTAATTTTATACGTTTATAACATCGCAGTGACCAGAATTTGTATAATAAGCTTTTTGAAGCAATATTTTTCGAATTAATTTTAATATTTTATTAAAAAATGGTTTAAAATACCGAGAATATCCAGACTGCGACCGAAAATTGGTAAACCATTTGGTAGTTTTAGCGACTTCAAACATAACGTAAATAAAATTTTTTCAAAAAGAGCGACAATATTTTTTGTATTTTTTACCTATCGTCATGTTTGGGTGATAAATACATAGTTTTTGCTAAAATAATAATTTAATCCCTTGCGAACCATTGGGCCTTTAAAAATAAAAGTGTGTATAATTTAATTTTTACTTGCATTTTGTTTGTAGTTACTAAAAAATTGTTTGCTTCTAATGAGGGCAGGTATATTTCTATCAATCCCAATGGCATAACGCCCCTTTATCAAATGGGATATATCACTATATAAAGACCCCCAAAGGTAGTTCCTTAATCCATCCCCGCTCAAATACCAGATGTCCATTATAGTGTTTTAGTGTAAACAAAAAACGCAACTAGATCAATAAGTATGTTCTTTTTGATCGGAAAAGTATAAAAGTTTTATAAACGCTCACAGGTTTGTTTTCGTTGGCGTAATACCAAATCCACTGTATCCACTATCTTTGTTTGGTACGCAGATGGCCGTAATGACTATTGCCCAAGTATTTTGGTTTTGTTTGGAATTTTGACAGAAATAATTCGACTTGTTTATAATAAAACGGATGAATCAATCGACTTAAAACTTTGACGGGATAAACGCCTTATGCGTACCGGCTAGTGACGTATATCAGACGCCATCTTGATATTTTTGTTTATTGATTTGATTTTTATGGGATAGGCAAAGGTTATGACATCGTTCAGCCTATACGTACAAGTAAACTTTAATATACAATAAATTTGCTGTTACATTTAGTATTTACACTGGCGTAGTTTAATACGCGCGTCTTAATTCTACACATAAACTTTAAAGATTAACAAAAGCATCGCGAGGAAATTTGCATATCATAGAGATGTTACAAGATTTTCTATGATATTATGTGAGGTCAGCTACTCCCGTACTCGGGGTGGTACAAGACACGTAGTAGAAATATACTAATATGAACTAATAATAATGAATACACCAGGCAGTCACATACATAGTCCTAACCCCAGATCAATGTAGTCTTGTGTCGTGGGTATCACAAACTACAAGACCCGAGAACGAAGAGAGAGAGACGAACCACAAGATCAGAAAAACTCAGACCCGAGGCAAATACTTGTAGGCCTCACAAGCATTTGTCTCCGTGCCGGAATCGAGCCCGCGGCCTCTCGTTACACTGCCGGCGTCTAACGAGCTACGCCACAGAGGCTGACGATATGTAATAAATTGAACGTAACTAAAATAAATGCTAAATAAAGAAACCTTATTACAATGACTTCCAAAGATTTTATTAAATCAAACGTTACAATGATTATATTGTTCCTACATTATCACCTGTGTTCCCGTGGGAGTAGGCAAAGGTTATGTGATAAGGGACGAACAGCTCACCTCGGAGGTTACAAGCGTGATCCCAGACCAATTATGTTTCGCAAACGAATCAAAAACTCTCACAAAAGTGTACCCATATAATAATAATCCATATAATAAGACCTATACCTACATTATTGGAACAGTAAGAAACTGTCATAATGTAATGTAATGTAATGAATTTAATATATCTTAAATCAATTTTTTATTAATCTTGCAACGAAATTAGGACTCGCACTGCCACTGCAACAACAACACAACTCACAACAGAAAAAATATATTGAAAAGAAAATGACCAATGTTCAAACAAACATTGCTTAGACATGCAAGCTCAACATAAAATATATGCCGACGGAAAGTCGTCTGAATAAAGCAGAATAAAGATGCGTGTCTCATCGACGTACGAGGCGAGAGAACATCTGACATATAGGATTACCTACATACTCCGCTGCACTTTGCATACTATATTCCGATACAGGGCTGCCATTATTCAGCCTTTTTTTAATTTATATTTTATTGCATTGAATCGCGAGATAAGCATGCCATTCGCTTGATGGTAAGCGATACGACCGCCCATGGACAGTCAAATCAAACAAAGCATTGCTTCGCATTCCACC
Source organism: Deilephila porcellus (assembly GCA_905220455.2). NCBI lineage: Eukaryota > Metazoa > Arthropoda > Insecta > Lepidoptera > Sphingidae > Deilephila > Deilephila porcellus. The sequence goes on from LR999987.1 coordinate 10,707,909, forward strand.
GCGCTCGCCATCCTGAGACATAAGACGTTAAGTCTCATTATGTCCAGTAATATTCTGGCTACAATGTTATAGATAAGATGTTAAAACCGGAACATAACAGTGCATTTACACTGCATTTGGCGGGAGAAATAGACATTGCGGTGGTACCTACCCAGATGGCCTCTTACATATGAGAGACCTACCACCAGTAAAAGTGTTTGATATTCATTTTATAGTCTTCAGTTCGACTAACCGGCAGTATCTGTTTCTGCATCAGCTCATACACGTCTCACTGCGGAGCTCAGCCCTCCTCTACAATCTAGAGTACGATTGGGAAGGGTTAGGCCATATAATAATTTCACTCATCCCACATCCTCGGTCAAACCGGAACCCGGTTTCGTGGGACCAAATTGAATTTTTAGTTTTGTACCTCTGAGTTTTTACTAATAAATCAGCTTCAGCTTGATCAGTTAAGTGCGTGTTAATGTCTATATTGATAATACTCAGTGGCGGATTATCCCTAAGGCAAACTAGGCACGTGCCTAGGGTCGCGAAGTTAAGGGCGCGCGTGATATCGGATATCTTCGTTTCTATGCAAAATCAACTAGAGTGACTGAAACTGTTTCTTCTTTAATATAGCAAAGTGTGAAGTGATGTTCTTAACTCATTTATACAGGGTATCTCAAGACTGCGACCGAAAACGAAGCGAGGTGGTAGTATTAGTGACTTCAGACACAATGCAAGTAAAATTTTCGCAAAAAAAATCGCCACCTTTTTTTTTGTAATTTTTTACTTATCGTCGTATTTGGGTGATAAATACATACTTTCCTAAAATAATGATGTAGACCTCTTTATTTTTAAACACTCAATGGTACGTAAGGGTGTAAATTACTATTTTCGCAAAAACTAGGTATTTACCACCCACAAAAGATGATTTTTAAAAAATTCTAAAAAAATATCTGTCGCTGTGTTGGTGAAATTTTTATTTGCATCGTGTCTGTAACCACTAAAACTACCACCTGGCTTCGTTTTCGGTCGCAGTCTTGATATACCTGGTATATCATAGTTCAATCACTAACTATTCAATAAGATGATTCCTCGTTCCTTCGAAGTATTTTTTAATATGGTTGCTTGGATGGATCAAAATATTCTTAGTAAGTTTAAATACACTGGCTAATTAAAACATATTAATTAACAAGCCTTGTTATAAGCTATTAAAATCCACGAGATTTACATTTAGACACCCCCGCTTAATTTTTAAACAGACTTAATTATCTATATCAGCCCATATACTTCCCACTGCAGGGCACGGGCCTACTCTACAATCGAGAGAATCGATTGAGAGTGGTTAGTCCATATAGTCCACCACGCTGGCCTAGTGCGGGTTGGCGGACTTACATACCGTAGAAATTCTTTAAAATCGCTACGGTATGCAGGTTTCCTCACGATGTTTTCCTTCACCGTTAACACGTTAGCTGCGGCACCAATTTTTGCATACATTCCGTTCCTGCGGCACGAGGTATAATCGGCCCGTACCGTGACCAGACGTTAGGGCGACACGCGGTCTATTAGACCCCACCTCCTTTTACAGACTAAAATCCATTTTCTGGCGCGAAATCAAAGATAAATGAGAATTTTGGTCCTTATTGATATAGACAGTGAATTGATGAACCCTAATCCACCGTCGCCCCGGGATCTGATGGCTAGTTTAGGAATTATTAGCAAAACAAAATATGGGATCTTATACACCTCGTAACGCACTGAAATAGAGCAAATTTTCGCTGCGATTAGTGATGGGAAAAATAATATCGACGTTTTTAAACTGTCTTAACTACGCAACGACTTGACCGATTTTGATCAATTATATCTCATTAGATCGTTTTAAGGGCAAAACCTGGCAAAACAACACAAAGCTATCAAAGGATACATTTTTTTTAAATAATCTAAATTGTGCTTGAAGGCGCTATAAAGAAAAAAAAACCGGCCAAGTGCGAGTCGGACTCGCGCACGAAGCGTTCCATTCTATACCATTAAGAGGCACCTATTACAGACTTATTATTGGAAAATAATGGATTACGGTTTATGCATAAGGTTTATCTTTCTATTTGTATATGAAAATCTTAATGCGGTTCACAGAATAGAAAAAAAAGGCAACCAGAAGTAGAAAAGAAACTGTCCTATTTATTCTGCCTCGGGCTTTAAAAATACAATTATTAGAACTTGAATTAACATTAAAAAATCAGTATCAAAATACTTTTTTTATAAAAATCTCAATATATATGTTGTACTTATTTATGAGTGTTTTTCATTGAAACAGGGTAGACAAAAAGATTTTTTGCACTGAGTCAAAATCGTTTTGGATTTTTTATCAGCTTCACGAGATGGTAAAAATGTGCGTAGTTTTTGGGTTTTTTAAAATTAACTTCTTCCGACATCGTTTAGACATGTTCGGCGCTGTAAAAGGACGTGCTCTCCAATCGACGTGATGCACAACACTGGTCGCGGGAAGCTCGCGTTGAGTGCGGTACGAGGTCAGGGGGGATATGGGACGTTTTAGCCTCGTTCCGCACTGCATTAAAATTATATTAATTCAGTGCGGCACGAGGCCTAAGACATCCGGTACCAAGGTAGGTACACCACCGAGTCCGGAACCATTAGTGATCTCAAATATATATTTATCTCTTTCCTACACTGGACCAAACCAAAGCTATGCCATTCGCACGACAGAGAAATTCACTTTTTTGCTTGCCGCACCACAGGGAAGTTGCATCAGGGGTGATTTAGGCCTCGCTTCGCACTTAACGTGTTAAAGTGCGTGGTGATTGACTATCAATACACACATAACTCCGAAAAGTCAGAGGTGTGCCCTGGGATTTGAACCCGCGACCACCGTGAACATGTAGGCAGCCGCGTCTAGTCCGTTACCAACAGGCCACCACGCACTTATTAGACTTAATTATACGGAGAAAAATTAACGTAAAGCCAAGACAATTAATTATAATAAGAGATATAACTACCCGCCCTAATTCAATTTACTAAGCTTTGAAATAACTATATTGAATTTAATGTTGAGTGAAGGTAAAATATTTATATGGGAGTTTTTTTCAAAGCTTGCTAAGGTTTTTTTCCCTTTAACCTAACTATTCAGAACTTCTTGCTTTTAATCAATTAATTTTCAATTATAATAACTTTTTGCTTAACATTAACTTATGACGCGAGAAACTTTATAGACTATATTACGGTGTATCAAAGTCGGTAACAAAGGAAGCGAACGGGCCGTGATGAAGTTAGGAAAAAAGGGAAATTTTTAAAAAGACCTTGTTAGCTAATATTCAAATTAAACCCGGACTCTTTTTTTGTATGTATATTCACTTTTAACTTCCCTATTTTTTGAATACTTTTATTTTTTTTTCTTTTTGCACACCAGGAATTTACTTTAAACACTACATACTGTCATTGTGTTAAATTCGCATAAACACAAGAAAATAACACGTAAAATGGATTATAAGATTGGGATAAAAGAAAGAGAAAAAGGATAAATAAAACACGCCTGGCAGCCCTGGAGTCGTTCTTAATCCAAGCCCGTTACAAACAGCGCAACATTCACTTATGCGTAAGCCGGGCTTGCGATTTATTGCCTTCACAAGATATTGAAGCTTTCAACATTAGAATAAGTTCACGCATCACGGCGTAAATCTTCCTAGCTGTCTGATTCGGATCCCACCGGCTTGCACGTCTCTAGTCTATTCACAGATCTAGGTCTGGATTGTGGGATTATCGTAGTTTTCACTAAATTTATGATTTATTAAAGGATAGTGGCCGATTGCTAAGTAGTAGGCATCTTGTGGTTAAAATAAAAGACTTTGTTAAACATAAACATTAATTGTGTATTAATAGCATATTTATTATTTATACAATAAGTACAAAATAAAGTAAAATAGCTCTCCATGATATACGTTTGCATTAGAGCAGCATATTAAGTATAGGTATTTTTCTCTTGTTAAAATAAAAAAATAAAAACGTATAAGTTTCAAAATAATCTTATTTGTTTCTCTTGTTTTTAGCGGTATACTAAGTTGTTTTCAAAAGTTTTTATAAGCTACTGTTGTCCAAAGTTGGAGTACTAAGTACTAAAGATGATACCAAGTTTTACCTGAGTGTAAATGTTTACGTCCTTGTGGTGGCCGAGAGAAAGGCTTACTAGTTACTACTTAACGCAAATACACAAAGAAACTTTGTATTCAGCCAGCTTCGTGCTTCTTTACATTGATTTCATTATAAGAGCAGTGTTTTGTCCTCTGAAGTTACCGGCCTACATAACCACCACTGCAACTCCTGTGAGCCAGGTTCAATAACACGCAAAAAAATTGACGTCAGAGCACTCAAGCATAAGCGAGCCTCTTACGGACACTAGCTTTTCTTTCAATCAGAGGGCATCTTTCTTACAAAAATAAATAAATAAATACACCCAACAGTCACATACATAGTCCTGACCCCACACTAAGATCGAGTCTTGTGTCGTGGGTATCAGGAACTACGAGGGACTTTTCAGTCTCACAAACACCCAGACCCGAAACAAATACTTGTGGTTCTCACAATCATTTTTCTCGGTGCGGGGATCGAACCCGCGGCCTCTCGTTTCACAGGCGGCGTCTAACCAACTGCGCCACGGAGGCTGTCAATGACTGAATGGCTATAAATGACGTCAGCAGTAAGTAAAAAATCAACCCAATAAAAATGTCTTTCAAAAGAAAACGTATACAAAAACTATTCCCTATCTGACAATCGAAGCCAGAATTTCACAAACAACCCATGTAAGCAGCAACTAGAGCAAAAAATAGAAAATGTAATGTGATGAAATAATAAGCATTTATGCCTGGCCTTGTAACAAGCGAAATGAGCTGGTTATTTCCATTTCATAGATTACTATGAAACAATAAACATTTATTGTTTTGCTGGAGCTCGTAGAACTTAAATAATATGTATCCTTGGCATTACCAAAGACATTTGTACACGATTATGAAGATTATAATTTCCCTCACACCCTTTACATTGTATTAGGCTGTGTTTAATGTATTGTATTTGTACTATATTATCAGATCGTTTTGAAAATCTTTCAGGGACGTCTTAGCAATAGACATCTCAATTCTGACTGAATAATGTATAAATCAATGCTTTGCTTCTTATCTTCTACATTTGCAAATACTAGTAAGAATCGCCCGGGGCTGTAATTGTAATTCATTGTTGGAACGTAGATAAGCTCGGAAAATTGTTGATAGTACATACAATTCTTCAGATGTTTTATCTATCATTATATATCTATTGTTATGTATCATTATAATTTATAGATTTACTTGTTCATCTAAATACTGTTGGAGAACCTTAGGTAATTAATAAATAAAAAGTCTCAATTTTTTCTTTCAAGCTACCTTTATTCCACATTTTCTCGTGTTCGGCATAACATTAGGATTTATTCACAACGCAGAATGAATAAGCTTCTATTTATACCATTCTGTATGGTCCTTAGATGACAATGGCTTACAACGATACAATTTTTATTCAGGAATAAAAGGTGCATTGGTCCAATACGTTGTTACAGGCGGCAGTAAAAGAGCGACGCGGTTAACAATAGCGACTGCAATCGGCATCTGGGTGTTAGCAGCTCTGCTCGCCACACCGGCGTACGTCGGCTCATATCTAAGAGCTTTCGTGGTCAATCCTACAACACAGGTAACCATATCCATATTATAGTTCTTGTAAATATTTTTTGTGGAGGTGGGCAGGACCCTTGGCCAGACGAACGAACTGCACTTGGACTAAACCGGCAACAGAATGGTGGTTTAGAGAGGCCAAGGGTAAAGTAGAGGACCCACTGGATGGATGAATGACATCACTAAGTTTTAAGGCAAGGATGAGACAAGCGCAGGATCGAGAATAATGGTGTGATGGAGAATATGCCTATGTCCAGCAGTGGTTAAATTCGGACAATGATGATGATATTTTTTTTGCATAGGTTGAGCAAACGGCTTGTCTAACAGTAAGTGACTACCGCTATGAACATCTACGACAATTGAAAGCGGTTGCGTTTTCGAATGGTAAGGAAAACAGGACTAGGAATGTTGTAAGGAATGTTTTGGGTGCGAGTGTTGTGAAATGGAAAGTCTCTCGTAGTTTCTGATATCCACGACTTTTGTATGTATGTATCTTATAGTGACGTTAGGAATGTGTCTGTAACCGTTGGTTGTAGTCATGTAAGAAATATAATCGCAGAATAAAAAAACATAAAGTTTCAATACTAAGCTAATATACAAATAACGTGAACTAACTAAACATATAAAATATCGCTACACTTTATAAATTCGTATTAAAATTTCCTTCCTTACTCAATTACAATCATCTCGAAAGTTACCAGCTATCAAAACATAAAGATTTATACAAAGTCTGTGTAATTAAAATAGTTGGGGCTGGTAGCCCGAGCCCCTTTTAGATAGATAATTGAGTCATAAATTTTGGCCACCCCTCTTGTAATTAGAAAACTGTTTTACTTTAACAAGTGAATTTAACGAAGGCTTTAAGATTTCTTCGCCTCAAACAATTATTCATAATGTTTGTAAACACCGTGAAGGAAACAGCTGAACTAATAAAAAGTGGTCATAGCTCGAAAACGGTGCAAACCTTGGCAAATGAGGAGGTCGTACGCATTTTTTCTCTTCAGAAAAGAATATTTAATGATAATTATATTCAAATAATTATTACAAGGATTCATTCATTATTCACATTCAGCATCACGGAAGCTTTTTCAACATCATTTTGGAAAGATTACTATTGCGAAGTTAAAGACGACCTATTTAATACTACATTGTATTTAACAAGGGCGGCAGTAGTCTTCTCGGTTAACTAGAAAAGGGTTGTTTGGTGGTTTATTGCTGATTACAGAACTTGTTCTAATTAGTGTCGTTGAGCGTAGTTTTACGTTTACACCGTTCAAATTACCTACTGTCTGTGGTTTCTCATTAACTTAATATTGAATAGCCTTTGCTCCTTTATATTCTGGCTCGAATTGGAGATTCAGAATGGTTTTGTTTTTATCTACTCAAGATGAGTAATGTTTAGGTATTAGTAAATGCGTTTCACCAATAAAATTTTATATTTGTGTTTCTTTAGATATCTGAAATCACTGTCGTCGATATTTAGACCAATTAAAGTTTTAAAAGGCTTTATAAATATGAATAATCGTGTTCTTTCCAGTTCCTAGTGTGCTACCCCTACCCGGTGGAGTGGGGGGAGAACTACCCCAGGATAATGGTGCTAATGAGGTTCCTGGTGTACTACTCGCTGCCGCTGGCGGTGATAGCATTGTTCTACGTGCTGATGGCTCGACACCTGGTCCTCAGCACACAGAACATGCCTGGAGAAATGCAAGGGACGCAAAGACAGGTATATATAAATAATGCTTTCAAAGATGTTTGCTATATCTGAGGGAGCAGCTCAGGGTACATGACTCTAACTTGAAAAAGATTAAAACTCCTATAATTTGATTGAAACCTGGTTGGTTATAAAGGAGTGGTAGATATAAAAAAGGATGTATGTACAGTATCAAATTATAAATTGGGATACCTAAATAATAATTATACCTACATTATAATTCTTTTATTGCGTTGAAAGGCGAAACGAGCTTGTCATTCGCATGATGGTAAGCGATACGCATGGACAGTAGAAAACCAAACAACACCATGAATTACAAAGCATTGCTTGGCACTCCACTGCGCTGAGACATACATATAATGTTAAGTCTCAATATGTTAAATATACATATATATATTTAGAGTCTACACTCTTCTGTACCCTGACACCCATCAATGCAACTCATATAAGCTATACCTAGTAGCACGCAATTTATTGATACGTACATACCTACAAAGCATTGAACCTCGACAATTCTCTAGAAGTGTCCAAGTTGCCTTTGATCTGCAACGAAATTAAATAAAAATAATAAAATGAACCGAGTTGAAGAAAAATTAAATTTCTTTAGTAAAAAATAATCAGATCACTACCATTCAAAAAATGTCCTCGAATTCGGCGGTTAGGTACAAGAATTTTATCCAATTTCATCGGAATCTGGCGTCTGCAAAGTTAGAATTTGATTACCCAAATATGTTGAACGAGAACATAAGTGAATTCATAAACGATTCTTATAAAATATGTTATGGCAAAGTAAAAGGTACAAGACAAAGTGGCAGTTTTATATAATAATACGAGTATGTATATCTTCGAGGTAATATGAATATAAGTCGTCTATCAACTATTGGCGTGTGGCGAAATTTGGAACTACAAATATATATTTAACATATCTATTTAACGCATTGTTTGAGATATGTTTTCATAATATAAATAACAATCATTTATACTGGTAAACTAATAGTATTAATATGTCCAATGTAATAGAATCTATATATATATATAAAAGAGGAACCTGATTGACTGACTGACTGACTGACTGACCTATCAACGCACAGCCGAAACTACTGGACCTAGGAACTTGAAATTTTACACAGGGATTCCTATTGAGACGGAGGGTAGCACTAAGAAGGGATTTTGGGAAATTCTACCCCTAAGGGGGTGAAAAGGGTTAAAAACTGTTGTATGGAAAATCTAAACCATTGAAGTTACAATTCTCAAACTTGGTAGTTTAATAACTCATTTAATAACAAAAATTATTGCATACTTTATTTGTCTAACAATTAACATTAAAGGGGTTAAAATAAGGGTTGAAATGTTTAGAAACTGGGTGATTTCCTTCCTACCCGATCAACGCACAGCCGAATCTACTGGAGCTAGAAACGTGAAATTTTACATAGAGGTTCCTATTGTGACGTAGGGTAGCACTAAGGAAGGATTTTTGGAAATTCCACCCCTAAGGGGGTGAAAAGGGTAAAATACTGGTGTATGGAAAACCGAAACCCTTGAAGTTGCAGATATCAAACTTGACTTTTTAGTTACTCATCTAGAAATAAGAAGAACTGCATACTCTCTTTTCTTATAATTAACCCTAAAGGGGTGAAAATAAGGGTTGAAGTATTGTAAAACCGAACTGCTGGATCAACGCACAGCCGAAACTACTGAAGCTAAGAACTTGAAATTTTACACATGGGTTCCGATTGTGACGTAGGGTAGCATTAAGGATGGATTTTTGGATATTCATCCCCTAAAGGGGTGTAAAGGGTTAAAAACTGATATAGGGAAAATTTAAACCGTTAATGTTACAATTGTCAAACTTGCCACTTAAGTTACTCATTGTAAGACAAAAATAATTGCATATTTTGTTTATCTAAAATTAACCCTAAAGGGACGAAAATAAGGGTTGAAGTTTTGTAGAACCGAACTGCTGGATCAACGCACAGCCGAAACTATTGGAGCTAGGAACTTGAAAATTTACATAGGGATGTCTTTTATAACGTAGGGTGGCACTAAGGAAGGATTTTTGGAAATTCAACCCCTAAGGGGGGGGGGGGTGAAAAGGGTAAAATAATTTTGTATGGAAAACCGCACCCGTTAAAGTTGCAGATTTCAAACTTGACACTATAATTACTCATCTTAAACCAAAAATAAGTGCGTACTCTGTTTATTTAAATTTAACACTAAAGGAGTAAAAATAAGGGTTGAAAAATATGTATGGAAAATAAAACTGCTGAAGTTATTTTTATGAAATTTAACTTTTGTCCCATTCGAACGACTTTTCAATTCAGTTTGAGCTAAAAAATAAACATTCGATACTTAAAATAGGTTTTAAAACTGTATATGAATAAGGCTGTTTATTTATTGATCCGATTGATCTCAAAGTCGATATCTGAGTTCCGATAATCTAAATTTATATTCAGAATTGAAAATGTTGGCCGTCATTTTGAACTATATAATTATTGATGCGATTGGTCTCTGAATCGATAACTGACGGAACCATTGATAATAATCTAAACTCAGAGTCAGAATTGGAAATAGAAAATTTGCACGTTGATTTTTGTTAATAGTTTACGTAAAGGTTACAATGGCATAGTTTTAGCGATATAACGTCTACATTATCTTAAACACGCAGACGAAGTTGCGGGCAAATGCTAGTAATATATAAAGAGAGAAAAACTATTCACACTATTTGACAACAGCGCTTTCGGCGACAGAAGATTATTATAGACGATCTATAGGTAGATACGATGGGAATGATTGACTATTGAAAGAAAAAAAGTTGCCCCTATTTTCTTTTCCTCTGGGTTAGCTAAAGAGGCAATTTTTACAAAAATAATATTATGAATACAACCCGCCTAATGTTAAGTGCAGTGGAATCCCAATAAAGTATTTACGGGCAAATCATGGTTATTCGACATTTGTCGATAAAATTATGCTGACTTGTCCTATAGGTCCCAACCAGAGTCTACAGCAGCCCTCATCCATCCACTCCTTTTCATGTTTCTTTTTTTCTGTACCGCATATACACAGGTTGAATGCAAACCACAACATACTTAGTCACGGAGTTACGTCAGGATTGTCACAACAACTAAATATGTACCTATTAATTATGAACAAGAAAATAACACTATTGTAAAATAATTCAAAATGCAACTTTGTTGCAGATGAGAGCCAGGAGGAAAGTAGCAGTAACTGTACTAGCGTTCGTGTTAGTATTCGCGGCCTGCTTCCTACCCTCACACGTCTTCATGATGTGGTTTTACTTCTGGTAAGTACTCGCTACACCCGTAGCAAAACCTTTTTAGTCTTATACAATTTCGTTAAAAGACGATGACCGGTACACCTAAGCAGGTTACTTTTTGCACTAAGATACAACTTAAGGTACCTAACCTTAAGTTGTATCTCAATAGGTAGATGAGCTAGCGGCCCGCCTGATGGTAAGGGGTCACCGCCGCTCATGGGCTTTTGAAATACCAGGGGCACTGATACACCATTTGCGGTTTGATCCCTAAATAAATAAATGCTTTCATCTTTAGACGTGAATATTTCTATGAAAATTGTATTTTGTTTTCCTTATTTTTTGTTTGTTAATTTATCTAATGCGAGTGTGTGCATTGTATTTTGTGGCTCATAAATGAGTTTATCTTTCTTTTTTCTAACTAAACACTCTACTCATATAGGAGAACATAATATGGATCTACAGTCAAGTAAGCTGGAATTTCAATGCCTATTTTTTCAGCCCAACAGCAGAGGAAGATTACAACGGCTGGTGGCACGGGCTGCGCATCATCGGCTTCTGTCTGTCCTTCCTGAACAGCTGCGTGAACCCAATAGCTCTGTACTGCACCAGCGGGATATTCAGGAAACACTTCAACAGGTATGCAGTGATTCTCACACTATTGTCTTTCGTAGAAAATTGGTGCCATAATAATGAAGCGTTTTGTTATACTATCATAGAAAATAACTTCGGTGATGATAGATTATAGTCAAAGTACAGCAGTTTATAATGTTGGTATATGTTGTTGGCCAGCGAGATTATGGAAAATAAAGTTAGGTTCTCATCCATTCTTATATAGTCAACTCCACTGACTACAGGTTCATCAGATAGATTTCCACAGAGACGTGTTCATCTATATTATAATCCTGGCATCAAGTAATTTCCTAGGGGCTATACATTTTTAGGTTTACTTATTATTTCTTACACGCTTATATATTTTATAGGTACCTTCTGTGCCGAGGAACTTCAACGCATGGTACAAGAGGCTCAATGTCGCTCTCCACCTCCAGGAGATTGCATTCGAGCAGAAAAACTAACATCAGCATGGTGCCTAGAACGTGAGTAGCCGTTTTATTACCTTTTATATCTTTATTTTCGGATGCACTTTACATAGATGTGATATACACGAACTAACAGAGCATACAATAAAGTTTTAGTGTTTTCGTGTATCGGGTTTTGTCAATTGGTCTAGTGTAAACTGGTTTCAAAAATAAATCACTAACTTATCTTATACAGGGTATATCAAGACTGCGACCGTAAACGAAGCCAGGTGGTAGTATTAGTGACTTCAGACACAATGCAACCGAAAATTTCGAAAATAAAGTCGTCAACTTTTTTTGGTAATTTTTTACTTCTCGTCGTATTTGGGTGATTAATACATCGTTTTCCTAAAATAACGATGTACACCTTTTTATTTTTTTAGTACGTTAGGGTTTAAATTACTATTTTCGCAATAACTAGGTATATACTACCCAAACACAACGATTTTTAAAAAATTGTAAAAAAAAAACCGTCGCTTATTGTGTGAAATTTTAATTTGCATTGTGTCTGTAACCACTAAAACTACCACCCGGCTTCGTTTTCGGTCGCAGTCTTGATATACTCGGTATATAGCATAGATGTAGTATAACATAGATCGGCAATGTGAAAGAGCTAGAATGATTTATATCATACATTAAAGCGAGATGCATGATGCGACCATGCCTTTACACGGAGAGCTAACTTTAGCGATTTGTGTGAAAATATGTCATTTAAGCGAACGACAAATTTCGCTTATTTTCTTGATTTATTTAATATTTCAGTACTGAGCTACTTTTATTAAATGTAATTTATTATGGTGAGTTGTCCAGTGCCTGGATGTGATTGATTTTAGTGTAAAAACCCGAATAATCATAGTTTTTCATAAGATCGTATCACTTTTTTCAATGTTTTTTAGTGACAATATTGTAGATTTGTAAAACAAACCTTGTATGTATATCAGTAGAACAGAATGTCCTTATTCATTATTTAAATGCATAGAAAGCATCCATTGCCTATAAAAAATGATATCATATACGTGAATTTATAATAATTTCAACCAACATTTGCTAGAGATTGATTGACAGTTTCGATCAATAATATTATGTCTATAAAAATAGTCAATGACCATAGAGGTTTCACTTCATTTTATAATCTCGTAGTATAACATCAATTCTATAATAACAGTTATTACTTCACTTTATTTATTCACTATTGATATTTGCTAAATATTAATTAATATTTCGTGTGCGTAATTTACCATTTCTGAGCCGGTTTCAAATTAACTGTGCCACGGAGGCTGTCATTTTAATAAAACAATAGAACATTAGATATTATTATAAGGAATGCTTTACAAAACTTGTCAAATAAAATTATTCTCAAATATGACGATTTATCTTTATTTACGTGTGTTTACGTATCTGTGTTGAAATAAACACAATCATTATTTTTCTGTTAAAATACCATGAAATGTCTCATATATATCTATAAAATTTAATTTTATTGGTTGGGCCGTTAGGTATATCGATATGATAGTACCGACAGTGCATGGCGCAGCATTATCTGTCACGCACACATGCAAACTTCACGCACACTATCATATTCTCGTTTTGGTTTCACTCAAAATTATACATTGCCGATCTATGGTATATAGGCACTCGGACGACAAATGACTTCAAATAAATTTATGCAAGTAGACTGTCCAGTAGCCCAATAGCGACACTTGCTTATTAATCTTTAACATTTTTTATCAGTCACATTCAATACCTTATTCGTACCGCGTTTAGATAATAATTCCAATATTTTCCAGGACCAGCGTCGGCCGCGACAGCAGCATTAGGTTACTGAACAACGGCTCTTCCAAGCTCTGAGGCAGGTCTAATGGCCTGAACACCACGGCCAACAACAATCAGCTGCGCTCCCAGCAGAACTACAGCAAGTCTTTCGTGTACAAAGCCGACGCCAGCGCCCCCTTCCCCAAGTGCTGCGAGAAGGAGAACGGGTGCAAACTGGTCGAGTCTAATGTCGACGTGAAAGACGTCAGCAGCACAGAGAGCTTCTATCTCACTGTAGACAACTTTCGTTCATGTTAAGTGTTGAATGGTTTACTTAAACGTATAGTATAAGGGGACCGCTTACGAAAAAGAATGCAGGTGCTCTAAAATATAATTTAATATTAGTCACAATTTTATTCATATAGGATAATGTTTGTTTTAATTGATAATTTATCGTCTACAACCGACACACACGCTACCCTAAGTATACGTCATAAATTGTTTTCCATGAACGTAATGGTTTAAATTATATTGTATTTTTTTTTCGAATTCGAAAGCGTTCTCGTTACCATATGTTCCTGTGGATATGTATTTTAATAGGAAGTCGCAGCATCTATGTACATTAGTCGGGTATCGGACCCGACCGAAGTAGAAACCAATTTTGCGAACTATACGCGAAGCTACTCATACCTACACGTGCGAAATCGATTTTATTGGACATGCTACACACCTGACTGTACGTGTCGGATACGACGAATACATTGTCGGATATAGCGGACTATAGAATAGAGTTATGTACGATAAAGTAACTACCATTTTACTTGAGTTTATTATCATGAAATAAACTGGTGCTAATTCGATTGAAAAAAATTACTGGTTATTCCTAAAATTGTGTCATTTCCCGGTTTTTACGGTGCAGCAGTTGAAAAAGGAGCCAAAAAATAATTTTATTAGTCATATTAACACCGAAATATTATTAAAAATGACAATTAGGTATGATACTAAATTTATTGATAGTTTTACTACTAACCAAAGTTTTAATACGGTAGAACAATTATTTAATGTAAATTGTAAAGTAAGTTTTATTTATGTAAATTCTTTTACACATACTTTGAGTTCCTATTGCATAAATTACATATTAAGTACCTTAGTAACTACCTACCCGGTATTGTAACAAATATAAACATTCATATTTAACTTCATGCTGCAATCAGATGTAGAATTTCTATGCTTTCCATGTACTGGAATTTAAAAAAATAATAATATAAAAGGTATCATTATCAATTACATTAGGTACGACAGTAATTCATTTATTTATTCAATAATTGGCAATATAATAAAAATAGGCACACTCAATGTACTATATATAAAAGTCAAGATGAAATACATATAAAATGATAAAAAGCAAAGCTGGCGCTGTGCCACTATGGATGTATATAATACGACATATCTTTGTACAGTGTATATATTACTGGATCATTGTAACGTTAACTCACAATAATTTATAAATTGTAATTATTGTACATATGAAAAATCTATTTATATTAACATATTTTAAGGGATGTAAAGGTAAAATTGTATTCTTAATATTTATCGAAAATTGCAAACCTCCGGAAGTTGCAAAAATTGTTTTTAATATCTGGGGTTACCGGTCCAAGCCTAGATACCGCCTTCAAGTTGTTTTCTCTAATTCTTCACAATCTTCAGCGCACTCTATCGTAAGATCATTAACTAATATCTTCCTTGGCGATATCAAGCGAGCGCTTTTTCGTTTGGCCTCGACGCCGGAGCTGCAAGTTCCGACATTCGAAAGGTGCAAAAATTAGTTAATCGATAAAATTCGCTGGGTCTATTCAATTAAATTTTTGACAAATGAAGATAATAAAATTCATTTTTACTGAAATAGTTTTCGCATAGCTTTACCAAACAGAAACCCTTACAGAACATGTTAATATTCAAGATCTTATACGTTATAACGTACTAACAGAATATTTATTGTATAAAGATAATTATTACAGAGTAAAGTGATATTATAACTGTGTACTTCAGAATATGATTTTTTTATTACCAATATTTCAACAAGCTAATTTTATATGATCCTTAAATTATATTTGTACTGGAATACCATTACTTTAACCACATCCTGTTTTAATAACCGATAAGCTGGAGATTAGATACTTCATTATTGCCTGTCTGATATCAACAATGAATGCATGAAGAGACGGATGAAAGTGGATAAGGAAAGCGAAAGTTATCTGTCGGGATCGAGCAAAGTGGCGATCCATAGTCTCTGCCTACCCTTATGGGATACAGGCGTGATGATTATGTATGTATGTATGATATCAAGAATGTCAGGGACAATATCGTATTATACCACGCTGACATGATGCGGCTTGCTATCCGTCAGATTCCTTTGAAATATTTTGATGTGCATGCCAATTTCCACAAAATGTATTACGGTGCGTTGTGGTAACACCATAATACAAGGATGGAAGGGGTAAAAATGTAAACTCCTACATTATACAGGAGTTTACGTTCTTATTCTTACGAACTAGGTACTATTACGGTGTTACCCCAACGCACTATACTTGAGGGTTAATATTATGTACGTCGACCTCGAACTTGGGACCGCTATCTCAGCCATCCGAACCACTCTCAACTATAGCTCACTTCTTGTAGATAAATGACAAGGATAAATAAAACATCTATATTTATTAAAACAATGTATTCAGCTACGGCGACGTGTATACTTAACATTACAATAGAGATCACCTAATTTTAATTATGTTAGCACTTTATAATGATATAAAATGGGACGAACTTACTGTGTGCAAAATATGAATACTTTTTTAGAAAAAGCATCATCTTTGTTATATTATACAAATTCATGTTTATGGTTAAGAATTATTTCTTTCAAGTGCGCATATTATAGTTTAATCGATTTAATTTTTAATATTTCCTTGAGATACAATTGTTTTTACTTGAGAATGCCTGGAAGAAACAATATTTAACCGCTACTGTGCTTATCTATATAAAGTCTAAAATTGTAGATGAAATAAAAACTCACAAGTTAAATGATAAATATCTTATTTACAACCCCTTATGCCTTGGATACCTACTCTATGGTCTATCTTCCAACAAATCTTTGATCTGCTGAAACTTATTGTGATTGGCAATACTTTTACTCATACTTTTCAAATAATCGATTGGAGTCCGTCCAGTACTATCATTTGTTGCGCAAATTATTTTGAGTTGGTCTCTATCTAAAAGATCGCTTAACACAGCAAAAAAATTGTGGTCGCCATTTTCACCGGCACGGTGCGCGGCCAATTTGCCGTCAGAATCTGGAGTAGTAAAAATTTGCATTCGCTGCTCATTGTTAAATTTTACCAAATAATTTAATAATACTGTAATATTATGGCGGCTCATTACAAGTACGTGAACTATCGTGTTTCGGAGCAATCCCATATTAGACGGCATAGTAAAAAGTTCCAGTGCCATTTCAATGTCTTCAACACTTGACAACAAATCGTCTAATATATGTCTATCTTCAGGAAAAGCACAGTACGATATTGCAAGACCTAGCGCATTAAACAGTGGAACGTCACCACATTTAAATAATTCTACAAATCTACGTTTATCAATGTTTTTTACATGCTCCAACATAAATTTTAAAACATTTTTAAATCTTCCGTTTATAATGGAGCAAAATGTACAGGAAATCTTTTTTCTTTCAAGAATATATTTCAAGAAATCACTTAAATTTTCGGTGTTTATAGCGTCCTTAATACACTGTAGCAAAAACAAAGCATTCTCTTCTGAATATTCTAGTAGAGCGGTGTGCAGTGAATATAAATCGCGTTGTTTGAACAATACGGTAGTTATTTCTTGTTTATATTTAAAAGTTGTACTTAAATTGAACAGGTTTTGATCGGCTAATAACTTATGATTAAAAAACTGCCTCACGAGTCTTTTGTCCGACACAAAAATATTATCAAATAAATAAATCCACACATCAAGTGAACATTCTTCAGCTTTTAATCTGTCACAAAGGTATTCAGTTGCAAAATATTCAGCGAAAGACAAATGAACAAATATAGGCTCGTTATCTAGAACTCTAACAATGATTCCTGTTCTTTCCTCTCCTAGTTTAACCTTTTCTAATATTTCGTGTATATCTTTTGTTACTTGTTTAGAAAATAAACCAACAATTTTTCTGTCGAATATTGCATATGCCGATAACTTTTTGTGCACTTCGACGAACTCCATACGTTCCATTTCGAGCATTTTTTTCAAATCCGGATCTTTATCGTATATGTACGGTTTCTTTTCGCCAAAGCGAATTTCATAAAACTTTTTTTTAACGAACCGTTCATACAGTGTTAAGGAGTTTAATGCTTGAATGTTTTCCATGTATGTTTTGGATAAGCTAGAAATGGATGGATCATAGTAATCTTTGAAAAAATGTTGGTAGATGTCTGCAATCATATAAATGTGTAAAGGTACACTAGTAAATTCTTGTTGCTGGTCGTAAAGAACTCTAGAAATTGAGCTAAAAAAATTTCGGACGTATAGATTTAACCTATCATTTTTTTTCTCGCCCAATGCTTTACCCCATAACATTTCTAATAAATCGTGCTGATCTTTAGTCGAAAGTTTATCTAAAGTGAACGCAAATGTACCCATTTTCTGTTCTAAATAATGTAAAATATTGTATGGCCTTGTGGTGATCCACAGACGGCAAACTTTTGAATCTTTCAAAACTACTAATAATTCTAGTACTTCGTTTATATAATCCGGACTAATTTCATCAAAACCATCAAATACTATAGCTATATTTCCGTTATTATACAGATGATTGAACAAACCCACTTCTAGATAAGGCAAACCCACAAATTCCGGGTCTTTTATGTCAATTGATAAATCGCCCTCAGGCGCAATAATAATATCAAAATTATACCGAAAAATATCACAAAAATTACGCTTTATATTTTTTTCCTTGACGATTAATAAATTGTTTGCAATATATAAAAATTTTATAACTTCTTTTAAATTAATTGCGATATTATTTTCTTGCCAATAACTAAATAAGTTTTTGTAATCCAGACAATTTAATCTCATTATCCAAATAGTGGGATATCTTTTTTTTGTTTGGATAGATAAATAGGTCATTAGAGTCGATTTGCCCATACCAGGCCCTGCGCATATTATTACCACTTTTTCATGCAAATCCAACAGAGTCTTTGGATTACATTTATATGACTTACAGAATTCCTTATTTACGTTATCAGCGATAATACCAAGTGATCCAACAGTTTTTTTCCAAATAAACTTTCCGTTGTCCTTTATAAACCAATGACAATTTTTATCTTTATATTTTTCACTACACTTAAGAAAACCTTCGATTTTGTCAGAAATCACAATAATATCTGTATTCTCATTTGGTATTATCTCTGGATTTTCAGTGACATTAATAATAATAATTTTGTCATCAGGTCTCATTTTTAATGTAATAAACCGCCACATACTACGTACTACATAGCAATCTTCCAACTCTTCATACTTAGCCTTTGTAAATTTTCGACCTATGTTAATAACTTGTTTATTTAAAATAGCGTTCAACGATACAGAATCAATTACATCCAATTTATTTTTAATTAATGTTTTCAACAAAATAGACGTACCCTGAAATAGTACTTCTGTTTCGTTAAGAATTTGTTTTCGACTTTCTACCACCAGATCAATGAACGCATTTCTTTGATCAAATATTTGAGTATATGTTCTCGGGTTAAAATTCGATAAAACTTGCTCTCGTAATTCATCTTTAGTGACGGCAATCACAAGCCCTTGCAGGGAATCTATCAAATTCAATATTTTATCATATGAATTGGAATTTTCACATACAACAAATAGTATTCTCGATTTTATCTCTCTCAATTCAGAAAGGACAACATCAAAACAATTTTCAGATATTATAAAATCCAAATTTATGAAAATATACGAGGTAGATGTAGCATTTTGTTTCATAAATTGAATTAATTTTATACTTGTCAAAATAATATCACTTGTTACTATGTTAATAAAGCCTTCATCGTCTTCAAGTAAAATATCGAATTGGCAATCAAATTGGCGGAACTGAATGCCATACCCAGTCAATTTTTTTATAAACAAAAACTGAAGTGTATGTAATATGGAGTCACTATACAATTCTTCTTTAGCTTCGTCGTACAAATTGCAAGTTTTGTCCAAATATGGGGATTTGAGGGGATGTTTCCACCATTTTTGAATACAGTCATGAACTTTTAAAAATATTGATTCCCCCTTCATACGACTCAGTAAATTACCTTTAATTGAATTGAATCCGTAGTATTTGTCGATTTCGTTCTTCAATATTTTTTCGACTTCATCTTCACAAGCTTGATTTGTGTAAAACATCAGGCTGTTAAAAAATTCCTCTACTAGCCTCACTTCGTCCATGTTCCTGCCGAGATGCAATTTCGGAAATTTATAATAGTTTATGTGAAATCTATATTTCGTAAAATCTTTTCCTTCTGGAAATTCGTTTTTTAATCGTTCGAAAATTTTTATTACAAGAGGTGGTAGCGATTCTACGGTTTCATTAAATTTAAGGGTTAACGTATTCGCATCTAAAATAAACAAATTGCCCACAAGGCCACCAAGTCTGTAGATTTCTAAATCTGTCTCTTGCAAAATTAAACCTGGTCCTATCATGTTATCAATTTTTATGACACTTGAACCAATAGAATCAACATTATCTAACATCCGTTTAATCTTGGAACATATATGGTTCAATCTTCTTTCAATTTTTTTATCATTACCACCAGGAAAAAAATTAATATTGCCAAAATTAAGAGGCAATTTGAAGGAAAAACCACGCATCACACTCTTGATTTCATCTGTTGACGATGTATTGTATTTTAGAGAAAACTCCTTATAAATTGTTTCTTTTAGAATCCTTAATAGCCAATTTTTACTATCAAAGAATGTGCTCCTGAATTTTCCAGTCAAATATGGATGTTTTGGCTGTGCCTCGGGACAAATTTCAACTACTTGTTGGGCTAAAAATACATGATATACCTTCATTAAATCATCCACTAAGATGTTATTATAATTCTCCTTAAACAAAAATTTCATCAATGTCTTTCCTATCTGTTGGGTTCGTATTTCTAACACACTCTCTAATAAACATTCTACATCTTGGTCACAGTAATTTAACTGCAAAACTTTACCCATATCACTAGTATGGATGTTAAACTTAAATTTGTCAGAATCATGTATTTCTTTCTTTTTCTCTTTAAAATTCTCCATTGCAGGTGTAAAAATAATAAAAGAGCAATGTACATTTGTAAAATCATTATTGAAAATAATGTCACCATTGCTGTTATTAAATCTATTTTTTATTTTTATATAGCTCTCATAATATTTATGTAAACAGAAATCTCCATAGCCTTTAAACAAATCCTGAGTAGTAATTTTATTTTGCTCAGGGTCATCTTTATGTTTGGCTTGTATAAATAAAATCCTTGGTTTGTTTATTCCTTGTACTTCATACTTGAGTACAATGTCATCAAATGCTCCAATTCCATCAATGTTAGTACCTAAATAAAATCTATTGATATCTGTGTCATTAAGCACCCTCAGTAAGAATAAACTTAACAATTTGGTTTCATATAGTTGTCCACCAATTCCTGATGTCCCAGAACGCTTTGTATATAATGAGCCAGTATTAAATTTCTCCATACATAGCGATTGTTTGCTGTGTTTGCCTGTTGTATGTTTATAGTTCCTCCATAAGGATTTGTCAAGTATTTTTTTGGACCCACTTGGTTGTTCTGAAGAATCTACAGATTGTACACTCCTTCCTCTGTTAAAAGTTTGTATAAGATCAATTATCCCTTCTTTATTTGGTATGTGTAATGACTGAGCTAGGTTTAGTGCAGTTTTTTTATCTGCATTTCTTTCTGTAGTGGATGCTCCTCGTTGCAAAAGCAATTTGACTATTTCTATTTCACCTCTGATAACAGCTATGTGCAAAAGCGTGTTGTTTTTAATGCCATCATCAATGTAATTAATATTGACATCAAAATCTAACCATGATAACAATTCTCTAATTTTATTGTCAATTTCTCCATCTCTGCTTACAATTTCGAAAAGTTTTGTATTTACCAAAAATCTATTGGCTATTTCATTATTTTTGCCTTTTATAGTATTATCCATTTCAAATCATTCTTAAATATTGAAGCTGAAATCAAAACAGAAATGGACATATAATATAGTGTCAAAAGTTTTGTTCATATTTAAAGCATATCTCCTAATTAAACAAAGGACACAGCTAAAAATATACCTGTCTAAAGGATTCTAAAAGTGAGTTGTTAGAAGCAACTTGCTTGCAAACCTTTCTTCAACCTGTGCAGAATGTCAACCCTGTATGTGGATACCTAATGCTTTTTTTAGCAGTATGTGGCTGATTTACAAAATCTTTAATAAAAATTACAGATTGCCTCTGCGGCATAGTTGTACTATGGTACAACTACAAAGCTGAGGTCTCAGGTCCGGATCAGGCAAAGTGATATTGGGTTTTTCTATTCATTATCAGCCAGGAGTTAGGAATTTATGCCCGATATGGTGATAGGCTCGCCCCTATCACATACAAGGCGAAATGTGGGTGTCCTGGTGGCACCTCTGCCTACCCCTTCTGGGATAAGGGCGTGAGTTTATGTATGTATATTAATAAAAATCAAAGTGTGTTATTGGTTTTCAGCTACTCATGCAACTTAGACTGCCTCCATGGTTCTCCTCGCACCAAAATAATATTTGTGCAGCCCACAAATGTTTGTTTCCGTGCAGTGTTTTGAACCAATAAGTATTTAAAGTTTCTGATACTCACAACACAAAAGTTGTATTAAGGGTTGTCAAGGCAATGTCTGTGACTATCAGGTGTATTTTATTAATTTACGTTATAAAGTCTCTACTTAGTGGCTACAAGCTTAACTTCAAAGTATTGTGTTAACAATGGTGAACAAATTTATCAACATACCAAAGTTTTACATCACGTAAACAGAAATTGATCAAATTATACTAACATATTTATATACAGAAAGCTGAGTAATTAAAACAAAACACAAACACATTATTAAAAATAAACAACAACAAAAAAGAAAAAAACTAACCACTTTTCCTTACACAGCAATATTACAAATATTAATCTGACGTAAACACAACTCATTGGCTACAAGTATATAGGTACAGTGATAAAGTTCTTACTATTGATAAGTAAGAGTTCATGTTGATAAAAATTTTAATGTAAAACGAACCAAAATGAAAAACCAAAATCAAACTCACAGATTACTTATTACTAACGTAAAGAACATCACTACATAGCAAGTTTGTTTTGATTTTTGAGTTCATGCCGCTGCAGTCTTGTATATAGTGTATGGTACATACTATAACTCGGTCAAAATATCTGTGCACCCGGCGTTGATGACGTCATGTCGTATCGGCAACGAAAGCGCTAACCGTACTGTCGTGATCGGACGAGCGCGGGAAGGAGAAAGGGGCGGGGGGAGGGTCATCGCATTCCTGCGAGGTGCAGAGATATTGTGACCGAGTAATAAGTAATCTGTGCTTGTTTATTAGTCTGTGGCTGCAGCTGTAGCTGTGTGTGTAGCTGTGAGCTAGAGATGTGAGGTTAATGGAAAAAATCGATTAAATAAAAATCGATTTTTCTTTATTCAATATTAATCGATTTGTTAAAAATCGATTATAATAAATAATAATCGATTTTTGCGAAAAAATCGATTTTTGTCTATTTTATAAAAATCTAAATACTTTCATATTCCAATAAAACTCCTCAGAAATTTATATTAACAATTTGTTAAAATAAAAATCAGATTCAAATATAAAATCAAAGCGAATATTCTTTTTAACTTTCCAGATAAGGAATAAGGAAACCAAATTTATTTATTGATACAAATTTTCAGTACCATTAAACATTTATTTTAATAAAAATGAAATGATGAGCATGGCAATAAAATAACAACCTTATTGTTTCAACAATTTGTTAAAATAAAAATCAGATTCAAATATAAAATCAAAGCGAATATTCTTTTAAACTTTCCAGATAAGGAATAAGGAAACCAAATTTATTTATTGATACAAATTTTCAGTATCATTAAACATTTATTTTAATAAAAATGAAATGATGAGCATGGCAATAAAATAACAACCTTATTGTTTCAAAAACTAAAATATAAATCAAATAAAAAAAAACATGCCATAAATGTCCAGTACTATTTCACATTTAAGCAAAGGTTCACCAGTGGACAGCAATAGGCTGATATGATGATAATAATTTTACATGTGACTAGTTTTAAAATAAAATTCTTTAAACAATAAATGTCTGCAATGTAATCTCAAAAAACAAAAATATAAAACAAATTATGTTTTATCTTTTTAAACATTGAAAATATTGGAAGTAATTATTGTCACGAATGTCCACTCCTATTTTACATACTAAAATATAAGACGAATACTGGTGGCAGGTCTCTACTGGTGGTCGATTTTTTACGGATCATTTATATAATCGATTTATAAAAAATCGATTAATGGTATTTTAAAAATCGATTATAAAAAATCGATTATAAGAAAATAATAATCGATTAAATTAAAAATCGATTATTTTTTAACATCTCTACTGTGAGCTGTAGTATGGTACCAAGTAATTTGTGCTGCTTTGATTTCGGGAACTTGGTTAATTTTATTGTGTGCTAAATCTAAATATCTTAGGGTATGGAATAATTTTATGCACAATTATTGAGCGAGTATATTAACATATTTTTTAATAGTAACGTAAAACTGTAACAAAAAAATGAAACATGGTGAATGTTATGAAAGGAGTTCTTGTAGAATGGTAAGCATATTATAATTTTATTCAGAGTTTATAATGGATAAAACTTTGCATTTATGCTTAAAATTGTTCTATACATTTGTTTAAGTAAACTGTCTGACTTTGATGACACTAATTTCTAACAAAATAACCAAATCAGTCATTTATGTTGTTGAATGAAAATCATTATGCATCAATGAAGTCTAGATCTTGTGGAATATTGAAGTTCTGGTCTATCGTATCGTTTTCCATCTGGAATGTATTTTTGATGTATGATTTTAAGATGTAAATGTTTTCAGTCCAGCGGTTTATTGTAATTTTGAGTTCCTGTGAATTAATTTTTACTTTAATGACTGTATTTTCATATTATATCCCCTTGATGCTCTTGATGCATTTAGAACTTTATAATATATTTCAAATGTATACCTACATTTGATTGATGATTACCTATTAAAATTAATTTGATTTTATAGAACAAACAATGTAATTATTACCCAATAAAATATTGAAATAACTCACAGATATTTCATTTTTCAATTGACCAATGTACTCAGGATCTGAATCCCTGTACTTTTGTAATTCTTTTTTAAGTTTATACTCATGTTTTTGATGTTTTTCTAAAAGGGACAATATTTGAGTTCTTTCCTCTCCATTTAGCCGGCCATTCTGTAAATTCATTGTGTTAAAATAATATTGTTACTGATTCTACTACAAAAAAAAAAAAACAATAAAATGTAGTCACATAAAATACATATATGTATTGTAGGGGAACCAAGTATTTATTTATTTATTTATTTAAATCTTTATTGTACACAGTAAAATAACATACAGAAACAGAAAAAAAACAGTATAAATGGTGGTCTTATCGCATAAAGCAATGTCTTACAGACAACCATGGGATGGATTTAAAAGATGGAGAAAGAGAGGGCAGTGTAAAAAAAAGAAATTAAATAAATAAAGAATGGAAGCCAAATAAAACTAATTAAACATATAAGTACACAGACATTACATACTTACATAACAAATAAAATAAATACATAATAAATAGACATACATACATACATACATAAACTCATGCCTTTATCCCCGAAGGGGTAGGCAGAGATGCCACTAGGACACCCACATTTCGCCTTGTATGTTCCGTCCCACGATGTGATAGGGGGCGAGCCTATCGCCATATCGGGCACAAATTCCTGACTCCGGGCTGATAATGAATAGAAAAATCCAATATCACTTTGCCCGACCCGGGACTCGAACCCGAGACCTCAGCTTTGTAACCGTACCGTAATACAACTACGCCACCGAGGCAGTAACGAGAATTCAGATAGGAAATACTTACAGATTCTACAACAATGGCATCCTCAGTTTTTTTAATTTTTTTTGAACACTCGTCTATTTCATTTTGTAGTTCGTGCAACTTCCGTTTCTTAGCATTGTTAGCTTTGCTTGAAATATAAATACAATTTATTTATATTCACAAAAGACATGTGCGACAATGCACGATAATCAAGATTTACTGTATTAAACAGCCTCTGTGGTACGGTTGGTTAAGGCACTACTTGTAAATCAAGAGGTGGCGAGTTCAACACCTGGACTAACACAAATATGTATAAGAATAAAAAGTCTTATCTCTGATGATAAAGACACAAAATATGTAATTTATTATTAGTGTAGGTCCATGGCTATGTATGTGCCTTGCTAAGCTCAACAGCTTATTTGAAACAAAACCTATTATTAGGTTTTAAAAATTAGTACCACACTATGAAAATAAATAATATTTACCAACTTAAAATGTGCCACAAATGGCAAGTTTTTCTGACAACTATGGAACCTACCTAGGAAATGACCAGAAATAAATAGATGTTCCAATTTTCTCAGAATCAACGAGGTGATCATCCACTAAACTTTGTATAACTTCCTTCACCGACTGCATAGTTATACCTTTCTCTTTTGGTGCTATCTTCTCTAACTCCTAGAACCAAAACACCTATTTATTATTTTCAAAATTGGTATTTGCAGGCAATATCCATGACTTCAAAGACTTAAGACTGAAGCGAAATAACATAAAATAAATAAATTTAAGTACATGTTTATAGTGATTTATATATGAACATAAATGGAATTTAAAAAATACCAATTGGTTGACATCAGTCATAATTACAAGGCATTTTTGAACTTAAGCATATGTTCTTAAAGAAACTATTGGTAGTATATAAAAGCACAATAACTGCATAATTATATCAAACCTTTAATTGGAAGAAATCTTTGCTCTGATGGAATATTTCCAGCATCCTGACTTTCTTCTCATCTGCACTCAAGCCACGTTTCTTTGACATTATCGATGTTAATTTCAGTGATCCGGCAATGAAACAGTTCCTTCTACACTTGGACGAGACACTGGCGTTGGGCAGGAAATTTATACTTCAAGACCTGGACGAGACACACCTATTCATATCAGCAGATATCGTAGAAACGTTGCAAGCTCGCGTAGATGACCTGATGGACCAACTTAGTATACCCATACATGAAAAAGGATTGTAAAGGTGAGATACAGAAATCATGCATCTATGCAATATCAATCATTTTATAACTGAAATCGTGTATGTAGTATGCTTGTTCTTAATAGTACTTAAAATGTAAGTAAAATTAGGATTAATTATCACCAAATATGCGTCGATATTAATCACGAATCCCGATATTATTTACAATCAGTCCATATACATACTGGGTATATCAAGACTGCGACCAAAAACGAAGCCAGGTAGTATTAGTGACTAAGACAATCAGACTTCAGAAAAAAAAACAGTCGCTGTATATTGCGAATTTTTTAGTTACATTGTGTCTGTCTTCGTTTTTGGCCGCAGTCTTGATATACCCGGTATATCTTGCACTAAGCAATGATGATGACGGAAATGTATGTATGTAAAAATGTGTCGCTAAAATTAATTATACGTAGTGTTCATAATTTCAGTGCTAAAAAGATAAAACTACATAAATCAAAATGACATCGAGAGAGTCGGGAAGGGTGAAAGATGCAGACAGGCGGAAGGTTCTAGACGACGCGGCGAGGAAGCGCCGCGCAAGGAAGGCGGTAGAAGCGTTGGAACAAGACAACTTCCATGAGGACCCGCACGCTGACCTAGTTATGTCGAAGAAGGTGAAAAATATAATAAATAAGCCAACAGTAATACTTAGTACTTAGTCTGATCCCACATAAGGAAACAAGTCTCGTGTAGTGGGAATCAAAAGCTATAAGGAACTTTATGGTCTCACAAATCACAATACCCAAACCTGAAGCAAATATTTGTGGGCCGCTTAATTTTTTTTCTCTACGAGGGGCTTGATTCCGAAGGCTCAGTGTTTTACAACCGGATTTCAAGCAACTGTGCCACGAAGACTGTCAGAATATAATGCTAATTTTCACTCTATTCATTTTAATCATCCAGTTAATTCGCTGGTTTTAGAAATGTACTATCTTACTAGTATTCCTATTGGCTACTAACTACTTCGACCATGATCATCAGATGTCCTGGGACGTTTTTTTCAGCCTAGAACCCCCATTGATCATGTGCACAATCACTAAATGTCTAAAAATATATTTAAGCTTATTTCTACATTTCCAAGGTGCCGAAATTTGCTGATTCTAATGAGAAGCCAACAAGAAAGAAGAAATCAAGAAGTGCTGAATACTACAAAATGCGATTTCGGAAGACGTTTGCGCAGTTGTTGGAGGAAGATGTTAATTTCAGACCAGACCCACCCAACTATCTGTCAGCGCAGGCGCCACCTTCAAAGCAAGTATCCAATTAGTAATATTATACACATATATACATAAACTCACGCCTTTTTCCCAGAAGGGGTAGGCATTGGTGCTACCAGGGCACCCACATTTCACCTCGTATGAACCGTAATGTAATATTATGTATAAGCATATTATTATGACCGGAATCGTGTTACGTACTTCTCCTTACAAACTGCATCTATTGAGGTTTCATATTTTAGCGGATATTGCGAATAGATTACCGCGCGCACGATTACTAAGCACACAGAAGATTCAAATGAGCATAAAGGAAAACAGCGTGACTAAGTAAAATGACAAATATAGACAAAAAATTGCAGTAGTTTACCGCATTTATACAAAGATTATGTTCGCGCCACCTAGTAATAAACCTCAATATCTTTTACAAAACTTAAATTATTAAATTGTTTTTATTTCCACAGTTTTCCAGATCGACATTTCTGCGCTGTTTGCGGATTCCCATCGAACTACACTTGCATACCTTGCGGTGCGAGATACTGCTGCGTCCGATGTCTTGGCACTCACCTGGACACGCGATGCCTCAAATGGACGGCTTAGATAACATTAGCAATATAACTCTGTAATTAATAAAAGCTATAAGTAATGTTGTATTTATTTCAATTTAAGAAGTTGCGTTTTTAGTTCCTACGTATTAAAGAATTAATTAAAGTATCACTCGGTGTACTAATCTATACCTACATAATATTTAAACAACAGATTGAACATAAGTGTTCATCACAAGGTAGTTAATTTTCAAGATAAAGTTATACGCTAAGTCAAAGTTAAATGCTGTAAAATTTTGTAAATAACGACGATAATACCAAGTAAGTACTAGATTTTTTCAGTTTTACATAATTATTAATGTAAAATCCTTTTGTTTTGAAAATTATGTAATATTCCTAGTTCATACAGATTTACACTATGGTTACTTACAATTTTATATTATGTTCAATGTAATTGTTATGAATTTATTTTATAAGCAAATATACATATATAAACAAACAAAAAAATATTTTTTTTTATCAATAAATGTACACGTGAAGTAGACGCGCCCTTTTTAAAGATTTCCCGCCATCACTTATTTTTTTAATTCTTGTATTTCATCAACAAGGCTTCGATGGATGAACTGCCTAATTCTGCAATTATTAGTTTAATTTATGACTGCAGATAAAATAAGTCGTAATTATTACATCTAATACCTCATTAAAATGAACAATGAGTGCTAATTACTTGCAGTTGGTACCATTATTAATAATTACTTAAAAAAAGAACAAAAATGTAACAAAAAAGTTAGATGGTTTTATGCATAGATGTAGTAGAACATAGATCGGCAATGTATCATTTTGAGTGAAACCAAAACGAGAATATGATAGTGTGCGTGAAGTTTGCATGTGTGCGTGACAGATAATGCTGCGCCATGCACTGTCGATACTATCATATCGATATACCTAACGGCCCAACCAATAAAATTAAATTTTATAGATATATATGAGACATTTCATGGTATTTTAACAGAAAAATAATGATTGTGTTTATTTCAACACAGATACGTAAACACAAGTAAATAAAGATAAATCGTCATATTTGAGAATAATTTTATTTGACAAGTTTTGTAAAGCATTCCTTATAATAATATCTAATGTTCTATTGTTTTATTAAAATGACAGCCTCCGTGGCACAGTTAATTTGAAACCGGCTCAGAAATGGTAAATTACGCACACGAAATATTAATTAATAGTTAGCAAATATCAATAGCGAATAAATAAAGTGAAGTAATAACTGTTATTATAGAATTGATGTTATACTACGAGATTATAAAATGAAGTGAAACCTCTATGGTCATTGACTATTTTTATCGACATAATATTATTGATCGAAACTGTCAATCAATCTCTAGCAAATGTTGGTTGAAATTATTGTAAATTCACGTATATGATATCATTTTTTATAGGCAATGGATGCTTTCTATGCATTTAAATAATGAATAAGGACATTCTGTTCTACCGATATACATACAAGGTTTGTCTTACAAATCTACAATATTGTCACTAAACAACATTGAAAAAAGTGATACGATCTTATGAAAAACTATGATTATTCGGGTTTTTACACTAAAATCAATCACATCCAGGCACTGGACAACTCACCATAATAAATTACATTTAATAAAAGTAGCTCAGTACTGAAATATTAAATAAATCAACAAAATAAGCGAAATTTGTCGTTCGCTTAAATGACATATTTTCACACAAATCGCTAAAGTTAGCTCTCCGTGTAAACGCATGGTCGCATCATGCATCTCGCTTTAATATATGATATAAATCATTCTATCTCTTTCACATTGCCGATCTATGTTATACTACATCTATGGTTTTATGTATGTCTTAAAGAGCCATCTAGTTCATACATAGCACAACTATTCTTTTATGGACATGGCAAATTAGTTTTTAGGACCATTACAAGATGTCACTAAATATATTTAATATGTACGGATAAATCATAAAGCCAATAGATACCGTATAAACAAATTAATAAAATAT
Organism: Deilephila porcellus; assembly: GCA_905220455.2. Taxonomy (NCBI): domain Eukaryota; kingdom Metazoa; phylum Arthropoda; class Insecta; order Lepidoptera; family Sphingidae; genus Deilephila; species Deilephila porcellus. The sequence continues at coordinate 10,738,660 of LR999987.1, forward strand.
GCAATTAGATCTGACAGATGGTTTTCGTAAAAAAGGTACTCTTTTTTTCAACTACTTGTATACAGAAATATGATGCACCGACTGCTGAGCCACCGTAAATATTGTTTGAGGGCAGAAATAAATTATAAACAGTGGTTTAAAAACTACTATTTTTAGTATAAACCAACATTATAATTTTTCTAGAATCTGCTATTCCCGGTATTTCTCTGCACATCGCCTACACTGCCCTAAAATACCGCCAAAGCCCCGACGATCCCCCTGTGTTTTCATGGACGATGATGATTAATCAAGGGATCCGTCTTTTTATTTGCCCCCTATTCCATAAATAAACATACTTTACATTTAGTGCAAAACCATGAATTAAAAAAAAACATCTAAACTAAACAGATTCGCAAGCGATCAAGAACTTGTAGGTAGGTCTTGCGATGCCACAATCCTTTGCCTTTGGAACAAACTACCATTCTATGTCTATCTCCAGCTTTGATCTCAAGGCCATCAGCGATGTGTATCCAAGGACAGTGTATCCGGAAGACTGGCAGGCAAACAAGAAGCTACGTGGCTCAGACATCTGTCACGAATGTTATCAACACAGCTGCCCTCGCGTGCCAGGGGTGCGATAACGTTAATCCGGCACGTGCCTACCTTATATCAAGGTAAATATTTCCGGGTGTAAGTTATCAAACTATTACGTAGGCCCTTGGGTTTCTTTGTTTTTTAAAATCAGAATATGTATAAATGTGAGTATAATCTCATGTTATGATGTAACGTTGTATCCAAGTGCTTAATATATTACTTTTCGATTTCTTTAATTTACTAGGAACGCCTAAATCATTTTTTAAAGATTCGAAATATGAACCTTCCTAAAGAAGTAGGTACCTTTATTCATATCTAAAGGAATCTGTATCAGCCCATTTACGTCCCATTGCAGGGCATGGACCTTAGACATTCTCAACAATTGAGAAAACGATTGAGAGGGATTAGGCCAAATGGTCGGCCACGCTGGCTTAGTACGAGTTGGCGGTCTTCACATATCATATTATCTAAAAGAATAAAACAACAATATACTGTGTACTGTCTCATCATTTATTACTCTTTCTTTTTCTTAATTTAAAATTTAAATAGATTTTAATACATCACTCCTAGGGATTTACAGTTATATTCAATTAAATTTTGCTTTAATAAACTAAAAAGAGTACCAAGAATTTTTCTTTATTTATTTCTGCTTCTTTTAAAATATTAAAGCAAAATATTTAACATTTCACAACTGTGAAATATGTGTCCGATGACATATGACTTATTAATTTTAAAATTATTTATATACATTTATATCACAATGTGTATTCAAGGCATTCTAAGGTTCGACCGTGTCACGTGGTCAGATTTAAAAAAATATATTTTACGCGTAAAATACGAAAAAGCACCAATTTAGTATGTCAATATAACTTATTGGTGAATGAAAAAAGTATTTCTAGCTGTGTTTATATTTAGAAAATCAATATTTTTATTGTTGTTTAATAATTAATTGCAGATGGAAAGTTTTTTTTTGTCAATATTGAATAATATATGCGTTAATCTGTATTCTGTTCCTTGAAACCAAAATACCTGTTTAAAATTATGTAAATACTTTTTTCATCACTTATTAATATTTAAATTGACACCGCAAAGGACAATTTTACGCCTTGACGAAGACACTCACGCAGCGCTTTAAAAAAATAACTAATTATAAAATAATGAAAAAATAACTAATCATAAGAAACTATGGATGAGGCAAATTGTCTTAATCATTAAGAAACTTTTACATGCATTTTTTTACTGAATTATTCACAAACCCAATTGTTTAAAAAAAGAACGATCTGTTCTGTTTTTTTTTTATGTAAAGAGGTAAACTATAACATTAAAGTTTATTTTCCTCCTCAATTAAATTTCTTAGCAAAGCTTACTATTTTTTTAATGGTCGTCTATTAACACAGTTAATTTCTAAAGCGTTGCGTAACAATCTACTCATAAAATACCTGCAAAATCTGTACAAACTTATATCTACTATATACAACAAATGCAATAACTCTTTACTCATTTACACTTCTTAAAATTACTGACTCGATTTTTATTATAAATATAAAACAATATTTAAAGCCAAAAAATACATTTTTACAAAATTATTTGTCATTATCAATTTGTTTTTCGTCACTTATAATACTGGGTTGAAGGAATGGTTAACATTTAAGGGTATTGGAACTTAAAACCGTACGTTTTCATTTTTGTCTTTTGAAGCAAAGATTGATTCGGAATATTTTAATAGCATGTAAAATATTTATTCAATTTATTTTACATTTAATTTCTGTTGGTTTTAATGTTAACTAGTTTTCTTTATCTGAGTTAATATGCTCAATAAATCAATCTAGGCTTTTAGGAATATTAAACCTGAGATCCAAAAGGAGGAACATTTTGCTAGACGTACATTTAATGAAGTTCTAACACCAAATAAAAATAGCACCAACACATACATACACTTCTTTCATAAAAGTAGATGAAAACAATTACATAAATATATTTCTAAAATTACGATAAACGTTGATAACAAGATCTATTAAAAGAAATAACATATTGTTGTGCAATTTTCGCACCAAAAATTATCACCTACCTATATATTTCCCAGTATTTTAAGTATTTTTTAAAATGGTGTTAGAACTTTGTCGATATTTTACATATCAAATTAATGTATGAAAGTTCTGTTATATCATTAGCTTTTTAAGAATGGTGACGATATCCAAAGTTTGGTTGGGGCTAAAATTACAATCATAACAATAACTTGTAATGGTGTTATTACACTCGCCTCTGGACTGTCGCTATTCTTAAAACAGATTTTAAATGTAATACAATAATAATATTCAATCAATCGGAAAATTATGAACACTATCAATTGAGATTCTGTTATAATAAATTTGACACGCAAATTATTCTTTATGACCAATTTATACACATCTTTTCCGTCAAATTAACATTAGGTTATCAATTATTATTGTCATTTTTGTACTGATGCTAACGTACAACTTTATTTTTTGTATACCAGAAATTCTGAAATAGTTTTAGTTGTTCTAAAAACATATTGAGTCTGTTTATGCACAATATTGTTTATGTCGCAAATTAGTTGCATTGTGATATCAGCGATTATATCGGTTATCAACACTGGATACTAGAACTTCGATGTAGAGACCCCACGTCAGTCATTTCTGTGGTATGAAGTTGTACCAAGTGTCTTTATTTTTATACTGCTTAGAATAACCTCTATTATTTATGGTATACAAAAAATAGTCCTATACACAGAGGCTGGTTTGGTTCGGAGGGTACCAATTCCATCACATGAATTGTATCAACAGTTCCAAGTCAATTTGGGACGGATTTTAAGATCCACTTTACGTCAGCTATAATTATTTTTTGCTATAATCAGAATATAGAAGGCGATATATTAATTGACATTGTGCAGGTAAATATCAATAATCCTACACAAATAACTGGTAAAATAAAGGCACAGTGAGCGAGGTACCCTCAAATATCCTTCAAACAAGTTTCGTACCACCCTTACTACCAGCTACTTCCCCACAACTCAGGACGGTATATTCATAAGTATACGTCATACTTTGTTTTTACAAGTATCCGACTGACCCGCGTGAACACGCCATTTCATGCCCCCAAGACCAGGGGCGTCACTAAGTGGAACTCAGTCATCACACTATGCAGCTCACGGATCATCCTTCTTTTTTCTCAACTTCCCTTCTGTGTGTATTGTGTGCGTTACGTTATCCACTGCTGTTGTCAAATCGGCGTCCGGATCAATTGCCGTTGACAAAGCGGTAATGTACGCGCACGCTATCCGCAGCACTGATAACTTCGATAGTTTTTGATTATGACTATACGCCGGCACTGCCCGCCTTAGAGTATCGAAGGCTGCGCTGATGGTGTGAACTCTCGTCCTCTCCCTGGCGTTTGCCTCAATCCGCCTCTCTCTGGTCATGTTTTTATAGTTTCTCTGCTCCCTTGGTTTCGATTTATCTGCATATTCCACAACACCAGGATGGGAAGGAACTCGGGGCGGTCCCTGGGGCTCCGGCGGGGGTGGTATTGGCGGTATCGGTGGTGGAGGGGGTTCTAGAGGCCTCCTCCTTTGCCTTAACGACGAGGTATCGGTGCTCTTCTTGACTAAAGATAGGGGTTCCCTTTGCGGTTCTTCTGTGAAGGACCAAGGGCGGAAGGGACTCGCCGAGTCGCTCTCGGGGCTCGGGAGGTCGTCTTGCGAGTTCAATCGTATTCTCTTCTTGGGTGGCTGGCGTGTGGGCGACCTGTCTCGCTTCGTCCGAGACTCGGACTCGACGAGCCGCACCCCGGAGTCATCGGAGTGCGCAGGGCCCGAGCATGAGTCGTCGTCGTCCCCGCCAGACACGAAGCCCGCGTCACGATCCAGCATTCGATCTGTAACATAGAAAAAATAATTATTAGACAAATGCTCTCAATAAACCTCATTCATGAGTAATATTTGCACGGGACTGCAATTCGCATCCAACATGGAGATATACGGTCAATCACGTCTTGGAACGGATAAAACTTGGAAAAGTGTGTATGTATATGTATTAATGATCTGCAACGAGCAAGCTACAAAACCCTGCTTAACGAGGATTTAATCGCGTAATTATTTCATTACTATTTTTGCATGAAGCTGCTTATTAAGTGAATCCAGTGGCACCTGTTTGTAACGCATGCAGATGTAAGATATGTGAACAGTTATGGTGAGCGGAAGCTGGGCGAGACAGACACCGCCGCCTCTGTATAGAGACTACATTCTACACAATATAAATACTGCATATCGGCCTTTTAAGCCGCCCATACACGCTCGCAAAAGCTTTCATAAAATTATACATGGACATAAATTGATCCTTGTAATTCACTTGATAGATAGCAATAAGGGCCTCTGTTGGCTACAACTACAACGTAATATTCTAATTGGTTTTATTGTGTTTATAAATGTGTTATATGTCTCTACATTATATTTACATTATTTTAGAATTTAGAAACCAATAGTTAATTCCGTTTCCGGTACCATAGGGCTGTGTGAATAAATATACCTTTATTTTTAAGACGATACGTACATATACAGATACACAACACTTTATTGACACCACGAAGTGGAGAGACAATAAAACGTAGAAAACTTAAAAAAATAGCGTACAATTGGCGGTCTTATCGCTATAAACAATCTCTTTCAGACAACCAAAGACAACATATAACATATAATATGTTCTAAAACGCGTAGATACTAGATAGTTAATAGTTTAAAACTACCATGTACTAATATGTACTTCCTTGTAACTCGCCAAATAGTTAACAACAAAACCAACACGGATGTGGCAAAAACATTCCGACCGCTTGGAAACAACTGTATCATCTGACTTATTTGCATGTCAGGAATTTATATGAAAAACATTGTTATTTTCCAACAATGGGAATACCTAATCGAAGATTTGCACTTAATTAGTATTAAAAAAGCATAAAAATAAAACTAGTGTCGTTTTTTTTCTAATAAATTGTGAAGGTATGACGAGTCGCTGAGCCGTTGGCGCCGGCGCCCGCGCTCGTGACGTCAGCGCTGTCCGCCACACATGAGGTACCAGTCTTGAGATTTAATTATTTCTATTGCACTTTATCAGCCAATATCGCCCGCTGCTGAGGACGGAACTATTTTACAACCGAGAGAGAGTTCGATTCAGTAGGTTTTTTCATATCATGTAAGTACATATTTTTACTTACATACGTGTTATTTTTTTATTTATTTACTAGCGGGTTAAATAAGTATCGCTAAGGAGTAAGTATATACCCAAGTTTCCTTGCTCAGTATTAATTCTGTCGATGGTGAAATTATATGTAGTTTAATTATAATGTGACACTGTTAAACACTTCTGATTGATAGTGAATAAATAAATCATGTTTATTTTATACTAAATAGGCGCCGACCGTAAGCACGGGGTAAGGCCAATTAGTAAAAAATATTATTTTGTTTGATACATACATTATTTTTCATAAAATTATGTATATTTTATTTTTTAAGTGTTCACCTCGCATTTTAAAGCGAAGATATATCTCAAGTTAAATATAGTGCTGTCGTGTGTGGCTTACACTGGCGTGCTATGCTCGTATAAACAGAACACAGAACAGGTTCCCCATATGGTCAGGCGCGGCTCTGATTGTTATTTAATCATATTATTTCACACACACACATGCCCAAACACACACACACACTCACAACCAATCCGCATTCCTAAACTAAAATATTCACATTATATTTCTTTAAAAAGGATTTATATTCGGTGGTGGGTTTTCCCAAATATTTATAATATTTATAACTTGGGTATTGTGTTCCATTTTGTTTAGCGAGTAACACCCATTTGATTGCAACGGGTCCGGTATAATAAAATTTCATAATTTATCAATTTTTTTGAAAATTGTTGTATCAAATACTCTCACATTTAAAGTTTTATAAAAATACGTCGTGAGGTTCGTGGTTAAACAAATTTAAACATGATTTAGTTTTTTCGTGAAGACTTGTGTTAACTTTGTTGTTTTCATTGGCCCAAATAAAATATATCTTCACGCTTAATACATATTTTAATAGGTTTGCCCAGATTCAGCAATGTCTAGAATCTAAATAGATATAAATAATTGTGTCGTCCCGCTATTACATGCATATCTATATTTTCGTAACTGGGTGCAAACGGGCGGATCCTTGAACGCGCCAGACTTGTGTGGGTGATTATGGTGAGTTTTACAACTTATTTATGGTGGTTGCTTTTCGAAGGGATAATAATCTTCCAGTAGCCAGCAGAAAGCACTGCGGTCTACGAAATTACGAAAAGGCCCAATATATAAATCTCAGGTAAAGTACGCGTAAATTGAGTTACTTAGGCTCGCAGTATGATGTAGCAACGTTTTAAAATAAAAAGTAGGTAGTTAAAAATATAAGCTCTTCCAAATATTATACGAGCAATAAATTGTTCATCGCTTGAAATTACATCACCAAAACTTTTCTATTCTATCCACCCTTACCGACACCCAAATAGATAAATCAAAAATATTTTTATAGCTGCATAAATCACAATTTACCTGATCCCTTCCGCGTCAATATTTTAAGAACATCTAGTCGCAAGCAAATTATTTTCCAAATCTAAAATCTTCAATAAAGATGAATACATCTAGAGCTTTGATCCCAGGCCGCAACATTTCACAGCTCACGCACGCCACTAAACCAGAGCCGATATTGATTAAGTGTCAATTATGAAGCCACCTCAAATTCCATCATTTGGTAACTTACGAGCACGTTCACAGATAACCGTGGTCTTAATGGTCGAGCTACCGGAATTAGTTTATGGGCAGCGGCGCCGCGAAGGCGTTACTATGATACCTCACCATTACTGCTCCGAAACGTGCGCGCGAAATTTCATATTGAACTCTAAGCCAATGGAATACGAACTATGCGATAGCGCCACAAATATGTTTGTTGGTGGGGGATGTTGAGATTTGAGCGTGTCTACAGGTGTTTTTTATACGATTCCACCGCTCCGCCTACGTACAAGGCTTTGGTGCTAGGGTTGTCTGTTTAGGAAATTTTGATATTTATCGTTAGAAATTGTAAAACATAAAATTACATAATACATTCTTATTGTGAAAGTTCTTTACGTTAATTTAGAAAGGATTTCTGAAAGTATACACGCGTCACCTAGTGCATACTAGTAGATTTATCTTGGTTGGCAACCCTGATTGGTTTCTAATCGTGTAATGTGAGAAATTTATATCGCTATTCTACTGTATTAAGCTTAATTCTAAACACAACTTGTATCACTTGAATTGAGTCCATTAAGTACTTTCATATACAGTATTTCTATGTAGGTTTTTATCCTTCTCATTAAATATTGGTAAGCTTTGGCGAAACGTACTAAAAATCTTAGCTATACCGTCTGACGGAAAAATCTGCATAAACCATAAAACACAATTAAAAAGATAAATGGCTTCACACCAATAATTTATCACTATGCCTGTTTATTGTTGAAACAAAGTTAACTCAAAGGAGCCGCTCCCTGGCTGAGGCTGAATGGGCTTCGGCCTTCGATCCCGACACGAGATAAACTCCTGATATCGATCGAAACCCCAAAAGGCCGTTAAAGTTTAATATTTATATTGGAATGTGTTAGCCATTGATTTAAAAGTGTCTTAATTGTGTTTCATTGATCTATAAACATTTGGGCCTATCTGTTGCCGAAGAGAGCTATAAAACCAAAAGGCATTTAGCAAATGGACCGTTTTGTAAAGGAATTATCCAAAAATCAATGAATGTACGTTTAAAATGTATATGATTTAACATATTATGTTCCTATGAGTTAGATCATTTCTAAAGTCTGCACATTGACTTTTCATTTAGTCGTGTTTTCTACAAAATATAACACTCGCATCTTAGTGTAGTTGAGATTCGGGAATATACATAAATATCAATATACACCAAACTTGTTTCTTCTTCCACATTCTTTGTTAAAGATGAAGATATAAAAACAATTTGTCAATTCAAGGGTCAATTCTGTTATAGTTTTGATAACAGAAACGCTTTATATGGGCATGGGGGCTAGCAAGTATAAATAAAATATATAACGCAATAAATGAATTTCTTAATATTATAATATGTGGTGCAACTCCACTAACAAATTGATAACATTGCACCAAACGCAATACATTTACGATATTACTCCATTATATTATTTATTTTCACTCTTCCTAGTTTTTCTTTCAGGCTAATTTCATTTCGGACTAAAGACGAATAGCAATACGTGTGACGAACCCTGCCGAGCTTCGATTCTGGCATTAAGGTAATAGTGCTGTGGGCAGGATAGTTTCTAAAACGTAAGTTTGTGCCTCGGTGCCGTAGTTGTACTACGATACGACTACAAAGCTGAGGTCTCGAGTTCGAATCCCGGGTCGGGCAAAGTGATATTGGGTTTTTCTATTCATTATCAGCCCGGAATTAGGAATTTGTGCCCGATATGGCGATAGGCTCGCCCTCTATCACATAATGGGACGGTACATACAAGGCGAAATTTGGGTGTCCTGGTGGCGCCTCTGCCTACCCCTTCTGGGATAAAGAAGTGAGTTTATGTATGTAAGTAAGTATCTACGTGTATACTATTAACCCATATCAAACAAGCTTGTTAGCTTAAATCTTCTCTGTTAAGTAGACTTTCGGCCAGAATTCAAACATGCGTTCATACTAACAGATAAAGATAGCCTGCAGACGCCTATAGTCTCTCGTAATAAGACCATAATTACATCTTTAAGACCGTTCAAAGAAAGTTTAGTACTAATTGACTAGATTTCGCGTGACATACCGTACGAAATGGGATTATGATGATAGGTAATGACTTTGGTCAGTTAAAATGTCTAATAATGTCGCGTGGAGTCACACGGTCGGCGGCTAATGTATGGGAAGTCGTGACGGCCACTTTCACCTTACAGACATTAGCTGGCGCCACGGCTGGCACTATATCGCTAACCTTTGCGTTTTCTATTAAAACGTTATGGATTGAAACGGGAATGTTTACATTCTGTAGGGCTTTATTCTAATGCACGCTGGGAAATAACTGCAAGGTGATATGGAAGACTTCAGAACATATGAAGTCATGTGTTGACGCTTAAGAAATTGACACATGTATGAATACCGAGTTACGGTTTTTGCGATTGCCTTTTTATGCCTATTTCTTGGTAGCATTGCTAAATAATTATGATCAATAACTTTTTTTAAATAATTTTAAATACTTATAGCCCACAATCGGACATTTTTTATTCTCCACTGGAAACATATTTATGATGCGATTGAAGTCAATGATAAGCGCACTTCGAACAAGTCAACTTTCTAGATTCAATCACATATTCAAAGATCATTACGAAATCAATCTACATCGATTACTATCCATAGATCGAGATAGCAATACTTAAAATACCAAGCAAGTATTTCTATGCGGAAAACTGTAAATAAACGCAACCTATTGAAAAAATACACTAAACAACCCTTTATAATCCGCCTATATGTTATAACCTGTATAAGGGCTATTCGATTAATTACTAATCGATTGTAAGCCAAAATACAATCGAGATGTAATCGATTTAGGAGATGTACCGGCGTGCTTGCATTAGTCACGTTCACAAGGCGCGCGCCTGGCCGGCGACGTGTGGGCGCCACGTAGACGCCTATAAACCGATACTGACTGCCGCTTCTTTACGTATAAATAGGTAATTAGAATACGTTACTCGATTGCATAACTGATGGCTTCACGTTCATTGCCGTGGACATTTGCGTTCTTGTAAAAAAAATCAGGGGGCAAGGGTCTACTATCGTTAGCTGTCATTTTGTGAATGTAAATTCGGATTGTTTATAGTTGACGGTAGCTTTACAGTAGCTTTAACAGTTTAGATGTAAAAGTCGTAGACAAACATGGTTTTTAAATGCATCCACGCATTCTGAGTGCTCATTTTGGATCACTAACATAAAAATTGCATCACAATATTAATCAATTGGTTGAAAGAAACATCTTATGGGTTGTACTCTCAATATCCCAATAGGTTGTAGAAATAGGATCTTAGGCCTCATATTCGCATGCTGATGCATACTTGCCAAATCGGATAAGAATACGTTTTCTAACCGTTTTTTGGTAGATCGATGCACCTCATTAACGATTATTTCACAAACACATTGTTTGGAAATAAAAGCATCAAAGTACCTAATACTATTTAAAGCGAATTATTCAGTCGATAATATTAATGCAAGTAAATGGTGTGGGTAGCGACAAGGCTATGACGTTTCTGAGAAATCTAAGGCATTAAACGTAGACAGGCAGTGTTCGTTCACATCAAACGACAGTATTAGATATTCAAAAGGGGTTGTTTCAGTGAAAATTCTATGTAGTCGCGTACATCTGTTGAACTGGCCGCGAGTTCTACGAAAATATGTTTTTATGGGAAAATTATTTTTTACTTGCTATTTTCGTTTTACATATTCTTATTATTCTAGGGATTTTAGTATGTTAGGATTCTAAGTATTGGTATTAATAATACAAAAGACATCATAATTGATCCAGACGACGAAGTTATTTTATAGTACTTAAAAATACAGACTAATTGTGGAATCTCCTTTATTCGCACAAAATTATATAGCGCTATAATTAATAAATAGTTTTTATTTTCATTTGTATATTTTTTTCACTTCAATATTAGAGTTTAGTAGCGTCTTGTCAATAGTAATGTTCACGGACAATTTGTCAAATGGCAATCACGCTATCCGTAGCACAGAGGGGCGATTGTCGCCAACTGTGCAAACACACTGGTTCAATATGGGGGAGTCAAAATAATCCATTGTTTCATAATGCTATAGACTCAACATTGTCTACCACACCTGGTGACCACGTGCTTGGCACCAGTCTGTTGTAAATAGGTCGCTTTAGTTTAATTTGGCGAGTGATATGTTGGTGCTTACGACTTTTTTCGACTTGCAAGAAATTCGGTATTATACGTGAGTTGTTCAGGTCTAATTTGATATGGAACTGTTGTTGCTTAAGAATATTTAATCGTGCTTTAGAAATGCTTAAATAGTTCCATTGAAATTTGTAATCATGGAAATGCTTAGTATTGTTTCCGGTATTGAAATATAAGCCTCGAAAATAAAATGTTAAAAAAAATATATACGTATGAATTATTTCTCAATCGATAATTTTCATATCATTTTCATTCATTACGTACCTAAACAGACGTAACCAAATTCATTGAATTATTTACACATTTTCGAAATGCATCTATTTTAAAATACCTAATAGAGCTAAGAGCAATAAAAACCAATCAATAAATGTGCAACTAAGGTATTACTAAACAAAATTTAAACTATTTTTAAAACAATAAAAAAAATTAACGATGGCTGAATGTTTTAATAATAATATGTCATTAAACTTCTTGCCACTTAGAATATTTAACGTCAAAAAATAAATAAGCAGATTTAAATTTTAAAATAAGAACAGACTTGTCTCCAGCGTGATTTTTTTATGGCGCACATCTTGGATACCATGTTTAATGGATATAACCACCTGGTGATGTTAGAAAAATTGCATCGCCGTGACATTTTGTCAGGAGTCATTTGTTTCAAAACGCGGTTGGCCTGGATTTAAATAAAACCTAGACGTACGCATAGATTTTTGACAAAAAAATCAGCATTATGCGTGTTGCGAAGTCAACGTGGTACAGTCACCGTCAACAAAAAGCGCGGTGGTCATTTGTCAAATCGGAAAACAAGGTTTTATCTTGGTTTATTACAATTTAAAATGGGCAATTGTGTGTCGACATATGTTCGTATTAATTCAAAATTCCACCTCATCTTTATGGTCGTCACTGAAAATATTATTACAAAAATATAAATTTTACATACGTAGATAACCTTTAGATATCCGTTGAAAACGGCTTCTGTGGAATGTAGTTTTTTTATATCAAGAAAAATAGCTTACATAATTTTTTTTTTGTTCCCAAAGTAACAAAAATTGATAATCCTTCAAGTTAGTAGCAAAATAATCGTGTGAACACATTATAATATATTGATTTCATGTACTCAAAAACGAAATTTTGCTTATTTTATGTGTCATACTAATCATAATATTTGACAATGAACTATATTAACTATTTTGGCTAAGAATCTTCTTTTCTCGTTAAAAATGTAATTTGTGAAAATTACGAAAATTACAAAATTATCTTCTTCATAGTTCATTATTTATTTACTTACATAGATAATGAATAAGAATTTTATTTTGATTCATTTTAATAATCTTTGAGGAACAAACAAAGCAAAATTATGTTCTCAATACCAAACTCATAAATTGCAAAGGAAAACATGTTTTTTAGATATTTTCCCGCTGACTGTACTCACCTATTTAATGCAGATCCGCAGGTTAATGGTATGATAAAGCTGCAATGTAATGATTTTCAATTCAAGCCTAATAGCTTGTATCTACTACTTGTTTTGCTTTCAATCGCATCTTATTATGTTTTTTCTGCAGTTTCCATTTGCATTTAGGTAGACATTCGGCCAAGAATCCCGGATATACGCAACGGTACAATTTGTTAAAGAAGTTTAAACGTCGAATAAGTGTTTCGTGACAAAGGCACATTGGGTTAAAATCCTTTAAATTATGACCTTAATTTGTTTAATTTTATTTTTATTGCTCACTGGCCATTTGTTTATTTAACTCAGCCATCCGTTGCGTCAACATAACAGCAATTACTCAAATCGGTGTGGTGTTGTTTCTGGAAATACCAAATATTTAAAGTTATGAAATTACCGCTAATGAACTAATCGGTATAGAATTTCTTAAAAATATTATTTTAATAGTCAATAATGGCAGGTCCTCATCCGAAGTGCGACGGCGACTACCGCACGACGTGACCTCGCGCTGGCGCCTTCCAGTCGATAAAATAAATCACGTATAAAAAGTTGATTTTGCATGCAACCAACTTCAAATTGAACGGCCAGATGGCGCACCCTATCCATCTGTATTTGTATTTGTTCAACAATTGCTTTTATTGTTTAATGAAACTTTCAAAAAGACGCCAAGTTTTATTTTAATATCAATCTTGTTCGGTAATAAACATTCATACTTAGTTACGGTTGACTAACTCGACGGCCTTTGACGCCTGCATCTCGCAACTCTATTAATATTCGAGATATTCCAATCGTTTAAGTAAACGATCGATTAACTTTTACGTTAGAAAAACTATTGCATAATAGCCGTAGACGGCGCCAATCCCGGATTCGTCGCATGGAAACGAGTTAGAGCTAAGCGCCATCAAATTGTGCGGCTATTTATCTTAAAAGTAATCTTGGATTCAGACGGCTGTTAACAAATTAATGCAAATGCGTTCGGTGCGTGAGGAATGCTGTGACGACTGACCACTGACGGACGAGTGCCACTGTCGCACGTGTAAACACCGCGTATAAACAAAAACAGTACGCGCCCGCGGTTCTTTCTATTGAGCAATCGATTACGCATCGATAATAATGTGCAACAAATGACAAAAGACGCTGCCAGAATTATTTTACGGGCCAACGTTGAGATGACTTATTAATTTATTATTCATTGTTAATTGTTTGTTAAAAGGAAAATGATTGGTTCTTCTATAAATTGAGAATAATTATTATAAAAAAATTGCTTTGTAAAATTGGGAATAGCATACGAAATTTATATAAATTTTCACCTACATTACAAACAGTGAGACATTTAATTGAACATAAAATGATTTTGTACCACTAAGAGTTACAAACGAGGGCAGGACTGAAACTAGTTTCCATAATTGTCTTATTAACATATAAACCAGTCTAAATTCGCGCCCTTTGCGAAATATTAATCGCAAAATACATAAGTTCATCGTGAAATAAGAGTAAATATTGAATTATTTGGGTGTTTGTTACATAGTTACATACATATTTACAAATGCAGAAGCGTTTTCTTTTATTTATTGCTTTCTCAACAGTAATGTTAATTGTGATAAATGAGCTCATGAGTTGTATTCCAGCCCCAATAGGGAAAATAAAAAAGGAACATCGGTATAAACTAATATTGTATTATTTTCAGTTAGTTGTATGTGCAGGATGCCGATGACATTATATGAAACGATAAACACAGCTCTCCCAATATGTTTATAGCTTACTATAACCAAATATTATAAAATATATTACATGTTGACTGTTTAGTACTGCGCTACTAACACATTCTTAAAATAAGCGAAAATTAACTGAAGAAACAACTTTTATGGCCCTCAAAATATAAATTTCTCCACGCACGTTATATCAAAGAATTGTAAAACTGAAATTTACGAGCAAAGTTTAAATATTTTCGCTTAATTTTAATATCTTGTAAGATCTAAAATTATCTATGGCCCGTCTTAATTTCAACGTGTGATATAAGAAAAAATATTTACTAGAAATGTTTATCAAAGATTTCGTTCAGATATATTAAATAATTATTTAATTATGAAGCAAGACACTATGTAACTTAATAAACATATTTTTTTGCCAAAGGACAAATTCTAAAAACATGAAAAAAAAGACTGTCTAGAAATTAAAAACATAAATTATTTTCTCTGCTTCCTCTGTTAATATTTGTTTATGATATCGTATTGAGATAAAGTAAATACTAATAACCATGTGTTTGCACTTGCGTCATTAGTTCTAGCTCGCGGAACGGAAGCAGCGATGCGTGTGAAATAAATAAATGCGATCGGACATCCTTACAAGGTTATGTTCACGGGCTCACACCACTGACAGATCGTGTTAAACGGGTGACAGTTTAGGGCTAGTGTTACTACTTCTCGTTAATTAATTAAGCAATTCTTTTTTTTAATTAAAATTTTCGAAATGTTTCAGTTATAAATTTGACTTAGGTACAGCATATTTAATTAAGTTTTTTTTAGTATATAGTATAACATTTTGCAAAACCGTATTTTATCATGATTACGTCCAAAAACAAGCAGTTGTTTTACTACACTAAACTATATTTGTTTGGTATAATAAAAATATAAAATAATATCTGAAAAAAAATGTAACGATAATTAACACTTCACGCACTTTACGTGTTAATTCATAAAGAAACATTAATTGTTTATTGGATTTAAAATACGAAGAAACAATCAGTTTTTATTGCCTTTAATATCTGTGTAAGTACAAAGGGAACGAGCGTCAGGCGCGTGCAACGATCTTGGCGCCGCCTGGCGGATGCATAATGCAATTAATCGAAACTGACGAACCACCAATAGGCAATCAGATTATACTATTCGACCAACCAATTGTGCGAAGAATAGGGCCATTAGGCGGTCTAGATTCGAACACTAGTAATATCGGTTATCTATTGAATGCTTTTCAGGCTATCGATCTATTGGAAAATTGATACATGTTTTTAAGGTAATTCAAAAAATTAATTTTTCAGATACTGCATATAAAGGACAGAATTTTATGTTAAGGAAATCCATTTCTTATCAGTGAATAAAATATTGATCGTCTAATTATTTATAACACAACACATCTAATTATGTCTAAAGCGATGGTACTATAACTATACCATACAAAAATCAAGACTATATAAATAAAGATTTGTGATGTTAAGCAAAAAACATTAGAAGTTTAGACGACCTTCGGGTTGGACAGTTGGGCGAGCCATATCATACCCCATAAGCGGATTAAGTAACCTACAGTACGTCACCGATATTTGATAAGATAAGAAAACAGCGACGGTTGGGAAAATCCCAGCGTTATCTGCTCGTCTACCATCAATGTAAGGCACCGCTACACCTGCATTAACGCTCAAGACAGATCGTTAGATCAATGCGTCTTATCTGCAGATATTTCCTGGATGACAAACAACTGGACACTCAAATAATTGTGTATACTTATCTAAAGGTTAAATTATAATTTATTTAGTCACATAAATTAATCTTTAATAAACATTATTGATGATGATTATGATCTATTATTACAATCTTGCTTAATTCAAATAAAAAAGTAATAAGTTGTGTTTTCCTGAGTTCAATGTAAAAACTTACAATGGAAACCATATTATGTTCGTAACTCCGAATATGTTATCAAATCGATTCTCAGCAGCAGTAAAACCAGTCGTTTTCCACGGCAAAGGAGAACTACATACATAATATGTATAATATTGAAATCCACTTATAATTTATTGGTATATTTTTTTATTAACAATATTTTTTATTTCAAACAACTTCAGTAGATATTTCAAAAACGCGTTCGATTATGAAATGGAATTTAACATATTTATCACCTTAGGTGACTTACTATCATCTCACCTGATCTAAAAAGACGATATAGTCAATTTACACGCCTATTTTAAAATTAACATTAGCAAATCAAATGGAAAGTTAAGTTGCTTTAAAAAACGTTCAATTTGGATGTAAATCGTATGCACTGCGCTGTACGGGCCGTCATAAGATTTCATAATACAGATAAGTGCTTATTTATTTCTAAGTCTTCCTTTGTAAAAAGTCGTAATTTTTTATATGGTAACATTTTTTTTGTATCCGCATCGCGAGGGAATCGTGGGCGATCTTTTGTTTTTGTGAGCGGCCACCCGATCGCTTCCTCCCTTTGTGTTTTTCGACGAATCTTAGGCTTCCCCGCGCCATCCCTTTAATATTAATGGGCACGCAAAAATATTATTTTATCCACCCTAAGGAAATCAAAGTAAACGGTCTAAGTTATCTTGTCAGCGGAAAAACAAAACTTCGCCATTAAAACCACAGAAACCAACACCGCAATAACAAATATTTTGGAAACAATAAAAAGCAGTCTGAAATTATTACGTTTAGAATATTTTCCCACTGATTATGCAGACATCTGTCAAAATTGTACTACTATTATCGGAGTTGTTCGAATCGACCCACATCTGCCGCCCTTATGCCGTGGTAACACCGCCAATTGTTTTACGCTGGTCTTTTTCCAATTGTTTATGACATCTGTTAAACAGACTTGCACTGCCAGAAGTACTAAAGTCAAAAAAATACAGTTTCAGGACACATGGTCTGCTACGCAGCCGGGCTTAGCGACTTTCAAAGAAAAATCATAAAGTTTCAACGACTTCCAATTTATACAATACCGTAACTCTAATCCTAGGATTAATGGGTTTGTTTTCATAGCCTCTAATACAAATAGCCTAAAAATAAACCTAGTTATCCTGAATAGTAACAAAGACAGTTTATTCAGGAAGTTTCAGCGACCGTTCCACATTTTTATGTGATTGTTTTCGTTAAAATAATTGTGAATCTTATCGCATTAATTGGATAATTGTGCCGTTCGAAGTCGACTACGCTTACAGCTACTGTTAAGCGACAATTCGGGAGTTAGCTTATCTAAGCTATTGGCAGCACAAACAATCTAGCCAGCATCCGGTATGCCGGCACACGTGCTCGCACGCACGTGTATTGCACTGTTTCAAAATATTGCCAGTCGTAAAAATTGTAGCGATAACAACTTAACGGAACAAGTAAGTACACCATCACGTGAACGCGTAAAAAGAAAATAGGGCTGTATGGTTTACGTCCTTCGCTTTTTTAAAAAGGAATATTATGAAGCAAAACGTCTTACGTTTCAGTGTTCTATTATTTCTAAGATATAATTTGGAAAATAGCAAATTAGGTAATATATTATAGTACATATCGCTCATCCAATAGAACAATGACTTAATTACGTCTTAGCTATTTTTCAGGAGAACGTTTTAAAAGTTTGAGGTTGAAAATATAATGTATTTCCAATCATTCTGATGAAATCTTTTAACATTTATGTAAGTTACTTTACTATCAATGATAATTTACAATAACTTCATGAGAAACTTAAGAAACCTTTTAAATAAGACAATCAAAAGTCATTTTCGACTTTTTTGTAATTACGTCGTTGTTCCATTGGATGAGCGATATGGTATGGTATGGTATTATAGGGTAATATATCAATCTGTAGTTATTAATTATGCTTGCTACAAAAATGTGTCTGCTTCTTTCAGTACATACCAGCGCCAAAGATTTCTAATCTGGTCTGTCTCGAGAATTTTTAATTCATAGCGTTGTAAGATTTATGAAAACCACACTGAAATAGAATAAAATCAATTGCTTTAATAGCCAATGTTATTGAAACGCTGGAATTTGACCCATTGTAATTGATGTTTAGATATTGCCCACCTCAATCGTGTTGATTTTATGCATCTGCGAAAACAATAAACGAAAAAATATTTTCCACGTGACACACAAACCTATCAATGAATGTGAATAAAATAGTTATTTAAAAATAAATTGTGTATGACTGATGGGTGTGTTTACTACTTATATGTTTTTGCACACACATTTTTTTTGTAAAAAGACATGGTTTTTTTCAGGATTAAAAATTACTTTAATAACTGAAACTTGCGGTCAATTTTGTGCACAATACTCATTGTTCGTTCTGTGAATCGCAGTTACTATTAAAAAATCCTATTCTCTAATATATTTGAAGTACTAAATGGAAAATATGTACACGGAACTGACAGTTTTTGTCTACGCAAGCCTAAAGAATTACGCCAGCGGAATTCCCAACGTTTAGGCTGTGTTCGTCGCAGACGCTTTGTTTCGCACGACACTAATTGAAAAGATCAACATTTCTTATGACATGCTATTATTAAAATCCGTTTCATATAAGGTATGGGCACTTTAGTTAATGTGCAGGCCGCTTCCAACGGGTCGTTTTCGGCTTTCTGTGCTGAAGAATATATGCACTAAAATGTTCTGATAGTTCGCACAAGACAGTTTAGAGTTAAGTCTATGTGTTAATCTCTCTTATATCTTCGATGATAAAGGTGCCCCGTGCAAAGTAGTGCATATATTACATGATGACCGGGTATCGTTCACTCGATTTAGCGGTAACATCACTTATTTTCCTAAACCACATTATTGTCAAACCACGTTCCTTTACAGAAACTTGCTAAATGCTAATGCCATGTACTCGCGAAACACATATTTTAACGTCATTCATTTGTTTTAGTATGAAGAATACATGCGGCATGCCCATCTGTAGCGTAGTCTTTGTCAAATAAAACTACTTGTAAACAATTAACAATATGGCGTGCGTTATGTGTGTGCGTAGTTGTTGCGTATATCGAGATGAGGAAGGTCATGGATTCGAACGAGATTTAATTTTAATTTGTACGCATAAAGGCTGTATTTGATCAAGATTTTCTTGGTAATAATGTTGATTGACAATCAGCTTAGCAGGTGTGGATTTAAGCTTTCAATCACCAAGTCTAAGTTTTAATCCCCTCATAAACTGTTACGATACCTAAGGTGTTATAGAAATCCTAATGTTTATTTGTCTTTACTATATCGTTATATTTACAACTTTTCTTGAATAAATGACATTCGGGAAAATACACACATTTTCATTGTCATCCAACTATCTTTCAAAAGAAGCTTATCTGTTGTTGAAACAATACCCCTTATCTGTTATCATTACGTCACTATTCTTTCATTTGATCATCACGCAATGTCTTACATATTTCAAAAGCAAAAAATTACGATAACTTTTATCTTTACAAGTATTCCAATACCGCATACGTCCAATAAAATGACATTTGTTACAAATGACAGCCTCCGTGGCGCAGTTGGTTAGACGCCGCCTGTGAAACGAGAGGCCGCGGGTTCGATCCCCGCACCGGGCCAAATATTTGTGAGAACCACAAGTATTTGTTTCGGGTCTGGGTGTTTGTGAGACCGAAAAGTCTCTCGTAGTTTCTGATACCCACGACACTAGACTCGATCTTAGTGTGGGGTCAGGACTATGTATGTGACTGTTGGGTGTATTTATTTATTATTATTTATTATTATTAAATGACTTTCATACTACAAAGAAAGCTATAAAAATGGTAGAGACACTGTAATTACCTTAAGGTTGAAATACTGTGGGAATAGGCCAGCTCGACCAGTATAGGAGCAGTTACCGCTGTCATAGAAAAGCGACGGCTTTGCTTAATGTTTCGGTCGGTCAGTGAGATTACCAGAGATCCAATATCTTTCCTCCCATTCTTTCCCCTCTTAGGCAGAGAGGCCGGCTACTCATCTAATATCCAAGTGTTTTTATTGTTGATAAGTGTGTTTAATCAATCATAAGATTAGGCTTTTGTTAGTTTGCCGAATCTATGCAATAAAAAAGTGTTTTTATATCTGCAATATCATTTTACATCGACGATTTTGGAACGAGGGGCAGTTAGGATGACTTCTTAATTTTATGAGAGAACACTAACATTTGTAACTATAATATTTGATTTGTTTTAATTAATGCCTTTCTTAAATTACAAGGTTTGAACCTGCATTCCGCCGTTGAACGTTTACGCTTAAATTATTAAAAAGGCAAGATAGAAAATGTGTTATCATTAATTGATTGGTCCTTCCTTATTAGATTCATTATTTTATGAAAAAAATATTTTGTTTTACTTAACAAGACGATGTATATCGCTTCAGCTGTAGTAAAGTACGGAAAACCTTAATCTACTTAATTATATTTTACATATTGTTATAAGGAAAGCTTTGAAGACTGTAATAATGTCATGCTAGGCAGATGCGCGTGTAATTGTATAAAAATGTGATATTAATGGCAATGAAGGATAAAAATTGATAATATTTGTTTTGATAAGTACAGCGAAACGATAGTTAATCTCTTTGATAATAGTGCCATCACGTTATTTACACTTGTTTTGTACATACAAATTTCATATCTAGTAGTTTTTACATTATTAAATATGAATAAGTAAATATTAAATCAACACTTACATTTTTAATTTATTAATTCATTGTTTCCCGTGGACTAAAAAAAGCTTTGTTCTTTTGCGACTTTAAATGTAATAGAGAAACGAGATGTAATGTAATAGAAGTTTATTTCAACATAGTTAAAAGTACTTTTTATCGCTGAGAATAGAGCTCATCATTTTTCTTCTAAGACTCAATAAATAAATAAATAAATACACCCAACAGTCACATACATAGTCCCCCACATTAAGATCAATTAAGTCTTGTGTCGTGGGTATCAGAAGCTACGAGAGCCTTTACGGTCTCACAAGCAAAGGTTTATGTGTTGAGTCTTGTGTCATTTTGCATCTTGGTTTTACACTTAATTGCTCATTTACATAGGCCTACAACTCGGTTGATACACAGTAAGCGGGGTGCGGCAACTGACATAACAGAATCATCATAATTTCCCGCAACCCGTTTGCCGGCCGCTTTGGCTTATGTGCCGTCCCCTCTTGCGTGCTGTATAGAATGCGTAAACATAAAATTCCTGCGCCGTGTGCGGGCCCTATCGACCAGTGTAAGTGAGTTCCTGATTATTGCAATTTAAGTCTGATAAGCGCATTAAGGTTTTAATCGCAACATTAATCTGGCAAATTGTGAATATTGGGATTGAAACAGTTATATCAGATTTAATGCAATTTATGTTCAACATATTGTCCTTCATTCCAATAGTTTTGAGATGTAATTGTATTAAGAGACTAGTTTTAGTAGTCAATTTCAGGTAGCAGATAGAAAGCTTATAATACGCAATTTTTTCCATTCTTTACTGGTTTAGTATGGAGGACTAAGATAATCGATCACAGCCCATTGTGCCCAGCATTGGGACAGCTAATTTACAGTATTTCGAAACCAAACTTAACAGTTTCAATTTCACGATTAGTCCAATAAGGCTTAGTTTTTACGCATGCAGATTACAGTCGGATGCAATTGAGAACAAACAGGAGTCCACCCTTTGAGCACGATCAATAAAGATACAGATGTCAAACAGTCGTCACAGTCCAAACATTATTACAGCCATTATGCGAGTACCACATCTGGTCGCCGCATCTGGTGCCCAACAGGGCCGTGACGTCACTTGACATGTGGCGACAAACGGATCGCTTTTATTGCCCTTCGATCATTGTTGAGTATTCTTTGTTTGAATAGATGCGTGTAGCATGTGTTGTAGATTAAAAAACACACTGCTAATTACGTTCCATTTCATTTAGATTGTTTTATTTTGTTATTTATTAAGTCAACGTTTTATAAAAATTGTTCGGTGATTGATTTAATTATTTTTAATTTTAATCAGTATGAAATATTGAAGCTTTTTATTTAAATAATATGAGATGTACAAATGTTTTATACTATGTATGTTATCCTACATTTTTAACTTATATGTATTACTATTTTATTGCCTGTGTATTTATACGTACAAATTGTTACCCGCAATACATTTTACTCAAGTACTCTACATTAATGAAAAAATAAATTACTGCACTTGATACCAGTATCCATATGCTACAAAAAGTGACACCGCTGCACAAGGGTTGAGTTTAATTCCACCGAACGAAAAAAAACCATAGAAATCTCGTACGACCTCAGCACGACATGTGAGCAAACAAACGAATTAGCTTATCGTGCCGTATCGCCTTAAGTCTATCGTGTTAGAGTCGCAAAAGGCTCAAACATGACATGATTAAGTTTGTTACACTTGTTACGCGGGGGCTTTCACCCTAACATGTGCACGTTTTTTGGTCCGTTTGTTTTTAGGGTTAAGTCCGTGTCGATTAGTTTTGGCACATTTGGTAATGAAGTTTTTGTTTCTATGACAATCTATTTACAACATTAGAAATACTATCTTACAGTTTATTACTTTAGGCATTACTATCAACAAACAAGCAGTAAAGCGTGCGATAGCGAATATCGCAAGCTTTACTGCTTAATAATAAAATCATAAAATGATTTTTGATGTAGTATACGGTTTCTTATACCATTTTTGTCATCGTCATCATTTTTAGTCACGCGAATTCTACTGCTGTACGTAAGTTTCTTGCGTTATTGCCAAAACCTTTGTTGCAAAAAAGTTGATCTATTTCATTTTAATAACCGCTTAAATTTATATAAAAAAGTAAAAAAATTTTTTTTTTGCTAAATAAATTCGGACTGAAAATCAATTGAAATCGCAGCCATATAATTTATTATGGATGCAATTGATGTTGACCGCGATGTTCTGCCTCGACAGCCGTACATGGCTCACGACCTCATCACAATTCTGGTCAGATGCCTTTTAAGCCTAAAACTTCCGGACTGAGGATTATTTACGATTCATTATTCTATATACGAAGTTTTGATGTTCGATTTTGGTTGTCGTGGGCCTATAAAATTATAATATAATTATCGCTTAGTTATTAAGGTTACGCTAGGCGAGACTATCACGTTTGAACGAAACGCCTAAATTAAATATTTTTGTATTATATCAAGGCTTAGAGTAAATATTTTGCAAATAAATTTTAAAGATAAGAGGCAAAATTATAGTTTCCTGATGTGCTTTTTTCTTGCCGTATGTGTACAATAATGATAAAGTAATTTAATTAAGACTTTTTACTCATAAACAAATATAATATGATATCTAATTACTGACGTGTTCTACTACAGAGCCAACAGAATCCCAGACGTATAATAGCACATATTGATAACCACTTGTTTAAAGGAAGAAACAGTATAGGTTAGGGATAAGAGGGACTGTCGCAGATTCGAGCTCTAGGCAGACTTGGAACTTTGAAGTTACATCTGCATTCGTAGACTATTTATCGCTCATTTTAACGATGAAGGAATATAATTGCAGTAAAAATCTGTATCTTTGTTACATCCATAACTTGTAAAAGTTCTTTGTAAAAAGCTATATGAGGATTTAACCTCCTTCAATTGCGGAGAAGGTTCGAGCTTAGCAGTAGAATATACACAGGCTCTTATAGATTTATTATGGTAGAAAACAAAAGGATCTAAACATTTTATAATAAGAAGCCTTTTGGAAAATTGTCACAATCGTAATATAGATAGTTTAATCATTTTGTTACCGTTTACCGTCGCGTCTTGGGAGACTATGTCTAATTCTAGACTTTGTGCGTCAAATGAAAACGAAGGGATTTCTTCGTCTAGGAATCAAATCCATATATTGTTTTAATAAGAGTTAAGACAATAATCAATAAATTTTTTATGTAATAATGGAATCTTTGTTTATTTTCCTAATAGGCATGTTTTAATTAGATTTAACCGACCTCAAAAAGAGAGGCTATCTATTAAAATCTTTTCAGAAGTATGGATGGCCGTCAGATGTCAGATTTCACAGCTACCTATTAAAAAACGTTGTAATTGTGATATAGATTCGTACTTATGCAATTATGACTTCAATCGTAATTTGTTAATATAGCCTACTAAGTATTTAAATTACAGATGTTGATAATCGTACTGGGTTGGAACTTGAAAGACCCCTTGGTATAAAGTTATGAATAAGTAGTTTTACGTTATTTCTATTCTCGAAAGTAGATGACCTGCATGATAGTGATGGAAGGCCAATCATTAGGTAAATAACAAGAATGCTTATAATTATGTATGTGCAATTCCTTTAATATTGGTGATTTAATCTCGATATTAATATCGGATCTTTTAGTATTTCCTTAGCGATGAATCATAAGTAAATGTAATACAGATCTTCAGAATTAAGTTTTGCTTATAACTTAATATGTTATGTTAATGCTATGCAATTCTTTAATGAAATGATAAAACCGATCATTTGTGCTGCATTTCGACTATTCAAACACCCGCAAAAATCTACTACGTACGCTTTTAAATTTCCTTATTCATCATAAAATTTTGCATCACTCAATCAGTTGTGAAGTGTAAACAAAAACTTATTAGCATAACCGGAAGTATTTTTATATTTTAACAAAAAATAAATAAACACAAACCTTTGACAGCATGTCCGTCGGCACTGAAATTCGACATCTTGCGTAAAACATCCAAAATAAAAATCCAAAACACTAGCACGTACAAGTCACACGTCGCGAGTCGCAGTCCGCGCGGTACAATGTTCGCAGCGACAGCGAACGCACTCCACACGCGACACTCTGCGGCCGACTGACGGGCCGGAGTGTAAAGTTGGACCGCCTCGCTGTCGGGGTAAAAAAGCACGGCGCCAGTAGTCTCGCCCTTAGAGATGCGCTGCGTGTCATGTGTACGGAATTTTATCGGCATCATGTCGATATGTTGCGTTTGTTAGGCGCTTACGTCTATAAAGTATAAACTTCATTAATCCGATTTCTGTATCTTTTATTAAAACTTAAACTAATGCTTAGTTGAAGCCTTTGTTTATGGGAAATGTGTTGGTGATGGGGTTTAAAGTGGTGTATAAAGCGACGTGTGTTAAAATTACATGTAAAATAAATTGTAAGTATCGATAGTTTTGTTCGGTGGCACGGCACTGGTGCGCCAGCCGGTCGCATTCTCTGGCCGGCGGCGCGGCGACTTGTCGTGAGGATCGCCGCACAACACACTACGCGCCGTGTATCTGAACATTTGTTCAAACTTACAGGCTATTTCCACATGCACATGTGCACGTCCGTGACTCACGCACGCACACATTATACAATAATTTAAGTACACTTTATTCGCGCCGTGCGATCGCTGCATTTAGAAGGCACCTATCAAAATTCGTATTGAATAATCGATATTACAATCGTGGCTCGTTTGGTGATGTTTTATCCTTCACCAGCTGTCGCATACTAAGCAGACAATAGAATAAACGGCGATGTTTATCGCCAGTTACCAGATGAAGATGTTATGCAAGTCATTAGAATCATCGTGGCCATCGCTGTAACAGAACTATACGAAATTATACTTGATCATTGTCGTGCCGCTTTTTACTATCTCCCGCGCACTCGGAGATATAAATTAATCTTGTTTTGGTCGGCTCGTACTCGCTGGGACGTCGGTGGTGCACCAACATGCCCTCCTTTAAGGAAGTGCGTTTTTATTTGATCTTGTTGTAATTTTTTTGTTTTTCGTGCAGTTTGCACTCTTGCGGCGGCGGCGGCGTCCTCTTTATCATTTCTTAACGCGTCCAGATTTGGCAATGTCGATACAAAATCCTGTTCCGACGGCTTTTTGCTCGGACATTTCCTCGATTTCTGGGAACGAGTCGCAAAACAACTATGTTTCGCCTCCAGCCGTTTATACAGGTTTTGTCGTGAATTTTTATGGGCTCAAACAGGGGTTACCGCGTTAATTCGATTCATAAGGGAGATGAAAATGATTGTCTCGACATTTCTGATGCGCTGGACGAACATCAATGTCCAATGGCGCTCATTTAACTGATCATTATTCTTACCATAAAAATAATTTAAAAAAGTGAAACGTTTGGCTTAATACATATTTTTGCTTACCTTATTCAGGTACGTGATCGGTTTACTAAAACCACGAGCCAATTTACATGGCGCGTCATTCTCAAAATTCTGCTTCTATTGTTTATACAATAATTTGAGTAGCGGCCTAAGTATTGAGGTGTGAAGGGATAATTCCCGAACAAACAGAATGTCCCTGAGATAGTCAATATCGGTCGAGCATAACCCCGCCTTGCGTGGGCGTAAGCGGTCAGGTAAAGCTTTTGACACCTAGCCACAAATCGTAAAGAAACGGCGTGAATCTCGTCGCGTTTTATTTAACAACTTTTTTGGCTGTTTATTGAGGTCCACGAAAACACTGACCTGGCAAGTGCGATTTTAAAAGAAATAAATTTAGAAAAACACGCCCGTTTCAACTTTAAATCCTGTTACATGAAAATAGAATATTAAGGCGCGCGTTGAGCATAACAAAAAATGGGTATGCCCATTCAATGATCTGTCAATCAACGTGATCAGGTTTAATTGACTTGCCCTCAGTGGAAGCACTCAGATTGTATAAGGTTTACGGGTGATGTGACGCGAGCACAGCTCTGAGCGCACACCACCTGGCGCTGGCGCAAGTGGCGCCAAATATAGCTGACCTCTTGCGCGCTCATGTATTTAAATTAAGTGTGTAAGTGACAATTACTCATCGCTCATTACCGGTGCCGATCAACTAAATGATTTACGGCGCTTACTACTACGCGATAAGACTTAACTATTTATTACTTATATAATGTCTCAATTTAATGTACAGAAGACAAACGCTTCCTTAAAAAAATCGCTTTCTTTTACTCAGTGCTCGGAATTCAAAATCGAGGAACGAATTCAATATAATATCATTTTATCAATGTCA
The DNA here is from genome assembly GCA_905220455.2 of Deilephila porcellus. NCBI lineage: Eukaryota > Metazoa > Arthropoda > Insecta > Lepidoptera > Sphingidae > Deilephila > Deilephila porcellus. The sequence goes on from LR999987.1 coordinate 10,766,368, forward strand.
CTATGGACCCTATTGTAGCTTATTTTAGAACATACATTTGAGTGTAGGAGAAATTGCAAGTGATACGTAGGGCTCTTCGTGAATTTTTACTTTATACTTACTAAATTAGGATTGAAATTTGTATGGCAAACTGCAGTCATGACTGACAGGATAGTAGGCGCCGCGTTTGCCGCCGTGGCGCCGGCTGGCCGCCGACACCTCGTGTATTATGAACTAGCCTCGTGACCTGGCGTCGATCAACTGGTATTTGACTCAGCAAATCAACTGATCCCAATAACTGATTTCTAAGCAAATTGGACTCGACGCGGAACTATACGACATTCTAGATTCACATAAAGGTTACAGGAAATCCTTGCTGATAAACATTAACAACGTTGTAAATCTAATAAAAATGTAGCGTATATGAAAAACATGACACTAAGGCATGGTATACGCAACGCATTAAATATGATTAAAAAACATAAACAAACATAAATGTTCATGAGAACTATTCGCGGATTGGGAAGCACGGCACTTGTGTTGTCCGCGCACATTTAACACAGCCGCAACGAAACAAAAACAAGTGTTTAGAGAGGGACGCATATATCGCAGGACCATTGTCGCGAAGAGAAACATCGATAATTTATGCGAACATCCCTGTAAAGCAGGAATGCGGTGGCCTCTATGCTGCAATCGAAAATAATCTTTATCATAATTGAACAAGATTAAATTTCCTTTAACGATAGTGGTGAATAAACGCTGCGGTTGAAACAGGTGTTCGCAGACATGGGCGGTGCAGTAGACTCAGGCAAACCTGCGCTCTATTGCGTATGACTTAAAGTTGAAAATCTATGAAAGATGTATGATATTTGAGTTCTTTCCGAGATTATAAAGTCCTTCATTGCTCCCAGATGTGCATTCTGTGTACGCAAAGGCGTATCAGTGGCGCAGGCTGCGTAATGGGGACGCGTTGTTGGCAATTAACGGGGCTTTAAAAACTTTTTCTTAGTATTTTGCATGGACGTTGCGTCATTATCTTTATAAATGACTATTACTCAAGATTTGCATTGCCCTGACTGTACTCGATTTTTACTAGGTTAGTCACTTAATAGATAAACAGTATTATTAGAAGTATAGAAAGTTCGGTGGAATGTAAATAATTAGGATATCAAATATAGTATCTCTGCTGTAGTGGCAAAGATCCGATTTTGTTTGTTTAAGTAAAGACCGGAGATCAATTTATTTTGGAAGACTCGTTGATATATTGGTCTTTACTCACCAATATCGTACATAAGCTCACGCTCGTATCTCTAAAAGGTTTGGCAGGGTTTGCCAACTAGTCTGAATGACATAGTTCGATAAGTTTATTTTCTTCCCTAGATTTGATAGGGGGCAAGCATAAAGCTATATCAGGCCCAAATTCCGATCATGGGCAAGTTAATTGCTCTACCCGGGAATCGAACGCAGGGTCTTAGAATTCACAACCAATACACAATTGATAGACTAATGAGAAGATATATGTTTATACAAGGAAATGACTGTTTGCTTTTGTTGTATCTGTGATAAGAACAATATAACGTGCAGTTGTAAATCGTGTTTGCACGTAATCGTCGTATGTATGCAAGCTATTTTGTTTCTTTTTTGTCTTTCTTAGTGTTTCATACATCAAAAGGAAATACGAAACCCTTATAGAATAATAATCCTGACAGCAGTGTGCGTCTATCGGTCTGTCTGTCAAGTCATCGAGAACGCATGAAGGTAGAAAATAGAAATTAATATCAAATAGAGAATTAGTCAGAATGATACCGAGCAAAATATCAAGATTTCTAGTCAACGCAACCTAATGACGCTAATTATTTTTCTTAATTTTACGGTATAAACAGAACAGCCAGTATTACGCTGCCTTAAGTTAGACATTGGCTTAATATTTTTTTTTCTTCATTTTAGATTATTAACTCTTGTGCCGCTCTATGCTACAAACCCTTTGGCCCAATATTTTTTTTATATTTCAGATTATTTCCAGCCAGTTATATCCAGCCACTCTGTATAACCTGTGCTACGAACCCTTTGGCCCGATCAGCTGTGTCACTAGCAAAAACTGCCGATTGTGTAGAGAACAAAAGGCTACCTGTCGCGCAGAGCCGAGTGCCGACTAAGGCGAGGTGTCCTGGCGCCGCTCGTACCAGTTTTTTCTGCCCATCTCACGCCGCGCAGTTGTGAAGATTTTATAGTTTTTTTTTCACAGGTAAATTTCGTATGTAGGTATGTTTTTAATTGTGGTGTGTTGTACGTAAGTGATTTGGAGTGTATTTGGTATGTTGTAGAAGGATTTGGTATGTTGGTGTATATCTTGGGGAGGCCTATGTTCAGTTGTGGATTTAGTCCTTCGGCAAATTATGTTGAAGATGTTTATGATGATAATGAATATAATGCACGGTAGGTATTTTTTCTTAATAAAAAATTGGACATATGTTGATTCCTACAAATGAAGGTAAGCACGCAATAAAAATCGTACTCACTGCCGATTTTCGCCCAGCCTTTGGAAGTAGGCATTGTAAGGAACATACACAAGTCATTCTTTTAAAAGGACTGTAATACAAATATTAGTAAGAAAGGTGAAATACTGTCTATACTATAAGTTACACAGGATCAGAAATAGGCTGCATAAAGAACATAATAGCGCTGATTCTGAAACTCTTGCAGTCTTAAAATACTTCGTTAGAACATATTACTCCGTTTATTAACTATTTACTATTAATCCAACTTATAAATATCAAAATAACAATACAATTCCACGGTGCCAAACATCTATAATTACTTTCCACTTGCCAAACACCAAAAACCTGATTAAACTTGCCAAATGTGTCGTAATCCCAATTGCGTCGGCATAATATCCTAATCACGGTGTCTCTGGTAACCCAAATCCGAGCACCTGAGCCCCGCACCTGCGTCGGGCGAATCCTTTCGTTTTTTCTGCACCCACCTGCACCCGACTCGACCGCCGACCAAGCTATTGTGCAATGCAGACTTAAGAAGAAGTAGAATTGGACAGTAATTAACTGATCTCACCGGTTTTTTTCTTTGATTCTGCACCTATCCGACATTTTTATAGCGTAGATGATGGGTTCTTTTATATGTTTTGCAGAATAATTTCCTGGGCGGTAACTTTTTCGCGACTATTTAGAGCACTATGTCGGTCTAATACAGGTTAATAAATGTCACATACTATACCTGAGACTATTCATTCTGATATACAAGTGCGTGGTGGTCTGTTGCGGACCAGACGAGGCGGCCAACAAGTTCATATGTGATTAACTCTATTTGCACAAGTCACTCCGAAAAGGCATTGCATCTACTAATTTACTTTTAACAATAAATAGGCAACGTCGACTTTTTTTCGATGGATGACACACACTTTATATTCTTTTCCTACATCATAAAAATAAAAATTTCCCAAGAGACATGTCTACACTCTCTTTGCGTCTATGGAAGATATCCTGCCAGTGTGTGAAGGTCGATAGTTTAATTTTTTACATAAAAGGTGTGATTCCGAAGCCGATTAACTAACTATTTTTTATCAAAATTATCTAGAGACGGCTCAGCAGGCACATATGATGCATATTATCAATTATTTTAATATATGTAACGTTTATGCTAGCACACTGACATATATTATTATTTTCAGTCCATTTTAATAATCCCTCCGCTGATTATGCTTGTAAATTACTAGTAATTGGCTATATGAACATTGCCGGTGTTTTTATTTTTATAAAAATGTTTTATATGTAATGATATTTTTTATAATGCACTTGATTAAGCATTGATACATGTTCAGACTGTAAAGAAATAAGTTGAGGCTATAAATAACGATGATATTGCGTGTTAATAATTTAAAGGTTCACTCATATATTGCCAGTTTTATTAGGTATCCAATATATAGGGAGTTCCGTGAGGCATGAATGCTTCGCATAGATTTCGTTTAGTGTGGACTCTTAGGACCATAACCTTTTATACTTTAATAGAAAAATAAAAAAAAATGTTATTTGCTTGCTTTTTCTTCCTCTCTCTTTTATTATCACCAAGCCACTTAAGGTTCTCAAGTTTACGTGTATTTTTAGTCGGCAATTATTTAATATAAGGTTACGCACTCACTCAGTCAGTCAAAAGTAGACTTCTTGGGACTGAAGATAGACAGAGAGATGTAAGTCACTAGCACCTTCATAATAGGTTTGTATAAAACTGCAATCAAATTCATTTGTGAATTTACCAGTATCAAAGCTATGTTCCTTTAATCTTAAATCAACATATTCAAATATTTGCCCAACATCGCCAATTCAAAATCGATAAATATTATGTCCCACTTGAAAATCAATGCCACGTTGGGGTCGGCTCGCGTGAGGTCCGAAATTTGCGAGCCACTTGACATGACTAATGACGTCATCATACACATGCTCCGACATATGTCATCGGAGGGAAATAATGAGACGCGTTTCCGGCGGCGAATATTTTGCCAATAGATCTAAATTGCACTTGTGAGAAACGCGGGTGGGTGCATAATTATATATTTAATAATTTTTGCTGTAATAACAGGCTAAGTAGAATTATAATGAAAAGAGAGTAGACCAATGTTATTTATCTATGAATAAAGGTATACTGTATGCGGGTGGTACGAAGTTCGTATCTATCCGGTTAATAACTACTGATTACAGTACGCCAAGATTGGTCATAGTAGCACAAGTGTCGTTTTCGGTATAGTTTGTGTATATCTGGTTTTAGACACACCGGCACATTTGTTCCGACCGACGAGATGAACATCACTTGAAGATGCTGTGTAAAGAGACAGAAACATAACATAACATAAAAGTATATTAAAAAAAATAATGTTTTTTTTTTCTATATAAAAATACGGCTTGAACTAAATTTATGCGGGGTATTAAACTTGTTATTTTATGTAGTAGACTGTAGAGAAATAGAAACGAGAAATATATTAGATAATGCTGGTAAAATTTATTGTTTATTAACGACTGTTTATTTATTGTTTTTTTTTTCTTTTTTTTCTCTAGGTCGATATGGAGAACTTTGGGGGAGGTCCATGTTCAGCAGTGGTTTTTCTGTGGCTGAAGAGAAAGAGAGAGAAAGAGAGAGAGAGAAACAAGAAGAACGTTATAATATTAAATGATAATTTTAAATAATTAGTCACGTATTATAAATGCATATTATTCTGGGAACGAATAATAAACATTATCAGTATAATGATACGTAATATCATAATGATTTATTGTTCATCTATTGTATATCTTTGTTATCGTCGAACACGTGTGATAATTTTAAGGTATGGCAACTAATTTTGATATTTCTGAAACACCTGTTGTACAAATATTAAGTACCTAATAGATATCTTGGGCAATATGTTATGATTTGTTTACAAAAACATCTCTTACAAAACAAAAACGAAATAGGAAATTCAGCAATTTGATAACTTGGAAATAATGTGATTATTTATTTGTTTACCATAAACTCTTAAATAGACACAAAAAAAAAACACTCAGCAATTTGTTTCTTACAGGAAACTAGGTGGCGAATATTCAATGGAAACAACAAACTTATTTATTATAAAGGAAATGAATACATAAGCTAATGCCTGTGTTGTTTCTATTGCCTCAGTTCAGATCGCACGGACATTTGTCTTGGTGCGGGGAATGAACCTCTCGGTTTACAGGCGGCGTCTAACCAACTGCGCCACGGAGGCTGTCTTCTACATTTAGTTTATTTTTATGATTAAAGTTGCGGCATTTTAGTAAGCAAATAATTACGAATAAATAAATTTAAGATAATAAATATACGCCCGTCTACAAGGTGGACGGACGAATGTTGCAGGAAGTCGTTGGATGCAGGCCACTTTCAGCAGGTGAATGTGGAGATCCTCGGGGAAGGCAGTCCAGCAGTGAACTTCCTATGGCTGAAAAGAGAGAAAGAGAATCACAAGATAAATCCTAGCTTGGAGCAAAGGTAAACCTACCTAAATGAGTCTAGAAGTCAGCACACACGGTCAGCTGATTTAGGTTTTTCTGGCTGATAAGGATATCGAATAGATTTCGGGTTTCCCAAGTACTATAACGATAAGATTTGAGAATATTTTAACCGACAGCAGTGTAAGGATTGTTGTGTTCCGGTTTGAAGTATATTGTGTAGACTAACTTTCTTCTGTTTTAAGATGTAATAAAAAGACTCAAACTGGAGAGATGAGATTTGACCCCAGGACCCCACTCACAGATCAACGAGGCGAACATGTGGCAACATCGAACCACAGTTTCACAAACAGTATGCCGTATCAGTTTGCGGCGGGAGCAAAAACGCGGGGTTCCGACGATTTGACAGCCAATGAACCGGATGCCACGGTTAATTACACTAAAATTGGTCTCACGTTTAGCTCATGCAAATTATTAACGATAAAGATTCTTCGCATTCATGTTTTTGTGCGTAGATTCTTGTAGGAAATACTTCATTGAGGAATGTGAGGTTTTTTTTACAGTCTGGTTGTAAGCCCTTTGAGTGTGATGATTTTTGAAGTTGAAGTAGATTTTTTTCGCATCGGTTCGGGCTACGAATTTTGTCAGCTATGCGAAAGGTCAAATGCCCGGAGCATTTGACCTCTACCGATTCTAGTTGAACATCCACACCTAACTGACGTATCGCTGTTCCTTGACCCTAGCCTAGAATAATGTACGGGAATAATGTCTCATGGGATGTAATATTTTTCATTGACCTCATAAATCATTACCGAGAAAAGAGACATATTTCACTATTCACATGTTTCTCTCCTTTTTTTCAGCTGTGTTTGCGGAACAAACCCCGCGGGATCATGTCGTTTATTTAATTTGATTTAATGAGGCGACATCTCCCTACGGAGGAGTAAAGCCGATATTTATGTGTGGCGATTAATAGGGGCAACGGGCGCGTGCCAGCAGTGCCACAGGAGGGTGGTTGCGGGTTCTGTTCTCGTTGGAGATAGGTGTCTAAAACAAAGTTTATTTCTGCTCGAAATTGAACTACAAGTAATGAAATGAAACAAAAATAACTTACCTTTATACAGGAATAATAAAACAATTATACTAAATCTTTGCGATTCACTTGTGTATTTTTTATTTTCTTTTGTTGTCTTTTGTTTTGCAGGTGTCTTAAGGTAAATGTTTTGAAAAATAATTAAGTATCATAGAAAACCAATTTATTAAGGCAAGCTGGTGAATTCAAAGAGATGATTCATGACAATTAGTATTGAATACGAAATGCATAATAAGTTTTATTATTACGGTATCAAATCCATTACCTCACGATTACCGGCTAGTGTGCAGACCAGACCTACACAACATTCAATAAATAAAAGGCATCCCTCAATGTATATTTGACACACACCAAGTGTGATTTTATTGACGCGTGTTAAAGGCGTGTTATAAATAAATGAATGCGGGTGTTTCAGGGGATTGGGGAGACGAGGGGAGGGGAGGGGAGGGGAGGGGAGGAAAGAGGAGGGGAGTGGAGGACGCCGGCGGAACATCACTCATTGTCGTGTAAACTTGAACAGTTGTTTCGGAAGTTACACATCCTGAAGCGGGAGGGAGCTCACAACATTTTCTAAATTTAAATTTTCTTCTTCTTTTTTTTACTGACTGTACAAAGGAACCTTACTGAATCTGACGGTAAGTTAGCACAGTCCGATGCAAGGACGTTGTTGGTCTATAAACTATTTAGCGCCTACACTGCAACATTTACGGCCTTATTCATAGACAATTTTAAATCATATTTTAGCTATCGAATGTTTTGTCCCTTTCGAACGTCTTTTGAATTAACCTTGGGTGAAGAAGACAAGAAAATCAATAGGTAACTAAAATGCGTTTTAAAACTGTCGTAGACAGATAAGGCCGTTATAAGCCACGTTTGACAATGGCATTGTAATGACACTGACCACTCATTTTGGGCGAGTCTCTTTGGTTGTCCAAGTTTTCTTTGACCGAAAATGAAATTGATGCGCAACGAAAGCTTGTTTCTAAAACAAGTCTCATAAAGTTATTCTTTATACTTATATTAAAACGCAAGAACAGTCACATCTAATTACGTAATTAAAGCATATAATTACTTATTTAATGTGTTAAATAAAAATCCATTTTATTTATCAGTTTTATAGATTTAAGTGCTAACTAACTTTTTATCTTATAAGTGGAATTTTCACATAATAAACATTGATCAGCTGTGGATTTTATAACACGAGTTAGAAACATCATCTGCATGATAGTGCTAATAGTAATAAAATACATAAAACTAGCAATATTAGTATTGATATTAAAAGGTTGGGAGCACCTGCCTCCACGGCCATTAGCGGAAGCCGCGTGGCAGCTTCAAATTTCATATCACAGTTTGTGTAATGCCTACCTATATATCAATACATACAATTAGCCGAGGTCCAGCTGGCGTAAGTCGCGGGATTAAGAGCCCAAAAAACATCCTAGAACTTGTAGAAACGGTCCCTAATTCGACGTACCCTCCGGGGGGCATTCGTAAGACGCCAGCCGTGAAACGATAGGCCTTGGGTTCGATCTTCGCACTGACACAAAAGCTAGTGTGATCTAGTATTTGTTTAGGTTTACCACCGCAATGTCTATTTTCACCGCCAAACAGCCGTGTAAATGCACTGTTGTGTTCCAGTCTAATGGAAATTTTAGCGAGAGTAACTACTGTACATATTGAGACTTACATCTTTTGTGTCAGGATGGCGAGTGCAGTGGAATACCAAGCATTACATTGTAATTCATGGTGTTATTCGGTTTTCTACTATCCATGAGCGGTCGTATCGCTTACCATAAGGCGAATGGCATGCTCGTCTTGCCATTCATCGCAAAAAAAGTGCCGCTGATCCTGGCTCACAGTTGCAGACTGCAGTGGTGTGAGGTGTGAGGGCGGGACAGTCTCCAACCTTAGAAAATGTTAAATTAATTATAATAACAAAGTAATTAAGCAGGGACTGCCTCGGTGGCGTAGTTGTATTACAGTATGGTTACAAAGCTGAAGTCTCGGGTTCGAATCCCAGGTCGGGCAAAGTGATATTGGATTTTTCTATCCATTATCAGCCCGAAGCCAGAAATTTGTGCCCGATATAGGCTCGCCTCCTATCACATCGTGGGACGGAACATGCAAGGCGAATGTGGGTGTCCTAGTGGCGCCTCTGCCTACCTCTTCGGGGATAAAGGCGTGAGTTTATGTATGTATGTATGTAATTAAGCGGGGTGTGCAGGAGGCACGGCTCGGCGCGAGGCGTCAAGTGGCGCGTGCGCACTCCACTTACCTATAATTAACGCAGGCAATCTGTTCCCACAGGATATCCTCGGCCATCTGGACGCTCTCTATTTGGGTGTTACGTCGCTGCTTATTTATAGTACGCTTATTGTCTTGCTTCGGTATAACGCGCCTTCTCAGTGCCGAATGCGAAGTAATTTATTATTCCTTTGTATCTTAAGTTAGGTTTTGATGCAGATTGTAGCTGGGTACCAAGTCTGCTGCAAGATGCTGAAGGTTGGGACGGAATAATTATTTTATAAGTAAGCTTTGTTTGTAAGATGACTACATTTATGGAAAATTATGTTAGTAAAACAAACCGGCCCATCATTTATGATCATCATACTATCATCATCATTTACGTGCAAGGATTAAATCCGCAATTTTGGCACTTATTTTCTATAACATGTGAAGTCTGCCAAATCTGTCTCAAGTTGACGTGGTGGACTAGAGTCTTACCCCTCTCAATCGGACTCTTGATAGAGAATAAATGTGCTCCGCATAGGGCGATTATAGGTCGATATAGTAATGCAAGCGAACTTATTATCATGCATTATGCTAATTCACCAACGATGTGGCTAGTAAACTTTTAATTTCTTATGGCCTTATTTATAGACAGTTTTAAAACCTATTTTCGTTATCGAATGTTTTATCCTCTTCGCTAAAACTGAATTCATAATACGTTCGAAAGTGACAAAACATTCGATAAATAAAATAGGTTTTAAAACTGTCTATGAATAAGGTCGATACTACTTTCATACATAACAACAAGGTAAACTTCGCGTGGTGATTCACAAGTGGTCCGTATTATAATATCTCAACAAGTGACTTTATCGGAATTTACAATCCCTATTAGTTTTCAATGAACTTAACCAAAGCTATTATTGTATTGTAAATCATATTATGTCATCTTGTTATTGCTGTTCGATGCTATTTGCTATTTAAGAACAAATTTTCTTGAAAATCTTTACATTAGGCTATTTGGTTGTCATTTATTCCTCAGCAAGGTTGATTACAATAAAAATAACTACCGAAGCATTTCTTTTGATATCAAAATATACGTAACATTAAGATAGCGAGTTGATTATAACAAATTTCAATGATAATGTGCAATCAGCATAACATTTATGAGTCATCGGCAAGTTTCTTAAATCTGATTATGTTTTTATTTCGTCATGGAACAAATTCAAATTCCGACATTAATATTATGACGAATTATAAAATCATCTCTACAACATATTCCCTGTACTCATCCCTCAGTAAGAGTAAGGGTCCTTCTATGTGCTTAAAAACCGGTCGCCATCTTGCAAAAATAATGAGTTGCCGGGACAATAGAGGGAGCCACGTGTGCGGCACGCGCCAGTCGCGTGCTGACCTCCGGCGAGGCAACACGCATTATACCAGGCACGCGCGAGGGCATTTTAAAAACGGAAGAGTGCAATAAACATTTCATTCGCTTCAGTGATTTGTTTATACAAAGCTGCATGCATTTTGCTCTCATGAATTTCATTTAACGAGCTATTTCTAGATTACTGTTTTGTATCTTTATTAGCTCCCATATACGTCCCACTGTTGGGCATGAGCCTCCTCCACAATCGAGCGTACAATTGAGAGAGGTTAGGCCATATAGTCCACCACGCTGGCCTAGTGCGTGTTGGCGGACTTTAAATACCATAGATACCTGTTGGTGAATAATATTTGTTTTTCACAACAATCTAATTTGATGGACACGTGGTGATTATATGAGTCGACTTTTGTAATCACGTCGTGCAATCTGCAACCTGTCACAATAACACAGGTGTCTCTTTAGTGATAACTCAAATAGATAACAATTTACTTCAATTAAGATAGCGTTTGAACATCGAACGTGCCAAAAAAAATAATTCACCTGTTTTTTTCTTATCACTCAAATTATTATATCGTTGTGTTTTGTAGAATAAGCAAAATAATGATGTTATTTAGTATATTTTATTAGTAATTTTTATGTAGACAATAGTAAATTTATCTGGGCTTGGTATTTTGCAAAGCTTAATTGAGCTTCTGTGACAATAATGAATTAAATTTGACGATATATCCCAACGGATTAGCAAGTTGAGTTAGCAGTGGGTAGAGCACAAAGCACAGAGAACTGATGGCCGATGGGGCCGAAAAGCTCTTGAAAACTCCGAATAGTCATGTACTAGTTAGCGCATTATCGGAAGCCTACCCAGGACGTAAACTGATGCCTAAAAAAGGTTGTAGGAAGTCGCTTTATACTGTCTTGCAGGTCGCTATGAAATCCTTGGGGTAGGCCTATTTTCGAGAGTGGATATCCTGTGACTAAAGAAGATGGCTTTAGATTCGTCAGCTGTCACATTTTGGGATGCAATAAGTTAGGTGGACTGTGGCAATTTAGATTTTGCGGCAAGAGAATGGTCTTCACTCAATAACCATTTGATAGGAAAGGAAAGCGCAATATGTAATATTCAAGTGACAACAATTCACCGTGGTGCAATTTGTTATATCGAAGTTCGTGTGGTAGCTTCTAGAATTGAGTCACACTCATATTTTCAGGCGGATGGTATGTCCAAAACAAATATTGTGAGTTGTGACGCAGCGAGGCTCATTATAAAAGTTTAAAATACAGCAAGCAATTTAACACGCTTATATCTTGATGTTCCTATAATTATATAGATGGCTAGCGGTTTCGCCCGGCTTTGTCCAGAGTTATATTATACTTAACTCCTCTCATAGCTCACTACACTAGCTCTTAAGCGTGAGGGTTTTAATAAACTTTACCAGAAATACGCATTCTTCTTTGTTCAGCAATGGACGTTCTGCTGCTGATGATTATATTTTATTTTGAAGTCGCCAAACATCCATTTTTTTACTGTATATAATATATATATGTAAATAGCTCTAAAGCGCGCATAGAAATTTAGTCGCGCATTGAAATTATTTGACCTTTGGTTTCAAAGATACATATGTCCTGGAAGTCCTCATAATGATTAGGATTCAATGATTTGTTGAATAGTTTCAGTATGCAGCAAAAAGTATTAAAGTCGGTTTCGGATAAGACACCGATGACACACAATATTGTATTGACATAATCTTTGTAGTGAATATTGCCAGGTGCTCGATACAAGTTGCAGATGCAACAATGACAACAATCTGACGGATGCGCGATGATATCATAAATTACAAACAACGCGTGTTTGTATAAACAGTAAATATTTTGCTGGGCGTAATGTCTGTGAGATGTGTGTGTGAGATGTTTCCATTGACATATTGTATCCTTCCTCGGAACTATACGTATATCCTAGAGGAAGATCTAAATTCAGCATATTTCATGTGGCTGTATTTTCATAAGATGGATTGTAAATTAGGTTAATTAAATAAAAATTATCAAAATCGAGTCACCCAATACAAAGTTATGAGGTAACAAACATATACAGGGTATATCAAGACTGCGACCGAAAACGAAGCCAGGTGGTAGTATTAGTGACTTCAGACACAAAGCTGGTAAAAATTTCGCAAAAAAAATCGACAACTTTTTTTTTATATTTTACTTATCGTCATATTTGGGTGATATGTATATAGGTAGATTTCCTAAAATAATGATGTACACCTGTTTATTTTTAAACACGCAATGGTATGTAAGGGTTTAAATTAATATTTTCGCAAAAACTAGGTATTTACAACCAAAAAACGAAGATTTAAAAAAAAATTAAAAATAATATCTGCCACTGTTCTGGCGATATTTTCATTTGCATCGTGTTTGTTACCACTAAAACTATCACCCGGCTTTGTTTTCGGTCGCAGTCTTGATAAACCCGGTATATAAACATACTTACAGTCGAATTGAGAACTTCCTCCTTTTTTTAAGTAGGTTAATAATATTGTACTTTATGCGGCTCATGACCACAAATGTTTTTAATGTTATCTTTAGGTAACAAACTTGAAACACAAATATCTATAAAATTACTTCTAATTATTTCTGTGTACGGTTCTTCACAAATAAATCTATTTTTTCTTAACAATATCTAGCTAATTTAGCTATATCATATTCGTATCCGTCTCGAAAGCAACATTACACTATGGAAAAGTAAAAAGCGTGACCAAGTATTAAAAGAAGGCATTAACTACAAAGGAATTCCACGAGACGCTCAGGACTTCCAAATATATTCGTCATCATGATATCAATCTTCAGCCATAGAAGTTCCACTACTGAACATAACTCCACGATATAATTAAATGTATGAAAGTAATCACTATATGACGTTTTTTTTTCCTAGTTGAACGTGTACTAAAAGACATAATATTATTTACCACAAGTACAAATTAAGTACTCGGAACTGATATTTATCTACATAATTATGATGGTAAAACTACGAATTGATAAAATTATGACTACATACGTTGGGTTTTTCACAGCATATCTTTTTAAAAATTCATAAATCATATTAGCATCTACGTGGCTAATGGAGTGTATGACAGGGTAGATAATGTAAACGATTTCTCAATTTTGGATAGATCGATTAGACAACCGGCACAAACCTGCAATCAGAGAACTAAGGTCTAAACCCTCTCAACAGTGGGATGGTTCGAGAAAAGCTGTAAAGAGAAAATATTACGTAAGAGTCTCAAAGAAATTATTACGTAAAATTCTGTGTCATTCTGAGTTTTTTTTTAAACTAGCACGACATAGCGCCAGATGGCAAACGCAGTGCAGTGCAGATAGAGTATGAACCGGCGTGGATGTTCATCTCTACGGTCGATATAATAATGCCGGCCTGATACGAATATACACCGAATAATCCTGAAACAAACAAACTTACGATAGCACCCTACTCTAGGGTCAGGTCAAAAGTACCCTGAACCGACGAGAATGAATGGAGAAATTGATGGAAGTGGACCAAGCGAAAGAAGTATGTCAGGATCGAGCAAATTGGAGATCCATAGTCACTGCCTACCCCTATGGGATACAGGCGTGACGTTTACGTATGAACGATGGTCGCTATCCAAGGGGTATAAATACCCTACCACTAACCAGGAAAATTTGGCTATAAGTGACCCTTTGTCGATTAGTCTGCGGTTGCGAACATAATAAAGGGAAGGAAACTCCGCAACGTAAAGGCAAGGTGTTGTACTGGCCACCTCAGCTGCGGTCACATCAGGTGCTCGAAATTCGTGGCCAAGGTGTTCGGCCTAAGAAATGATATGTTTTTTTATCAATTCATCCGCGATCGTTTCCGATCTAATTGCCGGAAACAGGCGGCCCTGTTTAATTGCTTTTATTGGATATGTCGGGGTCATTATGTTCGCATTAGCTGAAATGCGTCTAATGTTCGTCGCACCTTTGCGAATGTGGATGGTCAAGTGTGAGCGGGGTTTTAGTACCATTTGATTGGATTAGACTTTTTTTGTTTTATGTTTCCAAGTATTAATAGCCAGAATCAAGAAAGAATAATTGAAAGGTAAGATATGGCAGAAAACCAACATAGATTCATACTCCGTACAAAATTGAGATACAAAGGGGAAAAGAACAAAATTGGATCCAAAAAGTTCCAGAATATAATAAATTATATATATATTTTTTGTTTATTGAATAAATGATTGTTTTTTTATGTGGGTATAGTAGATCTAAAAGACTGATTGAATATAAATATATTGATATACGTAAGAAATTTAATAAACCCTAAGGGTAGGGATGATTGTAACAAATTCCACTGTTTTTATTTGGATTTTTTTTTAAACTCCTTAATTGGTATTAAATAAAAATGGTATTAATAGGTAGCCGAAAGACCAAAATATCATGTGTAATAATTAGTATTTTGTGATCTAATAAGGTTTGTGAGATATTTCAAGAAAATTGAAAATCGTTACCTTCGTCCCTGCCTCCCCTATGCCTCCCTAAAATATGTAAAAATATGTTATCCCAGACTCACCTATGTACATACGATGAGAATTTGCGAATAACAGCATAAGAAATATGTGATCATTTTTGGGGTCCTTGCATAATAGATTGCTCGTGGCAAACTCGAATAGCTTAAAAATTATATCTTGAACTCCACAAATAAATAGACCTACATATAATTTGAAATACTTCAGGTAATATTTGCGTCGTATGTTAACTCTATGCAAAAAACCTCTCTCGTGCATTTTATCGCACTAATGCCACAATTTACAAAAATGCAATAATAATTAAAGCTTCACCTTCATAACGATAATCTTATCGTTATGTATTCGCTATATCTATAGCAGGTAATCCTGGATGTTATAGTTTCAGTTTGCTAATTCTGAAGACAATCTCATTGAACTACATTATATGCGGATCTAGCAGACGGAATAAACAATAGCATATACATACATACATACATAAACTCACGCCTTTATCCCAGAAGGGGTAGGCAGATGCGCTACCAGGACACCCACATTTCGCCTTTATAAAATAGCACACGTTGAAAAACAATTTGACTTAATTTAAATTCTTGTAGATCATTTTCTTTAAATGTTTTGACTCTGATAGAAGCTCCCCAAAGATTGATACATTACCCGTGAAGCATACATGAAGCTACACTTTGACATACTTATAAACATGATAATTTTATTAGAGTTTTAGATATGAATAAAAATCGAAAGCGACAAAAATTAAAAATAAAACGCGTTACCGCCCAGCTGTCTGACAGCGCGTGCCACGTGCGCGCGAAAAAATTAACAATGGCGCGGCAAGATGGCGGCTCGGCGCGGCGGCGTGCACTTGACATTTCCGATTAATTTGCGCGGGACATCTGTGCCCAGTGCATCAGCAGCTGATCGCATAGGCTGTTATAATGCGGATTACGTTAAACGCGTAGTGAGTGGACGTGATGGGGTGCCCGGGGATAGTTTTATTGCAGGGCTGTCATTCACAACGTTAGATGTTAGGAGATGCGATTTGCCTTAGGCTATGTGTTTATTCAGCCATGGGTAAACTATAATAAACAAGCACGAGGTAACGTTGAATTTCATGGTAAATAGGAGCTTTTATTTTAAAAATGAATATATAAAGCTTTATATAAAGCTTAAAGTAGAGCCATGCTCTAGCTCTATAAGCTACGAACGGGTTGGATTAACCTGAGTGGTTCTATTGTCTCTTAAAAATGTTTCTGTATGTTTAGATACAATTTAAAGCAGTATTTTTTGGATGTTAAATTAATATAGCAGTTTATACGCAGTAGCAGTAGTCACGGTAGATTTTGCGAAAACATAAGTCTGATTTTTTTAGTAACCGTATTTGTCGACTGCGATACCTTATCTCACCCAAGCTTCTAGATCTTCTTCTAGACTGGTCTTTTAAAAAGTAATATTATAACATCTAGTGCAAGAGGAATGATGGGAAGAAAATAGTCGGCACAATGAGAAATTAGGTCAATAACGTTGCCATGCTAACACCCGTATTCACAAACAATACTATGAGGACGCATAGTGTAGCCAAACGCACAGAATTGTCAATTTGGATTCAAAAACAATACTTGAGTGATGAGTGACACTATGCGTTCACTTATGGAGGCCCTCAGGTAAAGAAACTCAACAGCTATTTTACGCAACGCATAGTGTCGATTGAAGACGTAAAGTGACAGTTGTGAATGTATATGCCATTACATTTTATGTGTTTTGAATTAGGTTTTTTCAATTTTCAATGCGATGGATTACAGCAGCGAGGAGGAGTTCGACAATTATATTAATAATGTCCTTACCGAACGCAGGACGATAAGTACAAGAAATATTATTCGAGATTTTCAAAATCCTTTTGTATTTTACAATGATGAAGAATTTCGAAGACGCTATCGATTTGCTAAAGATATTGTTTTTCATATACTATTGCCACTTGTCGATTTCTATATCTATATCAGCCCATATACGTCCCACTGCAGGGCACGGGCTTACTCTACAACCGAGAGTATGATTGAGAGTAGTTAGGCCATATAGTCCACCACGCTGGCCTAGTGCGGGTTGGCGAACTTACATACCGTAGAAATTCTTTAAAATCGCTACGGTATGCAGGTTTCCTCAAGATGTTTTCCTTCACCGTTAAAATGCGTGGTGATTGACTATCAATACACACATAACTCCGAAAAGTCAGAGGTGTGCCCTGGGATTTTGACAGCCTCCGCGGCACAGTTGGTTAGACGCCGCCTGTGAAACGAGAGGCCGCGGGTTCGATCCCCGCACCGAGACAAATGTTTGTGTGAACCACAAATATTTGTTTCGGGTCTGGGTGATTGTGAGACCGAGAAGTCTCTCGTAGTTTCTGATACCCACGACACAAGACCCGATCTTAGTGTGGGGTCAGGACTATGTATGTGACTGTTGGGTGTATTTATTTATTTATTTGAACCCGCGACCACCGTGAACATGTAGGCAGCCGCGTCTGGTCCGTTACCAACAGGCCACCACGCACTTGTCGATTTAGATCTGACCTAATTTACGGCTTAAAAATGTGGGAAGGAAATTTTATAAAATATTTGGCATGTAAATATTTGAAGTTGTCAAAGGCGCTTTACACTCACGTAATTCGCGGGAGAAATTAGCAACAGTAATTGACCAATCACTGATCCGCATTGGACACTGTGCGTTCCCATAGTAAAAGGGTGACTCAAGTATTGTTTATGAATAAAAAGGCTGAGCGGAACGATCACTATGAGAAATGTCTTACTTAGCATAGGGTTACTTCAACACTGAGTAAAGTATTGTTTGTGAATACGGGCCTTAATTAGGCATTGCGGTAAAGCTTCTTTTAATGATTCACACATCAGTATAGGTTGTTTTTCAGTATTGTCAAATTTACAAATAGTTATTTTATCACTCGTGCTTTATTACCTTACTCTAACTGGATTAAATTAACTCCCAATAAGAAAAAAAATCTTATCTTTGTTAACATTTTTCCCTAAACAAAGCAGATATCTTTTAATCGTCAACTTTCTTTGACAATGTTGGTAGTATGCAATTTAGACTCTAAGAATGGGTACCTAAAAGAATTGATTTGAGTAAGGTGGTATAATTATACCTATCGGGGAGAGATCCGTCCATCTCTCATCGGAGGCTTTAGAATCAAGACTACATATAAACATACGCATTGTAATCACGGGTTAGGGAAACCAAAGGACCTTTCCCTTGAAATGAAAAGGATTGTTAGCCGTCGTCACACATCGATGAAGGGTTCCGTATAAGAATACGGCATCCTTATAGGATCATTATTTTTTTCTTAGAGTCTATTTGTCAAGAGAACCTACTGAGTACTTCCCATTAGCGTAGATGCATGCATACATGAAATTTACCAGAATTAAAATATTTCATAGTTTAGGTAAAGGAATAAATTCGAATACTATTTGAAAAGTGTTCATGATTTTTATGCGAATACAATTTATGATGTCGAATGGCATTATACGGTACGAGCCCCAAGGTGCGCGAGTTCAACTCGCACTTGGTCGGTTTTTAATTACTTTAGGTGTTTATTTTATGTGACTAATTTATTTATCTTTATCTATACATATTAATATAAATTTTTAATCGATCAATGTCTGTCCATGGAAGAGAAATGAGAAAAACTAATATGTGACGTCTGTATTAACGTAATCGAACGCAAAACAATGATTTCTAGAATTTTTGTCTGTTTGTGTGCGGTTGTGCGCGATGAACTAAGAAACGCCTGAACGGATTTCGAAGAAATTTGATATGGAGGTAGCTGACACCCTGGATTAACACTTAGGCTATTTTTTATCCTGAAAAAATTGTGTTCCCGTGGGATAAGGAAGGAATTCCGATATATTTGTTACTTTTTTATACTCAAAGGAATGGAAGGGGACTGGACTACATGCCTTGAGTGAGAATGAGACGGGCGGCATATACTGGGACGGGACGGGATGGGAATAAAGTTAATCAAGCAGACGAAGTTTGCGCGCAGAAACTAGTTGAAAATAGAACTGTCACTCCATGTAAATTGGTTGCTATCTGTTTATTATCGGAAGATTATGATATTACAAACGATTTTTGAAGTTAAGATACAGAGGCAGAAAAAGGTTTAGGGATTCCCAGAATAACTATGTCTCTTCGTTTTCATAACATTGATTAAATAACACTTATACTGAACAGCAGAAAGCGACATTATAAAAGTCGACACAAAATAAAAATCCTCATAAAGAGCTAAGAATATCTTTTTTTATTCACAATGAAAAAAACACAAGTTTATTCAAAACTTGGAAGAAAGTGCTTAAGTACTTTCTTCATCATAATTCTGTGCATTGTATGCATATTTGGTACAGATTTGTGCAGGCTGGTCTCTACCTTGTCGATACTCTATCTCAACAGCACTGCTTAATTGCAGTGATAGTAAGTCATTACAAGGAGGTCTTGGAACAATTATTAACAACATGATAATAAATTTCCACTAAAGTAAAGAAATTTACATAAGCTGGCAACCCTGCGCCGGACAACTGTCATCTCGCGTGCTCCATATGCGACACGAAATTGCCTCGTTTTTGCCCAATATCAATTTGTAGAGCCACAATTACATCCATTAATCGTGTGAACGTTCCATCCCTGTAATGTTTGATGTAAAGGTGTCCCGCATGACAATTGCATCGCTATTGTAATTATAAGTTCATTATAACGACCCGACATTCATCTAAAATAGTGCTATTTTTATCCAGGGCGTCGACATTTATTGTAAGGTTGACATATTGTGATCCCTATTTTAATTCATGTCGTAGTATGCCGTAATTAATCAATGAATACATTTCAATTTCTTATTCGATGATTAAAGACTTCTTGTAATTAAACGCGTCTATTTTAATTAACAATTAAGGTTCTGTCTGAATCAGAATTATTTTTTTTCCATTATTTTAGTGTTTTACATCTAAAGATAGTACGACGAGTCGAGTGTATTTATTTTGTTTTGTTATTAGTGGAAAAATAAACATTTTAATTTCTTTAATTCCTCTGTGACCAATTCCAAAATATCCTTAGGTACAGGTCCAAGGGTCAAGTCAGATTAGTTTTGATGGAACCTTTGTTTAATGAAATTTTCTGTACTTATGCTGGCTTATACAAGTTGCAGTGGTGAGTACTACGGCAGAATATATAGTTTTTATGTTAACAATATATTGAATTCTGATCCACACTGATTCATATATTCTTTTTACTTAAAGTTGACAGGCAGGCAGGTTGACAAAACAGGCTATTTTTAATTTTATAACTGTTCTTATGCAATATCTTTTCTTGTATTCTTACTCAAGTTAAGACCATTCAAAAAGTTTATAAATAGCTTAACAAATCGCACTTACGTAATGCCAGCGCACGCTCCACAGTCGAGTGTTAGTGTTGCCAATTAAACACATTAATATCTACCTAGCACATGCAAATGAGCGAGCGGGGAACTTTAATTGACCCTCTTTCTTTCCTAGTTATGTTAGTGGTTAAGTAAGGAAACTGATTTTCTCTGTAGGCTCTCGTAATAAATATTTTGAATGGTAGAGTCAAGTTGCTGTTAGTATTGCCTGCATGAATTGATCTGCTTAAATGGGAATAAATCTTCAATTATAATTATCAATTTAAATACTTGAAATATGTTACTGCGTTAGTTCATTTAGATTAGCAGATCATTTCCATTTTTATAGTTAAAATATTCAAAACTGCACAATGTAACATTTCTTCAGGTAATATGGTTGTTCATTTATTATTCCGTGACGTTTAAGGACAATCCTTTAGACTTTAGAGCGTCAGTAGAATACCTTTTGTATTTTTTGATGTGAACCAGTAAGCTTAACTAAATACCACGTCGGGCAGACATTTGGTGAGAGTCTATTGGTCTTGATAAATCTTACATGTTGGTCAGGACTGGATTCAAGACCAGACTGGAATATGTGCCTAGTTTGGTATGTATGTTTCTTCACGATTTTTGCATATTACATTTAATAAAATTTTATCTGCCCCAATTTCCTTTTCAATCAAATCATTCCTGGAACCTATTTTCTTAGGCACATTGACCTACTAAGCCAAGCTCGTTCTTGGCACATCAATGTTCAATGAATGCGTTGTTCTACTGTTGTGTCTTGTGGTTAGCGCAGACCGAGTTTTATGGCGGAAGAGTGCTACCTAATTGATCATTTCCTCTCCATATTAATGTTTGAGCATCAAATTGGTGCTTCCCGTGACCCTATTGTTTCTCAAGACGTTCTGATGTTTTTTCAAATGGATATTTTGATGACACAATGGCTGGTGGTCGTACAAATTGTAATATTTTGTGTTATGTATAGTAATATTTTTAATGTCATGTGCCCACTTTCTGAAAATACTGGTATGCAGTAACCCATGGTGGCGGCAACACAATTTCGTTTAACTCAAGCACGTTTTAACCTCCCTGAGACTTATTGTAAAAGAAACGATGTTCCTAATTAAAATTAGAGACATTAGACTTAGACATTTAGACAGCCTCCGTGGCGCAGTTGGTTAGACGCCGGCTGTGAAACGAGAGGCCGCGGGTTCGATCCCCGCACCGAAACAAATGTTTGTGTGATCCACAGGTATTTGTTTCGGGTCTGGGTGTTTGTGAGACCGAAAAGTCTCTCGTAGTTTCTGATACCTACGACACAAGACTCGATCTTAGCGTGGGGTCAGAACTATGTATGTGACTGTTGGGTGTATTTATTTATTTATTATTATTCGAAATATCCTTTATTTTCTTGTTGCAACTTATCTATGCTACTTACATGTTTAATCCTAAAGCTAATTTATTTAAAGACATTATTCCCATTAAGTAATTTTAAAAATGCTGTTTCCTACAATACCTAAATCATAAAGCTGTGAATCTGACGTCCCGAGCACGTACCTCGAAACCATAATAGTGGTACAAAAGGAGGAAAGTAATCGTTTGGGACTGGTGCGCAGGTAGCGGCGCTTTGACCATCACCTTAAAAACAATAGCCGACTGAGATGCGCCGGCGCTCACAGTAGGGCTGTCAAATTTAAATATTAGGTACATATATATAAAATCATTTCTGTAACCTGCCCTTAAAACTGGAAAATTGTAGGGGTGGTTGTGGGAAAAAGCGATGGTATAGTCAATAATTTACTCAGCCTTTCCCAATTTCATCCACAGAGCATATAGCAACATCAAATGTTTTCCTTAAGATCGATTAATTATAATCTTTATAGCTAGCCATCCATTACATTCAGTCAATTATAGTTATAAGTTTCTGCAGCATGGCTCTACCGCTTCTTATCTTATACATGACGCATATTCGTTTCAGTTAATAATATCCTCTGCCCACAAATGTCCATTATTGGTTCCAATATGTGACATAAATCACAAAAACTGCACGCAAACCAATATCGTAACACGTTGCGATTGGATGCGCACAGTTTTTTTGTCATTTAATCCCGTTGCATTGTCCGACACCAAATTAATGTTTACACAAGGCGAGCGCCAACCCTATGCATCACACATAGCAACTGTGAATCAGGTGTTTTGATACTTTAGATTATTTAAATTAAAAAACCAAATATCACGAAGGAATTAAAATTTAAATAATATATATACATATTGTCCTAAACCCAGATTAAGATACAAGTTTGTTGTCTATAGTATAAGAAACTGCGAGATAATATTAGGCTCCACAGCACCCCCACTCGAAACAAATGTTGTCAAAGAAATATTGATCACAAAAACATGTGTTTCGGTGCAAGGATGGAACCTGTGGCGTCTAGTTTTAGAGCTAGCGTTCTACTCTTATACAAAAGGGCTGTCCAAACAAACCGTTTATTCATACATTCCTATAAACATTTAAAGGAATCATTTCAAATACATTATGTATATATTTCAATTTCTAAATAAACTTCTCAAATGCACAGTAATTTTGTGTTACAAGTTTTATTACATTTTTACACAAGCTACAAATGTTGTATGCTTGTAAGGACTTTAATTTTATTATATATAGTATTAAACACACTAAGCAAGAATAATATTTACATATTTTAATAGGTTTGAATGGATACATCGACTTAGGATTATTTAATTTGTAACATCTTTTTGTCGAACACTATCTATCTACTGCTATAAGGACAAGTTTTATCTAAAACGATTAAATGTTTGCATACTTTATAGATCAAGGGATAATAATCAGTAAATACACTTTATTTTTATGAATTAAAATACTTGGTTATTTGTTGTAAAGAACTCCGATAGATTTGGTTTTGCTTTACACATTACATATTGTTTTCCTCCACCGTATAAGCCGGCGATAATTAATTGCGAATATGTAAGTATTTAAGGAATATCAGAAAACGTTTTTTTTAGTTTTGGACCCGATATATTCATTTCATACAATCATTCCAAACCAATGCGCTCTCAACTAGGTTTCCGCTATCATTATCAACATCTTCAACCACAAGAAGTGTATTGCTAAACATTAGCCTCCTCGAAAACATTAAAAATCATTTTTTACTAATTTCATAAGAAACAAAATATAAATTTTCGCACAAAGTACCAAAATCGTTTGTTAAAGCAAGAACCACGACAAAGCGTCTCGGCGCGGCGCGGCGTTTGTTGATTTACCAAAATCAGTGACTCCACACGACGCGACGGGTCCACTGACACGTACCCTGCTAACAATTGAAACAATGCAATGCACTGTACCGTGCAATTGACTTCGTCTGTATAGACAGCCTCGGTGGCGCAGTTGGTTGAACGCCGGCTGTGAAACGAGAGGCCGCGGGTTCGATCCCCGCACCGAGACAAATGTTTGTGTGAACCACAAGTATTGGTTTCGGGTCTGGGTGTGTTTGTGAGACCGAAAAGTCTCACGTAGTTCCTAATACCCACGACACAAGACTCGATCTTATTGTGGGGTCAGGACTTATGTATGTGACTGTTGAGTGTATTTATTTATTTATTTTGAATCCTTGAAAGAAAACTGGGACTGAAAAGTACACCAAAGAGGTTGCTAGAGAGTAAAGACACATATAATATCATACGTACATTAACTCACGCCTTTTTTCCCAGAAGGCAGCGGTGCTACCAAGACACCCACATTTCGCCTTGTATGTTCCATCCCACGATGTGATAGCGGGCAAGCCCGTCGCCATACCGAGCTAATTTCCTGACAACATACTAAAAAAAATTCAAGAACATGCAATATATACGAACCATCTTGACCTTTTTTGTATTGCCTGCGTAGGAGTAGTGGCAAGCGGTCTCCGTTGCTCATGGACTGGCAATGCCGGGGTCACTGTCATGCCGCTGACTACTGTGTTGTGAAAAGACTACTTTCTTACGAGTGGAAAAGATTAGAGCGTTTAGGCATCACCAAGGCACGGATTAAGATCCAGTCTTATACGAGCGTGGTAGAAAACTACTGGTGATAAAAATTTAACAATAGAATATGCTTGTTAAATAACAAGACTATAGTTGTGATCGGTCAGTGGGAATCACAAAAGTTCAACAGTTACTTTTGCCTGTTTTTCTCGTTCATATTCAAAAGCAATTGACCTTTTGACTATGGTATTCGTTTATTGATACCTTACAAAAATAATCGGAGAGATATTAGGTCAATATAAAATCACAACATTAACGGCCTTATTCATAGACAGATTTAAAACCTATTTAGTTATCGAATGTTTTGTCACTTTTATACGTCTTTAGAATTCAGTTTGAGCGAAGAAGACAAAATGATAATAACTAAAATAGATTTTAAATCTGTTTATGATTAAGGCCGTAACTGTATGCCTTAAATTTAACAAACGCTTACAATCTCATTTTCAAGATCCCGCTAGATACTTGACAATATAAAGGAAGCCTTGCGAATCGAATCGCACTGGCTTGCAGGTGTTTCAAGTATCAAACATCACGCCAACTAATGACCTGCTAACAAGCATATTATTGCATTGAATCGCACAAAACACTTGAAATTAGACACAAAAAAACACAATAGCAAACATCGAAGTAATCCTTTTAACGGTTTCAAATGTAACGTTCATTAGTTTCGCATCGGTACGTGGGTGTAGTTTAAATCGACAGGCGCAAAAAAAGCTTTTTTTTTAATAGCGCCAAGGTTCATGCAACATACAGCCAGTAAAGAAAAAAGGTTATAAATTTTCAATATTGCACTTATTATAATCAACTTAAATTAATATTATGTGAAGAAGAGAACAAAAAAGGAGATATCTATTACGTCCAACGCTATGAATACGTTAAGTTCAATGCTTAGTTTCTGCATATTTATGATTTATAGAGCAAAAGTTATTTTATACGCATTGTAATATACAAACAATATTCTTAACACGATATCGTGACAATATTTCATAAACATCTATCGAATAAAAATGGTGAGTTTATTAATACTTATAAACAATTTGATATTCATCGAAACTTGTCATTACCGGAGGAATCTAAAGTTATTGCGGACGGCGTCGCGTGCAATCAAAATAACATATCGAGCGAATAATTTGTATTCAAGGCGTCACTAACGACATCTATCTCGTCTGCGATCTAAACAACTTGTAAGTGATCTAAATAGGACTCTTAATTTATTTACATACACATAAATATTGTATACCACTACGTTATGATGTTAAACTCGACGACTGTAATTACAGTTCTCGATATAGCCAAACATATGGAGTGAATACACCGGATAATCACGCAAGTGGGTCCTTAAAAACCTGGATTAGTAGCTTTTTATCATGATCTGTCCCTTTTCCTCCAGCCACAGGAAATCCGGTCCAAATTTTAATATCTTAAGACTGTCGCAAAATGGTTATGGCTTAATTACAACACTGATGTTTCGAGCAGTGTAATATCCACATAGTCTATTAACCAAGGATATTTAATAGGTAATATGGTGCACGGACTGCCTCGGTGGCGCAGTTGTACTACGGTACGATTGCAACGCCGAGGCCTCGGGTTTGATTCCCGAGTTCGGCAAAGTTATATTGGATTTTTCTATTTATTATCAGCTCGGAGTTAGGAAGTTAGGTATTGTGCCCGATATGGCCATAGGCTCGCTCGCTATCGCATCATGGGGTGGAATATACAAGGCGAACTGTGGGTTTCCTGGTAGCACTTCTGCTTACCCCTTCGTGGAAATAAGGCGTGAGTTTATGTATGTTATGTATGTAATATGCTGCATGCTGCATGAGTCTGCATACATCCCACTGCAGAGCACGGGCCTCCTCTATAATCTAGGGAACGATTGAGAGGGGTTAGGCCATATAGTCCACCACGTTGGCCTAGTGCGTGTTGGTGGACTTACCACACCACAGTGGGCAGGTACCTAATTCTTGTAAATCGCTATGGTACGCAGGTTTACTCACGAAGTTTTGAATAGGTAATACAATATCCAAAAATTCTTGTTTCCGTCTCGCACAACACTTTCTCAGGTAAGCCCAAGCGCCGTGGTAAAATCTTTTTTTCTCCACACCTGCGGGCGGTGCAAAAACCGCGGCCGCTTGTTTTGACAGCGCCGCCTTTGTCCCGCTTCGGGGTAATCGCACGGACGAGAAGTGACACCTCCAGTAATGGTCTTTGCTTTTTATAATCTGTGCTGCTTTTCGAGTTGACGTTGACGCGAACTTTTTAGCGGGAAAGAGAGAAAGTACGTGTTGGATGTATAATGAAATTCAGTATGTTTGGGTAATTGAATATGAGTATGGCCTATGGGAATAGTAAGGAACTTATTTGAATAAGGTATAGTACATGATATAACGGCACGCCTGTAATCTAACAATATATACCGAGCAATGTTAACAAAGGAAAACTTTACCAGTCTTTGCCCTCCTTATGATTTAATGGCTTTATCGAATTACTACAATTATATAAACTCTCACCTTACCGCTCTATCTTTAAACCATTAAAATCACACCTCCATGGGAAATGCTATTCAATAGAAACAAAAGCCTGTCTTTCTCTTCGCATTTACGTCAGCCTCAAAATTTGCATCCGCAGTTGCTTATTATCCGTTCATATCGTTCTCACAGCACAATTCAAATGGGCAATTTTAGGCAACTGTGCGATGCGTATCGGATGTTACTGTTTTAAAACGTAAGCTGTTAGTTTGTCATTATGTTACAATCTAGCCATTTTCGGTGAAAAATCATTTGGGAAGAAAATTATGATATAAAACTGTAGAGGTTTCGGAGAGTGATCTCATTTTATTGTCTTTTCGCCAAACTATTGTCATTACACGGCTATATATTTAGTACTACATAAAGTCGGCATATAAATCTTATGCGTGTTTTAAAAGTATTTCTAATTTATTTCCTGGTAATCGAACCGAAGACCTACATACTACATACATACTACTGCTAAACAAATGAGGCGATAAAAATCATTGATATAATAATTCCAATTTTAATTACAATGTGTGATTTAATTTTACCAAGGATAATGTAAAATCCCACACTAAATAAAATCGTTCTCAGTGCATTCCAATTAATTAGAATTTAAAATGGATACATTCGTGAGAATGGAATCCGAAAATGTGACAGCCACTGTATAATAATCGCTCCAAATTCTAAATTATACTAAAATATTTCTGATTGCCCAAATAAGGATGATCTTTTACACGCTATACTGCTCCCTCTCCTTTGGTTTATTTTACTTGTAAGTGGAGGGTGGGGAAGGTCTACGTCCTGGCCATTTGTCAAAGAATTTAGTAATCGGTAGTCTCCTGACACGCAAATTTCGAAATTTGATTTATATGTTCCTTTTTTGAATTCTAATGAAAGATTGTGGCTAGCCAGTACTTTTGCAAAATAAAGCCTTATTGTAATAAAGTGAAGGCTTTTTATTATTCCTTTTATTTATCAAACATAATCTGTAGATTATGATAATATGGTGGTGATATATAATTTACTGGTGGTAGGTCTCTCATATGTGAGAGGCCGCCTGGGTAGGTACCACCGCAATGTCTATTTCTCCCGCCAAACAGCAGTGTAAATGCACTGTTGTGTTCCGGTTTGAAGGACATTGTAGCCAGAGTAACTACTGGACATATTGAGACTTAACATATTATGTTTCAGGATGGCGAGCGCAGTGGAATGCCAATTGCCATTGCCATTGCCTTGTAACTCATAGTGTTGTTTGGTTTTGCTACTGTCCATGAGCGGTCGTATCGCTGACCATCAGGCGAATGGCAGGCTCGTCTCGTCATTCATTGCAATAAAGAAAAAAAAAAGAGAAAAAGATTTTCTCAGATTCTGTGATAGGCTTATGATAAATATGTTTAATAAAATAAAGACCCAGACGAGTACCGCTGCAGATAACACAAACAATTATCAGCGCGGGAATCAAATCCGCACTCTCCGGCACAGGAGTCTACCTTCGCAACCGCTTGGCTAACAAGTCATTAAAGTTATTCATTGAGTGCTTTTCTAATCACATCAGAAATAATAATGTCTGTCTGAGAAAATTAAACTTTTTTCTGGATGCAAATCGAAAGGAGCCTTTCGTGCACAGGCGTATAAATGAAGACTAATTAAGATGAAAGACACAGTTGATAGAGAAGCAATTAAAATGCTTAATTTTATGTATTGAAGTCGCATTCATGTAATTACATAACATTTTATGATTGCATTTATACAATTGAAGTTGATAAAAATAATTATGAAGCAAAACCATGATCTATAGTCTAATGAAGATATTCTTTACGTAGCAATTTATACTTACAATAGGTACATCAATTTCATCTATCGCGCTGATAAATTGTCTATCGTAAAAAAAAATAGCAGCAGTTATTTAATTGAACATTTCATTTAAAACAAATTCTTTTGTAGCCCCTTATTATTCGCAACAGCAACGTAACCTCAAACAACAGCATTAAATTTCCTGCCCAAGCTGCAGGATTTTCCTATTTCAAAAATTTGAATTACCTTTTTTAAATTGTGTTCGACGCAAAGGCGTTGGATATTGGCAAATATCAGTTACTGGCTGGTTGTCCATTACTGGGTACTGTAGCCAGCTGGTTGCCGTGAGAACGCCCGGGGGTAGCACTTCGGATATCACGCGAACATTCCTTTGACTATTGCAGGATTTATTTATGGTACTTTAATAATGCGAATGTAAATTGCGGTACTTTCTACTGACCGTTTATGGACAGACGGAGTGAAGCTTCGCGGGACGTTAACGGGATTGAATTGAAGTTTTGGTTTTAAAATAGGTACGGTGGAAAGCAGGTCTTAGGTGAATTATTTGTGTAAATAAATATCATAAATATGCAAAACCACCACCATCTATAATATATCCTACAGTAAAATTCTTGTCATAAATTACAAGAGATTTTGCAATATATTTTTTAATTTTTTTACGGCGAAGCGACTTTAATTTGTACAATAGTATGTGCAGTAGGTACTAATTAGATACAGTATCGCAACTAAATTGACCAACAAAATTATGCAGGCTTGCGCATAACCGGATAAATGGAGGACGAAGCCGAGACATATGGTACCGGACTCAGATAAGATGCGTAAGTTCAATAAGGAAGTTTATAAAGATATATTATCTTGTAGGCAAAGATATCCCTTTACTCCAAAGCCTACCCTTCCTAGATGATTTGATGTATGTCATCTTGTGTTGGCAGCGTCGTAATGTCTCACCTGGTCGTCGTGAGAACGAGCCTCAGGCACTCCGCTTAGCACGCACGCATTCCTACCAGAAGAATTCATTACATGTGTAGTTCCCACGAGGTGCTAGAGATGTCGCTGCTATTGTATCGGCTTCTGTTATTATGGCTAATGATGATTATTAATGTGATTTACATCGGGTTGAATTATGAGGAAATTTGAGCGGAACTTCAATGACGTAAGTCCTTATATTTTTATTGAAATTCACAAAGGTTCGGAGTAGTAATTTTTTTATAAAAACTAGACTTAGAAATGTGTGACAGCCTCTGTGGTTGAGTGCCGGCTATGAACCAAGTGGCCGCGGGTTCAATTCCTTCATTAGTATGAATATTTGTGTGACCCATAAATATTTGTTTCAGTCAGGGTGTTGTGAGATCAAAAAATCATGGTTGTCGCTATAGTTACGGCTTCAGAATCGAGCTCACGGTATCTCAGTTTAGGGCACTACAGATCATAAATATGCAGCTAAATATCTAGACAATCGTACAAGTTTCCATTATGCGAGCCTCTTCGATAGAATATATTTAATTTAATACTCTCCTCGTGTTGATAAATACTTGAGTTCCAAAGGTCGCGGCGCCATCTGGCGGCAGACTTTACTACCGTGAGAAGGTGCCTCGGGCTACCAGCTCCGCACGCGAGCGTCCACTTCAGCCGAGCCTTTCATGAACGTACTTTAGTGTCCAACGCTGGAGATATGACGTGCGAATCATTTATTTTATTTACATAGCATTAAATAAAATAGCTTATCATTTTGTGAGATAAATTAAAATATTTTTGGTCACTATAAGATAGAAAATGTAAAATGCTAGTAAGTGATTCCGGAGAATGTCTCATTTAAACTTTCTTCATAATTCATTCGCTTTCTAATTAACAAGATAGTAATTGATAAGATTGCCGGTTCTGTGTCCTGACTATATGATCACTTCATTCATCCTCACTAATATTATAAATACGAAAGTAACTCTGTCTGTCTTAGCTATATCGAATTTATATAGCGTATATCAAGACTGCGACCGAAAATGAAGCCAGGTGGTAGAATTAGTGTCTTCAGACACAATGCAATTAAAAATTTCGCGAAAACAATTGTCATTTTTTGTTTATATATTTTACTTATCGTTGTATTTGGGTGATTAATACAAAGTTTTCCTAAAATAATAATTCTGTCGCTTTTTTCGCGAAATTTTTAGTTGCATTTGTCTGTAACCACTAAAACTACCACCTGGCTTCGTTTTCGGTCGCAGTCTTGATATACTCTGTATATTAACTAAACCCGGGCAAATCCGGGCTGGGCTGCTAGTAATATATAATATGTACATATATCCAAGCTTGATTGGGATATGTCGGAAATTGTAAACTTTTATGGATGTTTATTTTATCGACTTGCAAATTACATTCTTTAAAACATGCATAATAATTCATTTAATTTGAATATCGAACAAAGAATATAAAAATTGTCTACGACATCACGTAACAGATTTTTAAAAATAGAACGCAATAAATCATCTGTGAAAATCGATAGAATAACAATTATTTTTATTTTTAAACTCCGAAACGATGTATCGTTAAACAACCGATACGCGGTTATTAGATGCATGATAGAATATGATTTGTGTTTCCGCTACCGGTGTTACCAGCGCCATGTTGCAATTAAAATAAAATCTTAAATCTGTTAAATGATCGATTTGTTGTGAAATATTTTCTGTAGGTTAGGTTTAATAGTTTTAGCAATATCCTTCGAATTGTGAAATAGTAGGTTCGACTTCTAGGTAAGGCAAAACGGTTATTATTTTATGATGTCATTATAGGTACATTACGTTCTAGACGGAGTTAAGGCGAAGCTAGGGGCAGACGATGCCTTTTTAATTAACACACGGTTACCAATATTTAGAGTGGATAGTGACGATCACTATTAAGGGCAACTTGCTCTTACTTGGGACCTCTATCTTTAAATTAAGATGTAAGTACTATACATATATTGAAGGTCACTCACTATAGGACATAAAGCTGAAAAAATAAATATAACCCATTGAGCCACAAGTATACTTCCGACTACATATGTATGTACATACATAACCATTACGGCGTATCCTAAAGAGGTAGACATAAGGCAAAAACTATCACGCATTAATTATTATGAAACTCGCGGGATACTTTCTAACAATATTCTCATGTGAAAAAATAAATCACAGTGCTAACTAGTAATTTGGGCACCGTGGGCCGTTGACCCTGCGCATACGTGACGTATTATGTATGGGCGCAGCGGTCACGACGGCGTGTCGCCAAAGGGCATTCTCACGAGAGGTCGAGCCGGCCACACATGCCTCGGTTCATGTGTAATCATGTGTTCGACAATACTAATTAGGTGTGTATCATCTGCGAAGCTGCGGCTTGGTCAACACCATACAAATATATCGATATATTTCTGTGGTCAACACTAATCGGGTCTGATCCAAGAGGTTCGCCAATATTGATTTTTGCTGCATCATTCACTGAACAGTTTGCCTACTCAAGCGTCTTGTTTATTCACCTTTTTATACCAGCTAATTATTAAATACACCCAACAGTCACATACATAGTCCTGACCCCACATTAAGATCAATAGTCTTGTGTCGTGGGTATCAGGAACTACCAGAGACTTTTCGGTCTCACCAACACCCAGACCCGACAAATATTTGTGGGCTTCACAAACATTGTCTCAGTGCGGGGAATGAACTCGCGGCCCCTCATTTCATAGCCGACGTCAAACCAACTGCGCCACGGAGGCTGTGTGTCTATTGTCATAGCGTGAAATAAATGTACACAGGGCCGACCTGTATACAAACAAATGTATACAGGTCGGCCCTGTTTTATTCAATGGCAAGAAATAAATTTCCACAGCCGTTTTTTTGATAACAGTCAACAAATACTAAACCAGGATATTGGAAAGCATTGTTCTTAACATTTTGTGCAGTGCAGTTACACTGCAAAGCCAGAATAAAAACAGTATTTTACTTATGCCCCAGCTCGGAATCTTCCAGCTGTCAATAACATAATACATAATGAGACTTTACATCTTAAGTCTCAGGATGGCGAGCGCAGTGTAACGCCGAGCATTGCTTTGTAATTCATGGTGTTGTTTGGTTTTCTACTGTCCATGAGCGGTCGTATCGCTTACCATCAGGCGAACGGCATGCTCGTCTCGCCAATAAAATAAAGAAAAGATATAAAATTTACTTGAAAGTATTATCTCAAAATATGGATACCTCCAACAGCCAATGACGAAGTTCAGTTTCACAGACAAGTGAGTTATGAAGGTCTATTTGAAAATACGAATGTTTTGGTCTCAAAGCACCCAGATCCGAAACAAAACAATTACGGAGCACATTTGTCCCGATGCGTGGATCGAACACGAGGACTTTCGTTTCACAAGCGGCATTTTAATCAACGTTACAAACGCTGTCAAACGATATCATAACCAAAAGCAACACAAACCTTTTCGAGGTAAAAATTAACCAAATAAATTTCCAAGTCTTTCATGGCTAAATAATTACAAGGTACAGTTTAAACATATTGATTTCTCCAAGTTAATATTGTTAATACTCCGTCGTACCCACAGGCGAAAAGCTAAAAGCATTAGAAAGGCGCGATTACTGCTAAAAGCCGACAATGAAACTTTAACGGTTGTTTTAAAAATTACAATTATCTATCATTAGTGGTAGTTTAACGCTAGTTAGAATTTATTGGAGTATTTTAAATCGGCAGTTAAAATGGTACGGAGTTGGAAACAATTAAAATTGATAAATTGATAATTTGTTAAGTAACAGTAATAAGTACACCCGAAAGTCACCCACACCCAACCTCACTTGCGTTGGTGTCTTGTATAGCGGTATTCAAAACCTACAGCCTCATTTCAGTTCGACAAGACTTATGAAACAAATGCATAACATTTTACACATTGATCGCACAAACATTTATTTGAGTTCGGATTTTGAACCCGCGACCTCCCGGAAATCAAGCCAACTATGCTACATAAGGATCTAATAGTCACTATGTTAGTAGAAACAATCAATATACGTGATATTTATAAAGATAAAGGCGAAATATAATCAGGATTGAAGAGTACTCTAGCCTACTTTGAACACTCGATATCATTTAAAACTTATGGACCACAGAATAGCGCCCGATTTTATTATTATTTACTTGAACACATATTATTTAAATATAATCAAATACTTACGAAGAGTAGACCAACTAATCAAATTCAAAAATATTAGTATAATTAATTTTTTTTTAATAATTTGCGACGCAACATATTATTTTCGCAGCATGAGGGTTTTGTAACATCTATGTCTCATCAAGTGTAATGATTATTTCCGACAATTAAGAACAAGAGGTAACGCCGTGACGGCAAAGAAAGCCAACATTACAAAATCAGCGGCCAGCCGCGGGATCAAATCGGTGCACGTTGTGAAAGACAAGCGGGTACTAACTAGTGACGTCATTTTTGTAAATACCTTAGGACTGAGAGAGGCTAGGTTCTTATCCGTAACGTTGGTTTATTATATATTTGAAGATTAGTCATATCTTTGAAATTCATATCGATTCAGAACTCAATACATATTATAAAGCATTGGCGGAGACCGAGCTTAGGTTTTTAGTTAAATAACAGCTCTTGATCAACGTTGTAAAGCAAAAACAATGGAACAAACGTACTGAACGACAACGTCAACGTAATATCAAAGTCAGTGCTTTTGTTCCTGTAGTTTATCTGTTAGTCGACAACAATGATAAAATGGGAAAAACCACTATCGCTTATAAATTATACTGCAATCTAAGCGATTCAGTCGGTATGGACGGCAAAAAAATGCAAATTGTCATAAGCCACGGGCGATTCACGAACAGACATTCCCACAGTGAAGCCGACACGCCTCAGTACCGACGGCAACACAGGTTACTACAAACTAATCAGCTAAATACAATACAAGGACTTCGAAATTTATACTGGAGATTGTCAGCCTCATACCCGCCACTGCAATTCCTGTTCCTCCTGCAAGGATCCACAGTGGCACGCATTTTATTGACACCGAGCATTGAAGCTCAGCGAGTCTCCGGGAATGTTTAACTTGTCTTCAATTCTACTTCTGAATTGTCTTCGCTACGGATGGAATTAAAGAAACATATTTCCAACGCCTTTGAACTTTATACGACTCTATACCTTTATTGTAGTAAACAAATGAATATCTCTATGATTGAGCGCATCTTGTCTGCTTTCATTATTGTTATCTGAAGCCTTAGGGGATAGCGTTAAATGTAGGTACAAGACCTGTCCCATTTTATCTGAGTCTTGTGGTGGACGCATCCAAATTTTAAATGCTATACCACGTTTTTATTCTATATATAATTATGTCGCAATACTTTTTAGGTAAGTGCCAAATGACATAAGAATCAAGAAAAAAAAGTCGATTTAAATCCAGATTTTTTTTAACACTTCGGGAACAGATCTCAATCATTTCATTTATATAGAAAAATATTACGCAAGGAGGCGATACTTAACATCAACAGAAATAGCACCAATAAAAGTTAAACCTTGTCGATTTAATATGTAGACGGTATAAACGTGATCAAATCTTTCGCTCTACATAGATATTATCGAGCGGATCTGTAGCGCGGGCACGACGCATCTGTCAGCGCCCGGCGTGTTTTATGCCCATGTAACACTGGAAATCATTGCCAATATCTTCAGTTAGTTTCACTTCTCTGTTTTACGTCAAGTAAACAATGGGACTGACAACTTGGGAACGTCTTCTGATTAAGTGAAGTGAGCATACGATTTCATAGGCATAGCATATTACGTCAGATCCTACGAAGTATAATGTGAATGTCGCCAAATTTTGAAATACTAATGAAAAATTAAAACTAACAGTGTCACTGCAGTCGAAATGACGATTTGAAAGCTAGTTACACTCTTTTTTGACAGGTATTAAGGAAAGGTACCTAGCACCTACGTACTAAATGTAAGATTTATATAGATGGACTTGAAGAACTATTATAACCATTTTTACTCTTTGATATACATCTAGCATATAATTCGCAAAATAATTTGAAACTTAATGAAAAATACACTAAAATGCATAATTTAATGAGAGGCCTCGATTGATTTCATAATAGCGCATACACTAGTCTTCTGCTATAGAATCTCCATAATTCAATAAAACAGAACGACTTCCTCAAAATTCAAGTCTAAAAACAGATCTAAAGATAATCAGTCAATCTCAGTGACTATATAAAAAACAAACACCACACATAATTACTGCAATAATGGCGGCGAGTGCAAAAGTTCAACTCAACCGTTACCCGAGATGGAGTATTGTGTGAAAGCACGAGAAATCATAATTTAGAACAGATTATCCGAACACGGGGTTATTGAGGGCATTTTTTTGTGATGTTGGCAGTACTGTGCGGTGGTTTAATGACGTACGCGATTGTAAAGGCACCACGTAATAATATTAGAGCCTTAACAGTGTTTTGTCTTATCGCCACATTAATTTGTATAACGTTTACTATTTATAGCTAACCAACCTCAGCTTCGGTGACAAAATAGAATAAAGCATCGTGTTCAAAATAAGTACAGAACAACGTACAAACGTTTCCAGAACATCATGTGTATCACAAATCACGTATGTATATTTCAAAAAATATTAAATATCCAGCACCATAGAATGTCAGATAGTATTCAATGATATTATGTTCTTACATTATAAATCGTACCTTCAAACCTTCTTTTCCATTTAAATAACATGTCCACGACTTCTAGTTTCAACGTTCAAGTTCCATAAATATTGACAGAAAGAAAATTTCTTTAACACCCAATCGTAGAAACAAATGCGAGTTATAACAACATCCGTTTTAACATTACTGAAGCGGTTTGGTGAGACGGTGTTACTTTTGGCTCCCCTGCACTTAACATTATTAACAGATTCGTATTTACGTCACCTTCTAACACTTGGAAGTTGGAGACGTTTCACTTAAATCGATTCCAATCGTACCTAACATATCGATGTTTTTATCGGAATAATCGATTCTATTGAGTTTTTTGCTGCCTGTTTAAAGATCTGCGGCTTCGAAATTCCACTTTCACGTGCCATTCATTTTGAAAATTGAATCATCAGAATCTGATCGGTGACAAACGTTACGCGAGTATAACTGTTGCAAAGATATTCTTAAAAATTACGTATATTTTAACAACAGTAAGAAATTTGTTAAGCGCCCCTTTTATTACCCTAAAGCACGTCTAGAAGAAAACCAGCCTTTCAACCCAGCACTTTTGCACACGTTCGGCTTCCCTGGATCCCGAATTAAAAACCTACTAGTACATCATTGGGTCGGGCAAAGTGATATTGGATTTTTCTATACATTATCAGCTCGGAGTCAGGAATTTGTGCCTGATATGGCGATAGGCTCGCCCCCTATCACATCATGGGACGGAACATACGAGGCGAAATGTGGGTGTCCTGGTAGCACCTCTGCTTACCCCTTCTGGGAAAAAGGCGTAAGTTAATGCATGTATGTATGTATGATAGTACATCATTACAACACGCCTGTTAACTCTGCGTTTGGTCTTGTCAAAATTCCAGCGTTCATTTAGAACTTTAAACACTTGCTAAGCGTTACAGGAGCCATATTAGCGTACCACGCGCCCAAACCAGAACCCGCGAGATTTCACAACACCGTTGACAAAATGATTTACACGCTGTTAAGACAGGGCAGGGCAAGTAGCACTTGTTCGGGTGCCACGCGTCCATTTGTGACGGTAATTTTAACATCCTGCTTGAGAGCGAGGAAGTGGCCAGTGAAAGACATGCGTTATAGTATAAAAGTGAACCAAGAATTGTAGCAGAGATGTCGTAGAGAACAAACAAAAAAGATTCTCGAAGGAAAGGAATTTGTTATAATAAATAGCAATGCTAAACATGTAAATTAAAGTTGTAAGTATATTTAAAGTCTTTAGTATACAGTTCCACTGATTGAAAACAATTGAAACCAGAAGGTACTATTTCTTATATTAAAATACCGTGGTGAACTAAAGCCTGCCAGAAAATGTGAAAGCAATTTTTGCTAATGAGTAAAATACTTGTCAAAATGTCTCGCTCCAATATTAGACCTACATTTTTTACCAATTAACTACCTAATATATTATCTTGTTTTTCTTCAGTATATCACATGTTTGGAAATTCCCGTTAATCCACCACCCGGACACATTATCGAACTATCAGTATCATCAACGAGGGTATTAAGATAAATTAATTTAGCGTCAATACAAGGATATCAATCAAGTGCCGACTTGGTATTGCTCGCAGATTCGCCCGCGTTAATATTTTTTCCGGGATAAAAGACCCGCTACTTACCTATTTTCTCGGGACAAAAGTATCCTATACCTTTCCTCGATAAATGGACTGTCCAAGACTAAAAGATTTTCTCATTTTAAACCAGTAGCTTCTGAGATTGCCGCTATCAAACAAACTCTTCAGGTTTGTATATTTCTATAGATATACCCGCATATATCTCACACATCCGCATACCGAAAGACGAGAGGACTTGGTTGACTTACCACCATGCAGGTTCAATGCGACAGGACAAAACGATTCGATTACACTAAAAGCCAGTATTTGCATAAAGTAGCTGGATGTCTGGTAAATCCTAGGGGAAAGATGACAAACATGATGAAAAGCCATTCGAGATTCAGAACTTCCAAACTATCAATAGTTTCAAATGCGACTCTGACTGCTGTTATTATCAAACAAGAGCAATCGAACATAAAGCAGAGGTAAGTAGGTAATAAAGAATTGTGCTTCTATTATTGTCATCCTAGATTTAAAGCCACATCACTCAATCACAGTCGCTACAAACCTGTCATTTTGCAAAAGCCAGATTAGACTGAAAAGCGAAAACAATTTCATGAGATATGTCTAGGAACATATTAATGCACCATAGTTAGTTTATACTCCATATAGGAGTGATTTCAGATAGATCTCAATGGTAAAATTATAAGCAAAATCATGCTCGAACATGCAAAAGGCCCCATTTTCACGAGGAGAGATTTTCACGTCGAAGATACGATTATAGTAAGTATATAAAAAAGTTGCATCGTGTAAACATTTTTCATATATGGCGGTTATGTCATGCGATAATCGCATACGATTCTCGCCACGAGAATCTCTCCCCGTGTAAATGGCGCTTTAAAGTCAAATTCTAGTCACGATGTATGGAATAAGATTTAGAAAGCATGAGACTGTAAGGAAATGTATTACAGTTGCTGGTTCCCTACTACATGTTCATAAGTGTTGCATCCAAGATGATATCCAAGCAGGAAGCGGCGATGCATACACAAACGCACTAATTAATGCTAATAGCTTAATGACGTACTAACAATAGGCGACATCATGCACCATAAACAACTCTTGCTGCATTGTCTATGATACGAATATTTATTGATGAAAACTTGAATTAATGAGAGGACGCGGTATCGATCTTTACTGTCCACAATGAGACGATTGTTTCTTTACTTGATATTATTCTGGTATAAAAAAATATTATTGACACCAAGCTAAGCGGAAGTTATTACACAACAAAACAATCTAATATTACCACATTCGACAAGCAAAGGATATAAGTAAGTATGAAATATCATAAAAATTGAATATTCATAAAAATGAACATTAAACATTATCTCGCAATCAATTTAACATAATTGGTACATTTATGAATAAATAGTACCAATTTATCTAGTGGCAATATTTTTGACG
The DNA here is from genome assembly GCA_905220455.2 of Deilephila porcellus. NCBI lineage: Eukaryota > Metazoa > Arthropoda > Insecta > Lepidoptera > Sphingidae > Deilephila > Deilephila porcellus. The sequence continues at coordinate 10,806,093 of LR999987.1, forward strand.
CAGCTGCCCAGGACGCAGGCGCAGGCGTGAATGCATGTATGGACTTTCTTATGTATTTAAGATATGCACTTAGGTCACCTAAGTACACCTTGCGTACTACCAACAATAATATAATATTTTTTCTAAATAACTACACCATGTCTAACACGTCGCGTGCATCCGACGATAAAATCAAAATAATTTATGCTCAATGATAAATGTGTTGTAATCAATTTATGTTTATTCCTTTATAATCAATATTGCTACGTTGGTTTAGACAACTTACTTGGTACACTATAAGGTCAGTTAATTTACCATAATGACCATTAATAATTTGATTCAATATGAAAGGTTATAGACTGCCTCGGTAGCGTAGTTTTACTACGGTACGACTACAAAGCTGAGGACTCGGGTCGAATCCGGGGTCGGGCAAAGTGATGTTGGGTTTTTCTATTCATTATCAGCCCAGAGTCAGGAATCTGTGCCCGATATGGCGATAGGCTCGCCCCCTATCACATCATGGGACGCAACATACAAGGCGAAATGTGGGTGTCTTGGTGGCGCCTCTGCCTACCCCTTCTGGGATAAAGACGTGAGTTTATGAATGTATGTATGAAACTTTATATATTTTTGCAGTCGGATAGACTTTACAAGTCATATAATGTACTGATTTATTTTCAAAGAAATTACATTGAATTTGGATGGATAAGTAAGTTTAGTTGCATCAGCGCTTTCCTTTCGATATTTATCACCCACACGATAACCAGTGCGGTATTCAATAGGCGTGGCGTGGCCCGTGACCCCTCACCCACACAATGCGCTATTGACATTTCCCTACGCTCTCCAAATCGTACAAACATTATTATGCAAACAAATGTCGATGTTAACTGTCCGACAACAAATGGGTAACACGTCGACACCTTTGTATTTGGCCGGGTAAACATTACACCGAATCCATATTTTCCCAGGATCTGTAGGATTATACTAATCGATCTGTTACCTTTATCTCGTGTTTCCGTGGGAAACGTAATATTGCCTACTAGGATTTTTGACTACTGATTTGCCGTCTGGGTGCGTCAGCGTGCGGATATCTTTTCAGAAAGTTATATACTCCTGGCCATGTTAAATAAATAAATAAATACACCCAACAGTCACATACATAGTCCTGACCCACACTAAGATCGAGTCTTGTGTCGTGGGTATCAGAAACTATGAGAGACTTTTCGGTCTCACAAACACCCAGACCCGAAACAAATACCTGTGGATCACACAAATATTTGTTTCGGTGCGGGGATCGACCCCGCGGCCTCTCGTTTCACAGGCGGCGTCTAACCAACTGCGCCACGGAGGCTGTCATGTTATATTTGTGAATTGAATAGATTAAGGTAAGTGAATCGCTGCTAATACTGCTTCAGGTTTGCCTCCTCGGCCCATTTTTATTTTCAAATCAATAAAACAAACTACCCATGTGGTTTCAAGTTGCTCACTGGAATTGGCCCAATATACGGAAAAAATAAAGAGGTATTCAATTGGCGGAATTTTCATTACTTTCTATATTATTACGTGGTTTCCAGGTCTTCTATAATTGCTATTATTAGTTATCCGTAATACGTGAATTAACTACAATAATTTCTTGATTGAGAAATTAATAGACATATATCGCTTCTATTTCAAATAATATTTGTTTTAAAATATGTTTGTTTTTTTTTGTTTCTACGTTATGTGTATTTAATTCAAATACGATTATTTTTAATATTTTAAATATTTAGTAGGGATTATATGCTATGATCAATCTTGAAATTCCAATCGTAAAACTTCACAAAACAAAATATAATTGATTAAGCAAAGTGCGTTTATGTGTGAAATCCTGTCACAAAATACCAAAGCCCACAATTTCATGAATGAATCCGTTGAGACTATGAATGAGTGGTGTTTGCCCGCCGTCCAATCAGCGTGAGGTGAGGAACACTTCGGTTCCGTGCCCGCACAATGCCACTTGTTGACACTTGTTATACCCTCCCCGTGGAGGTGCAACTCGTTTTGATACTTGAAATATAAAAAATAATTTATTTAAAAACAGTGCCTCGCGAGAATTTCGTTTGGAACATCTGTGCGATTCATAAACGGAGTCAAAAATAATTTGTATCTTTTATACATTTAATCGGAGAGCGAAAAACAATAAGCTAGTTCCTCAACTACTACGCTAATCGTCGGAGATCATTAAAGATACGTTTTGCAAAAAAATGCCTAGGTTACGAAGAACTTACGTACATACATAAATTCACGCCACTATTCTCGAAGGGGTAGGTAGAGGCTCCACCAGGACACCCACATTTTCGCCGGACGGAACATATAAGACGAAGAACTTAATAAACATATATTATCAGAACATTATAATAATGCTACGATTTTATAAAAGCATTATCTCCTTTCACGAGACAGAACAGGTTACAGGACTAAATATAATTTACTATCAGGCGTGTAATCATTTTATCGTGTTTATGGAAAAATGCCATCATCGTCGGTCACACATCTATCAAATATATTTTGATTTAAGCATTGCTACTGCATAATTGTTTCTTAGATTTACGAATACCACTCATTGAAATAAAACTAATTTTACGGATTTTGTCGCGGATTTGATTTATTTTTTAAATTTTTGAACTTCCCGATGTTACGATTGCTTTACGGATTTTGTTGTCACGGGGCGGACTGAGGAGTTATTCATCCACTCAGTGGCTCTAAACTCCGTAAAATTAGTTTTATATCAATTACTTCGTATTGATGCTTAAATATAAAGTTTCAATGACATTAGGTCGCGCTACACGCACGCGGCCAGTGGGAAATACGTCCTATTTGGGAGCGACCAATGATACCTGCTACATTTTTAACTGCCTAACAATATTGACCTTAGACACCGCGGCAGAACCTAACACCCACAACCCACAATTTTTATTTATCAGGGATAAGGGATATTAATTAATTTATCAATCATAAAAATAACGCCTACATTTTATGCTTTTCAGGGCCTTTTAATGAAGCGCGCAAGACCAAACGACCTAAAATCTATACATATTATGTATTTATAATTACCATCATTCGAAGCACAGCAGGATTTTTGCTTTTCCTGAATAAATAAAATCAGTAATGCACCGAGTACAAACCAGCCCACACCTTTATAAAACATCACTATTTCGTTCAGATCATCCATGCCATCCTAGTGTATGTTAAGCACCTACTCAACACCTAAGTACCAATATTAAATAAATTTGACACCAATGAAGCGCAATATCAAAACATTCCATGTCAAACAAGTACCCTAAATCAATGTATTATTACGTTTAACAATAGCCGTTCTTGCTTGCCAGTACGGCACAATAAATCTTCCGAATCACGTCTTACTCGGTTCTGCTGGGGTCCCTCGGTGTCCCTCGGGGTCTCTCGATGAAATGTCAGCAAACAGGAGAGCGTAGTGGGTGTTAGGCGTGAGAAAATAACCTATGAGAACCTGTACTGTTTGCATTGCCGAGGTATTCGGAAATTGACAAATTACTACACAATTTACATGCGTGAAGGCTGGCGTGAAAAGAGTATTTACTTACTTAACTTTTTAAATATTTAAATTAAGAATACAGATTTGAGGTTGGATTCCGTAAAGGTTGTATATCAAGAGTTTTATTTTTAATTTCTTTCATATGGAACATGGATGGCGGCAAAGCTTTTAATATAGAACGCTTACCTCCCTATAGAAAAGGAAAAAGCGACAATGCGGCGAGACGAATACTGGCCACCGAGTCAATTTGCCTCACTCTCATATTTCCGCGCATCTTTTATATAACAGCTAGATAGGAATTTACAGACCAACATTTTTAAGTACGTTGCGTAGTATATGTTGTCTATTGTCATCAATAGATCTAGAGCTACGTTTCCTTCTCTAGACTCTTAAACATTTATAAAATTTGTCGAAGTGTCTCGACAACTTTTAAACTTTTAAATCATGTTTTTGGCAACAATTTACAAAATTAAACAAGTAAACCACGATGCACAAAACCTTTCCATCTTCAACCGTATTATTAAAAGATGTAATCACTAGAAAATATTTAAAAAATAGACCACAAAGGCCCACCCTTAAACTATGCTTTCAACAAGAAAAATATCTCCCATGATCGCTTAAAGTGTAATGATACGGTGCGGAATCGAAGTCGGAACCGCGGCCGCCCTATAATTAGAGCGGGTGGTCGGCTCGGCCGAGCGCCGCGCGGATTGATTCAACCGCTGTCCTTTACTATTTATTGCTTGTACGAATATCAACGATGGAATTGTGTGGATACTACCTTATTTTAATTAAATGTGCTTCTCGTACAGGTTAGTAACTACTGACACTGCTCTTAGGTGGTAGAGTCTTTGTAGGTCGTTAAAGCTACAATGCGAATCAACCAACTAAAGTGGTACTTATAGAAATATATCGAGATAATACGAGTATTCTGCTGTGATGGTATCGCTATTTGAGCCGAAGAGGAAGAGAAGCTTTGGCCTTTTCTGTAGCTTTTCGCTCGGTGAGATTTTCCGAGATACAATATAGATTATATTTCATATTCATACGAATACTTATAAGTATCATTGAAGAAAAAAATAAAATATATTTTAACAATACATTTACCGTCATATCTACAATAAGCTCACGCATCGGTTCTTCCAACGCACCGCAATTTTGACATATGATTTAGTGAACAAACCTCGAGACACGGACCTCTTAACGTTTTACGACTTTTTTTATACTAAAACATCACCTGTTTACAGCCTCGCATTCGGCCATGTCTTACATGCTCACACAATCACAGGAACACATAAATTAAGACTATCTCAATGTGTGACAGCAACAAGATTCGGCCAAAGACAATGAATCGTCAGCCCACGATCGGACCATAGTTAGATTAAGTTATTTTGTTTCGCGACATTATATGTGATAACTTCCGTAATTGCTTCTTTTGTTTTTCTCGTATTTCTATTACAATATTTTCTTGTTTAACTGTTACCGTTCTCGATGTTACGCAAGCTTTTTGAAACAAGCTAGGTAACTTATATTTTAGTATTGACTTTCCTCAAATTAAATGGAATTCAAATTAGAAATGGGTTGCTTTTAACTTTAACCAATTAAAATGTTAAATCCACAAAGGACCATGCACGATCGTGACAGTAACTTATATCCTATGTTAAAAAGCATTGATACATCCTAACTTCTTCATAATTTTGTAAATGGTAGAGTCTCACTGAAACCAATGTAGACCATAAGATAAGGTTGATTTGACTCACATATCACACAGTCCCACAAGAAACTTACAGGAAATAAGTTTTACAACTTTGATTAGTTCGGTTTTTGACACTGTAGAAGGCTTAAGAGTTATTTTCGTGGCTGTTCTTTCGAGAAGAGCGTTAAGTATTTGAATAAACCATTTGTTTTAGTAACACTTTATAACTACAAGGTAATACTTGAAGTCTTAAAGAAAACATAAACAAGCTTTTAAACTGGCATACTGCGTAAAAGAACATGATATGCATAAATGTTTCGAATCATCACATATACGAACCCCTGATCAACAGCTAGTCTGGTACATAATGCATAAATACGAAACGAATACTTTTCGATTATCAAAATAGAATCTACATGTCCAATTTAAAGGTATAAGCGGCATGAAATAGCGCAGTGCGTGTTCGATTAACAATATGATAAATTTAAAAATGTGAACATTTGAAAAAGGCGTCAGCGCATCTGCCCGCGCTAACCACTCGCAAATGCTTGTTTAAAGTTTTATTTATTGCCTTTCTTAAGCCACTGCTTGTGTTCTATTTATAAACGGTTAAATAGCCCAGCAACAGCCTGCTATTTAATATTTGTGACCATTTTGCAAATGGCGGCGCGTAAAAATTCTGAATGGTCACTAATAAAAAATATTGGATGAATAAAATAGTAAGATGGCAGCCAATTCTCTTTTCTCTATTAACTTTTATTTTGATATTTTTAAATAACTGAATTTATTGTTACAATCTACAATTAAGAATCGCTTTGTCTTTATCGATTACTACGATATAATTAAACAAAACTGAAAACAATATTTAGGTCATATAAAATCACCCCGTTGAAACCCATCAATTTCTAGTTTCAACTCATTCTATACATTAAATTAATATAAACGTACAATTAGCCTTCCAAACAAAACAAATATATAACATGAATAAATTTGAAGCGCGTGCATTTTATTGTAATGGTCTTGAACAGGTGATGGACGTCGAATCGATCAGATGTGCCAATAAAATTATATCGTATGAACATAAATTACATGCAACGGCTTCCTAACTCATTCAATTTATAAATGATAAAATGTTACTTCAGATACATACATACATACATACATAAAATCACGCCTTTATCCCCGAAGGGGTAAGCAGAGGCGCCACGAGGACACACACATTTCGCCTTATATGTTTCGTCCCACGATAAGATAGGGGGCGAGCCTATCGCCATATCGGGCACAAATTCCTGACTCCGGACTGATAATGAATAGAAAAATCCAATATCACTTTACCCGACCCGGGACTCGAACCCGAGACCTCAGCTTTGTAACCGTACCGTAATACAACTACGCCACCGAGGCAGTCACTTCAGATAGAATAGGTATTGCTAATGTTATTACCTACGTATGAGAATCTGGCATATGGGAATAATATTTGGGATTTGATGTAGGTAGGTATGCTACAAGTGCGAGTTTAAGACGTGATATTTAAATACAAAAATAATAAACATTCATACTTTATCGCTTTAGACTTGCTAACAAATGCAAATGTTTTAAAGCATCCTATAATGAGAATGGAACGTTGGTACAGCCATTCAGTCTGTAAAACTTTCTAGATTTTTCTAGAAACTTCTCAAATCCTTTAATATCTAGGATCAAAAGAATCCTGTCCACATGGGTAGGATTTTCATTTTTGACGTATGTAAGAACGTCCCACCGCAGGGCACGTGCCTCCTTACAATCAAGAGTTTTGTAAGGAATAGATAGGCGTCTAGATATCTGATATATGGATCTGAATCCACTCATTATCTCCAATAAACTTCAGATCATTCATTTACATTTCATGACATTCCACACGCTGTAGGACCGTTAGCTGTCACTAGATGGCGCTATTAAAGTCCCGTTTACTAGCACACGTAACACAATGTATTAATTATAGTGCTCATAACTTAATAACAGATGTTCGTTTAATCCGCTATCATGCAATCAGCAGATAAAATATCAATAAGCGAAGTAACTTTAAGAGCGACTTAATCCTTAATAAACATTATGAAGACCACACTATACATGGAGTAATGTGGAATTCTGAAACTGCAAAAGCGGCTTTTAAATACCACTGACAAAATTATCATATATCTGTGTAGCTGTCTAATTATCCAATAAGTTTCAGATATACTCCATCACAATAGTCATCGGTTTATAAAGCCCGCGGAACTCGAGTCTTTGTTTCACAAAAATGGGCTGTTTAACTAATACTTTACCTAATTTACATTCATGAGACTTTATCAGACATTTTCCGGACTTAACTGCCGATCATCGAGCTCAGGAAATTCACTATAAATATAGGCCTCCTCTGAAAATTTCTACAGCAAATAATTGGGAGAGGTTTTCTCATATCTATTACAACTTTTTTAATTCGTATCTCTATCTTTTGACTAGACGTGCTACACTATACTTGCCGTTATATACTAAATTTACACACAAAAACTTTACTGCCCTTGAATTACTAATTGTGCTTAACTTTCTTACGGCCTTATTCATGTGGGAATAGTTCCGTGTCGGGTCAAAATTAAACAATGATCGCTTAAATATTCTTCAGTTTAATATTAATTGTTATAATTCTTCTTTCCGTCGTTCGTCGTTCACGTTTTCCTATATAGTATATCATCTATGGTTCACGTCTTCCATTGTCTTCTAAACTGTTCTCCCTTATTCCGTCCTTTCATACCTGCCATCTTAATCATCTAACTCTTTTACTCCTTATTCGTCATCTATTTCACATAAATTACGTTCCATATCAGTAATTCGTCTAACGTTTCATTCTACTCATCTGTCTTCATAACATTCAAATCCTACATCTATAGATAGATTTACAACCTATTTTAGGTATCGAATGTTTTGTCCCTTTAGAATTCAGTTTGAGCGAAGAAGACAAAACATTCGATAATTAAAATAGGTTTTAAATCAGTCTATGAATAACTAATAAGGCCGTTAGTATGCTCATGTAAAAATAACAAACTTTTATTACAATAATTTGACGTCTTAAATAACATCTTAAATAACTTCAAAGCAACACGCAATAGTGATTAATGAAGCCACTAATTTTAAGCCTTTAAATGATGGTTACTAGTTATTTAGTTCTCATTTACAACTTGAAATATCATAAAATATTTAAATATACAAGTTAATTTTCATGTGTCGCGAAGCTACTTCAGACCGTAAATCATATTGCCATAAAGCATCGTAAGTCGCCATCAGCCGTCCCACTGTCTGCAAGTTTAGTTCAATTTATTTAACGAGACCGAGAGTAGTGCAATTAATGTTATCACCAACAGTTGTGATAATAAAATTGAATTATAATAAGTTTTTTTACGCAACACGCAACCGCCGTGCGCCGCTGTCGGCCGCCAGGGGTAAAGGGTATTGGTATATTGGGACTTGTGTGAAGATATTAATAAGGATTTTTTGCACTCAATATTTTAGAGTAATACATGTCGAAATTCGTTGTTGTAAGGAACTCCAAAGGATTTTAGTAACACCGCCCAAGATTGAAAGATTATTTTACAATGCTTTCCTTGGTGTGCAGATTAATCCAAACCTTTTGTTTGACAGAGGAGTTATAGTGTTTTACGGAACTAAGGCGGTTATGAGTCCATTACCCTAAATGCAGTGTGTGTACATACCAATTTCGCGTTATTTTCTATAAAAATTACCTAATAATCTGGAATAAAAAGTTTTGTTAAGATCATAATGCGTAATTTACAAAAAGCGTAATCATAGCTTATGAATAGCATTTTGTTTAGTAGGTATTGTATAGATACTGTCGTCTGTCAGACGCACAGAGGTCAGACGTCTCTCCACTTTACAAATGACAGAATCATTTATAACGGTAAAATCATATCTCGAGATATATCTAGTGATATAGAAACATCACGTGTACCGTATATCGGGACAGCACCTGTTTGCGATCAGGCGGATCAGGTGTTCCGAAACCACCCTCGCCCTTCACCAATAAACTCTACCTCCCTAGTGACATCGATATATTTCACATACATTGCTGGCTTACAGTAGCTGCAAAATATAGTCTGTTATACATAACCAGCAATGGATTACAGATTTCAAAAAGTGGTTTTAGAATAACGTAAGTCTTCATTGATATTTTGACACGGCTGTTTAAAAAAACGTTACAATTTATTTTTTAGAGATTCCCGTTTTTGTCCAGTAAGGAACCGTCATGACATAATGTTATTAGGTGTAGTTAGTTACAAGGGATGCGTTTTTTCTTTGTAAATATTACTTATGTTAATTGAAACATAAGATGTTCAGATAAATAAGTAAGATTAGAACCTCTACCTCCAAGAATGCGAGTATCTCGGTAGTTGTTTTCAATCCTTATCTAGTACTTAGTTTTAAGCATTTATTGACTCGCTTAATGATCTTGTAAATCTACATATAAAATAAAACTTATTTATTGAATTTACACGTGTATCCCTAGCCTATTATCGCTCGTTTTAATGGTTAATTGCACTTAAAGGAAATATTAAAACTATTATTTCTACGAGAATTTCAATTTATGTCCAACGTGCACTAGATAAGGCAATGTAGTAGACCAAAACCTATTCATCGAGCTTATAATCTTTCACTGTAGCACTTGGACTGGAGACTTCCCGTCCACATAGGATTCTTCGACAAAATGCAAGACTGATTTAAAATATTCATGCTCTCAGATAACTAATACTGATGACAAAAGCCGAGGAACCTAGTGGCGTGCAGTAGAGGAACATTTTTTCCAAATGTCGTTTTCTTTAAGCTGACGATGAATAAAACCTTAATCATGAATAAAGAATACGTTATTCCGTAAATTATATAAGTCTACAATTACATATTATGTACTCATTCCTTTTAAATATCGACACAATCAACTAATAAGATGTGTAAGTGACGGTACATAAATAATGGTCCGTAAGTTAATTATTTTTGCAGCCTCGACTTTTTTTTATAAATAACCGTTTTATCTTTAGATATTATTTTAATTTAGCATCCATTTACATGTATGGAGTAAATTTACTGGATGTAGGTTGAAATTTTGTACAAGAGTTATTTATTCAATTTATGCACTAAAATGTTTTAAAGATATAAAACGGATTAAGACATAAACAAAATGTCCTTTTAAATTGTGTAAGCCAAGGCTGTGCGTAATTAAAGGAACTTGCAAGCAACGGAGTATTTATTGTTTTACAAAGAAGTCTAAATAAATAAAGTAAAGGCACGTCTTATCCGCCAATAAATATGTTTGGTGCGTACACAACGGCCTGAGGTACGCGATATACTTATCATAAATACGGACTAATAGAAACGTACAGATAAAAGTATTTTAACGAAGACATGAAAACCGAAATACGATAAATAAAATCCATTGCACTGAGCGATTATCGCGCGCGCGACTTATACGCTTTGGAAACGCAGCGTCTAATTGACAGGACTTCGACATATTGCGTGTTCATATTCTTTACTTACATACTCCAAACATGAGCTTGAGAACAGAAATGAAATTTTCGGATCGTTTAACTATCATGACCTTCCTAGCTACGGTTTCCTAAAACAAATACGCGAGTCGCGAACCCTAAAATTCTGGAAGACTCGGAAATACTCAATTTAATTTCAACTAATTGGAAAAATAGTGTACACCGCAATAAATATATTCGGTAAAAAAATTACAAATAAGGAACGTTGTTTGTTAAAAGGAACTTGGCTACTTTCAAGCTTCACAATAGCGCCAATGCGAAATAAGCCCTTGTTAAAATTTGCCACAAAAACAGCATAAAGCCTAATACGTTATAACCGGTGTCGGCCGTCGGGTTTAATTTGAGGCGACAGCGCTCCGCCGAGTTGTGGCACAAAAACTACAACTATCGCCCCGTAACGACACATTGAACGCGAATTAGCATTATTGAGATATTTGTCATTTCCGATGGCCTTTGTCGCGACTACTCAACATTCTGAAGGGAAATTTTGAGACATTTACTATCAGCCAAGATTAATACTTTGAGAGACTAATAGCTGCCTCTCAAGGACATCGGGATCATTTATAAGACTTGTCTACATTTTATTCATTTATTTTAAAGCTTATAGAGCTTGTAGAACAGCTGGTAGAATTTACGGAATATTTTTGCGACGAATCTATCCGTAAGCGCGGAGTCAGGCGAAAACTAGTTGATTTAAGTAGTGCCTGTGTTGAAATTAAAGGCAAACTTGGCCATGACAATTTTAATTAGAATATGTAGTTACGAGTAATAAATTAAGCACAGTTAAGCCTTACAAATTCAAACAGGGAGCCTTTTGTGTTTTACCATCATCATGTTCACTCACATCCACTACTTCCTCCAAGGATTTCCACTGCAATTTGCCAAACTAAGTCATGTCACATATTAAGTCGCTGGAACATTTTTTGGGTGGAAGAGCTCTGCGCTGCATTCAAGAATTTTAAACTCCATTAACCATCAGCTCTCTGCTTTGTGCCCTGTCCGCTACCGCTACAATTCGCTAATTCTTTTTTTCACGGATGTATTGATTACAATAAATAAGAACATATAAAATGCTTTCTAGTTTTTTTAATATATTATGTAATTTGCAAAAAATGCACGTATAGCAAACCCAAACACTGCCTGCTGTCTTCTTTATAAGCCAGCTCGAGTAACAGCAACTGGACGGAAAAATATTATCTTAAAAATACAAGGCAAATATCTAACGAAACCAGATACATCGGGTTCGATTCGTGCATGAAAAAAATAAACTCGCATAATTTATCTGTATTATCGCCTGCAAATATTAATTATCAACGCTTGTGAATTACCTAAGCCTATTTAAGATGCAATTTGCGTGACAGCGTGCATTTAACAATTTGTCTATTTAGGCCTTAGTATAATATATTTCATGAAACAATTAGCCGAACGCTAACCTATATCTAAACGGGCGCGGAGTGAGGCGTGCGGAGTGGGGGTCGATGGAAGTGTGTCAGCGAGGCACCTGGCGCAAGGTGCGGCGCATGTGCGTGCCAAACCGACGCGCGCCACGCTCGCATCCAACGTACAGTGCCAGCGCAACTATTACACGTGGGTATAAAACGGGATGTTCATGACTAGGATAAATTTTACTTGCTTCGGAAGTTGCAAAAATAGCAAGTATATAAATTTTACGAGACCTTCTTCTTCCATTATCATATTTATCGACAGGGAGTTTCCTGCTGAACGTGCGCCAGCCCAGAAGATTGTTACACTACCTTTTCTATAGGAACAATCCTCATTGGATCCCGACTAACTAATGAACGTTACAGGAAATCGTTGAATGTTGGTCCATTTAGATATCTTATTGTGGAAATCCATGATGATGTCCTAAATAGTTGTGGAATCCTTATGGCTGAAGATGATGATAAACATGGCGGACGAGTAATGCAATTTAATTAAATAAATCATTATACAATCAGTAAAATCTATAGTCGTGTCTCAAACTAATAATACCAGCTAATCATTTTCTCATATGTTCAAAAAAGCTTTTTAGTGGTAGTGGGAGGCTGTGGGCGCGCGCCCCCAACTCCCACGCCTGGATCCGCGTCTGCAAATATTTGAGCCTATTTCTCGTTCTATACACTGATCAATTGAAATGTCCGAGCGATATTAATTATGTTTGCGTGTTTGGATAGAAGAATTATTGGGATAATTGTCTACTTTAGAATTTCAATATGTAATCTCTTTTCTTTAAGTTAGATATCGATTCTTAAGTAATCTATTTATTAACTTCTGTACTCTAGTTCGTAGCTTAATTAGGTACTGTATTATTGAAAGGATGTTTATTTGACGAAAATCAATTTTATGCTCCGGATTCGTGCTATTTCTTAAGTATATAAGAGTCCACAACAAACTGCGATTGATAGCTTAATTGTAGGATACGAAATGCTTGTGATTTTGTTTGTATAAATGAACTCAGAAATATTAGTTATAAAATATATCGAATTAATAAAAAATATGCTCAAAATATCACTTTTTTGTAACAAACACAAACCATTATCTGAATAATTAGCTAATACATAAAATTTAATCATCCATCAACAATTAAACGAGACGGTTGAGTGACAAAAACCGTGACCTATACCCCGCCGTTATTATTGTAATGCATGTAAAATTACCTTAGACAAACGTGGCCAAGGTGTGACGCAACTGCCATACAGGTGGATCTGTCAGGTGCACCACCCTAAACACGCGCTGCCAACCTTACCGACAACACTATACTACCAACCCTCCCATACAAACCATTCGTGAATTAAATTCTCGCGCCCGCAAAAATAACTTTGTCCGCACGAAACCTTTGTTAAAAAAGACACCTTTCATACATTTGCCACATTTTAAGGTCATGTGACAATAAATTTGTAATTAAAATAACGTATTATCTGTGGGCAATAATTTAGTGACTTCGCGTTGTTTCTTCTTTCTTATTCATGGCGTGTCTGTCAAAGCTCGGTGATATATAGCGAGATGTTTTTGCGTACTGAAGTCCCAATTCGTTTTCCATAGAATGAAGCTATTACAGTTTTTGCGGCGGATTAATGCCGAAAATGTGTTGACGTTAATTGTATTGTATGTCAGATAAAGAAATATACCTACTGATAAACTATATCTTGATATTTTTTAAACAAGATGGTCAAATGATAGAATGAGAACTTGTGAGAACTTTAGCGGATTGATGTTAGTTTTAATTCCTAAAGTTTAATAAAACCCTCAACCCTACTTAAATAACTAAAGAAACCGTGGCTTAAATTCGACCAGTTCTTTCGTCATGTACGTTCGTCACGTATAAGGTTTATAAGTAATGCGACTGTATCTCCAAGGTATAGAAATATACGTCTTAGAGACTTAATAATTAAAGACACCAAGCCGGTCTGTCCAACAAAAAAGTTTTAGAAAAATTACGCTATAACAGGCAAATTATCTCTTTAGTATTGGAATCGAACTAGCGCCCCGATTATTTTTTATATTACACCACATTAATATAAACTGACATAAAGATATCGTTTCTCAATAATTTTTTGTCTGCATGTGAATAATAATATTATATATTTTGTTCATTCATAGACAATTATATTTATGTTTTAGAATTTGCGAATTAAATAAAATTTGCACGCTCAAATATTTTTCAAAACCCTTAAACCAAGTTCTAAATTCGAAAATAAGCAAAAGAATGAAATAGACAATTCGTTTTTATTTCTTTCAGCGAAGGAGTACTGTACCAAGCATAAAATAAGATAAGCGAGTAAGTAATTGCAAGTAGCCACAGACACAGCATGTAAGTGATTATGTTAATGCGTTTTTTATTTGTCCTACCATAATTCATAGAGCTTCTAGACTCGTCAAACTAGGTAATAACAGTAAACGACTAATTCAGACGCATTTTACACTGATCGTAAATTATTCATAAACCAACATCTTCGCTGTGAAAAGAACTGGAAATGTACTTATGGATAAAATTGTTTCACTGAGCTAAGGTCCCGTATTAGAATTTTTGTACACCTAACAATCTTAAATAGCCCAACTTTGCAGTAAATCATTTGGTTTTTTGTGGGCAAAGGGAAATTTGAGTGACGTTTTGGACTCGCAATCAGACTTGAATCGAAAATTTCGTAGATCACGTAAATATTCAAGGTATGTCCAGTGTTCTCCTCCTATTTTAACGTTTTTGAGGCCACTACGCTGGCCCAAAACGTTTTTAGGTGCCAATAGCCCAATTCGATGATTAGGCTACTCAGTGGGAAACAAAAACCTTAGAATCAAATACCAATATCACGAAAAATAACAGAGAGGAAACGATATTACAAGTTTCTGTTTAGCTCAAAACAGACGCAATCTTCGTATTAGTTCTCATTTAGTACGGATCCCCACCGATCCTGTTTTCTACATGATTTGACATTATATCTCGTAGTTAAATTTAATTGCAATAATTACAAACAGGAATCAAGTATGCACATCTGATGCCCGCAGATTATGCGCTGTAATTAGCATTTAGATTATATTTTTCACGTGGCTTTGCTTACATTTCTATAAATTTAATGAAGAACAAACATAGACCAAGACCATCAAAAATATGTTCTTTAATAGTTACTTGTTAATGACAATAATGTTCATTTTTTTATACTTTAATCCTCTATATCCCCACACTATCCTACTTTGGGTTGGTAAACTTCACATAAAAATACATGCTTAAGTCTTATGGAAAACTCAAAGGTCCACAAATTTCCTTATGACATATTATGTGCCTTAGACACAAAATGTCAAAGGCATGAGCATTGTCGAATGCAAATCCTCTCTTTGAGCTGTCAGTTCCTCCCTTAACGATGCTATCGCTCACTTCACTTTTCAATTGAATAAATTAATTTACAAAATATGTATATTGGACGTATATTTTTCTTTACAGTTTAATTAACCTTTTCATTTGTCCTACATTTTTCCTTTGCAAACACCGCATTCTCCACAAAGGTCTGTTACAATTAACACCTATTTAAAACATTTGTTGGACGAAAAAAATAAAATTTAAAAGTAACAATATCCAGCCTAATGAACACATAGACATACCCGTTAAATGCAAAAGGACATACAAGCGTTTCAAATTCCGTTCATAAATGTACATACAAGATGGATAGATAACATTTTTATTATAATTAACGATGTTTTAGCTATATCATAAACACTATGGATAGCATCAATAAATACTGAATATGAAAAATGGCTCGGGGCAATGAAAAATATGTCGTAAGTTGTTTGATCTTCTTTATCTATTGCCATCTATACATAAAGGGCAGTGTAACAGGGTTTTTATACAATACGAATTGACTTAATTATAATTTTATGACTAACTTGCATGACTTAAAATATGTTAAATATAATATTAGACCTAGAGATTACAGTCTCGTCGAATTTATATTTTTCTACTCAAAATCTATAAGCAGTTGATTCGGTGTGTGAATTGGAACTTAGGACGTAATTTAACCCTCCATATTCAACGAAACAATCCATACTTTCTGTCACTAAAATATTGAGACGCATAGAATCAAAAAAGAAAAGTGTCTTCGTCCATAATTTTATCGTCAATCATAGTTGTATAAAACATAAAATATGTCATTAAATATTATTGGTTCACTATGAAATATTTTAATGTTGTAAGTTGAATGTCATTACGAAAAACCTAGCTTTAACTTTTTTACTACTCTAAAAGCTTTTTGTGAAAGACTTCTAGGTAGCTTTAATGTCACCATAACTATGCTAACCTATTAAAAGTTTCGGTTTCGGTAAAAGCAATATGCAATATGTAAAGTATGTTTTCGTATATAAATAAAAGTAACCGTTCGATACAATTTAATCCAACGTGTAGCCTACAGCTGTTTGATAATTAAATAAGGAAATACTTTTTAAATTACCCCACTGCCCTACGGAGGATATCAATATACATTTTTTTAATTACCCATCACAAAGGCCGCATAGCCTCTTGCCGGCTGTATGATCACACGATAATGGCACTAGGCAGAAAGGCCAGGTGTCAGTGCCGAGTGTTTCGAATTTTAAAAAATAAAGAGTAAAGATCACCCGGCTAAAAAATCAGTGCAGGTGCCGACGGTACTTGGTCAGGCGAAAAGGCAGATGGCCGAAAAAAATTGGCCAAATTAAGGAAAAGAACTTGATGAGTTTTGTGAGAGGTTAGATAGCAGCTTGCCAGTTTTAATATACCTAGACTTAATGATGTTCCTAATCATGATGAGAAAGAAATATATTGAATTTTAATACGATGCGCCTTTTTCTATCGCATGATTAAATAAATTCCTTTTGCGTGTTGTCAGATGGCTTGTTATTTTATTATTGCGTGGAAAATTACATTGGACCTATATTTATATTCATGACATGTTTGCAATGAGAAATAGAAGTTCCCTAATACCCAATAGAAACAGTTCGAATTCCTATTGTAACCTTTTGTTGTAATATCTAATATGTCAATTAGATAAGAATTTAGTGTCGCAATAAATATGCATATATTACGTCATTGTGTTAGAAAAAGACGAAAATATCCATGCAACAAAATAGCGAATATCTTGTCATTTGACCCGAACCACCTAACTCGGAACATTTTCATTGGTCAAATGTTAATCGAGACGACCAAACAGAACAATTTAAAAACACCCACATATTTATGTAATACACTTTCGTTAGAAGCTTATAAGTGGATTCTTGCATATATCAGCAATAATATTTCGCAATACGCATATGTTTTGAATATTTTAATTGTGTCAATAAACATGCCAAATTTATGGCTTCATTTCGCGTGAGATATTGATATGCGATTACTGCCGGCACAGCTGCAAGCTTCCGCTGCGTGCCTTCTAGGAGCTTGCAATGTTTACCGCTACAACATCCTGAAATGCAGCCGTCATACTGGTGCCCTGATCATGGTAGTAGTTATGTTATAATCGGCACAGTATGTTCTCCATCTATTGTTCACAAGCAAAGAAAATATACCGCCTCTCACCGCCAACCACAGCAGCTTCTGTAAGCCCAAATCAATTGACACCGAGCATAGTAAATATACAAAACTGATTTCTCTTTCATCCAACAGCAGTCTTTTTCCATTCATTCGCCATCCCTCAAAAAATCTGTATAACCTAGGTAAGGTTTATAATTCCATAACCCTCCTAGTCACATGCATTTTAACCCGTTTAATGATATGCTGCTACCACAAATAGTACACTCTTTACTTTTTTATTATTCTCAGTGTTAATGTACTGGTGTGTTCCGGTTTGAAGGACATTGTAGCCAGAGTGACTACTGGACATAATGAGACATAATATCTTATGTCTCAGGATGGCGAGCGTAGTAAAATGCCAGGGATTCCTTTATGATTCATGGTGTTGTTTGGTTTTGCTACTGTCCATGAGCGGTCGTATCGCTTACCATCAGGCGAATGGCATGCTCGTCTCGCCATTCATCGCAATAAAAAAATGGCAAAAGATAGAGGTATCACGAGTTGGGTGGAACTCGGAACATTTCGCCGAGATTATTTCCGTGTCACGACGTGATAGATGAGCCTGTGGCCAAAATACTTAATAAAGCCAAAATGGTTATTAAAACAATGAGATCTCGCAAATTGTGCAACCTCAAGCTCTCCGATCAATATTTTCACCACGACCTTGTCCCTGCGTGCCAATTTAAAAGAAATAGTTTTTTTTTACTTATATATAAAAGGTGCGCTTGCACCAGGCGGATATTTTAAGAAACGAATTTAAACCGCGGCTATTTGTCACTCGTCTGTCGTCAACATTAAAAAAGGTATTGAAATTGGCAACATAATGATCTTTTGAATATCCCGTGTAATGCGTTTTAACGTTGGCCTGTACGTGGGTAGGCAGGAGTGTGCATTAAACATTCTGGAGAAATATTTTATTTTATTTTGTCTCGAAATGTCAAATTATAGAAAACAAGTCTATTTTTTACAGTGCACCTGAAGGTAAGTGCCATCCGGTCCAGATAGAGGCCGGCAAAAGGCGATTATCTTTTGATGGTTGACATCATTCCTGCCTTCTCATTAAAACTCGTGTTTATCTCGTAATGATAATTAACAAATATATTTTAAGTTTATAGCACTTTTTACATCTGTACCAATTCAGTCGCATATGTAGGTGTCGATATAAATTCATTTAAAGTCCAACCACAGTACAATCCCTAATCCTCCAGCCTCCTTTACACTTCTAATCTAATGCCTATGACGAGATGATGAGAGCAATGATCTTGTTTTCCCACGGGATGTCAGGTACACGGATGGTAATAGCAAAAACTGATCGTTCTACCATCCTTATACGCACTATCATTAATACATATATATAGACTTTAATTACTAAGGGCGTTTAGGTCTCAGACCCCCACACTGGCCTAGTGCGGGTTAGCGGACGTCACATGCTTTTGAAATTCTTGTCCCGATCGCTTAGGTATGCAGTTTTTCTCGCGATGTTTTCCTTCACTGCTAGTGTATATATAAGAAAATAACACACATTGACCGTTATGCAATTTATATTTGACTTTATAATACTGATTGAATTAAGTGATATAGCTTCAAGGCCATTAATTAATTATGTTCCAAAAGGAAAAGCTAAAGGTACTTAGGGGAAAGAAATATTATCTGTAACTTCAATACAATCTCTAAATCTCTATCTTTTCTCAATGTTGTTTCTCATGTAAGATTTTTTTTATTATTTTACCTCAAATAATACAGCTGGATTCAACGGCCACCGTTTTAAACTGTATTTCAAATACGCGTATATTGTTATATGAGAATTAAGATCTGAGGATGTTAATGAAAGTGTATGAAACGAAAGTGTATAGTGTATGTCTCGACACACAAGTATGGATCTCCACTCGATCCGAGGATTGAGCTAAGTGGAGATCCATACCCTTTGCCTACCCTTATAGGATACAATAGAAGGGTTAAACATGTATATATAATACAGATACATCTACATGAGTACAAGTATTAAAATGGAATAGTTGTATATAATTCATCGCAACGTGCAGTAGTGCGAGCGGCGACACACGGGTCCGCGCGCGCACTGGCGGCTGCATCGAATGTGGCGCCTTATTGGCGCCCAAACGAATTTCTACAATCACTGCGCGATGTATTGGCTGCGTAACCAACATATTTAATTAACTGAGTTCGTAATATGCAGTTCTATAAAAGAATTGAAGTTCAGAATATTCCTAAAAGCGTGTGTCTTTAGTTTAGGACTCTACCTGTCCGAATTAACGAGCAGATCGGTGATTGTGTAAAGGAGGCACTTGACAGATGGGGTCATATACAGTGGGTCTACGATTGAAGAAAAATAAAACATTAACATAAATCCATGCTCTGCAAAAGATCTTCTTTTTTATAAAGGGACCTCCAAAGTGATCACGGTTCAACTGATAGATATGTTTATTCTTATAGAGATATTCTTTAACAATACAGGTGTGTGTACAAGTAGTGTGAACTTTTAAGATATGTAAAATCTACCAACCCACATTATACTAGCATATTGGACTAAGAACTGACTCCTCTTAATAGTAGAGTAGTTTCGTACTAAGCAAAGGAACATACCTGCAGCATATAGACATATATATGTTTTTGTCATACGACAGTGAAATTAGTATACAGAATGTGAAAATAAATAAACTGCCTCCTTTTTCCCAGGAAGTAGGCAGAGCTTCTACCAAGACGCATTTCGCTTGCGCAATTCCTGACTCTGAACTGATAACGAAATTACTACTACGCCATCGAGGCATTCAAAAGCATTAAACATTTTTGGGGATACTATTTTTTAAATGAAGCCAATACGCCACAAAGCCAGCATCCGACGCGTGCTAATCGCCGACGAATCTGTGAAATTGGCTCGTCGCGGCCGCTCGCCTCTCGACTCCACTATACCCACACACGTCACCTAGAACGCAACACTTCTTGGACGCAAATAGAGATTCATTCAAAGTTCAGTGCGTGATATATTAGTATGCAATCGGTTGGCCAGACTTGTAGACAGTCTTGAAAGGGATAGACGAGAGCTCGTAATAAGTAATGGCTATCATAGTTGAAGATTCGTGAGCTTTTTGAGGTGTAGAGGTGTGCAATATATGAATGGAGAACTTCAATCAAACCAAAATGTACGGTTTTTATCTTAACCTTAACAAAATGCTGATTATAATCAAGTCCCCCTGGGGTTGTTTACATGAAATAATTCTCATGCAAACTTTTGTTCGCAAATATTTAAGAAACCGTAATTTAGAAACCAATTGAACTCTTGAGAGTTTAGAAACACCCGCTAGACATATCTACTAAGTAATTGAAAACTTGGCTCTTACTACAGAAATTATGGAAGCCAGGAAAAATTTAAACGTACACTCAAAAAAGGCTATAATATAATGAAACCTTAAAAGCTGAAGAAAATTAACCTACAAGTACAACTCATAAAAACATTACCTTTATACCCCGTGTTGTTAATATTATTTCTACATTTTCAAAAGAGGCGTAGACAGCTTTTATTATAATGGTGGTTTAGAAGAAATAATGGTTTCTGTAAACCACACTACAGAGACGTTTTATTCCAATAATAAGGTCTTTGTCGATAAAGGTAAGCACGCAAACGAAGCAATTTTGGCAGCACCAGATGCTTTCAAACCTTATGGCGTAATTGAGTCGTATAAAGAAAGAGCTGTAAACGATTCAAGTATATTATCTTGTTAGTACATAAGCGAACTATTAAAGCATGATCTATAAGATAATCTATAGTGAAGATGCTAATTGTTTTCAAATACGCGGCGTTAAAAGAATAATTCCTTATAGATTGATTTTTTAAAATAATTTTAGCTTTATTTGGCTTTTCGGTCTGGAACCTAACACAATCTACTAAAGCTAATAAATGACTATAACTATTTATATTATTTCTATAACACAAATTAATTCATGCGATAGAACTTATTGTTATATTACTAAAGGGCATTTTTAAATGAAATTCTATCTAAATGTCGTTTTAGTATATGACTTGCGTGTTTTTGTAAATGGTCAATCTTACAATGAATGAAAATATTAAATTGATTTGAGAATTCAGAAAACAACGAGTAAGCTAAAATAGGTACGAATAATTGCAAAACAAATTATGTACATGGGAAATGTACAATTCCCACGGAATCCGATCACTTTCACTTTTACAACGTATTTGTATCTTAAGGTTATTTTAATGAAGCCTCATTGATTTAATAAATGCAATAAAAATACGAATCAAGTCATAACATTACAATAAACATATTTCAAGCTCGCAACTGTAAGGCAAATTAAAGTACTTAATTATTTATGGTCAACATTATAAAACACTTTCGCGGAAGGATTTCGTTAAAAATCATTAAACACACCGCTCACATTTTGACTGCAATTATGAGTATAAAATATTTCAAATTAGTTTACATTAAAGAAAAGTAAATTTTAATTTGCTCAAGTTGAAATGCAATTAAGAGAGTTTCTTTAAAAATGGTTACTGCGCTCCCAATTCCGTATCTCCCAAAAAAAGAGTCTGAATGTTATCTCATAAGGAACATGCAGAAAGCATAATGTCTGTAACAGTTTAGAAACTTCCCCTAATTCCAAACGCCTCCTTAATAATAATTTACTGGAACATCTGTGTCAATTTGTGTTGACACGAATTTTTGTCTGCGAAAGAGCTGACGAAAAAAAATTAAACTAACGACTCGCAGCAGGCTGCACATGTGTGTTCCTTCCACTCAAAATTTAAAAAATAAGAAGCTTGCTGCAGATATTTGAAACTTACTTCACTAGAATTTAAAGTATAAAATAGAAATCAATATTTTTTCTGAAAATACCAAATTGGTAACTGTAAATTTCACTTAAATATTTTGAGTCATTAGTTGAAATTTCATCCTTTTTCCGCGTCTTACGAGATAGTACATCATTTTAAGTCTTATTGTTATGTAAATAAGGTGTTAATGAATATTTTAAAGGCATTACACAACTTGGCAGTTTGGTTTGTAACCTTTGCCCGCGTGACTATTTGTCTATGATTTTATTTGTGAAATGTCGCCGCGAACATTTCAATCTTCGGCAAGACCAATTCACTTCGACTTGTCAAATATATTTTTGATAATTTATGATAATTTGAAATGTGGTAAAAATTAATGGCGACAGATGTTACGCAAGCATTAATGTATAATGTCAATTTTTCTATTGCCGCCTTGTTAAATGTTTCTTCGCATTAATATTTTTCTTGGTGGAGCTTCTGCATGCTAATGTAATTATTTAGTATTTTCAAAGCAGTCAGTCGGATTAAATAGTTAATTTATTTTCTAATTACGGGTAATGTATTTATAAAAAAAACTTTGATGTAATAATTACGAGTATAATGAATGATTAAACAAGTTTTCAATTAAAAATAGTTTAACAGTATCTAATAAATAACGTCTTATAAAGAACCTTTTGTTCTCTTTACGTTTTACTAAACGAATATACTATGTATGTATTGCCACTTCAATACATTATATTTTAATGAAATGAAAAATGAAATTGATTGATGCAAGTATCCGATGGTTAAAAATCATGTTACAGATACTATTGCAGAGGGGTAAAGCTTTAGTTACTAACTATACTTTGATCTTATTTAGATATTAAAACTTCGGCTCTTCTGAAAGCGCTTTATCTCAAATACCATTTTTTATTACCTAATCATTTTATCAATTTTACTCGTTCTAAAATAATATCATAATATACACACCCAAAATAAACCAAAAAGTAAAAACTTTTTTGTGAAATTTCCCAAAATAACAATTATTTGTAAAAACTTTTTTTTGTTTTGCACAAAACGCTGGCATTGGGCAATGTCTCCGCGGCCACCTGATACGCACAGGTGGCGGGCGGGGGTGGTTTCCAGGGGCACGCGCGCGCCACCTTGCGCCCGACAGGTGACCAAACCGATACTCCGCATGGCACAGCCAACGTGACGGCAACGGAAACTCAGGGGCGAGTGTTAGACATGGAATTTACGCAACGTCGCGAAAAATATAGCTTTGTGAAAAATGAGCAAGTGCGATACGATTGTTATAAGCCAATCAAAATACTTTAAAATGCACGAGTATGATGTAGATTGCAATAATTGGGATAAATATTAGGGAGCTGAATTGTAATGTGTCTTGCATTGAGCTAATATAATATTAACTCAACGGTGTCTTGTAAAAATATCCAGTAGGTATATTGCATGTAACTTTATAATTCTTTAAGTACTTACTGTCAAAACGAAACCAATAATATGGTTTCTAATGTCTATTATGTTCTAATGTCGGTGCCACCCTGTGTACTGAATAGTACCTACATCTCTGAATTTTCGGAGTCATGTGTATGTAATATGTGATAAGTCAATCACCACGCGCTATAACGGTGAAGGAAAACATCGTAAGGAAACCTGCATACCATAGCGATTTGCAATAATTTCTATGGTAGGTATGTAAAGTCCGCCAACTCGCACTAGGCCAGCGTGGTGGACTATATGGCCTAACCCCTTTCAATCGTACTATCGGTTGTACAGGAGGCTCGTGCCATGCAGTGGGATGTATATGGGCTGATACAGATACAGAAATCGTATCGTAGAAGTTAAGTTTTTTTTTAAACGCATTTAATAATTAATTTGTAAAAAATATTACTTTTTTGTACCTTTGAGCCTAGGTAATTGAATTTTGCCTGAGGGGCTTAGCCTTGCCTTGCCTTGCCTTAGTCCACCACACTAGTCTATTATAAGCGGACTTCACACTTAACATATAAATATGCGTAAAGTTTTTAAACTACGATAGAAATAATCGGCCATAAAATATGTACGACAGACAAGTAATAGCGCTTGTGTGAGCTCGTGCGATGAATTCTAACGCATTATGTTCTGCTAAATGTTACAAACGACGCCCATAGATGCACTTTATTCTTACGTTTATCTGCAACGGACGTGCAATGTTCAATTTAGTTGCAATTCACATAGAGATGTAGTAACTTTATTACAATATGCTTAGGTAAACCTAGGCTACAAATAGGTAGATTTTGAAATTAAGACAATTTTAGTTTGATCCTATAAATGGATACGTTAAATGTCTGAGGTGTCTGAGAACCTCGAAATATGATACGGTTCTTGTGTCACGCCGTGGGTGTCGGAACTACAATGGACTTTCAGATTTCACAATATCCTGCCCAATACAGAGATTTATGTCTAAATGTCTTCGCAGACACGTCATAAGATTAATCTTAGTCTGGGACTAATATGGTTTTACAAGTTAGTTAAAATAACCAGTATATTATAAGTGCTTAATGCCTACATATTTTCATTGAATCGTCGCAAAATCATGGCTTACAAAATTAACCGCAAAAGAAACCAGATTGTTGTGTACGAAAACTTCTGAACAAAAGAAACGTATAGTTTCCATTCACCAATATTTTTTATGTCCAAAGTTGCAGACACGTTCTTCCGTGATACATAAGCTTGCCCCTACAAATATTGAGATTAATGCGCTGATAAACAAAGATAGCGAGTAGTACAGTACCGCGTAGATTCCCCAAGACCGGGCCGCCAGCTCGGCGCCATCCGCGGTCGATACCACCACAACCCTCCGCTAATCCGACTAAAATAAACCACCCATACGTACCCACAAACACCTCCTCCATAGCGTCACTTCGTGGTGGCCGGTTTATAGTGAAATTCATTCGAATAAATAAAAAGTGCTGGCATGAGTTCTAGGAAGTTTGGGGTGGACGTTAGTTATAATTTTGCAGTATTATAACGAATGTTGTTCGGTCGCTGCCAGATGTTCATTTGTTTACTTTCTTTTGCGGGAAACGAACAATGTTTTTCCTTGCGTCCGCCAAG
Source organism: Deilephila porcellus (assembly GCA_905220455.2). Lineage (NCBI taxonomy): Eukaryota > Metazoa > Arthropoda > Insecta > Lepidoptera > Sphingidae > Deilephila > Deilephila porcellus. Next base: position 10,831,818 of record LR999987.1, read on the forward strand.
TTTTGATGGCAGTGTTGGCACAAATACTGCTAAGATTGTTGAGCTGGGAAAGACAACAAACGCATTGCCTACGCAGGAACCAAAAAATACTTCAAGCCAGGTTTACTTTTCAAGTAAACGCGCAATAACATTCTCTTTACATTTATCTCAAAAATCTTCTTTAGACGTCATTCATAATATCGTAACTACCTAACTCATCCACTGGTATTTCAATAAGAACAATTCTGAGACGGAGTCCCAACAATTCACCGACCTTATTGAGTTACCTAGAATAAGAAAAACTCCCAACATTTTTAACAAGCGACACCTCAATCATTATCCATAAGACAAGCGAAACCCTTCACTCTAAGACATATTTCTTAGAGAAATACCACACACTAGTACCAGTCGAAAGCATTTGAGACATTCCTAGGGGCTAACGCATGATTAAAGAACACAGGAGACCTTTTGAAGCTATCCCAGCCATGTGGTCGACAATGGTGCGTCGCAACAGGCAGCGCAAATAGCGGCGTGCCATTTGTCAAAGTGCCAGACTAGCGACTACACAATGCGCATCTGCACGTTACTAATGCACACTTTTACACTACGCTTAAATACTAGATAGTATCGACTGGGTTTGGAAACTTTAGTCGCTATTTCACATAGCAATAAGTTGAATAATTACGAACTTTCATTAAACAAATCTTTCACTAGTTAGGGGTGATTTTATAAAAGCTTTTCTTAACGCTACTATAACAAAAGAACTCCTAAGCAAAACATTAAAAAAAAGAAAATAGAAATTTAAAATCATTTGAATTCTACACACGCACGAAATGCTATGGACAATTCCTTTACAGAATCTGCTTAAATGGACTATTTATTTGACTAGAGTTGCTTTCGTCCGGAAATAAGTATTTTCGTAAATTCAAACAAATAAGACGCGCCTAAAGAAGATTTACTTCGCTAATTAGTAATTAGTAAAGTGAAAAAATATTTTTATATTTTATATAGGTCGATGTGGAGACCCTTGGGGGAGGCCTATGTTCAGCAGTGAACTTACTGTGGCTGAATAGACATCTATCTGTCTAGATAGATGAAAAATGTACATTTAGAACCTAAAGAGGTTCGTTATTCGTAGATTGTAGTAGTTCAACGGTATAAAGAAACAAAGGTTCGTATGAACGACTAATAATGATAAAATGCACTCACAATGGGGTATTTTACTATAAGAAAGAAAAAATCTAAAAACTATAAATGTATATAGTAGAGCATTAAGCAATAAGTATATGTTAATTTCAGTTTTTATTTCCAAGGAATAAATTTTATAAATCGTTTTGAAAATTTCAATTTTTTTATCTGTCATAAAAAGATGTGAAACGGCTGCCGCCATGATGGATAACGATTCTACGTCATTCCGCGAGTAGAATACCCCCTCCGGTGTCCAAGAGCTCATACTAACACAGGTTGTTTACTGGTTGAGTGACGTATCATTTTAAAGGAACATGGCGCCTAGCGTTTTCACATAATATTTGCGCGCATAAATTTAAAATTTAAATTTTAAATGGATTTTTATTGGACTTGCCGAGCGAATAAAAATTTGCTATTTTTTTAAATAGTTGTCTTAATCTTAGGAACAACTTAAAAGACTTTTTGAAAATGGGTAGAATACCCCATTAAGTTATTACATGTTATTGGGTTGTTATTGGGTCATGGTTATATAGAGATCTTATGGCTATGAAATTTCTGATCTGGATACGGGCACGGATATTGGAATAATATTACCTATAGGTTCCTGATACTGTTATGGGAATAAAATTATTCCTGATTATCTAGGCTGAACGAAAACCAAAACTTGTCATAACATGTATCATTTAGACTCCGTCCCTTTTCAAAATTATCCGAATCTCGTATAGCAATCGGATTCGGTTGTGGTGACGGATATTTTTTATTTAGAATATCCGAAAGTTTCGATTAGGTACAGTTACAGAACTCCATAACGATGAATCCTACATAACTATATCAACCAATTTTCACATCGCAGAACAAAATACATAAACACGAAAAGCTTTAAATAAAATCAGATCATAGCCCTTAGTCCGTTTTCGTGGAGGCTTTTCCATCTGAAAGAATAAAACTGCTAGCACCATCTTGTTGATATGTTTTATATTAAAGACGTTGCATGTACATTTTGGTTTTTTTGAAATCATAATAGATGGCGTTATATACAACATTGCATTTAATATCTTAACATACCGATAGATGTCGCATAACGACCTTCACTTCATGCATAATTGTGTGAAATATTTCGTGATCTGTTTGGGTGTTTCCCCAATACTATGTACTGATATAACATGATACAGCATTTTAAAAACGACTACTACAAATAAAGTTTTGAAAGTGTTACGCAGTACCCAGAATTATCTCTGAATTGATAGCAAAACGAGAAGTCATTATGGTTTTCATTATTTTTTGTGACATTATGATAAATGCTAAAAACAGATGGCTTCACCATCTGTTTTTAGCTCGTTTTTTATTCCGTATATATCCCTATTTTAATTGTTAATTAACTAAGAACTTCGTCTCATACACATTGTTTCTCAACTTAGTGTAAATAAAGATTGAAATGATATTATAAATATTGAATTAGGCATTTTTGTTCCAAAATATTAAGATGGGGAAATAATAGATCTGAATTGGCAACATTGCCTCACATCATTACGTAATACAACGACCAAACTTTTTATTACACGCCGCACTATATAATGTACTCTGTGCGCCGCACATTCCTATTTACTCTTATCACATGTGTGACTTTATTTGTTTTTGATTGAATCACGCATAGCGCTGATAAATGCAAAACTTTGCAGATATAAAACACCGGTGGATCGTTTCTGTATAATTACTAAACAATTTAAACTAAAACAATAAATAGACAGTATAAGTATAATTTTAAAAGTGACTAAAACTTAAATTTATAGTTTTTATTTTTAGAAATTTTGTGACTTTTAGCAAAATATTTTTGTAGTTTCTTATAGTACCGCAAGATGTCGTTAAAAGTTCTGATTGTTAACAAGACATTCCCGGCTGGTGCATTAGAGTTGTTGAAAAAGACGTGAGTATTACTTTTCGCTATACATTTAATTATCAACTTTTTGTCTATCATCACACACGCAGCTTTATTGGCGTGGAATATCTACTATTTCCCCCAATTTCATTTATGTCTACCCATACACGCTCACTATTTGACATGCGACTTAAACTAAGAGCACGAATAAGAGAGCATAGGACTTGGCCCTCCCCACTGGTCTACTGCGAGTTTGCGGACTTTGCATACTGTAGAAATTCTTGAGAAGATCTCTACTGCATACAGGTGTCTCCACAATAATCCACCGTTCCGGGAATCGCATCCGGTTTACGACCACCAATCCATCGCGGCGGCATATTTCGACATCACACAAACTAACTAAGCATTCATCGTTTATATCAATCCATCTAATTATCCTTATTTGAAACAGTAACAGTGCATAATTGCTGCGTAAAGGGCATGTTTCACCGCTGGGTGATGGGTCTTGTTATACTTTACAAACACTCTTGTATTTGATGAAACAAGGGCTGATTGTTAAAATTCAACTGATACTACTATTTACCAAGAAACAGTGACAACGACGGAATTTTATTTTAATTCGATTAATTATTAACCCAGTATCAGTAGTTCGCCAACGAAAAAATAATTGTATCTAACAAGTCTCCTTGCCGGTTTAGAAAATTTACATAGAAAAATTAAATATTGACGGCTGTGTTGGTTATCCGAAATAGTAATCAATGTTTTATTTTCTAAACCTACATTTTAATTCAAGGGGTTGTGCGTTCATATTAATTACGTTGATAGGATACGAAGTCGCGGGTTCATATCCAAGTAACGCTACTACACATACACATCAATCATCATCCACCAGTCAAACCATAATAAGACAATCGCCCACGTGATTGATTAATAAAAGTCCAAACATAATATTATGATATGCGGGGAGGTACTTGACCATTCTGAATGTATATTCATTCATCATATTATGAACTAAAACGGGGCCAAGTAATCAGTTTATAATCATGCAGCCCTATGAGCTACAACCGCAAAGATTAAGTACATCGTAGCCATGACTTCATTGGCGCGTGGCGTGACTTACACATAAAAAATAAAACTTTATACTTAGTAATATCAATAATCAGTTCTTACTTTATACACAAGAATTTAATGTCTTTTTACTGGTAAATTATTATTTTTTTACACTTTATTGTACATAAAAAAAACCACAACCTGAATGCACAGTGCAACTGGCGGTCTCATCGCTGACGGCGATATATTCCAGACAACCTTGGGATGGACTGGAGTGAATGGACATAGGAAAATAAAATAAATACACCTAACGGTCAGATACGTATGTAGCTGTGAACCCAATACTAAAAACAAAGTCTCGTGTCGCGGTTATCAAAAACTACGAGAGATTTTTCGGTCTTACAAAAACCGGAATAGGAACCAATAAACCATACAAACATTAATTGTTTCCGCGGCTTCTCGTTCCACAGGCAGAATGTAACCAACTTCACCACGGAGGCTTCCAATAAATTCGCGTCGCGGGTTTCCAGAATTTGTCAGCGACTTTTTTGGTAGACTTTATATCGATTGTGGCCTCTAAATACACCGTTTTCCACTTGTCAGCTGACCTCAGCAACCCGCTCTTTCTCTTTTCTCTCTTAGGCCTTCTGTACCACACGCCTCCGAGTAGTTTTTGGTTTCTCTATTGATATTTTTATAAAGTGCGTGGTGGCCTGTTGGTAACAGACCAGACGCGGCTGCCTACATGTTCACGGCGGTCGCGGGTTCAAATCCCAGGGCACACCTCTGACTTTTCGGGGTTATGTGTGTATTGATGGTCAATCACCACGCACTTTAACGGTGAAGGAAAACATCGTGAGGAAACCTGCATGCCGATTTTGAAGAATTTCTACGGTATGTTAGTCCGCCAACCCGCAGTAGGCCAGCGTGGACCGTGGTGGACTATATGGCCTAACCACTCTCAATCGATTCTCTCGATTGTAGAGTAGGCCCGTGCCCTGTAGTGGGACGTATATGGGCTGATATAGATAGATAGATTTTTCGGGGTAGGTATGTATATACACTTGAAGTGTAGGCAAATGAGAGAGTAAATTGCTTTTGCTTTAGAATTCATGCGAGCACGATCAGTGAGAAATTTGATTTGATATTCAGACGCTCTACAGCAACCGTATCTGTTTTATCAACAGACAATGTTATCTGATATAAAATATTTATATTGTTTTGCAGGGGACTGATTATTTTAAATTACCTCAGTCTTGTACCATAGGTATCTGGATCAGATTCCCAGGTCGGGAGATCTACATTTAGCGAGTTTTCGATTTTGAAATTTCATTTGGGATTTGGTAGGTATTAGAATTTATTATCAGCATGGCGACATCCTCGTTCCCTGTCACCTAGCGACACTTCTAGACTTAATCTACTCCTAGGATACTTGCGTAAATTGTTGTATAGGTTAAACTTGACCAGTTCACTATACTCAGCTTTTCTGTGGGTATAAGTATGTTGCTTTTATATCAATCGTTTCGTCTAGCTGGTGTTAAGATATTTATTGGTACGGGATTCACTGCTAAATACGGATTATCTCGACAATTAACAGGAGTTTAGGTCTTGTTGCCTCACGCTAAGTGGGTTGATGAACTTTACATATTTAACAATCATAAATCTCTCAACTATACAGATTTCTGATTCAAATCATTGTCTCCAAAGTTGTAATGAGCAAATCGTTGTCTCCAATGTTGAATTTTAAATTATAATGCAAATCCATACAACTTGAAAATGACAGAGAAGTGCGTTAGGATCGAACGTCCAATCACTCATTTGTCAGTTTGGTTCTCTGCCTACTGCGCTATTGCTCACATAAAATGATTGTGTTTAATAATTTCACAGAGTTCAAGCAACCGTTGTCCAATGTATGGATTATGATCAAAACAGTTTAAGTGAAATAAAGAAGAACATAAAAGGTTGTCACGGTTTGATATGGAACACCAAGCATCGCCTCACCGGCGAAATTCTAGATCTAGCAGGTACAAATAGTCCTATTTTTATTCTTGTTCGACAATTATCACAAACATTTTTGCAAAAAACACTAAATTAACGCAAAATATGTTTTATCAGGTCCTCAACTAAAAGTAGTGTCAACGATGTCTTCCGGAACCGACCACATCGACATAGACGAAGTGAAGAAACGCGGGCTCCCGTTAGGCAATACTCCTCAAGTACTAGACAATGCTGTTGCCGACATCGCCGTGGGTGTCATGATAGCCGCCGCCAGGAGGTTCAAGGAAGGAATCCACGAATTGGAAAGGTAAGAATGATGTAATTAATCAGACGGTACTGCCACTTTTTTCTACTTCGCGTCACCCCTGCCTCATGGCAGATTCTGGTTTCCAGCCTATTTTGCTTGTGTTTGGCGCCATCAATTACCAGAATTATAGCTCTCAATAATTCTTCCCTCACTATCTTATTGCCTTTATTTGCTTGACGAATGACCTAAAAGAGTCGGAGGAGGTTATTAGTTGGAAACTTCCAAACGATCGCTCTTGCTTTCTTTGGAGGAGGCGTATGTTTAATAATTATCGTCTTGTGGCCAAATAATGAATGTTTGTTTTAATTTGACATTTGACACATGAGTGTTGATAAAACAGGAGATTCTGGTAATTCCTACCACACATTGAATTATATGCTTGTTACTCGTATATTATCTTGTATTTATGTACCTAGTTATGCGGGCTGTACCCACGTCCTCCATATACCCAACAATACCTATGTAAAACATGGTGTAATGTACATAAGATACTGGACACTGATCTGCATTCTCAGACAGTAATTAATATCATGTACTAATGTAAAATCCTAAAGGTGTTAGTGGAAGAGACCACCAACAGCACATTCCAGTTCTCATTACCCATTGTTTCCCACGTCACATTTATTATATAAGGCGATACAAAACAAGTGACTGTGTGATTCGCTTGACATCTCTCTGTTGACGAACAGCTAGATTAAATTAGTTATAAAAATATATTTGTAAAACAAATAATCAATATAAAATTGTTGAATAAAGTATTTTTTAACTAAATTCCCGCATCATATAATTTAACTGGCGCAGTCGGGACGGATAGTTTTTAGCCAAAAAAGTAATAATTTTGGAACTATTCCGAGAACCTACCAAATAAATAAGTTAAAAAAGGGAAAAATCTAGAAAAAGTGTCGCGATCTCCAGACATGAAGGCGTGGCTGTGAGTATTCCTTTTACTACCTCTTTCCATTTCCTTGTGTCTTATCAACTTGTGTAGTTAGGACTAAAATTGCCTACTGTCAAGATAGTTTGATTTTTTTTTTTGGACAAAAAATTGCCAAATACTTTTTCAAACTTTTCCGTAATTTTGGACAAACATTGCCAATATTTACGTTGTTTGTTTACCCTAAAAAGTAAAGTGTATTTTTTTATTAATATTTTGAATTTGTGTGATAAAAATGAATTCAAACAAAGTTGTAAACCTTATCCCAGGTGACTTCTTAAATACAATCCCACGGTTTGACGGGGATGAATTAATGTTAAATTTTTTTATTGAAAAATGTGAATACGTGATTGGAACATCAAAGACAGATGACAATCCAGCTCAGTTAGGGTACGTGTTGCATTGCGTAACTAGTAGGCTAGTAGGAAGGGCCGCTAAGGCATGCGCAGGTAAAAGTTTTCACAGTTGGGGGGAACTTAAGCAACATTTAGTTTTGAAGTTCGGGGATACCAGATCAGGTAGATGCATAGCGTTAGAGCTAGAGAGCATGAAGCTAGGGCAAAACGAAAGTTATATAGATTTTTATCATAGAATACAGGAAAAGAGAGACGCTCTTTTTGAAAAATTAAACTTAATGCAAGATCAGGCTCTTAAAACAGCTAATATGATCATCTATAACAATGCAGCTTTTGAAATATTTGTTTACAATTTACCTGACGAATTAATCAGTAAAATTCGTGATAAGGAGTGCACGACATTAGAAAAGGCGCTTAGTATCGTTACGGAAGAAGTTCAATTTCGTAGTCGCTTAGAAGCGAAAAGGCAAATGTTAAAGGTAAATTTTAAAAATAAAGAAGAAAGCATTAAGCAATTACCAAATCAGTTTAAATTTGGGGCACAACCTAGGCCACAAAATAATTCAAACTTTAGGCCAAACTTTGTACCGGGAACTCAGGGAGCACAATTTAAATTTGGCATCCCTCAGCAGGGCTTTAAGATGCAGCCAACATTCAGGCCTGCACAGCCACAGTTTCCAAGAACGGTCAATAATTATAAAAATTCTGGATTTTTTAAAACAAATCCAAATAGTAAATTCAAGTTTGGTGTGCCACAAACGCAACGACCGCAATATAATGACGTGTCGATGCGTACTGTAAAGAGTAATATGTTATATAACAATAGGCAAAATTCTTTACCACAAAGGGAGGATTTTCACAAAGAAGCCTCGGTAAGGAACGACGAGAAATAGTAAATATAAACATGTATAATGCATATACACTACCACATATAAGGGTGCCTGAATTAAAAGGTATTTTTATGATTGATACCGGCAGTACTAGGTCATTTATAAGTCCTGAAAAGGCAAATGAATTTTTTAAAGCATATACGTTTAGTGAACCTTTTGAAGTTATAAGTACGCATGGTAGAAGCGTACATGAGGAAGTTGTGTTAATGCCGTTGACGAAAACGTTTAATACAAACATTTTCCACAAGTTTTATATATATAACGTAGATAGACGCTACGACGGGTTAATAGGTTCAGATTTACTTAAAGAGTTAGGGGCTAGAATTGATATGCAACATCAAATTTTACATATTAGGAATAAACAAATTCCAATTTTATACAATTCATGTATACAAAACAATATTAATAACATGAATTTAGAAAATGTATTAAAAAGCAACTTAAAAAAGTTAAGGTTGGATCATTTAGGAAATAGTGAACAAAATGCTATAAAAAAACTATGTAATGAATATAAAGATATATTCTATAATGAACAAGTTCCTTTGTCTTTTACGAACGAAGTGAAACACTGTATTAGGACTTCGAATGAAGACCCTATTTTTATTAGGCCATATAGGCATGCGCCGAACGAAAATAAGGAGATAAATAGCCAAGTAAATAAAATGTTAAAAAATAACATAATTAAAGAATCGAGTTCACCTTGGAGTGCACCGGTTCATATTGTTCCAAAAAAGTTAGACGCCTCGGGCGAACAGAAATACAGAATGGTGATAGATTATCGACGATTGAACGAAAAAACTATCGACGATAAGTATCCTTTGCCGAATATTTGCGATATTTTCGATAAATTAGGAAATACTGCTTATTTCACAACTTTAGATTTGGCTAGTGGATATCATCAAATTGAGGTTGAAAAAGCCGATATACAAAAAACAGCTTTTTCCACCCAGAATGGCCATTATGAGTTTAGGAGAATGCCGTTTGGGCTAAAAACAGCGCCAGCGACATTCCAAAGGGCCATGGATAGTGTTTTAAGAGGTCTTATAGGAAAAGATTGTCTAGTGTATTTAGACGACGTAATAGTTTATTCAAAAACATTAGAGGAGCACATAGAAAAGCTTAAAAGAGTTTTTGAACGATTTAGGAGGACTAATTTAAAAGTCACTTTAGATAAATGTGATTTCCTAAAAAGGGAGATTTTGTATTTAGGTCACACCATCACAAAAGATGGTTTAAAGCCAAATAACGAAAAAATTAAGGCAGTATTAAAATTTCCTTTGCCAAAAAACGCGACCGAGATAAAAAGTTTTTTAGGTCTAATAGGGTATTATAGGAAATTTATAAAAGATTTTTCAAAAATCACACAACCATTAACAAGTTGTTTGAAGAAAAATAGAAAGGTTAATATAACAAAAGATTATATTAATGCATTTGAAAAATGTAAGGAATTATTAACAAATGCACCATTATTACAGTTTCCAGATTTCGAAAAACCATTTTTATTAACTACAGATGCATCAAATTTTGCATTAGGAGCAGTATTATCACAGGGACCGGTAGGCAGTGATAAACCAATTGCTTATGCGAGTAGGACATTAAATGACGCGGAAGTCAAATATAGTGCAATTGAAAAAGAGTTATTAGCCATAGTATGGGCATGTAAACATTTCAGGCCATATTTATACGGAAAAAAAATTTTTATATTGAGTGATCACAAACCCTTAATTTGGTTAAACTCTATGAATGAACCAGGGTGTAGGTTGACTCGATGGAAATTAAGACTTTCCGAATTCGATTTCGAAATAAAATATAAGCCAGGTAAACAGAATAAAAATGCAGATGCATTGTCGCGAATAAAAGTAAACATTACAAAAAGTGATGACAATATGTCTATGGTAGTTAATGCAGAAAATGATGAGCAAGATATTGCGAAACATCTAGAAGAAATAGATGAAATTTGTAGGACGAAAGAGAGTAGAAAAATTAGGCAGAATAGTAGTTCACCTATATTAATTTCGGATGACTCATCATCTGACTTATCATTTAAAGATATATTTGATACTAGGGGCGATAGATATCCTGTACCGTCACTAACTAACAGTGAATCCTCACAATCTAAAAAATCATCTGATAATATAACTATACACTCAGATGTAAATATGGAATCGGCTGATATTCCAATTTTAAATGAGGCAATCGATACGAAGCCCAATCAAATATTGATACATACTTGGAACAGGGATAAATATGTTGTGAAAGATTTATCTCGTGAAAAACAAAAAGTTCTTGAAGTTCATATGCCAATAAATAATGAGGAACTAATCAAGACTTTCTTAAAAAATTATATTCGTCCAAAGATTAAATATTACATATATTTTGAAGATAATGAGCATAGAAAGTTATTCTCAAAAGTAGTAACAAACTTGTTTAGAAAAGATTCTATTAAGATAGTTGAGTGTACCCAAAGAGTTGTGTACATAGAGGACGAGAATGAACAAAGAGATATAGTAGAGAAATATCATATAGGTAAAACATGCCATAGGGGTATTAAAGAAACGATAGCTCATATTAAGAGGGCTTATTATTGGAGGAAACTGGAAGAAACAGTTTCGGGTATTATAAATTCATGCGAAACTTGTAAACAAATGAAGTACGATAGGAAACCATATAAACCAGAGTTACAGTTAACGCAAACGCAAAAGAAGCCGTTTGAAGAAATCTTTATAGATATTTTCAGTATTGAGGGAAATTTTTTTTTGACTATTGTTGACGCATTTAGTAAATTGGGTCAAGCTTTTGTAGTCGAAAATAGAACAACTCCAGAGATAGTCAGAGGGTTGTTAAAGTATTTTTCATTTTATGGGGTTCCGCGAAGGATAAGTTCTGATCCAGGGGCAGAATTTAATAATAATTTGTTAAAAGAAATGTTGTCTTTTTATAAAGTTGATTTACATATAGGGACACCTCATAATCCTAATTCAATGGGAATTGTTGAAAGATTTCATTCAACGATATTAGAAATATATAGGTTAGCTAAATATGAAAGAAAAATAACTGATGCCGCTACAGTGATGACATATGCAATTATGGCATATAATACGTCAATTCATAGTACCACAGGGTTGACACCTTTTGAAGTAGTTTTCGGGCATACAGATTCCACTGATGTATTTGATTTAGAATTTACTAAACATTATACACAGCAGTTAGTTAATGAACATAAGAAAAGGGTTCAGTATTTGTATAATTATCTAGCAGATAAAATGTTAGAAAAGAAAGAAAAGATTATAGAAAAACGAGGGGGAGAAAAAGAATTTAATATTAAAAAAGATGATAGTGTTTTTATAAAAGGGGTAAATGTTAGACGCAGTAAAGATAAACCGCGTTACCAAAAAGCTAAAGTTATAGGAGATATTGTTAGAAATACAGTAAATGTTAAGGCTCACTTTAGAGATAAAAGAGTGCCACTGAAAGACATACGTCGTTCACAGATACGTGATCGTGATAGTAGTCCAGGCAGTCCGAAGCCAAGCACTTCAACTGCAAAAGATAGAAAATAATCCGGGGATATTGCCAGTGAAAGAAGGTAGAGCTTTAGTTAGTCTTTATAACTGGAATATTATAAAGAAAATGAATTTAGAATTAATTCATGAAGGATTAGAATATAATAAAAATAAGTATTTTGAAATAAGGAATATTATAAAGGAAAATATAGGTATTTATATGTTAGATGGAAGTATTATTGATGCTCAAATGCAGACTGAGTATATAATGAATTTAACAATGGAAAAATATAGTGAATTAATTCCAACTGTTAAAGTAAAACGGGGAATTTTAAATCCAATAGGTTCTATAATTAAAGTTATTACGGGTAACTTAGATAATGAAGATGCATTGAGATATGATCATTTAATAAGTAAGATAGATTCGAAGCAACATGCTATAGATAACAAAATGACTATTGTTACAGAAATAGTAGATACTTTAGTAAACTTAACCAATTCATCGAGAAACAATTATATTATATTAGAAAGAAATATTGATGAGATTGAGAAAATTTTAAATGAAACTAGATTTCAAAGGAGTAAAGATATTGTATTGAATACTTTCAATCTATTAATTCATAACTTTGAAATAATTATGTCAAGGTTAAATGAAGTTGAAAATGCTATTGCATTTAGTAGAGTTAACATTTTGCATCAATCTATATTTAATGCAAATGAATTATATGATGTTTTAAAGAATATTGAAAGTATTGATAAGTTGATTTTACCTGTAAAACCTGAAAATATTGTTAATATAGAACAATGTATAGAAATTAAAAGTTTTGTAAAGGGTAAAGAAATAACATTTATATTGTCAGTACCGACAGTGCAATCAAATGTTTTAAACTATTATGAGTTGATTCCTTTCCCAATGTTTAATCCTAAACAAAATAAAACATTCCTTATTACACCCAAATATCCTTACATCCTAGTAAAGGGATTGAAAACAGTTCACTTGATAAAGCCTTGCAAAGAAATTAATGGAGAAACATTTTTATGCAAGAATGAGAATATAATAATTTATGGAGAAGATAAATGTATCGCTGATATAATGAAGTATGCGACAGATATAACGAGTTGTATACCATTAATAGTAGAGTCTACAAATATTAAAGTTAAAACTATACAAGATAACATGTGGATTCTATACACTAAAGATAGTATTTTAGCAACTGAATATTGCGAAGAAAATACTAAGCAGTATGAGATTATGGGAACATATATTATTACTATGAAAGAAGACTGTGAAATAAAGTTAGCAAATATAACTTTGAGAAAACGAAAAATCAGTATAGAAAAAGAAGTTTTGAATAGGATGCCAATAATTAATTTGCCGAAAATTAAGGTGATTGCAGGATCCAGATGAGCAGTCGACTTGGACACCGTGAATATGGAGCATCTACAGTTGTTAACATCAGTGTTAAAAAGTGAAAAAGACGAATATAGTGAAAAAGCGTATGGTGTTAACATAAGAAGTGTTAGTTTAGGCACTATTGTACTGTATGTGTTCTTGTGTATTGTCTGTATTGTGTTAATATATAAGTATCGAAGTAAGTTAACCAATTATGTTCCTAAATACTGTAAACAAAATCGTTCCTCTGACGATGCAGCGGAAGATTTTGCTCTTAGGGGGGGAGGAGTTATGCGGGCTGTACCCACGTCCTCCATATACCCAACAATACCTATGTAAAACATGGTGTAATGTACATAAGATACTGGACACTGATCTGCATTCTCAGACAGTAATTAATATCATGTACTAATGTAAAATCCTAAAGGTGTTAGTGGAAGAGACCACCAACAGCACATTCCAGTTCTCATTACCCATTGTTTCCCACGTCACATTTATTATATAAGGCGATACAAAACAAGTGACTGTGTGATTCGCTTGACATCTCTCTGTTGACGAACAGCTAGATTAAATTAGTTATAAAAATATATTTGTAAAACAAATAATCAATATAAAATTGTTGAATAAAGTATTTTTTAACTAAATTCCCGCATCATATAATTTAACTACCTATATTTTTATTTACTCCTTTTACCAAAACGTTTTCTCTTAAGGGCGTAATAAACAAATCCATTTTCCTATTTGCAGTGGTGAATGGAAATATGGCGTGCAATGGAAGTTGGGTCAGGATATAGCGGGCAGCACCATCGGTATAGTTGGGTTAGGCGGCATTGGCCAAGCAATCGTGAGGAGACTGAAAGGATTTGAAGTCGCCAAGTTCGTTTATTCTGGGAGGAGTGATAAGCCTGAAGGTAAGATTAGCAAGAGGTAAAATAAGATATATTAATCAATCAGGACTTATTCTGTTAACAAGACACTGACTGACTGACAAGTTATTCTGTGGAGAAGACATTTTTTTATAATGGTACGAAAACATTACACGTAGAAAAAATAATATTCTGAAAATATATAATGCCTAGTTATATTGATTATGACGTTTTTAACTTTAGCCCAGTCTTTATGTATGGTAACGAATTTTATTTCATTTCATTAAACGAATTTCATTTCATTTCATTGTAATATGTTGGAACAAAGAATCCCATCCAATAGTCACCAACTATTATATAAGTAATAACACACTTTCAAAAGATGATCCGGATATCTTAAGAGACATTTCGTTATGCCTATCGGCGTAGAAGTTTTGCTTGTGTTAACAGACTTGAGTTGGCGAATGATTTCTATCACGTTTGCTAAGAGAAAATATAAAATTTAGGTGTTCGAGCCTATGCTTGAACCACTTGAGATTACACTTCAATTATTTCGATACTCACTACGTTTAACTACCCCCATCCCTACGGAATTTGTATCGATACCACCTCTTTCACCTATAAGCAGCGCAGGTGTGCGGCGCGCGCGCCGCGCTCTTCAGTACGCTTTCAAATTTCGAACCACTCACACGTTTGTCGTCTCTCTACACTTTTGTTTCGTAAGTACCTATTAAACTATTTTATTGACATCATGATAATAATATACCGCTCGGCGCTCTATAGCCCAGCGACGACTGGTGCTCTCTTTGACACCCAAGACTCGTCGGCTCACCCGCCGAATCGGCCATGTCGTGTCGGATAATATGTCGTGTCATCTCATTACACAAAGTCGTATGATCGAGGCTACACTACGTCGCACGATCGAGATGACACTACGTCGCACCATTGAGGCGACACGACGCTACGGCGCATGACTGAGGCGACACTACGGCGCGACGCGGCGTCCCGCTGAAGCGGCAAGGTATTCTATGCTACAGACGACTCGACGTCGTACCCCTGACGCGACATAACAGCATTCGTCCAACACAATGAATCTGTTAGCATTCACATTTCTCGTGAATTCATAATACTCATTAGCATTTGGCTTCACCTTTCCAGATCATGGCCAAAGTTACCACAATGGGCGAGCTAGCTGCACAGCCCTTTCCGGTTGGGGAGGAGTATGCCTTTGCAACAATTATAAATATTATCGATGAAAACTTCCCGGATGGCTGGCGTTCGTGGGAGGTAAATGACCTCTCTTATCATGAAATATTCGGCGACGAGGTATCTTCTAAGATCGAAAGCAAATTACGATTTGCAATTCCAACTGCAGACTTAGGCCGAGCATTCACACCTGATTCACCCTCTTTGGCGGAGAGGAAGTACAGAATTATCAGGGCTAAAATCCTACGTTGGCCGCAGGGACGTGCTTTAATCCACTCACCACACAAAATTATGGCACAAATCCACGGTTCGGGAAAATACTACTTCGCATTCATAGAAGCAGTTCGGACCATAAGAAGTAAATTAACGAATCGTAACAGGGCATCATCCGAATTACAAGACCGACGAAATTCCACTAGCTCCTCACCTGCCCCGTCAACTTCTAAAATATCCACCCCAGAATGCTCTGCGGGGAAAAAGCGACACCACGAGTCAAGCATAGAGGTAGAAAACATCCCACCTAAACAAATAACAACTTCTCACGGACAGGGAAGTAATGATCACCTCCTTGTGGCGGTCCTTAACCAACAGATGGAGATGTTTAACCAGCTGATACAGACACAAAACAAACAAAATGATAATATAGAAAAAATCCTGTCAAACATTTCGCCACAGAAAGAACCTAGGAATGCCCTTAATCTGGATGCATCTTATGGATCCTTACCGGACAGTACACAATCAGATGATGAAAATGAACCAGCTCCACATTCCTACGACGCACCGTCGGAAAATCCTATGGACAACAATATCTTATCAAGAGAGGAACTATTACGAGCAGAAATATCAAATGCTCAAAGGGAACTTGCCACTTTACAATCAATCAGTAACTATTCTTTTGACTTCAGCCCAAATACCACTGTGACAGAACCTAAAATTGTATCTACTGATCCGTATTTTTTAAAACAAGGAATTCAATGTCAGCAATTTGGCCGGGAGGATTGGCGCAACGTAAGATATGTGGAGACACAAAAACAATTCCAAGCCTCACCAGCTTTCTGCGCCCTAAAAGTTAACAACCTATTAGCTAATATTACAACATGGAAATCAGGCTCTGTACTTGAGAAGTTTGACTCGACACTAGGGGCCATCACACATGGACTCCTACAACAAAGGAAAATATTCCAAGACTTGTTAGATCAACTCCCCCGAGAAATGAAGACCAAGATCGGCGCCGACTTCTTAACTACAGATTCCAACTTTAGAAAGAAGTCTGACGCCCTCTTACAGTATGTGTGTGGCCGAAGATCAGAAGTAATTGAGCAGAGGAGGGGTATATTTAAGGCATAACAATAATAGTATATTTAGACGACTTTCTACTTATTCACAAAGATGCGGATATTCTTCAAAATCAAGCCAAATATGTCCGTCATTACTTACAAAGTTTAGGATGGAAAGTGAATCAAGAAAAATCAACCAGCATTGCCACAAGAAAATTGGAATACCTCGGAATTACGTGGGATACAAAACTAAACCGAAAGTCATTATCAGTAGACAAGACAACTCATCTCCTAATATGCCTAGAACGATTGATAAAACGAAAACGTTGGAGTTGGCACGATGCAAAAGTCATCTTGGGGAAACTGAACTTTGCTTCATTCGTCGTACCTCTGGGACGTCTTCATTGTCGAACTCTCCAACGAGAGTCGAAACGTTTACCAGTCGGGAAACCCAACTTGCGGCTCCTTATACCTCCTCGTGCGTTGAAAGAAATAATTTGGTGGAAAATGAATATCTTAGGACATTCACCAATATTCATACCAGATCCCACAATATTCATAACAACAGACGCTGCGAACAATGGCTGGGGTGCTGTAGCAAATGGTCAGAAATTCTGGGGCCACTGGACTATAGGACAGAAAAAGTGGCACAGCAACCAAAAAGAACTTTATGCATTCTACGAAGTCCTGTCACAAATCCTTCCAACACTAAAAGGGAAAACCATAATGCTGCAGACCGACAACAAAACTACAGTAGCCTATATCACAAAGCAAGGAGGAACCAAATCGTTAAGATTACTGAAAACCGCGGAGAAAATCCTGAAACTTTGTCAGAATCAACGTTGTCATCTTATAGCTCGCTACATACCGGGAATATACAATGGAATCGCAGACAGCCTCTCACGGGAAAAGGGCCTTCCAGAATGGCATCTCAGTCATCAAGCAACGCTACGGATATTTCAAAAGATGGGCACCCCTGTAATAGACCTTTTTGCGTCAACAAGATCAGCTGTTGTACCTGTGTATGTCAGCGAAGACGCAAAAGATACAAACAGCCTATTCACGGACGCCTTCAGCAGAGCGTGGGTATTCAAACTGGGTTGGATCTTCCCGCCGCCATCACTGATACCTCGAGTCATACGTCACCTAAGCCTGTCGCGAGGCATATTGTTACTAGTGGCCCCGAGCTGGAACAAGGCTTACTGGGAAGCAGATCTGAGGAAAAGAGCTCTTTGCCAACCGCTTCCCATAACAGATCTGATATCGAACCTAATAGATGTCCGAACGAACCGTCCACCACCGCGAGTAGAGAACTTAAATTTATTGGTCTGGAAAATACGGGCTGGTCCAAACTCTTGAATAATTGGGCCGCAACAGATCTGAACCTTCTGGAGACATCTTGGAGGAAATCTACGGTGAAGACATATAAACCCGCTTGGACTCGATGGCAGAGATGGGCTAATCATAATAACATACTTGCAAACGATCCTAGTCCTGCAGATCTAGCAAGATATATTTGCCATCTATTTAATGATGAGAATTTTGCGCCACGTACCATATCATTACATAAGTCCGTCGTAGCCACTTTGGCCAATCCTCTTCGTTCGGATGAACTCAGTTCGAGTTGCCTGGTAAAACATGCTCTTAAAGCAGTCTTCTCGAGGAAACCTTCAATTAAGAAACCTATACCGTGGAAAATAAATGACCTACTAAATTTCCTTAAAAGTTACGAGGTAAACGACAACAGCCTCTTTCAAATTTTTAGACATACTTGTGTCCTTCTTCTATTAGCTTCAGGTAGAAGAGTGCACGACCTTACCTTGTTAAGTATAAAATATGGATCGTTCATTGACAATCAGCAGGAAATAATACTATGGCCAGAATTTGGCTCTAAAACCGATTCCTCTACCTACAGGCAGTCTGGATGGGTCCTGAAATCTAATAGTAACGAAGATCGTCTGAATTTGGTCTTATGGGTCAGAAAATCCATTGCAGCTTCTCAAGAACGACGGCGTAACAAACATCTTAACAGCTTATTTATAACTACAAGGGGAGCAGTAAAAGAAGCATCTCGCAGTGTCATCGCTGGTTGGGTCCGTACACTATTCCGTAAAGCTGGTATATCCGCGTCAGCAGGCAGCTTTAGGGCAGCAGTCGCATCCGAGAATTGGACTAACAACAGATATAATATTGACGACATCCTAAAACGTGGAAACTGGAGATCGAAAAACACTTTCTTTAGCCATTACTTTCGGGAAAAACGCGTTCCAATTAATAATCTCAGCAATAGCATCTCCAACATTAGAGTTCCAAGTGACGATTTTTCTCCTTTATGATTCTACAAAATCCATTCGCAAATTGATTCAAATTGATTGGAATCAGATCAAACATGTTTTCGCAAGATAATTTTAACGCTATTATTGTTCTCTTTATTTATTTTACAATTTTTTTACATTTTTACATATATGTTAAAAAAATAAAATACATATAAAAATATAAAAAAAAGAGATTAACCCAACGATGGCGAGGCTCGAGACCCAAGCCACCGGTGGTTAGGACCCCAAAGTGAGGAACCTCCTCACTATACGTGCCGTGTCAAGCAATACTGCCTTCTGAATCTGGCTCATGACCCAACGGCCCATTGAGAGCCTCTGGAGATGTTGGTCGAGGCTTTTTGGTATCAATCCATGTGCAGAAACGACAATCGGGACAATAATTGTTGAGTCGACATCCCACAATTCAGTAACCTCGTGTGCCAAATCTAAATATTTTGACAATTTATCTTTTTCTGCTTTAACGAGGTTATCGTCATGCGGAATGGTGACGTCAACAAGTATTGCCCGGCGCGCCAATCGATCTATTATCACAATATCAGGCTTATTGGCAACAATAGTCCTGTCTGTGATAACAGACCGATCCCAATACAGCGTAGCATGACCATTTTCAAGAACTGGTTGGGGAACATACTGGTAATATGGCACTTCAGGAGTCACAAGTCCATATCGAAGAGCAATTTGCTGATGTATGATCTTGGCTACTAGATTGTGTCTATGCAAATACTCGCCGTTAGCAAGATACGAACAACCGGAGATAACATGCGTGATGGACTCGCCAGGACGGTGGCATGCCCGACAGATGTCGACGGTACCGTCCTTCAGGATGTATTTCCTATAGTTGTTCGTCTTAATAACTTCGTCCATAATTGCAAAGACAAAACCCTCAGTTTCCCCAAAGAGGTTACCGAAACGTAGCCAAGACACAGACGCTAATCGGTCCACATCAGGCCCATGGAGGGCCCGATAGAACCGACCATGCAGCTCCTTGCCCTTCCATATTTCCTCGCGATCCTTAATACCCATCACCAGAGGTTTCGGCCAGTTCTCATTCGCCAAAAAGAGCGGGGTAAATCCTTTATCTACCATCACTACAACCCCATGCATATCCACGTCGCTGTGAAGGAAATAATCCCTGAGATTGCACACCTCGCGATTATGCAGGTCCTTAGCATCAAGCATACCTCGGCCTCCGCATCTCCGCGGGATGTACAATCGCATTACTGACGAACGTGGATGGTGCATACGATGTGCAGTCAGTAGAGTTCGGACTTTACGATCCAGGGTAACGCTATTATTATTATTATTATTTTTTGTTACTGTGATTATGTAATGAAAATCAATGATTAAACACATCAACTCCTTATTTTGGCTATCATTCTCATGCACACCTAGTATCAACGGGTCACAGTACGCATTAGCAGCGCCGGCAGAATAAAAACACGTCTCAAGTGGTTCAAGCATAGGCTCGAACACCTAAATAGAACCGTTTTCCCCCCGAAGGGTAGAAAACGGATATTTAGGTTTCAGCCGTAGCTTGAACCACGCCTTCAGGTTCCTTGCCGGCTCTCAAAGGTACTGAAGAGCGCGGCGCGCGCGCCGCACACCTGCGCTGCTTATAGGTGAAAGAGGTGATATCGATACAAATTCCGTAGGGATGGGGGTAGTTAAACGTAGTGAGTATCGAAATAATTGAAGTGTAATCTCAAGTGGTTCAAGCTACGGCTGAAACCTAAATATCCGTTTTCTACCCTTCGGGGGGAAAACGGTTCTATTTAAATATATATTTTGAGAATGAATGAACATTTTGTTTCCTGATTACAGATCAGAGGCTAACATACATCGATGATATGAAATCTTTTTTTTTTGTATTAATACTGATATCATGTCTTATTAATAATTATCATTATGTAACATGAGTAAATATTGCGTTAGTCTCAATGCTTTATTATCATGGCGATCGTAAAATATTTAATACCTAATGAACTCTTTATACACGAGTGTTATTTTTTACAAATACATAACTACCTATTTTTGCGGGAAATTTCATCGATAAAATGCCAGTAAACATTGATCATTATTTTATTGGTTGTTGGCAACCGTGGTTTTAATCGATCCAATACAAGTTATGTAATAGACACTTGAAAATTAGTCTTGTCGTTGTTTAACGAATTCGGTATTGCAATCTCTTTAGTCCATTTAGTACTACCGTCGAGCTATATCGACCGAATATATCGGTCTTTATAGATAGGTATTTCTTATTAATAGACCTTCTTAAAACCTATTTTAGTTATCGAATGTTTTGTCCCTTTCGAACGACTTTTGAATTCAGTTTGAGCGATTAAGATAAAACATTCGATAACTAAAATCAGTTTTAAAACTGTCTAATTATATCGCTGGTAGAGTGTGTACTACGCAATATCTACCGTCTAAGGGTACCTACGAGTTACACTGATACTGACAACAATTAACCGCAGAATTACTTCGCTAATTTAGACTTATCAACGTCATATTATGGCGGATTTCGGAATATCAATATAAGTTCTCTTCAATACCTATTTAATAGTGATATTCTACTAACTAAAACTACAATTATTTTAGAGTCTTACAGACTATAAGAATCTTAGATGACGTCCAATATAGATTTAATAATTAATTGATGCAATTGACACCAATCTCAACTATTCATAAAGAATTAGAATTTCCAATAACCTTAGACAATGCTGTGCAATTACCAGCTTTTTGCTTACGAAAGATTACTCAATATGTTTATTCCTAATTATATTTAATTATGTAATGATTATTCATTTCAGCAAAATCTTTAGGAGTAGAACGAGTGTCCTTGGAACAACTTTTGCAAGAGAGTGATTATGTTATATTGGCGTGTCCTTACACCAATGAAACAAAACACATGATAAATGAAAACACTCTGAAGATGATGAAGAAAACCTCAGTTATAGTTAATATTGCGAGAGGAGGTAAGTAGGTACCTAATTAAAGAATATATTACAACTTTGATGTACAATACATATAATACAAAAAACTACTGGTGCTTACTTCTGGTGGTAGGTCTCTCACATATGCGAAACCTACCACCAGTGATATCTCATTCTCATTGCTTATTGTCAGTGGCTATTTATGTCGCCATTCACATTTTGTATATATTTGTTACAGACGTTATTGAACAGAATGCATTACACGATGCTTTGAAAGAGAAGCGTATATTCGCGGCGGGTTTGGATGTCGTCACACCTGAACCATTACCTAAGGACCATAAGCTGGTGACTTTGCCTAATTGTTGTAAGTTATTAAAACGAAATATTTGTTCAATTATAGGAAAAGTAAATATCTATTAAATAAATAGGGTTAGACGCCGGCTGTGAAACTAAAGGCCGCGGGTTCGATCCCCGCACCGAGACAAATGTTTGTGTGAACCACAAGTATTTGTTTCGGGTCTGGGTGTTTGTGAGACCGAAAAGTCTCTCGTAGTTCCTGACACCCACGCCACAAGACTCAAGAATTTTGGATCCAATATTGAAGAATTGAATTGGAATGTATGCTGATATTTATACCGTAACCTTAAAGCGTCTCGGGACAAGAAACGCTACAGGAGTTTTATTTGTGTTCTATTTTTGCAGTCATTCTGCCGCACATGGGCAGTGCTACCATCGACACTCGCAACAAAATGGCTACAATTTCCGCTAAAAATGTACTTCTTGGTTTGGAAGGAAAACCACTGTTGTGTCCCGTCCTATGAAGATGCTGAATTTGCCACATAACACTGATTACAAAATACATGCATTTCCATTAAAATACCTACTTAATTTTAAAGTATTAAATGTTTGGATATTATACCTATTATACTTATTAAAATATTTAGCGAGACTACTATGGGCATAAATACGTAGAGGTTTATATGTAATTTGATATTAGGCGATAG
Source organism: Deilephila porcellus (assembly GCA_905220455.2). Lineage (NCBI taxonomy): Eukaryota > Metazoa > Arthropoda > Insecta > Lepidoptera > Sphingidae > Deilephila > Deilephila porcellus. The sequence continues at coordinate 10,854,914 of LR999987.1, forward strand.
GTACTATGTTTTGTATTGTTGGTTTAAATACGAGTAGTAGATATTTTCTCCTTACTAATAAAAATATATAAATTTAATGCGGTTTATTTATTTTTTCCATAAACGGGCTAACTTATCGTATCAGACATTGAGAGTGATTTAAAGTTCACCCAGTGACCTTTTATGCCGCAAAATTGTAAGACATGTAATTGATACGGTTATACAACGGGTAACAAGTATTTCAACATTGTTCAGTTAATATATTGCTTGTTAAACTTTACATTGCAAATCAGTTTACTGGCCACTAGTATTGAGCATAGACGTATGGCATCTTTTTAAACTCTGTATAAGGAACGCGAAACGTTCAGCCTTGAACGAGAAGTTGAATAGCGTCGCTCGATCGACTAATCGCGTTGGGAACAGATAAAATATAAGTGTTTGTTACATAAACAATGATAATTCAGTCGTTGTTCGGCGTGGCTGTGATATCACACCTTTTGCAGTTCAGTGCCGGTGTCGCCATGGCGAAGGATCTTAAAGTTTTGGTGTCGTCTAACGACTACCCACAGAGTGCGCTTAAGATTTTACAACAACAGTAAGTTATAAACTTATTAATTATAGCTTCTGTTTTAAAAACTTGCTTTTCTAAGGAAATATGACTTTGTAATTCATGAGTAATATTGAATGCTCGCTCAAGACACTTTTTTATATATGTAGTTTGATAATTAAAATTTAATCTTATAAAACGACTATCGCAGAAACAACAATTCTTGTAGCCGGTAAAGGTTAAAAATACAATAACACGGATATATTTATGTATTGACACATACGATACTAAAAACCACAAGTTTACCTGTTTACCTTACATACAAGTAACTACTTGCTTATTAGCTGATTCTGATTTAGTTGATTCTTGACATTATTTAATGAACTCCAAATTGTAATATTGCTCTGGTCGGATAATTGTACCTATTGATTGGCTATGAACGGTGAACCACATACTGTTGGGTTCGATTCCCGCGTAGCTCACACAACAGAAGCCAATCGTAAAATACGAAGCCATGCCAAATACCGTAATATATTATTTTCTATGCCTCCACATATTTCCCATTTGAAGTAGACACAAAATGACTTTCGTACTTCTTTCACAATGATACATAATTCCTACGACTCTACTAGTTATCTCCTTATCAAGTAAATAAAATACGAAAATTCTGAAATGCCATACACGATTATTATAATGAAAACTAATTTAGCTTTACAGTATTGCAATGCAAGTATCTAAATTTCGACGAGGAAGGCCGCACCTTAGCTAGAGATGAGTTGTTAAAGCTCATTCCCGGATGCTCTGCGCTCGTCTGGAGTTCCAACCTTCCCATCACCAAGGAACTTCTGGATGCGGCCGGTAAGGTCACCAAATTATCTTTTCTTTAACGAAATAAGCACGTCCACAAAAGTAGTAATTTCCATTATAACAGCATGATTGGTTTTTGAGGACAAAAAGAGCGTATACAATTTCTGAAGCTCACTTTCTTAAATTCCAATATAAAACCTTACGAAATAAATGTCGCATAGAAGACACTGAATGGAAATCTCACAATCATTGATAAACTTACTAGGAGAGAAGAAAAGTAAAAATATTTGTAAAAAAGCAGTTTCTGTCGCTCTTACGCTATTACTACACTAGCTTGCCTCTAGGTCCACTGGGTTCTCGCAGACTTGAGTGGTATAAACGCAGTATGTAAAAATGTTGTTTGCGATATCTGCTTCAAAATAAACTTCATCCTAGCTGAATTTCCCACAATGTGCTTGATGGTCTCCGAGGGGCTTTAATCGGTATGCTAACATAGGATTTGTTTAGAACCCATCCCGGCTGCAATATGCGTAAGCGTGCTGGCTGGAAGATCAGTGACACCGACATGGGCTTTTCTACCATTCCCGAAGCACCTAAAGGAGGGCTTAACATCTTCCCTCTCTTCAAAAATCTACTAAAGTGTTTGCTTACACGGATATCTAGGTCAATCTTCATATTATTCTGTTAATTCCTGCTATGTAGGTCAATCGTCACAATATTCTCTCTGTTCCCAAGGTCCCAACTTGACGCAAGTGAGCACCGTCTCAGCCGGCTACAACCACTGCAACCCTAGTGAGTTAAAATCCAGGGGCATCAAGCTTACCAACACTCCCAATGTGCTATCTCCTGCTGTAGCGGAAATAGCCGTCGCTTTGATGCTGGGAGCTGCTCGGCGATTCACAGAAAATTTGGAACAGGTTAAAAGGTAGTTGGACTATTTTAACTCGATGTTGGCATCACTCTTCGACCATAATTATACGTCCCACGAAGATTTATTTAATGTTTAATTCTTTAATTAGGTACCTATATTACTAACGATATTAGTTATTCATCAATTCCCTCATATAGGTATGTTTGAAAGTCAATAATGCGTCAAAAATCTCTAAATTTTGTAGCTGGTCATGAAAGGTGGTGATAACATATCAGATGTGCCGACTTCTCGTTTATCAGTAAACTGAGCCACAAGCGCATTTGGATGTGACATAATATTGCATAAACATCCAACAGATTCAACCGATAAATATCATTGCGACAGAATCTAGCAACTGTCGATTGTTATCAGCTGCTGTGTAACCAAATCTTATCTTTGGGTGATGTTTCTGAAGTAGGTACGCGGAAAACAATAAACTTTTCCTTGAGTATTTATCAACCGTAACCATTACATGCAATTGATTACAGCTCTTGGTTATTAATGAGTTTGTGGAATACGCATCAGTTTTATAATAAAACGTTCGATCTTTACTTGATGATAAATTATCACCTTTCCGATGGATTTCTCATTTCTATAACTCCTTCAAACTGTTCACAACAAGCTAGGCAGCTATAAATCGCTACTTAACTATGTTCCTGATATCGACAAGCTTGCGGCGGTGACCACTGGCTTAGCATCAGGCAGGCCACCAATTCATTTGCCTATGCAGGCAATAAAAGAATACCCCTATGCACAGTCACGTTGCATTACATCATCATCACCTCTACAAATTAAAATACGCAGTAAGTTATTCATAGGCCTCGTGGGCCAAAGAATTTCGTACCAAGAACCCTGAACTCAGACTCAAATAAGCTCCTCTGGTGCCTGGGGCCCGTGCAAATGGTATCTTGCTCACACAAATTTCTATCGACACTAGAATTATTATCGAAACTGTTTTAGGGGGCAATGGGAGATAGGATTCGACAAGGTCCTCGGGCAGGACCTTCGCGACAGCACAGTGGGAGTGATCGGGCTCGGAGGCATCGGCCAAGCTGTTGTCAAGCGGCTGGCTGGCTTTGAAGTGGCGAGATTCGTGTACACCGGACATAGGGAGAAGCCTGCAGGTAAATCAGGAGTATTACCTATGCTTATTGGTATATAATAATTTAATTTCAGAAGCATAACTTTGACAACATATTATATAAGTCATGTTACCGAATATTCAGTTCTACGGTACGTTCCAATTAGGGCATATATGGAACACTGCTCAGACTTTCAACCTTTTTAGGCACATTATTGTTAAGCAGCTGTCTTTTAAAATACATACTAGATTACCCGGACTTCAGATATCCATCCAGCCAAAGGAAGTCCACTGCTGAACATAGGCCTCTCCCAATGATTTCCACAGTGACCTGTTGGAGGCAGCCTGCATCCAGCGACATCCCGCGACCTTTACCAGGTCGTCTGACCACCTTGTGGGTGGACGTCCTACACTGGTGGACTTCAGTTATACAGATTCCGTATTAACCGGATTACCAACAGCGAGCAAAATATTTAAAAAATCATGAAGATCGTCGAAGACCGAATGATCAAAGTATCTGCCTTAATTCAATAGACAAAGTTTTACCAACTTCAAAAAGATGGCTCTCAATTCAGTTACCTACTTATAGAATAATTTATTGTTTTCAGGTAAGGCTCTCGGCGCGGTGTTCGTGGACCTCGACACTCTGCTCTCAGAGAGCGACTTCGTGCTGCTGTCGGCGCCGCTCACCGACGAGACCCGGCACATGATCAACGAGACCACGCTCGCCAAGATGAAGAAGAACGCCATCCTTGTCAACGTTGGCCGTGGAGGTAAGTTTTTCTCCTATGTTTTATAATTTATTTGAAATTGTTTCAAGGTGTTTAATTCATTTAAAGGTAAAGTATACATGTAGGTTCATTTAACCTACTTAAGACACAAATATATTAACACAAATCCTCTGTGCGTGATGGCCACTGGCCTGTTGGTAACAAACCAAACGAGGCTACCAACAGGACCACGGTGGTCGCGGGTTCAAATCCCAGGGCACACCTCTGACTTTTTGGAATCATGTGTGTATTGATTGTCAATCAGCACGCACCATAACGGTGATGAAAAACATCGTAAGGAAACCTGCATAGCATAGTGATGTGGAATCTTATTTAACTACTGATGTATGTTATAGACCTGATTGAGCAAGAAGCGCTTTACAACGCGTTAAAGAACAAGCAGATATACGCGGCGGGACTGGACGTCACCACGCCAGAACCACTGCCCAAGGACCACAAGCTATTGACTTTGCCTAACTTGTGTAAGTAAACATATCTATTTCAAATTATATAAATTTATACTACTCTATCCACGAATCTGAACGAAATGTTCTATCTTTAAAAAACCTGCACATTGGATGGCCATAACAAATTTTCTTTTTCGTCACAACTCCCTTTCTGGTAATAATTGATATAATATTAGAACAAGAGGTAGTTATACTATAGGTAAGGTGCTATAGTACCGCCAATCGCACTTATTTCCACCACAAGAGCTGAAAGTGAATAAATTTCAGCCTTAGGCAATTTCTATGATTTTTAATCTACAAACTCACACAAAACGAATTACCCAATCTAAATATCCTTACCAGGGTAGAGAAAAGGGGTCATTTGATAACATTTCTTTGTATTTCAGTTGTCCTGCCCCACATCGGCAGCGCGACAGTGCGCACTCGAAGAGAGATGGGCGAACTGGCTGCTAACAACATCGTCAAAGGCCTATCTGGACAACCGCTACTCACACCCGTCAATCTCTAATACTCAGATTTAAATTATTGAAAAACTCCAATATAATTATACTTTGTATTCTTGAACATAGCTTGGTATTTTTATTTTTCCAATAGAATATTGTATGCTATATCTTGGGATGTAACATGTTGGCTATTCGAGACATACTGTTGTATTACTGAATTAATTCAGCTGAGTTGTATTACCATTTATTAAACACTGAAATTTGTATTACTCATTTTTATTTCACAAAAGAAACTTCCAGAAGGCAAAACAAAAACGTACACCCGGAAAAACAAAATACAAAACAAGAACCGCATAGCTCGCGCCACCTAGCGGCAAAATCTTCTATTATGTAGCCAGTGTCAATAGTGACAGCAGACAAGTTCGCCGAACACCGCCGAGCTCCACCGAACATCGCCGACACTCGGTGTACTAGTCAAGCAGCACGTAACATCGGCCATCCTGAAAAGTGAATACCAGTATGGTATTCACAAGCAGTCGTTAGAAAACATAGCTTATTCACTAAAGTACAACTGAATTAACTCAACCAATAAACTATTAACAAATTCAGACAGCTTCACTCTCTAACAAATCTATTAAATATTGTGTGTCCACAACATCTTAATCACTATCAGCAGAATCCGTATCATAGTTAATAGAACTTTTTATACAGCGGTAATGCATCAGCAGGTACAGTTGCAACAAAATTCTTATATCCTTTCATACCTTTTATACTACGGATTTTATAACGATCATTAATACAGACTTGTATTATTTTATACAGTCCAGCATACAACTTGTTAATTTTACAATTCATTCCAGATTCAGCATTTGTTACAAAAGCATTGTTCCATAATATCAAATCTCACTTTTGATATTTCCTTACTTCTTTTCTGTTTTCATGAGTATTTTCCGGTTTTCCTAACAACCCATTTCTGGTCCTTTACCAGTTATTTCTGGAACCAAACTCTTCTTATGAGCAAACATTACCTCATACGTGCTGAATTTTGTGGTATCGTGTATTGTGTGATTAATCACGATAACTATTTCAAGTATCACCTCATCCCAGGCAGATTGTTCTTGGTTACTCGTCCGCAGCGTGTTTAACAACGTCCGATTGATACGTTCTACCTGCCCTTTAACTCGCAGTGCAGCAATAGCATTCAGAGTGTGATGAATTTTATGTTTTGTACAACATTCCTCAAAATATCGACTTGGAAAGAGAGTCCTCTGTCAGAAATAATCCGATTAGGGTATCCAAGCACAGAAAAAACTTCCCGTAACAGAAAAACTGTTTCCGTAGAGCGGTAGTAAACTAAATTCGTAGTAGGTTTGAAGACCACAAATTTCGTGAAGGAGTCTATTAACACCAACACATATTGACTGCCTTTTCTAGACTTAGGAAACGGTCTCATGTGATCAAAATGCACCGTATGCATAGGCTGATCTGGTTTACTTATGGAATAAATCTTGTTAGCTGTTCTACCATAATTTCCCTTCTTAAATAAACATTCCAAACAGCCTTTGACATATTTGCTTATAAAACGTGCAAACGCCATCGAGCAGCTTTAGGTACCACAAAACGGTTCTCCATTAAGAATTTTCCGATAAATCCGATGATTGCTAATGCAAAAATTGTTTCTGATGTCATTACTAGGAATTCCACCGTTTACACAGAAGTTTACTGAAGTTGTACAGTTAGAAACCAACTATCCACATCTACAACATTTAATATCAGAAATTGGATTTCGGCTTAATGCATCCACATGACACATGTTTGACCCAGGTCGATACACAACTTCCATGTCGTAACCTTGAATTTGTAGCCACCAACGAGCAATCCGCGGTATCAATTTTTCGTAAATGTACTTCTTACGATTGAACAGTCAGTTACAACTTTAAAATGTATTCCAATAACAAATCCGAAAACGCTTTAAAGACTCAACTAAAGCCAATGTTTCCCAATTAATAACTATGGTAGTTAATTTCCTCTCTAGTTGTTACTCGACTGAAGTACAAAACAGGTTTCAATTCACTATTGTGCTGTTTTTGAGGCATCTGTGTGAATTTCTGTCTCATATTCACGATTACATAATGCTAATACTGGCTTATTAACAAGCAAAGATTTTAATTTTGTAAAAGCTTCCCGCTCGTTTTTTTTTTTGCCATCTCTAAAGCGCATTCTTTTTCGTCAGTACTGTCATTTAAACACTTCCTCATAACGCAAAGAACCAAGCAGTTTATAAATAGTCCTCTGAAACACTGCAGGTGCGTTAGCAAGTCCAAAAGGAAATCGTGTGTATTCCCATTGCCCGTCAGGGGTAATAAATGCTGTGTATTTTGTAGAATTTGCTGAAAGAGGTATTTGGTGGTAACCCTGTGCTAAATCCAAACTGGTGTAAAGGCATTTACCAGCTAATTTATTCAACTGGCAGGGAAAATCTAATTCCTTTGGCGCAAGACTGTATGGTTTATGAAAACAGGATTATTTGAAGTTAACTGTATCTCTATTTAGCCAAAGTTGTCGCTCCCAAATCTTTTTACATCAGCAGCAAAACAATTTCGATACTTAAATAATAACTCGAATAATCTTCGTTTGTCATAATTTGATAGGTCTTCAGCATCTTTATCCGATAATAACACATTGTTAATTTTACAGGTACCCAAATATTTAAAATTATGATGCGGCACAGGTTCTAAAATGCTGTTTATACAGATTAATCTGTTTCTTTGCTCATCATTCTCAATTGAATCAGTTAGCTGTGAAAACACAAAACAAAATTAATTTTAAACATCCCCTGTCAGACACATAAGCAACCTTAATAAAATTTATTCAGCTGTACAGTATATCAGTAACGTTCAACAGATGTTTACAATTAATAATACTTCTTAGCATGTATTAGATTAATTCATTAGTAAAAATATCCGACAATATAAACTTTAAATATACCACTTATAATCAATGCAACAGATTTTAACTATCTAATATGTTTATCAGAGCCAGCTCAGTTTAATTAATTAATGTTACCATAACATAATTATAACTTCAGTACCTACCAAAACAGCAGCAGCATCAGCAAAATAACAATACAGAACAATACGGAACAATACGGAACAATACGGAACAATACGGAACAATACGGAACAATACGGAACAATACGGAACAATACGAAACAATACGAAACAATACGGAACAATACGGAACAATACGGAACAATACGGAACAATACGGAACACTACGGAACAATACGGAACAATACGGAACAATACGGAACAATACGGAACAATACGGAACAATACGGAACAATACGGAACAATACGGAACAATACGGAACAATACGGAACAATACGGAACAATACGGAACAGTACGGAACAGTACAGAACAGTACAGAACAGCACAGTACAGCACAGACCAGCACAGACCAGCACAGAACAGCACAGAACAGCTCAGAACAATACAGAACAATACAGAACAATACCGCACAATACAGAACAATAAGAACAATACAGAACAGTACAGAACAATACAGAACAATACACAACAATACAGAACAATACTGAACAATACACAACAATACAGAACAATACAGAACAATACAGAACAATACAGAACAATACAGAACAAAACAGAACAAAACAGAACAATACAGAACAATACAGAACAATACAGAACAACACAGCACAACACAGAACAATACAGAACAATACACAACAATACAGAACAATACACAACAATACAGAACAACACAGAACAATACAGAACAATACAGAACAATACAGAACAATACACAACAATACAGAACAATACACAACAATACACACCAATACAGAACAATACAGAACAATACAGAACAATACAGTACAATACAGTACAATACAGTACAATACAGTACAATACAGTACAATTCAGAACAATACAGAACGGCACAGAACGGCACATAACGGCACAGAATTGCACAGAATGGCACAGAACGGCACAGAACAGTACAGAACAGTACAGCACAGCACGGTACAGAACAGCACAGTACAGAACAGAACAGACAGACAGACAGACGGACGGACAGACAGACAGACAGACAGATAGTCAGACAGATAGTCAGACAGACAGATTAAGTACTCAAACAGTTACGCACCTTCATATTTTCAGCCTAAAGCATTTTATCATCATGTTTACCATTACAAGTCTCCAAAGTTTTGGTGTTCATCATCTCACATGGTATGGCATGAGTTATTACACCACCCTTCTTTCAGGACAACTGATCTTGACTCATATTATAAATACAAGCAGCCTTTGAGCAGAGCAGCAGCAGACACAGCAAAGTTTTTCCCATTTCAATTCTTGTAAATCTGTTGGTAATACCTTTATCCAATATGACAGTGAACCAGCATCATCAAGTCGGCAGCGGCGACACATAGCAAACTTATCATGATAATAATGAGTTGTCGTTTGGGTGACTATTTTCCGAGACACCAACTCCTCCAGCATATCAGCATATTCAAAATTCCTCGAAAAAGCGTTAATAAGTAACGACTTCCATTGTTCCGATGTATAGTCATGTTCATCCAAACGACTGAACCATACCTGTGCCTGTCCAACTAGGCGAGTTTGCATTATAATTATTTTCGAATAATCGTCCCACTTATGTTACAATCCCAGTTCATCAATTTTGATTAACCATTTTTTACGTTCATCTCACCATCATCAGAATCAAAAGTAGGTATTATCTTCTCCCCAGAAACATTCCGAAGTCTTCCTGATTGAGCGCAAATTTTCTCTACCATTTTCTCTAATTTAGAGCTTAACAATTCTTCAAGCAGCGTATTTGGATGAACATCATCCCCTTGTAATACCTCCAAATCATATCCATTGGAACATGTAAGCGAATCCACCAAAAGCTTTCCTGTACTCGTGTGGAATTTCGTAGATAGCCTCAATTTTTTAAAGAGCCGCCACTTCCACCTGGCATCATTCTCTTCATGTCTGGGATTTGGGTCCCTTTACAATAATTATGCTTTTTTTCCACTTCTGAATATTAAACACTGAAATTTGTATTACTCATTTTTATTTCACAAAAGAAACTTCCAGAAGGCAAAACAAAAACGTACACCCGGAAAAACAAAATACAAAACAAGAACCGCATAGCTCGCGCCACCTAGCGGCAAAATCTTCTATTATGTAGCCAGTGTCAATAGTGACAGCAGACAAGTTCGCCGAACACCGCCGAGCTCCACCGAACATCGCCGACACTCGGTGTACTAGTCAAGCAGCACGTAACACATTATTTTGGTGTCAAAGTTGATGTGTAATGAAAATCATTTCTGTATTCGAAAATGATGAACTTCAAAACTAAGTGATTTTCTGTTTTAAAGGGAAATAGGGAAAGATTTTTTAAATGCTTTTAAGAGTCCTGAATTCATTTTAATACTTCTTGAGCAATTTGACTTGGTACTATCCATAAAAAAGTTATGTAATAAGTTATTAAGGTTTAGTATACAGTTTTGACATTTCAATTAACTTAAAGCATATAAAAATATAATCAATATATTTTATTAAATCTTAATAATAATATTTACAATACATATAATATTTCAAATATTATGAATTAGGCATAACACATAAAAAAGTAAGCTAGATATCTAAAGCTCTGCTTCAACATAATATAAACGTTTTAATATTACAATTTACAACATAACTTGTATTTCATACATCATTAGTATGATAACATATTCTACAAGATCAATTTCTATTTTAGAATTCAATACAGCTTATTGGAGGCAGTTTGTTTTTAAACTGATGAGAGATGATAGTTAAGTTTAAAAAAGACTTTTTTTTTACTTATATAGAATACATTATAAGTATATGAATAGCATTACTAAACCCTATTTTGCCGTTAGTTATTTTTTATTTGGAGATAGAAAAGTTTTCAAATTCTTTTTAAAATTAGTCTTTCAATTTTACATCAATGTTACAATAAGTCACCATACTAACAAACTGAAAACTTATAACATTTCCAGATTATAATATCTTACAAAAATGAATAAAAAACCTTATACTCAAGGTGCATCCGCAACAACTGCTTCCAAATCCTTTAAAAATGGTTCTATCTGATTCTCCAAGGAGAGGATGTGACCTGTGTTACAGTTATCACTGCCGATGAATGTAATGACTAATGGTAGCTTATTCATTTGTATAACCTGAAAAATTGAAATATTTCATTGAATACTATTCATTTATTATTTCATGCAGCCCATAAAACTGAGATAAATTGTTTCTTTGTCTATTTGTATCATAAACATAGAGGTTACCACTACGCAAAATATTGGACCAATTAATTTTATCAGGATCATAATTTTATCAGTCATTTGTATTCTATATGTCATTATCCCAATCCAACACAACACCATTATACACAAATCCTGATTTACTTAAGATATTAGTCGAATTAGCATAATAGTGAACAAAAGATTGTAAAACAACAATATCCAACTTACCTGATAGCTACAATACATTGATATGATAGTCTTATTTCTTCCGAGGCCTAGTTTGCTCGCCTGATCAGTCGCCATACCAAACGTTGATATAAAATTGGGTCGGAGGGCGAGTTGAGGAGCTCTCTCTGTCACCGCCCTCACCACTGGAACCCCATCCCGGTCAGTAATTATTATACAGTGAAGTCCATTTACTCTGGAAATAAAACTGTGTTAGTTTCAACCCTACAGAAAAAGTAAATAGTTTTCAAATCCAATTCTTACTTTTCCAATAAATGGTTTAAGTATTTTCGCAAATCATCGACCATTTTTGTATAATTTGACAAAAATTAAACGAACTCGAGAAATAACAAAATATTTGGCGAATTTGTGATTTGTCTATTGCACAGTCTATTGACATTTGACATCTAAGTGACATATGTAATCTGTGGACATCATCTGTGACATCATCAATGATTAAAGAATATAAGAGGATAACGCACAAATGTAGTACTATATAATAAGTTATAGTTATGTTAGGAGTATCGACGCGGAATTGTACATTTATGTATCTGTCTCATTTACACAAAGCTAACTTGTCCCTTAATGAAAGAGACAAATAATAACTCCATTGTTCCGAATATGGCAATATTTTGTTCACTAACCACACTGGGACCGCCCTTGGCCCAAAATGACGCCATTTTTCTTTCCTGTCAAACTGTGGCGTTATCTGTCATTATGAGTAAACAAATCTGCACAATCAAATAATTTCGATTTTTTTATTGTTAATCTCGTGTCTTAAGTTTGTTAAGTTTGCTTATTAGATTAATTGTAAAGTTTTTAAAATTCCTCGGTGTTATGTGAAAGGATGCGAGTCGAGTTCAAGCAAAAAGGACCCCAACATTTCTTTTCATAGGTTAGTAACTGTTTTTACGAAATAATAACAAATATGTGTCTAAATTTACATTTTGGGTTTGTTTTTATCATTTATAATTGTTTAAGGATCTTGTTGATTAAGTTTTAGGCTCTTCTAAGCGTTATTTATACAAGTAGTACGAATAACAACCGTATTGTTTGTTTACACACAAGTTTAGGGATGTGATACGAAATTATTCATATCGATATTATCATTTTTAAATATTTTGATGTTTATTTTTCAAAAAAAGAAATAATAGGATATATATATTCAGAACGATAAACAAAGTGAAATTAAAAATATTTTAAGATTACCTATAAACATACAAACCAGGACAAAATGGATACAAAAAATCGGAAGATACTATTGGAACCCTCCAATAAATACATTTATTTGTTCTTTACATTTTGAAAAAGACTGCATCATGCATGCATAAAACAAATTAATTTACCAAGACTAAAAGATAACAGCTTCCCAACAATATAAGTGAAATTGTAATAATTATGATATTTTACCTAATAATCCTATTAATAATAGAACTGTTAATCAACAAAAATGACATGCAAGATAATTTTGACAATTGGTAGTATATTGTCTAATGTCCTGAAGAACCTTTTAATGAACAGAAATAGTTTTATATTTTATTATTAATTACTATAATTGTTTATCTTAACCAACACTTTCATATTCATTGATTGAATTTTAAGTGAGACATAATGATTTTCCTCGTCAAATAATAGCAATAAAAATCTACCTATGTTATTTTATTTTATTTAATATGTATTAAATGTCCTGATAGGTATTTTTGATTTTAGCAAAGAATGCTGCAACTGCAATGGTGCAAGCAAATTCTAGATATAAATAAAGTTGTATTTTATCTCACGTGTGTATTATTTGACACAAATCCAATCCAATCATCAGGTAAAACCATAGATGTAGTATAACATAGATCGGCAATGTATCATTTTGAGTGAAACCAAAACGAGAATATGATAGTGTGCGTGAAGTTTGCATGTGTGCGTGACAGATAATGCTGCGCCATGCTCTGTCGATACTATCATATCGATATACCTAACGGCCCAACCAATAAAATAAAATTTTATAGATATATATGAGACATTTCATGGTATTTTAACAGAAAAATAATGATTGTGTTTATTTCAACACAGATACGTAAACACAAGTAAATAAAGATAAATCATCATATTTGAGAATAATTTTATTTCACAAGTTTTGTAAAGCATTCCTTATAATAATATCTAATGTTCTATTGTTTTATTAGAATGGCAGCCTCCGTGGCACAGTTAATTTGAAACCGGCTCAGAAATGGTAAATTACGCACACGAAATATTAATTAATATTTAGCAAATATCAATAGTGAATAAATAAAGTGAAGTAATAACTGTTATTATAGAATTGATGTTATACTACGAGATTATAAAATGAAGTGAAACCTCTATGGTCATTGACTATTTTTATCGACATAATATTATTGATCGAAACTGTCAATCAATCTCTAGCAAATGTTGGTTGAAATTATTATAAATTCACGTATATGATATCATTTTATATAGGCAATGGATGCTTTCTACGCATTTAAATAATGAATAAGGACATTCTGTTCTACCGATATACATACAAGGTTTGTCTTACAATTCTACAATATTGTCACTAAACAACATTGAAAAAAGTGATACGATCTTATGAAAAACTATGATTATTCGGGTTTTTACACTAAAATCAATCACATCCAGGCACTGGACAACTCACCATAATAAATTACATTTAATAAAAGTAGCTCAGTACTGAAATATTAAATAAATCAAGAAAATAAGCGAAATTTGTCGTTCGCTTAAATGACATATTTTCATACAAATCTCTATAGAACGCTCTCCATGTAAACGCATGGTCGCATCATGCGTCTCGCTTTAATGTATGATTTAAATCATTCTATCTCTTTCGCATTGCCGATCTATGTTATACTACATCTATGGGTAAAACTTACCCATGAAATAAATCATACTATGAAAAAAATATCAAAACATCGACCTATTTTTATCGGATTTAATTTTTAATGACTTTACCGTCAAATCCTAAAATCCCCTGTTTATACCCAATTGACATGTAAAGCTACAATTAAAAATGTTATACAAATTTATACACTGATATTTACGTAAAATCAAAGTTTTTCAGTCGTATTTATGCCACTGTTGATGCATCGATGTCGATAGAAAATTTGATACTAGCGTATCACTATTTTTAGGGGCGGAGCCGCCGCCATGTTTAAATATCAAAGTGACCCGTGTCACGTAACCTTATGCGTTATCCTCTATATTCTATAATCATTGGACATCATCTGTCATTGATTGACAGCACAGTTATCTATAGATTATTCAGAGAACGGAACCAGAAACCAGATGCCTTACAAAAAAAGAATTTAATTATGTATTTACACATTATATCTACATAGACTGCACGTCGGCACGGCAGCTCTAAGCTAAACTTGCTCAAAAGAGCTGCGCGTTGATAACGCACTTATAAATAATATTTAATATTAATAAAATAATATTTATATTGTGGGTAAAAAAAAAGAGAATGTCACCTACTAAATGTTGACGTTTTTGGCAATCGACATGTTACAAAAAAAATGTTGTCTATTGCTAAAATGGCAGAATGGGATTGACAAGTCGTGCGATTTTCATAATTTATTTTTGGGTACATTAATTATTACTGCCTTTGTAGTTTTTTAGTTTACATTCAGTAGTCTTTTGTTAGATGTATCGACACAGGTGATGGTGTAGTGGTTACTAATAAGTGCGTAATTTCATCACAATTGTATGTTGCAATTTTACGAAATACAGTTTTGGTATGATAACAAAAGATATAAAAATTCAGCCTCGTCTCGTTATGTGCTCTTTTTCGTCATATGTGTACCTTGAGGATTAGCGAGTCGCGGACACTAACAGCCTTAAAAGCTCGGGTATGTATACGTAACTGTCCAGATTTGTGATTTTTGGGATTGTGACGTCACAAAATAGACAAGACGCTATTTACAGTCTAAATCGAATGTTAAAATGTTTTTCCGTCTTCACCGGTGAAAGAGAAAAGAGGCGCGAAGTTGCGGTGGAGTGACAATTCGCGGCGAAGCGGTGGGCTTCCGCTAGGATGGGCGGCGATGTCTGCCCCCTCTGAGAGCGCTGCGAGCCCTGCACCGTGCGCATGCACCAATATATCGCTTATGCAATTGTTCCATGAACTGAAACAAAAATTCCCCGGCGTTCCCGATCATGTTGTGTCTAATACGATCGAGCTTTACTGCCACGACAAGCAAGCCTGCGAGACCCACCTGCACAGCGAAGTCAAGGCCTCCCTAACGCATGCCTATCATGCCTCTTCCTCGGCTGCCGCGCGCAAGCACCACCTCAAACTCAACCCGCCGCTAAAGTGCCGAAACCAAGCCATCATTAAACACGAGGTTGCTAAATCGACAGCTATAAAGTCTATCACTTGCCAGGGCCCACAGAAAGCCATATTGAGTACGACTGAAATTGCAGCTGAGAAGGAAAACAAACCAAATACAGACGCCAATCAAAACATTGTGGAGGCAAAGAATAATGAGCTTATCACAAACAATAACAATACAGCTACCTCTCCAGTCACTATTATAAACATTGACAACTGTTTTGCTAAATACAATGCAGAATCACCTAGCGACTTGGAACTGACAAATGAAAATGTAAAAGAAGAAGATACTACAAATACTAATGAGAGAGAAGAACATTCTTCATCGCCTGAGAATAAAACAAAGAATAATTTAGAACAACAAGAAAGCACAAACTATAAGATTCTCAAAAGCAGTAAGATTAAAAGCAACTTGAATGAGAGGCTTGAGAAGACTAGAGAAAAGAAAACTATAAAGAAGGAGGAGAAGCAGCCTCAAGAGAAACCCAAAAGACCGAGCACACTTGACTTCATTAAACCAAATCCAGATAATGCATTTAAACAGACATTGAAGGAGCCAGAAGCTGAGACGTGTCGAACAGTGTCCCCTGTGCCGTCCCTACCTAAAAATGAGAGTCAGCCTATGAAAGAAGCAAAACCCAACACATCATTTAGAACGGAGAGGGGATATCCTTTAAATTTTTCTGTTAATGTGAATTGTCATATGGACTTAAGTCGTGGTTATGGTGATCCTTGGTTAGAAGATTACGATAGTCCGAGAGCTATTACATCAGTGAATTTGACAGTTTGCACGCCGACGTCGAATATGGCGAGTCCGGTCCGTGAGTCGCGGGAGGACGACGGGGGCTTCGAGGGTCACGTGACGGTGACCGTGAGCCCCAGCACCACGCGGCCCCCGCGACGCCGCGCGCCGCCGCCGCCCGCGCAGCCCTCGCGGATAGACTCGCCACGACCCTCGCGAGCAGCGCCTGAACCACCAGGATCAAACAGTGGTGAGAACAATTTAAGTTTTTTTTATTAATTGGAAATTATGCACTGCCTGCATGCATGACTGCCTCGGTGGCGGCAGTTATACTACGGTATGATTGCAAAGCTGAGGTGTCATCCCGGGTCAAGCAAACTGATATTGAATTTTTCTATCATTATTGATATAAGCTCGCCCCCTATCACACCATGGATGGAAAATACAAGGCGAAACCTACGTGTCGCTAGGTTGCTAGGGGAATCTCTGCCTACCCCTTCCGGGAAAAAGGCGTGAGTTTATGTATGTATGTAGAAATTATGTAGAAAAAAAGGGTTTCGGAAAATCATTAATTTACTCAATAAAAACTAAAAATATAGCTAAGCTTGGTAACAAAGTGATAAAATAATCTTTAATTTTTAATGGCATCACAATCATAAAAATTCCCCTATTAAGTTGACTACAAAATAATGGATACTTTTTTTTTTTTTGTTTCGAGAGGAAAAGCTATTAAGCTCCCCTTTCGGTACCCCGGGGGAGGTCGAAAGGGGTATGTCAGTGTCACTGGCCTACAAAATAATGGATACTGCCTTTTTTTAGATAAAAACAAAATTATTTAATGGGAAGCACCAAAGTTCTGTAGTATGTTAACTATGAATACTTTGTATTTTGTAAGAAATGTATGAAGTGGTTTGTATTTGCGATTGAATGCAATTATTCATTGCACTCTCAAATATTAAATTAATATATATTAAAGTTGTGTTTGTTAATTATTGTGTGAACCACAAGTATCTGTTTTGGGTCTGGGTGTTTGTGAGACCGAAAAGTCTCTCGTAGTTCCTGATATCCACGACACAAGACTCGATCTTAGTGTGGGGTGGGTGGTGTTGGGACTTGGGTGTATTTATTTATGCCTTGCAAAATTAATAGATATAAAAAAAAAATCTAACCTATACTGTTCCACTGCAGGGCATAGGCCTCTCTATCAAAATTATTATGCGACAAATATTTAATTATGAAATTTATTTTTTGTATATGTTAATCATTAATGTTTTGTTTGTATGTAGAAAAAATGTCACCTTTTTATTTTCTACATGTTTAATTCGTTGCATTGTTTTTTATTTCAAAAACCTGATTTGTAAGATACTAATTCTTATTATGGTAGTACATTGATCAATGAACTTGGGTTCAAAATACTTTATTTGATTATACATTTAGGGGTATATCAATGCTGCTATAAAATTAGGCAATCATTACGACAGGGGAATTACGGAGTAGATCTACAAATACATAGTAATGTTCGAAGATTGTAAAGACTGAGTTGCACATTCAGCTGTGCACATCTAATTGTGTGACATTGCCTCCTGTTTGCTCTAAAATAAATCTGTTGATACCGCAATGTGATAAAAAAAACAATCATTACCTACGACAACGTGTCGTCGCGGCTCTTTGATGAAATTGCGTGCGTAAAACACATAAATAGCGTAGGTGAATGCATTAAACGTGACTTTTACAATAGCCATTTAGCCGCGCGATTTAAAAATAATTGGTTTGTGTTCTATCTTATTTGCTGTCATCATTATCTGACACTGATGAGATAAAAATCTATATAATTTATCCGATTTCCTTGGTATACTTATACACACCGTTGCAGACACATTTCAAAACAACATTCGGCAAATGTAAAGTCACAGGGGTTCGGCATGGGCTTTGATCAGTCTATTTAAAAATGAATTAAATATATGAGCATAAATATCATATAAGCAAACATCATATTATATAAGCAAACCCTCTAGACTTATTTTTCTATTCGCGATGGGATGAATGTGGTATTTAACGTAGCTTTTTTACCACAGCTAAGAGACAGCTTATCAATTTGTTGGGGCATTGACCTTTAGCAATATGTAAGACTTCTTTCCGCTTCTGAAGAATTTTAATGATACATTATTTAAATTCTTAATTATTTTCGAAAACACATTGAATAATAATAGTGTACAATATTCAATCATTATCTAATCATTCGAAACATATTCTATGTGCAAAATAATTTATAACTTCCTAGTAATATCATATAAATCATTTGTCTATGCAACATTTTTTAAAGTAAAATCTGTAATTGAGTAGCATGATTTTTTATTGCGCAAAAGAGGAAGTGTTAATCCCTGTTAAATCTTTCGGCGGATGTCATATAAGCATGAATAAGGGACAATGATAAGTGGCAATATCCTATAGAA
Source organism: Deilephila porcellus (assembly GCA_905220455.2). Classification (NCBI taxonomy): domain Eukaryota; kingdom Metazoa; phylum Arthropoda; class Insecta; order Lepidoptera; family Sphingidae; genus Deilephila; species Deilephila porcellus. The sequence goes on from LR999987.1 coordinate 10,873,999, forward strand.
CCTTTTAAATGTAAAACTGCCTGAAAGCCTTGCCATACCATAGTATGAAACTGTCTGGAATTTCAAAGAAATTAGTAACCATTCCGGATAAAAATAGCAGCTTGCAGTTACTCGATGAAATATTATTTTATCTGAATGCGTCTGGCAATCATAAGACTAATGAAACACTCAATCAAAGGACACTTGTAAAACCACTGTTATGTTGTGAAAACTTGAAGTATTTGTGAAAACTTGAATCGTATTATATTGTTTATTTGATCTATTTGAACAAGACAGTTTACCTATTGAAATGGCGGGCGTAATGGAGCTCCTAATGTTGCTTGCCTGCGTAATATGTTAAAATATTTTCGATATCGCGTGATTTCATATATCGTGTTTTCCCAAATCGCTCCTACATTGCCTACGTTTACGTCACAGTTCCTAATATATCAAATGATTTGTGATGACTTACACAAGGGGTAGATAAGTACTCAATGCGTATGTTTAAACAGTTCCATTATAAGTAGAATATAGATGACATTGATTCTGTGTGGTAATTATGAAGTTCTAAACCATGTTGAGGACACTAAAATAAAATGTAAACAAAGAATACCTTCGCTTTTAAAAAAAGTGATCTTTCGATTACTCGAAATAAAATAGAGTTCGAGGCAATTCAAATTTGGGTAGATATTTGTTTACATATTATTTTTTCTTATCTAGGACAATACCACCATATTATATGGAGCAATGCGCTTTCCCATGCACTTTTTTGTATGAAACTCGTGAAAGGTATTTTATCCTGATGCAACTGTTTTATCCAAATGGGCTACCCCTGCATTGCATGGGCGGCGATGTTTTTTTCACGTCTGCGCCTAACTGTTGATCATTGTTTATGTGCAGTATTGTGTCAGGTACAGCGGTTTGCAACCTACGAGTCACTGTTTGCGGTTTGCATTTGAAAACTTGTTAAATATACCGGTCATTGACTCATCCGCAGTTGACCTCGAATTAAATCTCTTTTTTCGCTAGAACTATATGCTTCGATATTGCATTTTAAAAAAAAGATATTTAGCCAAATACAGCTAAGGTAAATGCCTGCAATTATACATTTTATTTACGTTTAATCTATTGTTTAGTGTCCCCTCATATTCATTTCATTGTTAGGCACGAATGTCCTCTTAGATTAAAATAGATCAGGACCTAATTCACAATTTTAGAGTGTTGTGGGGTTATCATTGATTGATTGTTTACTATAACGGTTAAATAGTATAGATAAGCCGTGTCGGTTTTATTACTACCGGGTGAGATTGCACCCTTTATCTGCCACACCCATGCAAAACGAAAAATTATCTGCGGCGTACCTTCCTTCGTGGCGCCTTTGACCATATTCTACCCTAACACCATTACTATTGAGTTCAAAACAATATTTTCAATGCGCCAATATAAAATTTCCCAGATCGTTCGCTAATAGAGCGTCAGAAAGAGCGTTTGAACCGCTTGGCAATGGCTTTAACCCAGGAGAAGGGTCGGTTGGCGCAGCTGACGAAGGAGACCAACATCCTGGCGGGGCCCACGCCCACGCCGGCGGGGGCGCAGCGCCTGCGCGAGTACGTGCAGCGCCTCCGGGATCAGTGCGACTCGCTCGCCAAGCGACTAGAGATGGGCTCCAGCGGTTTGTACCATGCGACATTGTTGCATAGGTTCTTATAACAACACTAGTTACGCTTACATCGCACCGGGGAGGTAATTAGTCTGATCTATGAGTACACAATAAATAATATTAAACTGCGTTATAATAATTGCGGATAAAGTTGAATTTTATAACTATCTTTAAAAGATTAATTACCTCTTACATGCGTTTACTAATTATTAATTTTATTTTTTGTGTGTATCATTATTAGTAGTGGAATGTTTAGTTTTGTAAATATTAAATCAAGTAAAGTAATAAGTCACGCTGTGTTTTCATCATCAGCTTTTAGTAGTCAAATGCTAATATGCCCCTAACTGCATCCCACAGAGCATGCCACTAGCTTCTTTAATCAACCTTCTAAGATTATACCACTGTAAAATAAATGTAGAGCATAAACTCGTTAATCAAGTTTTATTATAATTAATAGCCAATATATCTGTAACTCAAATAAAAATCGATAACAACAAATCAAATTAAACCAACATTATATAATTTCAGAGTCGGATGAGTCTCGAAACTTCTACAGCAACATATACACGGGCCAGCGGCCGTCGTCGTCGTGGCAGTGCCACATGTGCACGTTCCGGAACCACCCGCTCCTTGACAAGTGCGAGGAGTGCGACATGCCCAGGATACTCGTAGGTACGCCCCTCCACAGGACCCTGGACTCGGCCTGCGCCGCCCCCCTCGCGAACAAGTACCTGCTCCCGCCCACACGCTTCAACGTGGAGAGCTCCTCGTAACAGTGCCTAGAGTGAAACTTACAACACTAATGTGAACCATCGAGGCTAATTTGTGAATTGTGATGTGCTTTAAAACTTAACCCCGGCATGTTGATGTCGAAGTCGGCATGCGAGATTAACACGAAAATGACAGCATCGTTGCGGACTTTTTGTTGCCATTTTCACGTGCGAGTATAAAGACTTTTGTTATATTTTTTTTTCTAAGTGTCTGTTTACTGCGAGACTCGTGGAGCTATTCAGTTGTAATATACGTGTTTGTAATGGCTCCTCGTTCGCCGTAGACGACATTCGCACACGATTGTTGCATGCGTGTTCGTATTTTTTATATTGGAAATAACCACTTGTGCCCTATATATGTGTAATGTATAAGGACCGCGGTCACTGTCGGGACATATCTTTCATGTCTAGACGTACGTGCCTTGATAACTTCCTATAAGTATGATAGATATTTGTCTATTGAAAAGTCGTATGAAGTTACGATGTGAAATATGGTGCCTTCGTTGAGCTACTAACACTGATATACAATTAAAATGTATTTTACATACATATCGAGTTTTGAGCCGTAGAGTTAACTGAAAAATAATCTTAAAATATTTATATACCTATATTTGAGAGAAAATGAATTTTGCTATTTAATTAGTTAATGTAGTGTTTGATAAAATGTTTCACGTAAAGTTTTCTACTGTAGGTTAAATTATTAAATTTGATTTTTTTAAGATTTATGATATATTTATTGTGTTGATTAATTGTAACGGCGAACTGAAACATCACTAATCGACTGGTCGCATCGTGGGGCATCACAAGATCTCAATACATATAGACTAATGCCTTGCCAACATGTAACATTATACATAATTTTATTAGAAATCTACGCCTCGAAATATTTTCACGTTGCTCAATTATTCTTGCTCAGATTTAGTAAATCATTCACACTTATTGCGCACAATGTCACATTGAAAATAGTATATTATAATCAGAAACAGGTGTATTGCTATATGTCTTCGAATTTAACTGTGATAGGCTAAGATTTTTCAATTGTATCATTTATGAGGATTTGTTTTTAATAATATATTTTTATTTGTACATATAATTTAAGTTATTCAAGTATTACCAACGGATCACATCTCAAAAACCTTTTTTTATTAGTAAACTATCAACATTTTGCTAATTCATCACTAGAACAAATCACATTGCGCAAAATCGAAATACAGGTGTCATACATTTTTAAAGAAATTGAAGTTAAGAATTCAAAACGATTTATTTTACTTAGGTAAATTAATTTTAAATTGCCATAGATTTTTAAATAAAGTTAATAAGAGATTTAATTGTTTTTATTTATGAAAATGAAATTGGAATTATATTGGGCGCCTACTAGATAATTTTACAAATTTATATAATGTTGGCACAACACAATTGTTCTTAGAGTTGTTACGTTAAGGTGTAGTTCAGTAGATATGAACATTTTTAATCACACTGAGGTTCACTAATTTGTTTAGTTAGGCTAATGATTATTGTGATCTAGGAATTTTTATTATATGTATATGAGATGAGAATAAATGTGAAATTTATTAGACATTACTTGTTTCTAATTCTTTTTTTTTAAAGTTCCTTTACAAATTTAAATAGTAAATTAAATCAATTCAACATCACATATTTAACACAAAATATTTAACTAATAATAATACGAAGTTAACCCTATTTGTGTTTCTTCATTTATGTTTAGCCATATATTATATGTGGAAAATAGTCAATTAAAATATTGATTAGTATGTATGAAGTCACCTTCGAGATATGGTATAAAGAATTTTCTTTGTGTAGTCTACAATTAGCATTAATTTCTGACAAACATTGCGTCACGGGTGCTATTTATGTACTTTTGCCATGTTAGGTACTTAATAAATTATTAATCACATTACTGTGTTGAGTCATTATAAGAACTATATAGGAAATATTTCAATAATAACTAAATAATAGTTTAAATATATGAAATAGTTTGTTTTGTTAATGGAATAAAGAAATGTTCAATTTTTAAATTGAATGTTCATGATCTGTACATATTTTTTACCAATGTTAATCCAATGATCCCCTCCATTGTGTTTGTGGTGATTATTCAAACAATATACAAGGTAAGTTGAGTTTCCTAATCGCTTTAACGTGGAGTGTTGTGGAATGCTGTGTACCTTTTTAAAATAACAAACCAAGGCCCCTTTACCAATCCCAAACGAAAAAGTTTTTCACGTGTTTTTATTGTTATTTACTTCTACATTTATGATTACACACCTTTTTAAATAATGATTTCTAAATATATACGTTTCTATCTTTTTAAAATATCTGCAGTTTTTACACAATTTGAACAAATGTTAGTGCAACCGATTCTGAACCATAAGTTCTTTGGGATATGGTGGAGAGTTCTTCTTGTATTATTTAATGGTACTTTCCTTACTGTTGTTCTCGTCTACAGTTCGGGCAGCTGACGGGATTACGGTTCGAGTGATGCCGGGGCGTCGGAGTAAGTACCACAGCTTTATTTATAACGGTATCGCAAGATATTCATTGCAGAGATTAATAGTCACTTAATTAGTCTTGAGGTTACATTAATAGGCTGAGGTCTGTAAACCATAGGGTCCTGGATTCAATTTCCAGCCTTCTATTTTGTTCCTGTTTACCGATTAAAAAAAAAATCCTGGGACTGAGCTGGATTGGATCATTTAAATTGCCAGAAATCGCGATAGTATCTTCCCTTGTCCCGTTTTGGGACGGGTTCAAAGTCCGCGAAATGTATGTGTCACTGCTTTCCCTAAAGCATATAGGTGTGAACGTATTTAAATAAATTGATATAGGTGTATTTGGTTTGTTTACAGAATTAACGCGGCCGTGGGTGTTATGAAAGGCAGCGGCGCAGCATGTTGGTGTGTAATACAGGCTAGGTGGCGCCACAGTTGCTCACTCGGCAGAAGCGCAAGTCGCTGTGATGTGTGACCGACTGTGGCGCCACCGGCCCTTAAGTGCAGTAGTATAGAAACCAACGGATCTGTGATATTCGCATTTGGTAATTAAGTTATAACACGTTTAAACTATTTTATTTTCGATTTTACACATTCCAAAAACGAACCTGACAATTGATGTAAACGTTTATATTATTTTACTATTTCCCTATTCTCATTGAGTGCTCTGAGTTTATACCAAATGCGGATAACTGGCGGTTATTTACATTTTGAACGCTGCTGCACTTAAGGCGGATAGGGATTATGTATAATTATTAAGAAAAAAATTATAAAAAAAAGTTAAACTTGTATTATCGTTGTCGATAATTTGTTACGCTCTTCTTTATATCGATCGATTACGTCTTTCTATTAGAAATGTTAGTCAGGAAATAAACAACAAATATCTAATTATCGATTTCTTTTAAACCAGATAATGTATACTCATTATAAGTAAATATTTGATCCTTTTTTTGATAATTTACCAAATGTGACTCAGAAACAATTCCCAAGTTGTACTACTATGTTTATTTGCAATTTTGATACATGAAGATAATATTAAAATAAATAGCTGCGTCAACAACGCCAATGCTGCTCACATTACAGCAAGATCAGATATCCTGTAAATCAGGGGTACCCAATCATTTTCAATCCGCGGCGTACATACATGCTTACTATTTTGTCTCGGCTCCCTATTCTATCTACCCGGTCGTAATATCGGGTATATCAAGACTACGACCGAAAACGAAGCCAGGTGGTAGTTTCAGTGGTTACAGTCATAATGCAACTAAAAGTTTCGCAATTAAAAAAGCAACAGAATTATTTTTTAGCATGTTTTAAATATCGTGTTTGGGTGGTATATACCTAGTTTTTGCGAAAATAGTAATTTAACCCCTTGCGAACCATTGCGTATTTAATAATAAAAAGGTGTACGTTATTATTTTAGGAAAACTGTGTATTTATCACCCAAATACGACGATCAGTAAAAAAGTAAAAAAAAAATGTCAAATTTTGTTGCGAAATTGTTAGTCACTAATAATACCACCTGGCTTCGTTTTCGGTCGCGGTCTTGATATACCTACCCTGTAGATAGGTCCAATAATAATAGTAACTACCTAAAGTTACTATAATATATAAAGTTCCAATAATACTAGTTAGACACGAAAATTAAAATGGAGAGAGAGAGAGAGAGTTGCGTTACGGCGCCCTCCTTCACTCTACGGCGCAAATTTTGGGAATCCCTGTTGTAGATTATTGCTTTGAAAATTGATTAAAGCCACGAATACCGTAATATATAAAATCATTTTCAGTAGATATCTTTACGAATTTTCGAATTTAATTACCAGGGTATATTTAAATGTACTTTATAATTGGTTATTTTTATCAATATTCCATAACTACACCTCTAGTTATATGATGGGATCCATATACAATGAAGGCACCCGTTAATTACGCAACATCTTAAAACAATAACGTTTTAAAGTAATAGAAATAAATTTTAGTTGCAAATTAAGCCTACTGAGAAAATTTTTAACTTAAAATATCACAACTTTCATTAACAAATACATGTTAAACAATCCGCATAATGTCTGCAATACATGTAAAACAGCCATGTAAATACACTGTTTATTAAACAGGCACATTTGACTGGTCTCATAATACAGTATATTTATATAAACCAAGTATATTGAACCCGATTCAAAATGTATGTTATGATCAACACCAAACTGACTTTATGACGACGACGACTTGCAAAATGAAATTGAGGACTTTTATTCGCCTGAATTCAATTATTTTTTCTTTAAGCCCTTTTCTCAAATTGAGTATTCTAATAATATGTCATTATTTATATTTGGAAATATAAAATCCCACAGACAGCGAAGAAACTAAATAAAATAAAATAATTATTTGCTCAAAGCCAAAATCACTTGTTTTTTACGCAATAAAATGCTACTATTTTAAATTATAGCTTTGAAAACATATTTCTGCACATATCCTGAATGTATTTTATGAGGATTTCTGTATTACAAGCAGATAATTTTATTGTATTTGACGACTGATTCCCTAATGTGGAGGGAAGCAAATCATCTAAATTTTTTTCTTATCCAACACACCCTTACGTTGTTTTTACTATTTCCACTTTGATATATTCACCGAACGGATTCAGTTATATCTAAATATAAGTTTTAATCTATTTTATATTTGAATCTACGGATAAACGGTAAAAAAATCATATCTATATATTATGCCAAAACATTGTGTCGAGAAACTGTAACTAGTCATATAGGTAACGAAAATATTTCCTATAAGCTGGACAAAATTTTGTTATTAGAAATTTTATAAATTAAAATAAATGTTCTAGTGAAGCCTATGACTCTTTAGATACATATTAAATATTTGTTAGGTATGTTCAGAAATGTAAATGGTTTTATTGCAGTTGCAAAAAAATATAATATGCATCTTTCTTTCAATATTTTTTTTTGACTACATTATTTTCGAACTGATACACAAACACGATCAGGAGAATATTAAGTGATTTATGCACATTTTGTAATAAGCCTTTACAATGATTTAGTCCTATTATTTTCCGTGATAAGACCTTGTACAGGAAGGGCGAAATGAGCGCGAGTAATTTAAATTCCACGATAATTTTGCCCGCGAAATAGGTACCTAGGTACTGGCGATCAATATCTTGTAAGCGCACGTATAAATTCGCGCGTAAATCGCACACTTTGGACAAGATCTTACAGTTCTGATGCTGAGGTAAAAAGCCAACAATGTTATATTTGTCTTTGTAAAAGCACTAGCTGCTTATATTTATGTATTTGATGAAGGAAAAATGAAACAATCACTGTGATTTCTAGTCGAAGCTCCGTACTTCACATTTTATTGCATGTAACAGAAAAAATGCTTATTATTTTTTCTGTAAAAATCTATAAACTTGTGCTCATTTTATGTACGTATAATATATTTATTTGAATACTGAATTAATATAACTGGACAAATATATTCACAACTAGCTTCTGCCCGCAAACTTCGTCTGCGTGATTAACTTTGTTTGGAAATCTCATCCCGTCCCGTCCCATCCCGTTATATCCCGCCCGTGCCATCTCATTCTTACTCAATGCATGTAATCCAGTCCCATCTCATCCCTTTGAGTATAAAAAGTAAGAAATCCTTCCTCATCCCACGGGAACACTAAATTTTTCAGGATAAATGGTAGCCTAAGTGTTAATCCAGGGTGACAGCTACCTCCATACCAAACTTCATCGAAATCCGTTTAGCCGTTTCTGAGTTCATCGCGCACAACAGCACAGACAAACATACAAAAATTCTAAAAACCATTGTTTTGGGTTCTATTACGTTAATATAGATACCCCATATTAGTTTTTCTCATTTATCTTCCATGTACAGACATCGATCGGTTACGAAATTGAATATATAAATTCTTTAATGAAAAATTCTTCTGAATCTCTTAAACATCTATTTCAAAACTGCAAGCAGCTGCCGCTCTTTAGATACAATCTTGAATCATCGACGGCAGTGAAATTGTCATTAAGTGAACCCTTAGATTACGTACAGAGTATCCATTCGACACACATTTTATTTTAATTTGACTATTTTGAGCTCTAATAATAATTAGTAGTATTGATGCCTCTTTAATGCTCGCATTTTAAAAATAATATTACTTCATTTCATAAAATCAATTAACACTAGTTACTATGTAATGTTCTTGTAAAATACTACATACATACATAAACTCACTTATTTTTCCCAGGAAGAGTAGGCAGAGGCTTACCAGGACACCCACGTTTCGCCTTATGCGTTCACGTAATACAGGGCGGGCCTATTGCCTTATCGAGCACAAATTCCTGAATCCAGGCTGATAATGAATAGAAAAATCCAATATTACTTTGCCCGACCCGGGATTCAAATTCAAGACCTCAGCGTTGTAATCGTAACGTAGTTAAACTTGGCGCAGTTTAACTACGTTACGGTTACGAACCAGTATTTTCTTAATAAAATAAGATTTGTCCAGTTATGTTATCACAATGCATAACAATATTATACTTTTACCAAGGTGGAATATAAATTTATTGCCTGACAAACCAGATATGATAAACAAGTTAATATGTTCACATTGTAATAAAACTTCATGGTATATTCATTTGAAGAATACAATTTGTTGAGCATCTCTTCTTTCATGAAAAGAATTGTTTATCGCTTTCTACTGCATATTTACATCATATATCAAAATCTATTTGATATGTAATATTTTTATTTAATCAGCACATTTATCAAATAAACTTGTTATCAAAATTTGTTCAATTTGTTTGTTTTAATTAACTATTTATGTTACTAATAATTATTAGTATTGCAATGCAACTCATTGAAAGTTTACATATGAAAATGAATTATATTAATAATAATATGTATTCTAAATTATCAAATTTTACCACTTGAAAACATTGTTCTAATTAAATAAAAGTTTACTTCATTTGTTGTTACATCTAAAGAATATTGAAAAAATTAAACTACCATATTTTTGTAGTTTCTGAGCTTCTATACAACTAACCACTAGTCTTACCATAGACAATTTAAATTCTACACTACTTATCTTCGCTACTACTCTAGTCACTGCCATAAATGTAGCTTAACAATTTTGTCCATATATTTAATGAATTTAAGATTTCCATCCTTTCTTTCATTACTCGCTCTGTATTTACACTTTTTCACCTCTCAATTTTGACTAACAATCTAGTTCTTAAACGTCAACTAAGTAAATAATCAACATAAAAAGATACAGATGCTGATACACAATGTTATATCATACACAAGATAAAAAGTTCAGATGGTAAAACATTACACCTTGATGTCTTTGTATAAATAGAAATTCCTTTTTGTTCACGAAAATAATGTAGCTTAGAAGCCATATTGAGTTAGGTCATAGTGGGACAAAAAAACCATTAATAAAATCTTACAGTATTTTTTGTCTGAGTAATATATTCGGAGATGCACATGGATAAATAAAATTTTGATGCATTTGACCATCACAAATCATATTTTATCTTATGAATTAGCTTACTTTATTTGTGATGTTAAATTCCAATATTAATGAACACAATTTACTGTACAGATAATTATTTATTTACAACTATAAAAATGTAAGTATACAAAGTTATCTTCAATATTCATTATTGCTTCTCAGTAATCCATTAGTTACATTAATGTAATGTAGAAATGTATCATTTTGAGCACATCTGAATCTGATGACAATTTACAATTAGTGTCAAGGTATGAGATTTACTAAATAGCAGTACCACGCTCCAAGTTCTGTTTGATCTCTGCTGTATGTTCTCCATAAAACCTCTCCAATTTCTTGTTGAACTTAGCATTCCTTTCATTGATGTAATCAATGTCAGCATCATCATTGTGTGTTCTCCTTCTTGAGTATTTAGCTCTCTTTGCTATCTGACCTTCCAAGTCATCCACCATCTTATCAATAGCATCTTTCTTGTCTTCATGCATGCCATGTATGATCACATTAGGACCTCCATAGAAGGCATCACCATATTTTTCCCTTTGTTTTTCATACTTTTCCATGTCAACCGCAGGCATGTTTTTGACTAGTCTGTTGTACTGGCGAATCGTAGCTTGCTCATACGTTGAGAAACCTTCGTCTGGGTTCTTCTTTTTCTTCTTACGTTCTAACCTCTCGGCTTCTGCTGCGGATATATTCAATAGTTTCACTCTGTCGTAATTTCTGCCTTCTTTCTCAGCCTCGTCTCGCTTTTTCTGATCTTCGACAAGCCATTCAGCCTGACGTCGCTTGGCTTCGTAATTTGGCGGCAGTTTACTCCTGGCTTCTTCTGCAACTACTTCCTGATGGTTGTGAGTCCTGGCTTCGTTTCTGGCTGTATGCAGTGAATGTAATCTTTTCATTCTCTCAGCTTGTTTCTCAGCAAATGTCATTTGCTTAGGCGCAGATGTTGATTCCTCAGTTGATGTACTCATTTTGTCTTAATTAAGAATTTTTAAAATTGTGCACACAAAAATATACAATTGCGATAAAATCAACAAGTTTACACTTATATCACAATCACAGATTGGTTCAGGATCACTTTTTCCAAATTATAAATGGCGTCGTACTTCGTTATGAGTTTGACGTTTGACATTAATAGTGATGTACGGAATAAGGCATAAATAGAAATCTACTCATGACTCCAGTGCGCATAATACTGCAAAATACTATGTAATAATTTAAGCAGCGGACACTAAATTAATTATTTAATTTTTAAAACATCTATTATTCTTGTAGGCAAGTCGCGTCTTGTGGTAAAAGAGTAAACAAACTCAAACTGCTATTACTCTATAGTCTAAACAATAGAAATTAAAAAAAATTATGTGCTTCAATAAAACATTCTTGGCGCTGTGCCAAGAACAGCGATCCAATTAACAGGAATAATCAATGGCAATTAAAATCAAATACAGTCCTGAATAAGTGTGCAAATATGAAAAACATCGATTTAGTTTCTTTACCCATAAACAAGAAGCAGACCTGTGTACTTCACTCAATCGTCAACTAATCTGAAGTAAGGAACATTTCCAGTGACGGCGGCGCTGGCGAATACGAGAAACTAGAATGAAGTGAGGCAGTTTGTCGGTGTTTTGGAACGGTGACGGTTGTGTGAATTTGTGCGGCTATATTCCTATTTTCATTTTTATACATTTCAAGTGATTCTGAGTTCACGATGTCGGATGAAATCGCCGAGAATGGAACAGCGAACGGAGACGTCCCGGAGATCGAGCTGATTATTAAGGTAGATTATACTTTTACACGTGTATTGTACGAGATTAGCTGCTTACATCGGTCAACACGGCACGCGTTGGCCTTCGCAAACTTAAGAAGACTGTGAAGAGGTATCCAACGTGATGTACTCGTGCAAGTTTTATTATCCTAGGGTTCTATGATAGGAATTTTAATATTCCGACGTCGCTATTGATTAGTCTGTCTGAATTCTAAGTGTAGATTGCACGAAACCCGCGCCCGTCGCGTCTGCATGAAAGTGTATTATTACTGCACTCATAATGCGCGTTAATCAGGTCGAATGGAACTTTGTTATTTGATCAACATGGGTTTTCGATATGATTTGAATAAAACATGGTGGCTAGTCCAATAAGAATCAGCTAGAAAACATCTTTGAGACGTAGGTAATTACGTGTATGACCTAATGACTAAAACATGATACTGTCAATAGTGTGTAGCAAGTTCTTGTATTGTAAAGAATATATGAATATCACATTTTTATATTAATTATGGATAACCATAATCTTAAAAACTGATGATTTCAACAAAAAATATTTCTGTCTTGGATTTACAAAACATTTTATGCCAGTTGCTACAGAGTATAATCATGGGAATATAAAAGGCAGCGACTTTTATATCTTTATTCCTCATCTGAGATAAGAATACATTTTCAATGTCAATTTCTTATCACATATAAGTTGTGTAACGAGTTACTAACAATATTCAGAATTTGGTATATTATTTATTCATCTGTTGCATATAAGTAAATTACTAGAACATTTTCATTATTCTTATTTATTTTGCCTAGTATTTAATTTATATTACAATAATCATGATATGGTTGCAGCTTGCATGAAAAATAAATAACTTATAGGTGTGGCAGAGTCTAAACATGATGTCATGACTTTAATTATACCAAATTATTTTTATTTATCCAATTTATATTTGTTCCACACATTTTATGACACAAAAATATCTTATTTCTATAGCTAGCTTTAGAGCTGTAAAATTTCAATGGGAAAATTCAAAACTTACTGACTTTTTATACTATAAAAGTATGCTTTATTTTTATAACAGTGCATAATATACATACTATCGATCAACAGATGTTTTATATGCATTGTTTCAAATTGATCTGTTGTACTGGCATTGTTGGTTCATTGTGCATTGTTATGGCCACTAACAACTACATAATAACCATGTAAACTAATGAGAACAATAATTGATATAATTTCAAACAAGTTTTGCTAATAGTTATTGCATTCATTATATTTGATATATTCTAAAAGAAACTTAGTGTATTTAAAATAAAACTAGTTTGATGAATCAATAAAGTATTTTGTAGGGAATCACTCAATTGTTTCATAAATTTTGTTCCATAAAATTGCAGAATATGGCATTTAGGTATAAATAATACTTCACAATGATTTTTTGTAACAATTTTATAACAATGATTTATGATTTACATACAACCATAAGCCATAATCATAAGAAGAGGTGTCTTAGCAATACCTACATCTTCCCGAGTTTATGTCTCTCCCAAAACTAGATAGAAAGCAAACATCTTGCTATGCCGGTCACAAATTCCAAGTAGATTGCTTGACTTGGAAACCAAATCCAAAACACCAAGGTAGAGAGCCCATATGTACTACCGCTAGACCAATTCACTGCCAGTGTTAATTCAAGATTAACAAATAAAATATTACCCAATTGTCTACATTTCAATGTTTACTTGGCAAAATTCCAGTTTTTGTACTATGTATGTAAAATTAGTGTATGAGTATAAAAATAAACTGATGCATCTGCTTGTTTGCCGGAATCTTACTCTGAACAAAATGTATATGCAGCAGTTTCTATGCTTGTGAGGACTCCATTACAATAATGCATTCGTTTTATACATATTATTATAGTAACCTTAATAGAATACATGAAATAATTTATAAGTTCATATACATATTCATAAAGTAATAATATATTCCCATTTCGTATTTGTTCTATTGCAAGTGTGTGGTGGTCTGTTGGTAAACGGACTAGACGCGACTGCCAACCTGTTCACGGTGGTTGCGGATTCAAATCCCAGGGCACACCTCTGACTTTTCGGAGTCGTGTGTATTGATAGTCAATCACCACGCACTATAAAGGAACATATCGCGAGGAAAGCTGCGTACCATAGCGATTTGAAATAATTTCCATGGTTTGTTAACCGCCAACCTGCACTAGGCCAGTGTGGTGGACTATATAGCCTTACCTCTCTCAATCGTACTTTCGTTTGTAGAGAGTCGTGCCCTGCAATGGGACGTATATTGGCTGATACAGATTCGTTCTATTGCAAATCACTTTTGTAATATCTGATGTGAAAACGGTTCGTAATAATTTTATCACAATAGCATATTATCAATTTGTTGATATTACATAATTCCAATTGAATTATTGTCGAACGTGTTTACAACACCAATTTCCACAAATAAGCAATTTGTCACGCGCGCTCCTGTGCCCATACAAACCTACAATTAGGGCTTACTCGAAACACCATTTACCGCGGACAATTACACCCACCGGTGGCCCGTCGACACCTGCTGCGTACAATTGAGAAAAAAATGCCCATTTTGCAAAATTAAAACCTGCTTTCAAAACAGCGGCTGACAACTATGGACAATTCAACGCATAGACACAGGCATTGACAAAAACCGCGCGCAAACGCCATTATTTTTTAAAAGTAAAATGTAGTTACCGTTCAACTTCCACCTACTTACATAATTTCTGTCGGTCGCATATAGGCGAAATGGCAGCGGATTCGTGTTCGGCGCTCATAAAATTGTACTGTTTTGGTCGTTCATCAAATGCGTTGTCTAGAATTATATAATTTTAATTGGCATCACACGGATTGCGAGCATCGAACCGAACGGATATTTCCTTGGAGCGCATCGGCCCGAGAAAATGTTACGTTTTGGCCAGATTTAATAATAAATATACTCGTGTATCTGACAATGTTGCGAAACAGATGTTGCAATAAATTTTAGTGCATTTTTTTCACGTATGGAATTAATACATTGTATTTTTAGTACAGAATGTTAATCTTTGAAGATATTTTCATCCTGTATACAGTGTAATTATTAGGAGTTCAAAGCTATCATGGTATTATGATTTCATTGGATGGATTTTCTAGAATGGTAGGGTGGGCCGTGATAGTGTGGGAGCGCGGGGCGCACTGCGCAGGCATTCCGCGCGAGAGAGCGCATGCGCGCCTTCGAAACAGAAACCTGTGCGGGCGCCATCCAAGGGAAAGTGACAGACAACACGCGACTCCATGCATCTGGCAGCTGACTCCGCCGATGACATGAATGATTAGCATGCTTGCTGCTTAGTGATCACTGCTTACTGCTTACCATTTGCGTTAATTAATAATAACTACAAACATCAATACATGTAGCAGATTTTCACCATTACACAAGGTCGTACAACGTACGTGTATCATAATATTGATGAAGTTCAAATTACAATTTCATAGTTTATATTGTTGTTATAGGTGACTTTTACCACACATTAATAATATCATGAAGGGGAAACAAAATATATATTTCAATTGCAATTACTTGTGAGTTGTATGGTAAAGCAAGTTGAAGCGTTTGTTAAAATAGCGTAAACAACAAGGAATACGAGGGACGAAAGTAACGCGTGGGAGTAACAAATGAATTCGGCGAAAAAATATGTTATCTTTAGCGATATGCTGTATGACGGACATAAGTAATTTCAAACCGCCCCTTTATCTAATTCGTATTTACAGAGCTGGGCCATCAGGTTTTGGTTGTAGTGAGTCGATACTGCAAAAATACCCCCAAAGTAACTTACGCCGTTTTTTCAACTGCGTTTATTTTTGTTATGGTAGGTTTAATCTTGCGTGTCATATGTCAGTAAAATAACACAACTATTCTTGCTAAAGCAGTGTATAACCACGATAACAAACGATATGTTAGGATCTAGTCATGTGTTGGTCAAAACCTGGAAAATTAAAAAGTAGGAACGAAAGTAACAGCTTGTTACTTTAATTCCTTTATGCAATTATGTTCGTGAAATCTCTAAATGATTTTTTGTTTTATAGTTCTAAGTATTAAGTTATGGCCGGAATCAAGGAAGAATAATGGAACGGTAAGTTAAGGTAGAAAACCAATAAAGATTTATTCTCCGTACTAGTTGGAGATCCACAAACAAAAAGAATAAACTTAGATTCAAAAAGTTCCAGAATTGTTAAATTATTTTGCTTCTAGAAAAAAACAATGATTTTGTTTAACAGACAGACATTTGTAGACATTTTTCTAAAAATTTGTAATAGCAATTGCACACAAGTTTGTGTAAATACGTAGCCGAAATACCCATATAACATGTGTAGTAATTAGTATTTTGAGATCTAATAGGGTTTGTGAGATATTACAAGAAATTTCAAAATCGCTACGTTCGTCCCTGGTCTCCCCTACAAATAGCAATGAATTAAGAAATTTTCAGCGACTGTAGCGAACACATTGACAGCAAACGGTGAAATCTATTTGGCATCACGTTTGATCGACGCAACGTTTAATTAATAGTACGAGAGCTAGCAACGTCGGAAAAACAAGCATTTCAGGTAGGCCAGTTTTTAGATATGTTATCTCTCACACTCTCCCGGACGTCATACGGACAATCTGGCTGGCGGTAGTGGTTGCGTTCGTCAGTGCGCAGCCTACCTGTACAGGTAAAATATCGATTTTTCAAATCATTTTAAGAAGTTTTTTCTTTTATTATTATTTTTATTGAACTTTTTGCAACATGAATCTATTATTGCCAGATATTTTTATTGTTGTTTAAATTGTGCCAGACGCTAATTTAGAATTTTTTTTTTTTTTTTTTCAAATTATTTCAATATGGCTGAAATTTTTATGAGATGTTATTTAAGTATCTAAAAACCTAAAATTAATTTGCCAGACAATAATTCGATTGTTAAACTTCAGCCAGACCGATCCAAAAGTGAAAAGTGATGTGGTATCATTTTGCTTGGTCTAGAAATAGTTGTCTAATAAATTACATAGAACAAATTAAAAACTATTGAATTGATGTGTGGATTAATATAGTAGTAAAATAATTATTTATTGTTGTACAAAATTAAGATAATAATCAATCTCAAGGATGAAAATAACCAAAAATTATATATTTTTTAGTCCATAATTTTATCACAAGAATTGGAGGCATCTTGATAATTGCAAATTAATTTCAGATAAATTACGATTAGAGCTGTAAAACTGCTGTAAAAATTTCTGTGATATTTATCCGTGTCATTAACTTGCTCCGATAACTGTACACTATTATATTCGGATTAAAATTTACACGTATTTCTAGAACTTCTTTACACTTTTTTAATATATCTGCAACAAAAGTTATTATTTTTCCATTTATGTCCTTACAAAAAACACATTTAAATTTTTCGCTAGCCATTGTAACACAATTTTGTTAAAAACATTAAACATAACAGCAACGAATACACCAATGTGGCTAAACTGACGCCATATTGACTACAAACAGCTGCTGTCGTCTATCTCGCTTGCGTAACTAACACGTGATTCTCTGTACTCTTCCAACATGCCCAATCACTTTTCACTATTAGATCGGTCTGGCTGAAGTTTAACAATCGAATTATTGTCTGGCAAATTAATTTTAGGTTTTTAGATACTTAAATAACATCTTATAAAAATTCAGCCATACTGAAATAATTTGAAAAATAATAATAATTCAAAATTAGCGTCTGGCACAGTTTAAACAACAATAAAAATATCTGGCAATAATAGATTCATGTTGCAAAAAGTTCAATAAAAATAATAATAAAAGAAAAAAGGTTCTTAAAATGATTTGAAAAATCGATATTTTACCTGTACAGGTAGGCTGCGCACTGACGAACGCAACCACTACCGCCAGCCAGATTGTCCGTATGACGTCCGGGAGAGTGAGAGAGATAACATATCTTAAAACTAGCCTACCTGAAATTCTCTCTCAAAAACGTTGCTACCTCTTAGACTATAAATCGTATAAAATATTCAATTTTATTATCCCAAGTTGATTCTGTAGTCGCGCGGGACACGCCAACCGCTCGTTTGCTCTTATTATTGCGAATATTCTAGTTTTACCTTATGTATTTAGAGTATTTTTATCTGTGGATAAAAATACTGCTCAAAATTATTAGTATATAGTATGCCTGTGAATGTGCCGTATCATTTATTAGATGTCATAAAAATTGACCATAAAAATGATAAAGTTGCAACAAATTTTGCACTGTCAGACGATCTGATAAAATTCACAGAAATTCGATGTATGCCGATTGCAGGCTTCTTCTGACGGGTTTCTGTGGAATCCTAGCTTAGCCGTGGCCCCGAGATTTCTCAGATTTGTTACCGACCATAATAATGTTTATAAAACTTTAAGCATTATGTGTATTTAATATCAATAAAATAATTGGTTACAGAATGCAGTTTTCTGATTTAGAATATCTCACTTTAAAGAGTCATCGTAAGATCTTCTTGTATTTGAGTTGAAATTCAACATGAGCAAAACTACCCATAAACAAATTTTGCTAATATAGAAGTATTCTAAATAAAAATCAAACTTACATAGATATCAAATTATTATTAACTTATTTTATATTACACAAATAAAAAAAAATAGATACGACTATCGGATTTCTATTAACTGCTGATGAAAATCAGAGGCATGGATGGCGTCATTGTAGGCTATTTACTTTATCTGTCATTGTACGTGTAACGTTGCTTCGACATTGATTTAATAGGAATAATGAAATGACACTAGACACGGTTGAAAACTTAGCAAAAAGATGCACAAAAACTTTCTGCGAGGCTTTGACTAGTCCGCCCACGATCCGTCAGGTTTTTGCAAAATAAAACTAAGCGTCCATTTAAGACAAATTAGGGTGCTATAGTGCGGACCGTGTATTTGATGCTTCCGAGGGATAGGTAGATTGGTCCGATCATAAAACTGAATGAACCATTTACATTAATTAAGTAGTGTCTTAATCCTGTCACAGTTTCTTTTTTTTTTCGTCGAGCGACGTGGTTTTACGCGGCTCGCTAAGTTGACACTTACATTTACTTTTACGTAGGTACTAGATTTTTCCGTCAGGCTTGTCCGTTGTTATCTAAACTAATATTATAAAGAGGAAAGATTTAATTGTTTGTTTGGCTCTGAAACCACTGAACCGATTTGAAAAAATCGTTCACCATTAGAATCCTACGTTATCCCTGCTGAACATGGGCGACAGATTATTTTCAAAACAGTGTATCTGCACCATCGGGCGGAACCGGGCCGGGCCGCTAGTATCTAAATAAACACATCGGATTTTTTGTGGGTGACAGAATGAGCGCTACTTTACTAATGGCAAATGTCACTTTATCGAATGCTTGAATAATTTTGTTGATTAACATCTCAACAGTTATTAATTAACATAACGGTAAAATATAGACAGGTTTTTCTTTTATCAGAGATATGTTTTTGCCTCCACGGGTTGTCAAGGATAGATTTTGGGAGTGGACGGACCTAATAATATCTAGATTTGATAGTTATTGAAACAGTCCTCGAGGTGAGCCTGGAGGACACGTACCAGTAAGCGAAGCGTCGAACGTCGGCCTACAAAGTGGACAGACGACCTCGCTAAGGTTGCAGAAAGACGCTGGATACAGGCGCCTTCCTACAAGTCGCTGTAAGAGTCTTGATGGAAGGTTTATGTTCACCTGTGGCTGAAAAAAAGAGAGAGTTATTGTAAATCAGGATTACTTGCTCCTATTTTATAGCAAGTAAAAAATAACAGTTTTACGCATTTTGTCGCATTAACGCCCGAATACTCAAACGCCATTTAAATATTAAGTTGCACTTAACTACCCAAATCCCACTTAGTCAGTACATTTAATCAGGACTTGCGTACTTAAGTGCAACTTAATATTTAAGTGGCGTTTGAGTATTCGGGCGTTAATGCGACAAAAATAAAACGGGCACAAGCAAAGAAAGAACAGATGGTATGTGGTGTAATTTGTACTTACAAACGTATAACAAATATACATGCGTGTTTAATCAAAGAACGAGTAAATCCTCGACATTGAACTAAAAGTGTTTGCATGGATGACTGGCCTCGGTAACACCTGTATCGCACGCTCATTTCATTTGTAATACCCGGCTCATGTCACTAGGTCAATACAAACACTTCGGAACACGTTTGCCATCTTTGACCAATGCCTAACCTAGTAATTGGAAAAAAGGAACCAACAATTAATGATCGTAATAAGAGATGAACGACTAAAACACAGCTTCGTATTAGATTGTCTGAAAATATCAGTAGCTTCGTATGGATTCATGATTACACAAAACGTGCGGACTTGATGCTTATTTAGCTTGAGTATCAACCTAGTGTGTTCACAGTGATGTCTCATCTGGAAAGTAATTGAATAATGTATTATTAATTTGGTAATCATGACGGATGGAAATTAGCTTAGTCGATGGTGGATTTAGACTGCGATATTAGGTTCTGCTTGTTATGGCGAAAAATGTAAGCATTACTTTTGTTATATTTGTAAATAGATTAAATTCTGTAATATGTAATGTCTACTATTAAACCTCCTCATTTAAAGACTTTGCCACGATAGTTTTCAAGAGTCACCCTAATTGCTGCTTAGTTAAATTCACAATGGCGCCACATCTCTAATCTGTTGTATACTTTTCTTTACCAACGTACTGTGCTCTTTAATGTCAAATAGCTCATCGTTTTCACTACTGGCGATAGATGTATAAGTACATGTTAAGAGTTTTCCGGTGCATATACATAATACAACGTATAATGTCATAACCTGCACTTGCGTCGCCACGTCTGAGTGCCAGCTCGTGAAGGACACTCGGCACGCCATGGCTTGCGCAACGCAGTCAACGTGCGTGGCGCAACTTATATGCTAATTCCCAGCTCATGCTCACTTCTTGCGTATTCCACATATCATGTCGTTTAGGGCCGCTGTTCTGCGTAGAATTTTAGTTACCTACGCCTTAGTTGCAGAGATTATCTGGAATCTTTTTAAGTTTTAGTTTAAGGTTGTTTTGGACGTTGTATAGTGCAAATCTCTGAAAATCTTCATGAAGCAGTGAGAAAGCTACGATTTTGATCCCCACAACTTGTGCGATCAACAAATAATTGTTTCGGATCTGACTCGCGTAGCATCGATAAATCGTTCTTTATGACTAGTATCTTTTAGGTAAAGAACCATGTCGGTAACTTGCATGTTTGTTTGTTTGTCATAAAATTACATCCACCTACTATGTGTTTCATTAAACGTTTCAAACGATAATTATCGCAAGCACTATACAACACAAACGAGCGGGAAGTTTCTCTGATCTGCGCTCATCCCTACATGGTCAATAAAAAGCAACTTAACACGAGCTACTATTAATCTCATCGTACCATAATTACCATATACATGGCACATGGCGTGCTTAGAGAGTCCACTTGAAGCAACAGTCTCGGCAATAACTCAACATTTGCATACAAGTCGATGCGCGTTCACGTCTTTTATAAAATATGGTTGACTCATCCTAGTGTATTCAATTTGCATTTAATTTCTTGTATCCTATTGAGGTTTTTCTACACGTTGTTATTTCATTTATGGTTTGTTGCGCTGATTACTGTACGGTGTTTACGAAGCACCTCCTGTAATAACCATGTAACGTACAGGTTTTGCAATTCAATTGTGAAATTAGAATAATTCTATAACATATATTCTCGATTTTATATATAAAGTAAGGTAAAAATAATAAAATAAGGTCAGCATAATATTTATGCAAAACAAGAATAGTAGATATGTTCCGGAAATATATCATTTTTGTACAGTCAATACTGTTGGTAAGTCTTCAATAGTCTTATCCTCTCCGTCTACTTTAATCTCCCGTTCAAATTCTCCATCATGAAAGATAGCTAAATATCTACTGTTGATTTTGTTCTGTGGATGTTTATCGAGGGTGACTACCCATCATAAAGTAAGTGGCTTTTTGTGGTACAAAAACTACATTTATTTCGTTCCCACATATCTTACAGCGATGCGGCAGAACCACCTGAAATACGTCTGGCAATTAAGATGTTTTTTTCATGTAGCCACTTTTGAAGCGTTCATCATTAGCGCACGCAATACATTATTGGTTTTATCTTTATAATTCTTGTAAACAATTAAGCGAACAATAACGGATGCCATTTTTTTCATCGGTTTTGATTCCTCCAGGTTCTGACATAACGCTTATGTTAAGAGTTAAAGCTATTTGTTTGTAAGATTTATATTACGTTTTTTATATTTTTATGCGAGTACATTGTGTTTTATCTGTAGTTTCTGTGGTGTTATCGCAAGTTCAAATAATTTTATAATGGAAACAAGTTTTTTTAAAAGCCGCTTTATAGGACTGAAGAATTGTAATGTATTTGAGGAACGACTAGCCAATTAGTATAGATTACGAGTAGTAGCACATATGTCTAAAATATGTGGTATAGTCCTTATGTAATTGAGAAAGGGACTAAATGTCGTTTAAATTACATATTTTTAATAGCAGTGCCCTGTACTCTTGTGAATATTAATTCATAATTTGTGGTACAAATAATTCCAACTAATATTACAGTTCACGTTAAGTCATATTTTCCTGTTACATATTGAATCTTATTATAGAACAATTCTATGTATTAATAATCCGTATTTTGCACTCGTTGCGGGTTCGAGTCCTTCTGAACCAGTATTTATATTAACATTATTGTTAATTCTTGGAAATGGATCTCTTCGATTTCGCTACTAAGCTCAAACTTCCACTGTTGACATTCATTTATTTATTGCCACTTTATATGAGTCATCTGTGACCCTGGCTCGGCGTTCCCAACGCTATGACATGACCAGGAAAAGCATTTTTTTATTGCGATGAATGGCGAGACGAGCAGGCCATTCGCCTGATGGTAAGCGACCTCATGGACAGTAGCAAAACCAAACATCACCATGAATTACATAGCAATGCTTGGCATTCCACTGCGCTCGCCATCCTGAGACATAAGATGTTAAGTCTCATTATGTCCATTAGTTGCACATAAAATTTGAAGCCCCATATTGAAGTCTTAATATTAGGAATTTGTTATTGAACTAAATGTTAAAGATTGCAGGAAGTTACTGGACGTGGGCCACTTTCAACAGATGCTTATTGATATCTTTTAGGGAGGAGTATGTTTAGCAGTAGACTTCCTGACATTTAGGGTAATGATTGTCTTAGGGCCAATTGCACAAACTAACTTTACCCATAGCTTTGGCTATAACAATGTCAACGCCATACATTTGTGACATATTGGACATTGCTAATGTATGGGATTGACGTTTTCAAAGTCAAGGTTATGGGCAAAGTTAGTTTGTGCAACTGAGCCTTAGTGATGGATACAGTCTTTGCGTTGACCTGGGACAACAAGTAGCAGAAGAATTAATAATACGCTATGGCGTCTTCGATCAACAAGTTGTATTGTTGATCGAATTATGGCTTATAAAAGCAGGCGTCCAAATATTCAGATCGTACGCAACGGACGAACCGCATTAAAGGGATTATTTTTTACAATGAATCCACAGTATCAGCAGTGATCAGATTTTCCGAAATTATTACTCAATGGTGTGAACAATCCGTTAGATGTGATGCGTCCGACGCGTACAGTACGGATATGTGGACGCCTGCCTTAACCTTGCGTACTTCATTGATTTGTAATTATTAGAAAGACATATTATCGAGTTGTAGTCACGCGCGTGTTACGTAAAGTGTACGAAAGATGTAATATTTCAACACAGTGTATCTGCTGTTATAAGTGTCGAAATTATTGCTTATGCAGCCACGTCATAACCAATATCATTCTACTATGTCATAATTTATAGTGTATTTTTTAATATAGCATCATACTTCACGAAAACAGAAAAGGCAAAAAGTAGCTTTGGAATATTTAGGATAAATAAATTTTCGTCTGGTAATTGTATAAGACTGTTAATAAGGCATTCATCCTGGAATTTAAAACTCAAAACGTCGTAGTTGAAAGTGGTCATTTTCACTTAACCATTGCCATAAGATAATGCATATTTATACGTTAAGCCTCACCTAAGCTCTGTAAAGCAGTGATGAAACAGCACCCTTAATGAGAGAATTTCAAAATTTCGCTCTGATTAGATGTTTCAAATCCAATAAATAATAATTTTAATTCCTTAATCGTTCTCCTACGTGGTATATTTTATATTTTGTATATTTTGGCTAAATATGCCTGTTAAAATTAATTTGCATTTTTCGTATATTTGTTACATTTGTCGTAACGATACTTCGAAACTTTGATACAATCGCCAATACAGCCTATTATGAGTCAACTGGAGCGTGATAAATCAAACTGGATCCAACATTGGCTTCGAATGGCCAATGACGGATGAATGTAAGCCGAGTTTAGCGTTTGATTAGCCAGGTCCAATGAAAGTGAGAGGGATGTGCATTTTGAATATTCGTGTTTGTCGAATCGATGTTCACGGGCAGCGGTCAGCCGGAACGAGGGCAACGCTGATACAGTTTCACAATACACCAATAGGCAATCAGTGATTTGCATAGAACTCGATGTCGGTGAAAGAGGCTTCAAGATTACTTTCGATTGCCGATATCGATAAAATGTCAATAGTTCGATATTTAACAACTGGCCGGGGCAACGGGACACCAAATTGATTTTATCGACATAGTTTGCTTAATAGATATTTTTAACTTTAATATGCAAGCTACTTGCTTTCACCAGTCATTTTAGTTAATTTCAAATGTTTTTACGTTTTCATTTTAATATTGTGTCTGAATCAATAGAGGTATCGTTCTACCATTGACCATAGAATATGAAACATACTATTATGTGGTAAAAAGACCGCCATGGACTGTTTTATAAGCCAAAAATAATTAATTATACAAAACTATTTGTTTGTGCTTACCTGGAAATAAGTACCCAGATCCTTAAAAACAACGGCACTTTTTAGCAAAGTCGTTTCTGGCCCTTCCCTTTTATAATATTAATCTTATCTTCATATCAGTGAACAAGTTAATAAGCTTTGTTATAAAATATTAGGTTTATCGATATCACAATTTAATCATTTTTTATCCCGAATGAATATATAATTGACTTTTTCAATTCGAAAAGAAATACTATTTATCTCTTGATAGAGTATTCATTCGAAGAGCCGGACCGTTGCAAAATGTTAACCCAAAACTTACTTAGTTAACAAGCGATTGCAAAGTCAAACAGAGTAAAGCAACAAAATACTATGTTTTCGTTGTGTTCTTATACGTTTACGGTTATCCAACATTCCTAACGAATAATTGCAAAAATAATGAGCAGATTATGCTCGTGACGTGTTTATATGATAGCAACATGACACCCGAGACTACACAATATAAAATTAATATCATTAAACCTGAGTTAACCGTACTCAATCTTCATACAAATATATTAATTGACGATTGTTCATATTACGTGCCTACTTTATCATTTTAACGGTATAAACGATTCGCATTGTAGTAAACATTTTTCATATAAAATATGCAGTTGCAACTTGCAAAAAGGTATTATCTTATATTTATTGCACATCATATTCTGATAATGTTTTTATTGTTTATATTTATTACATACATACATACATAAACTCACGCCTTTATCCCCGAAGGCGTAGGCAGAGGTGCCACCAGGACACCCACATTTCGCCTTGTATGTTCCGTCCCACGATGTGACAGGGGGCGAGCCTATCGCCATATCGGGCACAAATTCCTGACTCCGGGCTGATAATGAATAGAAAAATCCAATATCACTTTGCCCGACCCGGGACTCGAACCCGAGACCTCAGCTTTGTAACCGTACCGTAATACAACTACGCCACCGTTTATATTTATTGACAGGAATAAATTCCTCAGTTGTAGCTTTTGTTTTCTTGATGTGTATAGATACATTGTGTTATTTTCCTCCACAAACTAAGCTATAAATTCGATAGATGTTCTTTTTTTTATAGTATATACAAACATGTAGCAATGGACTTGCCTGTAGCCTCGAATATACTATGAGATTACTTGTGTTGTAAGTATCACAATAAAAGTAAATATAGGGAAAATATATTCTAACATCGTAAAACCAACAGGAAGAAATAAGAAAACCATTACTTTTTCGTAATTGAACAATTTAATGCGTTATCTTTTTTTTTCTTTAATTTATTTGTTTGAATAAAACGTACAATGGTTTGTAAAAAAATAAAAATATTTTTGCATTTAAATAGCCGTAAACACCAACCCCATCAATAGCTTCTTTATGGTGTTATTGCACAGAATACTAAGTGGTTATTGTAACAACATTACGTTCTCGTTTATATGCGTCAAAAATAGTATTCATTCACTAAAAGCCTATTATAACTCCGTCGTGTATTTATTCCTTGCATGTAAAATGGCTCTTGAAACTGGCAAGTGAAACTTGCATACATTTCATACACAGTTAAATTTGTTATACTTAATTAATATTTAAGTGTTTGCATTACTCTCTCGGCATTTGTGTGTTAAATGCGATAATTCCACGCTCCCTGAAATGCGATATCGTTTGTGGCCGGGTCACTGAGCATGCGGTATTCTATGGAGGCCTTAACACTTAATTGTGTGACCTGTTAAGCACGCCCCGACCATTGCATGTCGTCGGTCTTAATTGGACTTTAATGGTCTTTAATTAAGAGCTCAGCGGGACGTCGCACAACTTTATTTTATTTAATATTCCTGCTTTTGCATACGTTATCCTGCTCATTAACAAGTAATGATTTCCGAGGATATCGGTTTTTTATTATTTACATCTTTAATGTCATGCTGATAAGCGTTAAGTACGTATAATTTTGTAAACATTTTCTTAGTCCTAAAAACTGACGACATTCCTAATTCATAAAGTTTTATTTATATTATTCAGTAGGTATGTACATCTGTCTTAATATAAATTGACCTAATTTATATGTGATGCACTACGAGGCGAACACGAAACCCATGTAACAGATGTTTTATACTTTTAATTTATAACTATTTGTTTTTATCGAATAACATTCCCGTAATTCGTGCAGCGAGTGATATACGTTAATCACGTATAATTGTTTTCTTAATATAAATGTAATTGTTTTTAATACTGTTCGTTTATTTTCTTTGCATACTTGTTTTTTAATTTGTAAGTGAGTTTTTGCCGTAGTTGAGTTTTTATAAGGACAGGTGGCAGGGGAACGGTTATGTAGGGCGCGGAGGGACGCGCACTTCAATAACCTTTTTGTTAGATAAATTGACGGCAAGAAGTACGCGTATTTAAATTATAGCGTTATAAATAAATATAATACACGGGATTGCAATTACTAACCGACTCGCCACTGCGTGTATAAAGTATGGGTAGTGGATGTGGCGATATGAAATATTACTTCCAAGCTCAAACGCGAGACGTGATAACTCACACCTCAACGTGCGGAAATTGGAAATGTGAAAAAAGTTGCGTTCAGTTATAAACATGTAACAATTAGCTGCACGTATTAAAATAACTATAAATAAAGTCTGGCTTAAACTTTCCTTTCAATACATAAGTGTTATAAATTAGTCCTTTGTTGGTTAATAAAAAATATATAATTAACAACGAAAATTAGGGATTATTAAACATAATTTGCAGCATGAACAATTGCCTATAAAATTAAAGACATTTGACCGTTAATTTACAATGTTCATACTTAACGTCCACGTTTGGACATCAATTAATATTCTAGGTCGTCACAAACGAAAGGTCTGTCAATTATGTGACAAGCCATCAACTGCGTCTAATAACACGACCATATTCGCGTCGGGTATCCGGTTATCCGCCGGTAATTACGGTCTTATTCGTATTTGTGGATTATCATATCATGGAATATTAAACTGCTGATCAACTTTAAAGTAAAAATAAATACAGTAATGTTTGCTTCTAATTTTACCGCCAACTATCCAAGTATTTGTAGGGTTTTTTGGATATGCAGAGTTGCAAGTGTTATTTTTTTTTATTTTTATATAATAAATACTACTTGACATAATTTTTGGGTTAAAACTGGTGTAAATGGTCGCCGAATAGCTCGCATTATCCTTTCTCCGTATGTCTGCCCGGTTCTGCTTCAAATTTTGACCTTACATCCTCAAGTATTGTTCATGTTGACGCGACGGTGTTTTAATATTTACTCTTAGGCTAGCTTATTAATAGACATATCTAAAACCTATTTTATTTAGTTATCGAATGTTTTGTCTTCTTCGCTCAAACTTAATTCTAAAGTCGTTCTAAAGGGACAAAACATTGGATAACTAAAATATTTTTTAAATCTGTACATGAATGAAGCCGTTAGTCGTTAATGGGACATATAAAAAAATATCGCCTTTGAAACTTTGTAGCCCTTCATGGTTGACATGCAAACCAATGGGGCGATGTATATAAGAAGGTATAATATAAACAAGCGATATAATTGCCTGGCCTAAGCCTGGGGCGCTGGGTGGCATGGACGCACGGGTGTTCGCGCACCTGTCAGCCGTTACACAAAAGCTCCACCGAACTGCTGCGATATTGACGCGTGTAGCCCACTGACGGCTCCAAATGTTATCTGTGACGGGTTTGTGACACGCCGACAGTCTGTTATGATAAATGCTGCATTAAATGCTTTTTAAAGTATAATGGAAGAAAGTTCAATGGGATTCTTGGATATCTGAACTAGATACTAAAAATATGTCATATCAGCTAAAACATTAGTCGAGCGTAGCGCACTTTATTCCAAAGCCGCTGGCCCGGTGACACAACTCGGTGGCCCATAAGAAAAGTATCATGTCGGCAACAAGCGCTCGCACGTGTTGCCCGCCGACATGTTGGCGACGCCACGCAAGCAATCTGCTTAGTTGCCCGGCG
The DNA here is from genome assembly GCA_905220455.2 of Deilephila porcellus. Lineage (NCBI taxonomy): Eukaryota > Metazoa > Arthropoda > Insecta > Lepidoptera > Sphingidae > Deilephila > Deilephila porcellus. The sequence goes on from LR999987.1 coordinate 10,903,193, forward strand.
ACACCCAACAACGTCATAAAAATATTCCTCTTGTCAATTCGAGCTGTCATGTCGTCGACAAAGTTTTCCGACTTGCAATTAGTGAAGCCGCCGGCCTATGTCACCAACGAAAAGTTTCAGACTTATGCCGGCGCGGCGAGTCGGCGACTTCGTTGTGTTGAGCGCTAATTTTTTTTAAGGATAATACAATGATCACTTAGTATCGGAAATCTATTATTTTTAGAAAATACGTTTACAAAAGTTACTTAAATTCCTATGTTAAATAAGGCTCAACCAGAGTAGCAATTATTGTTTTAAATATTTATGATAAATTTATCATAGTGAAATTACATGGTAAAATATAAACAAAGCAGGAAATTGACCAATTATCCCACTGATCATAATGAATAGATCAGCGTCAGCGACAGGTCACCTGCGACATAAATCGATTCTAGGACACGAACGTACGCGATAACTGAGTGATATTAATCACCGCTTAACCAGCGGTTACTCCGAGAAAATTGAGCCGTAACAAGCACTTTCGCTGAACAGAAAAATTTGCTATTAAGCTAATTGCCACCCATGACCAATATTTAAGTCCGCATAGAAAAAGATCGTTAGCGCTTGCCACGACAGCTTTGTCGTGTTTGGGCACAATTAAAATGTTTCATCTTCTTATAAAGTATCTATATTAATTGGTATTTAGGTCTGTGTAACACTCGTGGGGTGTAATTTAATTCTCGGCCATGTCTTAATTAAACAGAGATTAAAGTGGCGTGGTGATGCGCCCCGCCCACTGTTGGACTATGTTGCGAAGAGATTGTGAACACGCGTGGAAACTTCACTGTTTACTTAATCGCCTGTTGAATCTTTTGAAAGTGTTTGCTGTTTTATGCTACTAGAACGAAGTTTTTTTGTTGTTGGATGTCTGTGTTGATTTATGTTTGAGAATACAAACATGTTGATTGTAAATATATGTGTGGGTTGTCGAGGAAGGTATTTATGCGATATTTGTACACGGTGTTGCTAGTAAAATTGTTGGCTTTGTTTTGCTAAGCTTCGAGTTGTCTCAACGTGAATCCGAGATTCTGTTTCTATAATAACATTGATCAAATGTCTTACATTGCAACAAAACTTATTTACATCATCTTTTTCTTTATCGCCATTACTCCAGCTCTCATCATTGAACTGTTGTAAGTTATGATGGTCCATCGCATTATCAAAATAGCGAATAACGCGAACTTTAAAGAATACAATAACACAGCAAAGCTGTCTCGCAGGACACTGATGTGAAAAGCTCTGTATTTAGTTAATATTATGAATGAGTAATTGGCAACGCGTTTAAACCTACAGATCTTCAGCCTGTGGTCATGGGCAGGCATTGTACCGTGTGCTCCTGTCCATCGCTGCTGTCATAAAAAGTATAGGATTAACAACAAATGACTAGTTTTAAGACATTTATAGCGTACCTTGTATTAAAGTAATTTACCCTGTCGGTGTTCAAGCGACAGCGCACGTGACAAGCGGTTACTCTGGCAGGATTGTTATCCGCTCTTAAACGCTTCATTTAACGAGACAGATGTGCATTGCTACGTTTTTTCTATGAACAGCTTGAGATTTGATACTTAATTTGGCCATTCGTTCACATTATTATTTTTTCGTTTTTAGTTTGGATAACCTCAGGTAAATAAAAAAGCTTTGCAGAAACGAGACATTCCCATTAAACCTAAAATTCGATCCGTAGCAATTGACGTCATTGAATATTTTCCGAATGACTTGAGTATAAATTCATTACTTTTCCACGTAAAAGTCGACTTCCAGTATTGAATCAAGATTGTTTGTGTGACTGATTGGATATATCATGTGTCTTTAATTAGCTGCGGTTTTCGCGTCACTGAGAATATAAATCAGCGGAAAAGTGATACACTTCTAGGGATAATGATCAGGTCTCGACAAAATATTGGCTCATGAACATTAAGGTACAAATCCGTATGTATCATGACATGGCCTCCCTCATCTACAAACACTTATGTCGTTACGAATTACGATACTGATTTCTAAAATCTAATTCTTCTCTTCAACAATTCAATAGATAATAAATTCAACAATATGCAAGTTGATAAACCGCTACAAACTCAGAGGACACAGAGGCTGCGGAGAGGTCGCCGGGAGGTCGCGCTGACTCATCGCAGAACCGGATCCGCGCGCCGACTTAACAAACGCGACGATTGCGCCAAACTCTGTTTTAACTCAATGAACTGTTGCAAACGCGTCGATGGCGCTAAAGTCGGTTTTAACTCATTGTGCTGTTTCGAATGCGCCTTTTGCGCCCTACTCGGTTTTAACTCATCAAGCTGTTTCAAATGAGTGTGTTGTTGAGTTGCTTCAAATGATCGGTTTTAAAGTCAGAGGATTGATAAGGGTTCGTTGGGTTTGAGACATTAGTATGGATTACGTAGGGCTATCGTCATTAATAGTACCTTAGATTGTAATTTGTAGCCCTTATACGACCGCTGTTGACAGTGGAATCCTCTATAATCGAGAGTTCGACTGAGAAGACGCAGGCTGTAGTCCGCCATGATGGCCTTTGTGGGTTAGACTTCAGATAACATAGATTTGTATGTGAAAATCTCAATGATATTAAGTTTGCCTCGCGATGTTTTTCGCCAGTATAATTAGTAGCTTTGATTCGGTATCAAAATTTTAAGGGTACAATATCTAGGGTTTAAGGGTATAAGTAGCAGGCTAGCAAATTTAAGGAAACCAACCGAAGTGCAATTCAAAGTACTCTTCATTAGCATGAGTTTTTAAATACCATAAATATAAAGCTAATTGATTATTGAAACGCGGTAATGCCCTCCATGTTCATACAGAACTAATTAAAATGGCGATAACTTTGCCGGCTCGCCTAATATTCCTTATCGCCTCCATGACTTACCTCACCGTATATACTCGAGTCTGAAGGTATGATAGGTGATAACTATTTGATAAGATTGTATTTGGATTATGTCATCACTTATGTCATTTCTGGTATGGAAATATTTTGGACATGATTTGAATTTATAAATGATTTGAGGATCATCCGAATATGGCTGGCATTGTTTATGTGTTTGCAATGTTAGATTAGGGAAAATCTTATACCAAATTATACATGAGTAATACATGTATTGAGGCATTTTTCCTTCCCATATAAAAAAAGGAGAAGTCCAATTTGTGCAATCCTGTTTTCCATGGGTCACTTTTAGACTGAAACAAAAAAATCTATATAATTCCGTTCTAAATTTTGAAATAAAATTGTTCTGCGATATGGTAAGTACTTGACGTGTAATATATACATGCTTTGTTTTTCTGGAAACCTAAGTAATTTTGGTGGAGATGATGATATTCAGGCACTATTATAAAAATCAATTCAATCTTCATCTCTAAATTATACAAAATCGATATTTGATTCGCAGTCCTAATGACGGATTACATTCCCAAACTAATCTTTGTCACATTTATTTTTATTGTAAAATCCTTTCTAATATTTCATATTGCTTAACGGATTTAGGCAATGCAGGCATATTTAGTTATTAAGTAAATATTTTGAATATCGGCCGAAGTAATGTTACTAAACTAGCTAACTTGAATTTATGATAGCGTTTCATAGCGCAGGTACACTCATAATGAAGAACCAGTTTGTAGACGTACAAGATTCCAGATATTAATTGTATGCGACGGGTATCGGCAGCCTTTGCACTGCTAATGATAATTGAGAAAACGCCGGGTAAGGCATCTCGCACACTCTGGCCCGGAGCCTCGCTTTGTAAAGACTTTATGGCATTGAAAATAAAATAGAGGTTTAGTGAGAAAGGAACGTTTTCATTCGGTACTGTTTTGCAATAAAATTACTAGGTACATTCAAATCAAAATATAATGATTTATTCACGTTGTGTAAATCGAATCGTGAATGCGTTGCCTAGGTCTTAAGAATTTCACATTTTCGGTATTACCACAACACAGTTTTCAAATAAAATATACATATGTCCTTGCACTGGCCTTTCTTTCAACTTACTCTGATTACACTGAGCGATAAAATCGCAATAGGCATGATGACTGATTTTGAGAAATTACTTCAGAATGTTCGTATACAATAACATAGCTTAAAATACATTTTATTTATGAAAAAAAGTTAGGTTTTGCAGGAAAAAAAATCGTTTCAAATAAAATAATTTATACTCTGCTCCAAAACGCTAGATTAGTAATGGCGTCCGCGTGTGACGTCAGGCTTTCGTAAACATTTGACAGTTCTTTGTTTATAAGTTTGTTGTGATAAATTAATTTCATCAAATTCTTTAATAATGATGAATCCTAATGTGTATCGATGGTGTTCAGTTCCACAATGTAAAAATACATCGATAGAAACTCCGAATAAGTTATTTATTAACGTTACAACGAACAATAATGTTAGAAATATGTGGCTAAAAATTGCAAGGCGAGACAGCATCTGTATCTTCAAACTCAGTGAAATATTTCTGTGAAGACCATTTTCATGTAGGTATTTACAACGTTTATAATGATTCACGCGCCCAGGAAACTTATAATCAGAACTAATACATAATATACTGCTAATAACACAATCGATCAATTATGAGGCTAGATTTCATTCATTTACTTTAGGTATTATACCAATAGCTGTGTATATAAGTACTTGAAAACCTATTCTGGTTCTAATTACCAAATGATACGGAAGTTCGCGTGGAGTCAACTGTCAACCAAAGTACTATTTACGAAAGTGAAACGTCACTCGCTTTCTATTGGCGTTTCATCTAATATGGCGGATTCCTAGGTTTTGTGCTTTTATTTTTACTAAAATATAATTAATCGCAATTATAATCTCAAGCAAATTTATATTCTTAGATTCCCTATAATACATATTATTATTGTAAATCATCATTTCATTAATCCTTTATATCAGTCATCATCCCTATTTGCACCTTTTCCTGTATTTTGTGACGTTTATAAACCAGTACAAAAAAAGCAAATAAATAACTGTATTCTTCCATCTGATATGCATAGCGATGCAATCTGTCGCAGTGTGCATTGCACTTTATAGCTGTCGTGAAACATGCTTACTAGTGAATGCTGGAACAGGTTTTCAAAATCATAAACATATTTTTGGCACGGTCCGGGCGCGCATCATGGGAACTCGTAATTAAATAACTAATGCACGGTCATCAAAAAATCTGATTTCTAATTTTGAGAGAAACAATTTATTTGATGTTTTTAAAGATATAGGTAGCCCTTTGCGTTGGTTAAGATAATGTCCATTGTCATGGGAACCGGCATTTTTAAATTTCTCATGTTTCGAAGGTTTTGGATATTTAATGTGGACGTCTTTCTTTCTTTCTTTCTTTCTTTCTTTCTTTCTTAGAACATCTATTGCCCAAAAATACTCAAGTTACCAAGACTACTTCATTGCAAAGTATATGTATGTAAAGTTGTTTTGAGGTCAATGCTTTTGTTCATAAAAAGGAGTGCAGATATCCCAGTTAGTGTTACTCAATGCGATTTGAAACAACATACTTCGAAGATGATAACGGTTATCAGTGTTATCTTGTTCCTACAGTGATTATTGGTGATAAAATGAAGTATTTTGTTTCTTTGAATTATCGATTGCATGTTGTGTATTATTTGTTTTGTGGGCTGATGCATATTTACTTTATTACACATTTATATTGCAACGTTTTGATGACGTGGAATGTAATTTCTCATTTTCGTTTTTATATAAAATTTTCGGTAATACAGTCATGTATTATTTCGTCGTCGAGATCATCTTAGGTCCAACAATCCCTCTAATCCTTAAGCCTTCCATACCACAGTCAAAACGTTCAGCTACGAACCGTCTGACCGAACCACCAGGTGTCACTTGATGGTTTTCCGTACCAATTCCATGTAAATTACACTAATAAAGGCTTGTTCCTGTTGACAACATCGAAAGTTGCATACAACCTCATTGTCATTCCGGCGGCATACGGCCGCGCATGTTTTTGTTAACTTTATCGCGTCTATAAATTGTTACATCTTCACCTAAATCTCATCACGTAGTCGTTTGCGTGTCGAATGTGAAAAAACAAGTGCCACTTCCATAAAACATTGTCTCGGTCGCTTGTGCCCTTTTGAAGGGTTAATGGTACGCGTGGCCGTCGCACAGTGGGTCGAAACGGCTATTTTTGTGACATAGGATTTTTTTTCGGATTTTCCAATTTTTTTTGACGCCAACGTTTTGATATTATCATTCCTTACACTATTCATTCTTTGTATTTTTTTGCTTAACCCTATAATTTCGGCAAAAAAAATTATTTTAGGTTTTTAATGTATGGAACGCACTATAAAAACCTAAATTTCTACGAAGTCCTGCTAGATCCTGCGTTGAAACCTTATTTTTCTGAATCTTGGTCTGTTCTACTATACTTCTATACTTCGAAAGTCTGCATCGACCTGCAACTTTTTCAGTTATGCAGTTCGAAAGAAATGATAAAATTCAATATTTCCCAAAAGATTTTTTACAATTATCTTCAGTAAATTTGACACAAATGAGATAAATAATTAATCTAATAAATTAACAAATACCAAGGAAAACTTGTATATGTGCCGTGCCAGATTAAAAAAAAACAAATGATGGAAATAACTAAAAAATAATAATAAAAAAGGCTAGTATAAAGCCTATACCTATATACTACTCACTATCACTACTGTTTTGTAGATCTTCTAAAATACTCTCTACATTAATAAATTCTAAGTCTTCTGGTTTTGATGGCAAATGCAGAAGCTCTTTAGCTTTTGTTGAGAGAACCATAACATGTTTTTTTGTCATGCGTGATCTAAGACTTGTGATCTTTGGATCAGATGACAAAAGGAGATTATGTAAGATGTCCTCATTCGAAGATATCCTACTAATTTTTCGGGAATGATTTTCCCTATATTTTCGGAAGTCTTTGTTCCGTGCTTCTGCGGCTTCTTCCGACAGCTTTCCAATGGGTATAGCCCCAAAATGTTTAATTATGTCAGCCCCATGAACTAATAATTTATGTACACTGGAAGGCATATAATACCACGGATATAAATCAACATATAGTTTTGCGGTTTCGGTAGAAAATAAAGCGAATTTAGTAATATCAACACGCTCTCCAGACGCAATGGTTTGTAGAATGATATAAAAATTCTCTATCAACTGCTCATTAATGCCAGTGATACGTGCTGTCATGGCTGTATTTTTAAAAAATCTTCGAGCCGTATTACCATCATTAGTGGTGCCTGCTCCTTGCTTCACTATATCAATTAGCAAGCCACATTCTTCTTTAAATTCTTGTTGATTTGCAGACTTTCTGGTCTTCATTTTCTCTTTATCGTCACCCCTGCAGTTCCATTTCTTAATCTCCAAACGGTAAGCTATGTGGAGTAGGCACTCCATGCATCTTATCCACGCATGCAATGATGACAATCCATACTGGTACATTTCTTCATTCTTAGATCGCAGTTTGTGGGATTCCAAATTATTCATTTCTGTTGGTTTCGCTTTGCAAATGTCACAAACTGCTGTTGAAGTCTCAGAAAAGTATGAAGTTATTTTGCCGTCAATCATTGTCATCATTAATTCGTGGGCAATTTTCACTTTCCTAAATATAGATGGCTGGAGTGCCTCGATTTCTCCTGATATACCGGCTTTTATAGCTGCTACAGTAATTTGTGTTTCTTTTGTGAACGTAAACATAATGGGACGACAGTAAAATGTGGATGAACTTCGATCGTTTTCCCATAAAACCGTTCCATCATCATGTTGTAGTCTTATTGGAACAAGACTTGCCATAAATATACTGGAATCGTCCACGCCTACTTCAGAGATCTGCTTATAATTGCTTTGCCCCGAGGATCCATCAAAGCCCCATTTGCTGATAAGCTTCAGGTCAGTTGCAGAATCTAAATCGAACTCAATTGTATCCAAAAGCCTTGAGGCTGTCAAGTTGAGCAGAGCTTGCAATTTAACTGATGCCGTGCAATCACTAAATGTCATATCCTCCTTTCTTGGGTAACATTTCAATTTTGCTTCTTTTAATTTATAATAAGAAGGATACAATTGAAAGCCTTTTTCGCTTGCTGATTCTCTTAGGTTTATATATTGTGCCTTCGACAAATTTAGGGAAACAAGTAGCGCCAACGCTTTATCAGCAGTGTATGGAACATATTTTTTTGCATTCAAGCAATTATTCACTTTTGTTATATCTTCTGGATTTTTAAGTAAATGGTTTATTATATTAGCGATGGCTTCTTGTCCATTACATTTCAGTGTATTTGATGTAGCTGCAATTAATTCTTCCTTAGACAAATTATTTTGAATTTGGTCTACTCGTCTTCGTTTTTGTCTGTTGGACAAATCATCGAATGATTTTCTGGGACAAATCAAAGCTGTAGAAGCTTTCGATGTGGATGGAGACAGATTCTCAAGACTTAAGTCCTCTTCATGTCTTTCGTGTTCTTCATGTACTTCATGTTCTTCGTGTCTTTCGTTTAATTTTAGTCCTTTAGGCCAAATTATTTCACTTTCTAGCCAATCACCATTTTTTTTAATAAAGTTAGAAAATATACGATTGCATTTTTGCCATCTAGCTGTTATAGAAGAACAGAATTTTACACAAAACTTTTGAAGCACTACACTATTTTCTTCAGTTACGTTTATTTTCTGTTGCAGAAAATCAGAAAGTTTTTTGCTATCTGATAGAGATCCAAGCTGGTCTCTTAAAACAACAAACATATCGAGATTAGTAACTAGACCCTCCATGATACCGAAACAAGGATTCAAAATAAAATGGTATGGATCGTAGCACGGATAAATGTACATTAAGAACGAATTCAAAATATAAGTCATTTTATACCCTGGGCAATAAACAAAATTTTATTGCCCTAGATGCTCTCATTAATGATAGAACTAAGTAAAAGGACAAAACATGTTTACAATCGATATCACGAGAATGTTTGTTTTGTTTTAGTTAATTAAAGACAATAAACAAACAGTAGTTGTAAAACAATTAACTAAATGCACCTGTAATCTCCAGATGTCATCAGTGTTAATGACTGAAAGTAATCCTTTGCCATCTGGTGGTCCATTTGCATTTATGATTTATTACTGTGTTTACGTTAATTGTGTAACCACATGTTTTGGGTACAACAACCAATTATGCCAATAAATATTTACTTATTTACTTCTATTGTGTTATTCTATTAGATTTTTATATAATAGTTTGTATATCCACAATGTTTTTGTCTTACTATCTTGTGGTTAAATTGACTTAAAATGTCAATTACAAAATTAGAAATAGTACTATTTTTACCATTTTTCCGATCCCTATAACTGGAAAAGTTGCAAGTCAATGCAGACATTCGAAATGTACAAGTAAAGTAGAACTGGCCAGGATTCAGAAAAATAAGGTTTTAACGCAGGATCTAGCAGGACTTCGTAGAAATTTAGGTTTTTATAGTGCGTTCCATACATTAAAAACCTAAAATAATTTTTTATGCCGAAATTATAGGGTTAAGCAAAAAAATACAAAGAATGAATAGTGTAAGGAATGATAATATCAAAACGTTGGCGTCAAAAAAAATTGGAAAATCCGAAAAAAAATCCTATGTCACAAAAATAGCCGTTTCGACCCACCGTGCGTCGGGTCTTTTTGTCCCACTTTGTGTGCAATACGTACATGAGTGTTAAGTGACAGGTGAATTACAGTTTACAATGCTTTTTTCCTCTGTAGTGTTGGGTATTCACATTGTTATATTGCTTTTTATGTTGGAGTTTGGACACCTCTTTCACCTTTGATATTCGCGGGAGAGCAGGGTTAATTAGGGTTGTACGAGTAAAATTATTGCCTTTTGAGTGTTCGTTATGATGTATATTATACTCTGAAAAAAATTACGGCTTTACCGACCTCAATACCGTCCAGAAATAAAATTATAAGGGGTATAGTAATTTAGGTAAATGTTCCGTTATCCGCAAAATGGTCAGTAATGAACAATAATAAGAAATAAAGCAGATTATTGCAACCGCAACGTTTTAACGAAAACAATCGCGGTGTGCCAAACGTAAGGACGAGAAGTCGTTGCCATTTTTATGCTGACTTATTTGTAAAATAGCGGTATTTTAACCATTTTGTATCGATTTATCTAAAAACTCGCCGTATTTTGGATTATTATCTATCTACAGCTATAGCAACAAGCAAAATCACTAACCAATGCTTCCATAAGTCGTAATTAGCTCTTTAAATATTGGTAATTCTGTTTTTGCCCACCCTAATAGCATACGTGGAGTCGTTATAATATATTTTTCAAAGAAGGCTATGGTTTCCCTAACAGTCATCCGGCTGACATCAAAATGTTTATTGGTCGATCTAATGAATCGGATCTTATGGTTCATAGCTGATGCTGGCAGTACTCAAACGGAGCATTTTTAAATATTATAGAACGAAAAGCATTAGGCACTGTAAAACCCTATAAATATAACAATTTGAAATTTTCACACGGCACAAGGCTTAGGCTAATACATAGTCTCGTAAGTGACATAAGTGAGCAGCGTCCGTTGACCCCGTGCCTAATTGTTCGGACGCGAGTGGTTTGTGTCTTCGTCGGCGACCGTCGTACCTCGCGGAAACCACTCATTATTTCGTACGTCTAAATCGTCGTTATTATATTCACACGGTTGTTTTGTAAAGTTTTTTGTGACGTCGATTGAGTTGTACTGGGTTGAGTTAGAGCATTAAATATTTTTTCGCGTATTTAATGAAGAAATCTAGTTTTTTATTTGATTGTGTGTTTCAAATATATTTTTTTGATTGCGTGTATAGCAGTCTTTAATTTTATTTGGAATTGGAGTTTTAAGTTATGTCTAGTGAAATTGTAAATTGTTTTGGCGGCGCAAATGACAGTGCATTTACATTCCATTATATCCACGAGCCATGATGTGGTACTACGACAGGACTTTCTCTGTAGAAATAGAAATCCAAATATATTCCTAGAGCAAATTAATTATAAAGTAGATAGATTAGATAATATCATAATATGTCATAGTATTTTTAGCTTCACCGGCATTACTTAAACAAGAACTCATATCACCGTAACGATAGGTAATAAGTCCTAATAAAACATACCATCTAGACGGAATGGCATAATGGTCATGTTTCCTTTGTTCAACGTTCCTTTGGTCATGTAAGACAAAACATAGATTTACTCATCGCGCGGAAAATGTGAAGGAATCGGACGTTACATTTATTATATTACACAGCGTTGCGTGTGTGTGTGTGTGTGTTTCTATGTTTGTGTGTGTGATCACACGTGGGCGCGTTCACACGCTGATATTGAGAGGAGCGTCAACGGAGAGAAGTGTTTGCATTGTATTACATACGCAAACAAAATCTTGCGCCAATATGTTGACTTTGCTTATATCCTGGATTGCTTAGAGCTAGGTTGCAGTTGAGTTACATTTGTTATTGTAATTACAGACAGGCTATATGCTGTAGTAAGCGAGCACCTGGCTAAGAAGTAAGAGCCGAATTTGATAGCTGTACCGTGGCAAATTTTGTGTCATAAATCCAATATCACCGCATTTATTCGTAGTTCATTACTAATTATAAACGTAACAAAGGATTTCTATAGCGACCTCTTAGTACCCAGCAACTTCGTTCAATCTTAATTACGTCGCCTGTAATCAAAATTATTTATAAAAAGGAATTTAGATCTTTTGAAGTTACCATAATTGAATGCCTAGTTTCAAGCACAGAAACTTCAAAAGTTCGTTCAACCTAGCAGCACCGATTTGCACATTATCTATCAAAGTAAAAAGTGTTTTGTGTTTCTGTTAGATGTGATTCAGGCCTAAGAGATGAGTCAGTGATCTTCAGCGTGTGGTACGCGCATCGCCACTCAAGCCACTTAGTGGAGTTATAATTTGTTAGCCATCTGTTTCTACCGCCACGTGGCGCCTCCATCATACTGACAACTCTCACAAGAAGTACAGATTTGATGACTGAGTCACCAACTTCTAAAGATTTATTGTGTATTCTGAGATTTGAAGTGTTGATTTTAGAAAGATCAGTTGGATAGCCACGAGATAATAAGAAAAGAGTTGGTTTTGAATTCGATCAAGGCTGTCGTGCTACCACTAACCCTTATACTTCCACCACAATTTCTAATCGACATAGTTTAAGACCGATAATGCCGCACAGTATTGTACTGTGCCACAGAATCACCCGATTTAGTGCAATGATATACAATAAAATAGCTATAACTAAATTATAAGTAGAAATAAGATAAATATGCAATGTAATAGAGACATATCACACCAAACTCTAGTGCCTCGACAGATAGGAAGAGTGTGTGAAGTGCGCGAGTGCAAGTCGGATTGCGCATCGGCTTATATAACAGCTCGGTAAACACCGCTCGTAATGTCAACTGCATTGTAAACTGCTTACCGCATTGTTCTGCATACATGTTTGTAAATATGTTTTATTTTAACTTAATTATTTTGGTACATCACGGCTGGTTGTTGCTACGGAAGTGATGCCTTTTGAAGATCTAATCAGTATTGCATGTTTTGGCATATTTTTTGCGCGTTTTTAACTAGTGAGTTGTATATCGGTCTATATTTTCTTATGGGTTTAAGTCTAATGTGTTCTAAGGGTGTTTGGTCCTAATCCAGCATGCTAACGAATTAATTATTAACTAATCTACTGTTAAGATGTTCAGACCACAGAGTCCCTTCATGGTAGATTAAAGGCAAATGTCAGAGCACCGTAACAAAACTATAATCTCTTTATATTCAGAGGGCCTTGTCAGTAGTCACTAATATCAAAACAATTACATTTTTAGTAAGAGAAGTGGCAAGAATTTACTTTAAATATACATATAATTTTAAGTTATTAACTTATACCATCACTAGGCAATATCGTGCAGGTACAAGGCGTTAAATTTCGCACATATGACGCAACGCGCGGAGACTGCAGCCACGACAAAATAAACCATTATCACCATCGTCAAGGCCACCAGCACTAACGCCACATGTTCAAGTGGTAAACTTCAAGTCATGACTAACTTGCTTTAGGATGTGAACGCCGGTTGGTGACGTCACTGCCAAATATAGGATGTCCGTTGTAACCGCGATAGTAATTTAAGAAACGGTCCTCGACAATTATAAGATTAGACAAACTTAGATTTTTCGCGTGTGTTAAATGCTATCATCCATCGCCCATTAGCTCTCTTATCTCTTCTTTTACTAGTACATCATTTTTTAAATGATTTATCCATCATCCATCCATCAGCCAAAGGAAGTCCACTGCTGAACATAGGCCTCTCCCAATGATTTCCAAGATGATGATGATGATTGAATGATTAAATGATTTAACCTATATGGTTATTTTTATTTAACTGCCGAATTAACTGCATTTATGTAATTTACAACACTTTAACTGTATCATTCAGTTTAATCGTTTCCATTTGTGAGGCTTACTATGTATACATGTGTACTTTTAATCAACCAATTTATCTCTGACTCATGCTATGAACTGTTTTATAATATTATTTTATGGATCGTAAATGCGGGCCAAGGCGAGGTTTGCAACTCCAAAATTTGATCCATCTTTATATGTTTTATTATTAATTATTGACGTCATCCCACATCGAATTAAACCTCTACATCGATTTTGACTCTACTTACTGTTAAAAAGTATACGTATATTTGTCTCCGTACTTCTTCGGCAAAACATGAGATTTATTCATGTGGAATGAATTGATCCGTAAATCAAAATTGCTGCAAATGAACCCTTTCCTAAATATGAGCCTATTAATTATATTTATTTTCTGGATGGAAACCCCAATAAAGTGGGTATACTAACGAGTCACGATAAAAAACATGTCTTGCCGGAAAGTCCAAGCTATCTCTCCGTGTTTATATTATTTATTATAACAGGTGATGTTAGTATTACTAATACTGATAAAATAGTATTGTAAATATGTATCGATGCTATCGTTAGAACTTTGCCGGCGATTTATCACAACAGTAAACAGAAACAGCAGTGCAAACAATCACACCCCTTAGAAGTAACGAAGCTAAACTCGGGATTGCTGTAGGCGCATTACATAGCCGTTTTTGTCTTGGAAGCGTGAAACCAACACACGAAAACAATTGTCGACTCCAAAAAACAACAATACCTTACATATATGGGCTGGACTAGTTTGTGTTCGTTATAACAGACTGAGTATAATCAGTTTTTGAGCCTGAAAGTTGACTTGTTCAAAGATTACTTCCTAGATCAAAATTGCATTAGGATATGTTTATACTTTATAGCATAAGACAAAAGCAAACGAGCAAGCGCCTCAAATTGAAGAATCCTACGAACAGATAATTCTAATTTCTAAGAAACAATCGTTGATGCTTTGTAAACGTTTGGCATCGAGGAATAGATAGTAGTAGGATAACTAGGAACGAGATCAGGATTATCGAGTTTTCAGTACTTAAACAACTTACTTAAGTAATTACACTTGCTGGAATAAACAGTATCATGTACATTTATTAGCAACTCGTGTAACTAGCACTAAAGTAAGTATTAATAAATAACGTAACACTAAGCCACGAATTTTCCCATACGATAAAAACGTTTAAAGAAAAGTGACATATTTTTGCTATTTCGCACGCTAAGTGCTAGATTTATCTACCAAGGACGGCTAAAGTGTGGGCCGAGCTTGCGAACGGTGACGTCATGTGTTATGTCTCATCGGTCGAGGTCGGTCCGCACAGATAAGCGTATCCTTACCGCGCTACGGTTAAATGAATTTAAGACCCGGTTTTAACCGACTTCAATAAAAGGAGGAGGTTCTCAATTTGTCGGAATCTTTTTTTAATATTGCTTACTTTTACTGGAAGTTCGTCACTATAGAACATAATTACAAGGGTGTTAAGTGACAAGCCAACTGCGAACCAAGCTTCCCGCATACGTGTTTGTTCTATCTACAAATATTCATATCAGATCTAGATGATATAGAACCTAAACGTTTCTCTTTTGTTTTAAATATTTCTAACCCACTTAATATGTTAACATGGAGTCAGCCGTAGGTTTGTTGAATGTACTTATTTTATTTATAATCTACAAAACAATAGCAACCTTATAGTTTATATCCAGGATCAGAACACTGCAAGCCATATAAGACTTCAACATCTGTTGCGAGTTAAAGGTTAATGTTCAGGCGTTTATGCCATCTACGACCGCGTAATTATATGTTTATGATATTTACCTCAAGTGTTATAATCAAGCGCACATACGATTGAGATACTTTAATGTCACTGGATGAACAACTTCGTTAGATTTCCATAACGTGCTCTTAGATCTAATGACACTTCACACTACCATGGTTTTAATTGATTTAAATTAATTTTATATTACATCGTTTCAAAATAATGGCGGTTGATATGTGCCTTATAAATCATATTGCCGGCTTCTACTTCACTTGACTGATATGGCAGTGAGGTTTTAAATAGTGTGCACAAACTTTAGTGGATATTAGTGCTTAGCATTAATATGCTGGTTATTATACCACAGTATCAAATAATGCTGCAAAGCAGTTAAAATAATAAAATAGTTAAAGTTCTATCAATAATTCTTGATGCAATCATTTCAATCCAAAAAATTTAGAATATTCTCGAACACTTCTCATTCTGTACAATGGGGAAAGTACAATCAAAGTGCCAAATTGTTCATCTCCACGCTTCATCGGGTATCGAAATCGTAGTGCGGGCGAAAGCTGGCGAGTCAGGCACAGACGGACAGACATTGCTAATTCAGATCACCGTGACTGATTCTATGTGGCCATTGTCGAATAGTCTAGTACCTAATTGTGACGAAAGCTAATATTTAATTTGGATGGTCGATCAGTTCCGTTTTTGTTTCACTGCCTAGAATACAACGTATTTTAGTTGTGCAAGTAAATCCAATTGTGAGTTTTAGCGGTTTGTTATCGTGTTATATGATTCGAAATTATGAATTGAATTTTGTATGACTGTTACATGTTTTATTGTTGGTGTTTATATTGATAACGACATGTAGTTTTAACAACTTATTTTTTGTTACAGGTAACAAGATGATATACAGGAGAAAACGAAATTATCCAATAATGCATATAGAATAATGCTAATAAAAGGTAATAAGTAAATCCAATCAGCTTAAAGACAATGAAAATAAAGTAGATTACGGAGGACGTAATGTCTTACTTTGGATTCTAAGCTATGTTTACTGAATATAGTAATATTTCTTGTTGCCACGAAACTAATGAGGCTAGCGATGTATCTTAGTGTAGTTAATATAGCAATATAAATCCTTTATTTGGAAGTCAGAACCTCAGCGTTATCATCAATAAAATTTCTAAGAATTTTGACTTATACTGAAAACTTAATCAAAGCCACATGCGTTTGACTAATGAGTTTTAATATTCTCAGTAACATGCGTCATAATCCTATTCATAATTTTAAGAATAACGTAATTGTCAATAGGACTATTTTCGCACAAGTCATATTCCGTTCATAGTAACTTGAAAGGCTTATAGAATCTCAAAAGTGGAATTCTAATGCCGAACGGTCGACTTCATTATTATCTGGCGATATGTCATAATTGTGTTTCATTTAGGCAAATATAAATTCTATATGAAATATTTGTTTTATGTAATCATATTTTAATGAAACTACTATACTACGAATTCGTAGTTTGTTGTTAATGTCGTCATCGGAAGCTCGTGTAACGTGTTCTATTCGGGGCGTCGTTATCGTGGTGCCAGTTGGAATTTTACTCATCGTAATGACTGCCATTGCTATCCACCTACTTCGGAAAGCGGCTAAATACCTATGTTATCCTGATCGTTAGCGTTTAGTTAACTTGCCTGCTCTTTTTGTGTGCTGCTTTAAATGCTTTTGGTTGAAGGCCTGAATTCTACTACTTTATTACATAAGATGTTTAATAGTATATTTAATTTGATATATTGAAATATGAACTAAATGACCTTATTAATATTGGTACTATTTACTCCATTAGGGTTCTTTACGTTGAGTTCTAGTGTTAGCTAATATAAATTATGAAGGCGTCAACTCTAACTTTCTAAAGCTAAAAAAGTTGAATAAAAAGAATCATTGTTTGATGGAGATATCATGCGATGCCTACATAAATTGTGGGGCAATAGTCAATAACAATTGCAAGTTAACGAGTGCGGTGTGACGAGGCGCGTGCGTTGTATGACAAATGTCACCACACAACTGCACACTGCACATTATAACAATCGTAATTGTAGTAATTAAATGTACCACAAGCGATGGCCATGAATGCAGTCCTATTCTTGGAACTGTTAGAAATTCGTAGAGAGTCGCTATGGATGCGTTAAGACGAAACTTGATCTGATGATAAAATATTGTGATAAAAATTGTGATGAAACCTGTTGTGGAGGGGTATATGCACAGGGTATATGTTAATGTTTACTAATGACATCACATTGTTAACAAGTTTTGTACATGTTAAATGTCACATTGGCATCTTCGTTGGTACGCGTTGTCTTGCTCGTTTTGGATGACGTGAAGTATCAGGATATGCATGTCACGCAATCGACTTACGCAACATATTTTTATTTAAGGATTATACTAATCCATATACACACTTTTATGAATGGGGAACAATAAATAAATACATTCAATAAACCAATACATTTATTTATTGATAGGTACTTTATTGTACACCACACAAATTATCAAAAACATATTTTTTTTTTTTTTTTTTTTTTATGTTATGATGTACTCTGGCGTAATACATCATTTAAATAACGATCTAGTCTTATGACTAATAAGTTATATTAATCTAACCTAAACTTCTAAAGAGACTATGTCTAAGAATATGTCCATTAACATTTTTCTTATTGTCTCTATTAAGGGGAAGACACAATGTTCGCGTGTTCTGTTTCACTAGCACTCACTGCACTATGTTACACTAACTGTTCATCACTAACTCGAAAGGTTTTGTCCTTTTAAGTCGTCTCACTAAGTCCGTGTTGTCGAGGAGCTGGATCGCCTCGACGTTCACATGTTGATGAAGTCTATGTTCATGAGCTTCGGCATACTTTTTCACTATATTTCTAACGAAGTCCACTTTGAGGTCCCGATGAAGATCTTCGTTTCTTACGTACCATGGGGCGTTTGCTATACATATAAAAACATAATGCGCACAAATATGTTCCAGACAACCCTAAAAATTAGTAACAGATGTAGTTTTCATTCCCTCAGCACCCAAACAAGAAACTAGACCATTATTTGTTAAAACAAAATATTTACAAATGGCTCAATATCTATGATAATATGTATTAAACTATACCTGACTGAATAAAGGGCTAGTTCGTGACAAAGAATTGTGTAAAATCACAGTTTAACCTGAATAGTGACGCAACAGCCAGAACTAACTTATAAAGTTGTTTATAAGTTTCCAGCCGTTTCCACGAAGATTACGCTTGCGCAATCCCTCCTTCTCCCCATCCTTGATTATGCCGATGTCAGCTATCTTGATATCACCGAAGACCAACTTAATAAACTGGAGCGCCTTCAAAATTTCTGCATAAGATTCATATTTGGTCTTCGCAAGTATGACCATGTTTCTGAGTTTCGTGCTAAGCTCAAGTGGTTACCTATACGACTTCGTCGGAATACTCACATCCTTTCTCTTCTTTACAATATTTTGTTTAATCCTCTCACCCCTTCTTATCTTAAAGAACGATTTATTTTTCTTCATGACTCACATTCGAGATCCTTGAGGTCGTCTGAGAATCTTAAGCTGAGAATGCCTGTGCACACCACGACATTTATGGACAATTCTTTTACGGTCAAAGCAGTTCGATTGTGGAACGCGCTTCCTGTTGTGGTGACACAGGCTCAAACGCTGTCGTCATTTAAGAGGTTGATTAAAGAGCACTACCTTTCTCCTTAACTAGACTTTAGTACCTACTATTCTCTTAAACTAAATCATTTGGCTATTTATAGTACATATGTTTTTATTCATAATTAGTTAATATATACATGTATATATTCAGATGTATGTATATGTGTATATATATATATATATATATATTTATTTATTTATTTATATATATACAGTCAAAACCGTTTATAACGACATCGTTTACAACGACTTATCGGTTATTACAGCTAGATTGTATGGTCCCGTCCGAATCCCTAGTAAACTATTCAGTAAACAAACCGCTTATAACAACATCGGATACAGCGACATATCGCTTACAACGACGAAATTTTATCGATATTCATCGGCTATAACGACCTTGTCTCAGCAATACAAAACAATACAAACGATTTTAAATCTTATTTATGAGTATTGAAATTGCTTGAAAAATTGCTCCCACCATATCCGAACCTCTTCGCGGCCATTTGACCTTGCTTAACACTGTAACAGTTTTGCAAAAATTTGTTGCCTTTAACGAACAGTTTGATACTGATGGTACTCATACCTTGAGGCGTATGAAATGTAAAATGCAAAAAATATTTGAGACTGGGCTAAAAAAAAGACAGACCAAAATGACTGATTACTTTAAAAACTAGTGTAGTTTTATAACTCGTAACTGTAAGCAGCTAAATACATTTTGTATTCTAATTATTTCGTTATAAATATTTTTATTTCTTTTCTAACTCGTTTACATACTTAACCTATACTTATACTAGATAGATAATTAGGATAATGTAACTACTGTACTTGTGTATATGACTGTATTGCTTATAACGACTATCGGATATAACGTCGGCAACTATACGGTCCCTTCGATGTCGTTATATCAGGTTTTGACTGTATGTATTTATGATTATATGTTATGTATTTATATTAGGTTTGTGTATTTATGTAATATGTTTAATTTCACTTATTAAGCTTAAATTATTTATTTGTTACACTGCCCTCTCTCTCTCCTTCTTTTAAATCCATCCCATGGTTGTCTGTAAGACATTGCTGTAGAGCGATAAGACCGCCATTTTTACTTTTTTTTTGTTTTTTTTTATTTCTGTATTGTGTATTTTCATTTGTGTACAATAAAGATTTAAATAAATAAATAAATAAATAAAGTTGAAGACATTTAAGTTTTGATTAAAACTAATGGCATAAATCGTCTTCGCTGAACAAGAACAAATCACGAATAATTGATGCATCTGTAAGAGTTATTTTGTTTGCAAAACATGTTTTCTCACGGAATTGTCTCTGTTATTGTAAACTCGACTTTAATCGTGAAACACAAATATAAATTAATCAGAATGAACCATTTCATTTTATTTATTATGCCTTCTCTTATTGTTCTATATACTTTACTTAAAATCTTACGAAATCTCGGCCCGTTACTAGTGTTTAAAATTTTCGCATATGACTTACAGAAGTGACAATGTGGATGTTTGTATTGTAAAGGCTGTATATTTCCATCTGGTGCACAGCGAATATAATATGCTGTTCGACTTTCAAATGTACTTCTTCACGAAGGTTTTCTATGAGAGAAAGATATTTCACCGTTCGAACCGCCCTTTTCATGCTATACCTAATAATGGACACAGCATGGCTCTACCACTTAAACAGTACTGGCAATTTTTTTAAAACAAATTGTAGAAGATAAAGAAAAATATTACAGCGATGATAAAGTAAGCGAACGGGACTCGAGACATACGGTATCCAGTTCTCATTAAACAATACAAAACGACAATGATAAAATTAATTAATATAACAGGGAGGCCACTTGCCGATAATTCTTGTACGTATGATATTAATGTCAGTTGTCGTCACTGGATATAGTTCTGCCTATATTTAATTTCGCGTCATTACGACTGTTGCGGTTAACGAATGCTTTCCTGGTTGTTTTTTAGGTCTGCAGATGCGCAGGAGCTTGTTTACGGGGAAACTTTGGGCCCATCATAATGTAATTGTCATTATGTGGTAAACTATAAACTACGTGACACAATGTATGCCGCTAAGGTATTTTATGGCTAATTTTATAATTAAGCTAATTTGACTCTCTCATGAAAAGAAAGACTCAAAATGCTGCAGGTCTCTAATTCAATAGTGTTCAGAAACTTGCCAAATCCTTTAGAAGTATGATAACGCATGAATTACAAATTGAATTGATTTCCTTAAATTTTTTTGTTTGCTTCTATCAACTATTCTACAGTTGCACATATAAAAGCTGCATGGTAATGTATACCAGCCTTTATGTTTTAATAACGTATTTCCACACACCTGGCTGCTGCAGTAGTTAATCCATCATGAGTATCGGACGTGATCCGGGAAGGTGTTATCTGCTTATACGGAACACACTTCCTTACCTTATCAGATATGGAAGGGCAACTTATGATGCATATAAACTTTATAAACAGTACGCATGTGTGTAGTAGGCTGACGTCAAAATGGCGTGGACCGTTGTAAAGTGAGATTGCGAAATCTCCCAAACCAAAATATTCATTCCACGGCTACTTCTTCCATAGCTTATGTGGGTATCGTACGACAGTGATGAAATAAATTTGTGAATGAAGTTAATGAGCGCAAAGTAAGCAAGCAAGCCCTGTCGTAGCAATATAGAGTTACGACCTTAAATTAAATAAAATAAAATCCATTTGTCCACCAATGCAGATTGTATTGGCCAAAGACCACTCATGTACAGCATTTTACCATATCTGTAATGGAATAATATATTGTTCACGGTCTAAATGTTGGTTTTAACATTTTTCAGTTGTACAATTAGGCATTTAATCTATAGGAAAATTAAATCGAGCGAATTGATTCGACGCTATTACTTCCCTAAAGCGTCATAGATTTTATCTGCTAATCGAACGTGTTTGATAAAGCAAGGTATTCCATAACAGATTGATTTAATAAAGCAAGACAGATCTCTCCGCTGGAAAAGTCCATAAACAGCGCGTTGTAATGAAACTAACAGCGACTATTGGCTGGTGAATATAATTGGCAATAATTATGCAGTATTCCGTTTATGGAAAGTCATCTTTATGGTGGAGGGGGGACGGGCGAGCGGTCTTAACGAATTTCGCGTCTGCCGTGGTTACGATAAGCATCGTTTAGGTTTTAGAAGGACAAACTTGTTTTAAATCTATTTATTAACTAAACACATGGCAACAAAACAAGCTTTACAAAATCACAATATATTTATAAATTTGAGACAAGGTTTTTAAAGACGAGTAGCGATTAAAATTACAGTGCAGTTATACCTAATACAAAAAAAATTACAAGTTAATTAGGAAATAGAATACATGAGATACTCGGTGAAAACATTGAAATAAGCTCGTATAATCATCGAACGTGGCTCATAGTGCGTCCAGCTTTATATTGTATGAATTAGATGGGCTTTTTGCATGTAATCACATAAACAAATTAGAAATTTGCTTAAAGTTTATTCTTGAATGATATTCTTATATGGGCCACATTAATACTTCATTGTTATCACGATAAAAATCAATTGATACAAATCCAACACGATAACATATGATAGCCACCCCGAAGCAAATGTTTCTAAAATAATAATTTATAATACTCCAGCGGGTCACGGGCAGGCAATTGACAGCACCTGTCGTTTAATTCAACGTACGATGGGGTGGTTTTTTGCCAACCAACCCTCAATAATATACTTCACCTTCGCCAATCGCCATAATCGCGTCTGCCTCAATTTATACGCAGTTGTAAGATTATCTCGTATAGACATATCCTTTATAAATTTAATAAGCTATTGGTTTTTCCTAACAAGTTTTTTTTAGTTGCTAGGTACCGGGTGTATCACGAGTTAAACGTTTGATTTCTATCTGAATAAATACATTTTTAATTTCTATCTAGTTTCTAGTTTGTTGGTAATTAGATTTGTAAGCCATTTACAGTCGTGTCACTTTCATTTGACATAAAGTTAATATATTAGTGTTTCTTCATGTAATGTTAAAGTTTAGAAAGATAAGTTTTTTTACCACTGCATTGTGTAAATTAAATAATATCACCTTGATAGATTTTTTTTTACTTGTCTCACACATTGTGAGCAAATTGTGAGCGTCGTGCATCGAGCGCCCATGTGCAATGTTAAAGTTGTCGGCCTGTAAATAATTTAATAAGAGTTTTCAAGCTTATGATGCTTTTACGCCAGACATTCTTTACTCTTTTTAAATTTTCTTTGTCTTTTTGTCTACAAAACTGCTTATGCGCAGAGGGAAGTGTTAGTAAACAGATATTTATATAATTTCGATAATTCCTATTTAATAGGACTTAATAAACCGTATTTAATTTTACACTCCATCAAAGCATTGCCAAGATGTATAAACTGTACAGCAATAGCAAGACTTCAAAAATCCAAAAAGCTTAACTCTACGAAATCATTCAAATGTATGTTATTATTGACAATTTCATAAGTGTTGAGAGCATTTTTGCCCACTCAATGTGTCTGGTCGATCAGCTGGGTGCCGCGCTGGCAGTCGTTAGGTCGTGGCCACGAGCACGACGCACAGTACACACGGCCCTTTCTAAAACCTGTACTGTTCCGTTAGCGAAATTCAAACGCTCTGGGTAAACTTTTAAACTCGCCTCTTGGTTATTTTAGCTGGCGTTGTGGCTTGTATGCTTAGGAATTGGTAAGTATTGGCGCGTTTTAAATATACATTCGTTGAAATCTAAAGTGAAAGTGTAAAAATATTAGTCTAACTATCGTTCAATCCTTAGACTTGGGATTTTATAAATAGATGACGGTGTACACTAAAGAATTAGTTAAAAACAATTAACTGTGATCTTTTATCCTTGGTTGAGGTATGTTTTTGCCTGAAACCATCCTTGCAGCTTATGTTAGGTTTCAGGTGGTAACCGCAGTTTATCAGTATACATCTAACATTTAGGGAATCAATTTATGCTACATTTACTGACCGCATGACATCAAGGAGGAAAAAGATTAACTTCCATAAATTCCAATTGCCCAAATTATACATTTCACAATTAGGAAATCTCATCGAAAATGTCACGACGATTCCAAAGCGCGCGGTTTCATAACCCGACGAGCCTATGTGTCACAATTGTTGCTTGTTATTCCAAGCTCGTCCATAAACATTAATACGAAAACCTTGGCCAGGTTAGCGGGTAAATATTATTGTTAGTTTAAGGATAAACTGCGTTACTGTGTGCTCTATCTCGTAGTTAGGTTGTAGAAACTGATTTTGTTGTTAGTACTGCCAGTAAATACTCTTGGTGTCTGTCCTATCCTTTTACAGTCAATTATATTACGTTGCAGTAAAATTAGGCTTATGATTTAATAAATGATCGTTCGTTTGTCACCCTATTCAGGAAAGTTTGACAACACTAAACTTCAAAATAATCTTTTGTATCGACCGGTTTCATACGCAGAATGACTCACTGACGTTATTTACGAGGGTTTATCAGCTCTGTCCCATCTAGTCTTTCAAATATTATTGTACACATCATATTTCCAAAGTACCATATATTATCTACAAATAATTCTCCACGGGAAAATCTGTTTTCTTCATTACGGGGCTGTACTAATCCATTGTTATCCCTATGCAATTTGGTGATGTGGCTAATTTTGTCTGTATTTGCCATTGCTATGTCTGAAACTTCCATTCATTTTTTAATGTAATATTTCAATTCAATATTGCATCAGCTACTGGTCATTACTTACAGTGTAGCATTGCATTGTAGTCAGTCCAAGTGAATTATACTATTAACGGACGACACAAGGGCGTGATGTCATTGTCGACGCTAACGTATGGCTACTTATTATAAACTGTGAGATCATCGTAACTTGATATATTAGAGGGAAGCGCGGAAATATTTTGAGTTCAGCTCCAACTGAGTTCGTTTCTATCGTTAATTTTCTTATAAAGTCAATGTCCAATCCTTTAAGGAACATAGTAAGTGTCTAGTTGATTAACTGCAGTTCGGTACAAATAAAAATAGGCTCAAGGATGCGTCGTACGATATATTGATACTTATTTCTACTACCTACAAAGAGTAACTCAATTCGATGCCTAAATATTTAGTTTGCACCGCTTGAAAAATTCTCACCTTACGTTAGTATAACTACAATTTACAAACAATAATGAAAAACATTGTAGACACCACATTATTTTATTTTAAAAGCCTATATTTTCCCTGGTACGCGAGGGACTCTTAATTCCAGTCTATGAATGTTGCTTATAGTGAACACTGATAATTACACCCAATGAGAATGTAGAACTTAACGAAACGTATAAATCCATTTACCTCTTCTATTATTATGGCGATGACTCATAACAAATGAGAAGAAATTCAACGGCCAAGTTTTATCATATCAAATCCGCTGTACGCAAATCTTATCTAAGTCTTTAATCCTAAACGATAGTTCACGTATCTCGACATCCCGCAGAGCAACATTAATTGGTCGTAAATTCCTACTAGGAGTGCTCCGTGCTAGATAACCTTCGGCGTAGTTCTGCTAATGTCCAGTGATGAAGCTATTGCGAATGTTTGCCAGATACGTGATGTTGCGTGGATTCCATGGCCTTATACATTGGAAAAGTGTAGGTTATAGTTCCACGGATTGCACAAGGCGATATGACATTAACAATCTGAGCAATTTGCGGATAGGTATGTTCTCGGAATTAACCGATTGCCGAATATTTTACTGCCATTACCAGAATCTGGCAGTGTAGTTAACGGTTGTGATGACATCTGGATATCCAAGTTCTGTATTACGAGCATAGAGGTATAAAGTTATATCAAAGAGTCAAAGTTAGTAGCAAATATGTTGCAATACAATAACGACCTTTGGCTTCTAAACGACATGCAATAGCATTAAACGGCAATAAATTTATGATTCTACGCCAGCAGAAACACTTCACATATTGTCTCCGGAAAGTAATAACAATACATTGAACAAAGCATGACATATTAGTTACTGTTAGAACAGTACTACTCACGAGAAATATTATCTAGTCAGCTCTAAACCCGTTACTAAAAATTTTAATTGTGTATTCAGTGTTGAAATGAGACAACAAAAACAGACAGTTCACACAAAGTTCCCTGTTCCTATATCAAAACACATTATCACATAAACTGCACTCGTAAATTTTAACAACGCCGACGGCTTGTGAAATACTTAACCGAGATCATATCTCCCGCCTTTCCAATTGAATAGAATCCTTAACCCTCAACATCTTATTGCATGCTGTTAGATAAAGAAATGGCACACGTCGTGCGTTCAGAATTTAAACTGCCTGTTTCATACCATATAGTACTGGAAACATTCTTAATTGAATTGTTTCACGTCTATACGGAGTCGAGTGTTGTGCGAGCATAAACAACGTTTTTATCAACTAGCAGATATGAAGCTGTCAACGGCTATCGGTCGCTGTCATGTGCATTGTGCGTTTATGGCGGCACCGGATGGAGTGGATTGTGCAAGCCACCGCGCCTCGCTTCCGTGGTTATTTTTATAGTAATCATCATGTAGATCAAGTATCAAGGGTAGGATGTGACTCTTGTGAGCGGCCATAGAGGATGAGAGCTATTGTCTCGCAGTATACGGGTAGATGAAGAATTTGAAAGCTTCCTATGATTCAGTAGATAGACCACCTGATAAATATTTATCAATTGATAGAATATCACTGGACAAAAACAGGTAAAGTACCTTCATATGAATGGGAAATCCCGTATTATTGCGATTGAACGTCTATCAGCTATACTGTTTAATAAAACCTACGTGATATCATTCAGTTGTTCGAGAGTCATGATTGTTGTTATACTGATCGCAACTTTTATCACGTCTAATATTGTTAGATCCAACCATCAACGCAATTAATTTGACGGAACGTTTTTACTGGCAAGCGCATAGTTGAAGCCTTTGACAAGTGATGTCTTAGATCATATTCAATTAAGTTCTGGCAAAGCTCCAGTGGGAATTATCCATACATGACTGGTCAATGTATAGAAATAATGATGAGCGCATCGTGACAGTTCTCACACCGCGGCCACCACAAAGGCGCCGCCCGCCAATTCGTTTATTTCACCGTGCAGTTACCAGTGAGAGTAAAACAAAGTCGTAAATAAATCGCTGTATGCGAGACACACGGAAGTGTCCGTAGTCGACAGGAGCAATGTGCTTCGGGAAATTTCACTTCGCCGATGCAACGAAGACACATCGGCACGCGAATCCATTTAATCTAGAAACACATGACTCACGTATATTACGTTCATTAACAAGTTTAAGTTCATTTTCACCGCGAACCAATCCAATTGTTTTTCAACGAATAAACTCGACGTATTGTGAATACAAGAAAGACAAGACGAGAGTAATTAGAGAGGTGGACACACTTTCACAGTGCTGGCCGAAGCTGGTTAGTGGCCCGATACTAGCTGCATTTCACCAGCGCCGTGACGGGTCACTGGACGTTTCTATTACGAACTTTGTAATAACTATTTAAAAACGCCAATCGTAAAGCGTCCAAGCTACGTTTATACTGTAATTTATTCGCCATAATTTCGCATGTGTACACAGTACAACTCTATAAAATATGTGCTATCGAGCCAAGTTAAACAAAACACGCAGTCGGAACGCGGTAACAAAACGCTCCAATTGACAAATTGTTAGCCGCTGGATGCGCAGGCGCATGGCGCCGTGACGGATTATCCAGTTTTTTCACCGCCATCTTGGCAAAAATGGCGCGTCTTGCAGTACGCGGGAGATGTATGTGCCGCTTTCGATTTCACGAAACTGAAAGTGGCTTATATGTTCGGGTGATGTCGTTGACTCTGATGTTTGTTTGTCACGGCTGGTTGGTTATATATCGTACGGCGCGGCACTTATCCTATCGTGTAAAGCTAGAATGTTGTAATTTGGCGTTGCAATTTATTATGTTTTCAGTTCGTCTTCACGTACGACGCTTCGTTGGCCACAGTTACTACTTGTTAGTTCTCAAGCTTTTTCTACTTTGTCATTCAGTGTGATGATTGCGCCTCAGACTGACGGATTGCAATTGATATTGAATCCATGTCTTTAATCACTGTTTTTATTGCTATCAATGGTCCTTATTAAACAATCGTACAGTGTGAATGAACGTGAAGAGGTATCAACCATGCGATTAGCCTCCAAGTTGACGGTGCAAATGTCTCTTATCAAGCGTCATTATCGTGTTAAGTTGTATAAAATTGCATGCATGTATCGCATTAGAATGTCGTTATTGTTCGTCTAAATTGATGTATTATTCATAATGATTACACATTTGATTACAATTGAAAGCACGGCGAGTGGGCACTGGGCAGCGGCCAGCCTTCCGTCGCGGCGTTATCGCTCGTGCCGAGTATCGCGCACTGGAAAGTTGCTTCCATTTTATGTACAAGCATAATATTTATTGGGTACAGACATTTGGTTATATGGTCATTTTCATTGAAGTTTCTTATTATAAATAATTGTTTGTTTCTGTAATTTTATATCTGTTTTCAACTCTTCCCAGTTCGATATTTAATCCATGTTTCGCACACAACGTTAAATGCTTGAAAATCGCCATCGTATTACCTCCCTAGATTCACTGTTTACCAGCAATGTTGATCAACGATCGGTTGAGCTCGTTCGATTGTCTGTACAACAAAAAGTATCGACTGGTCCCACAGTAACAAGGCCAGTGGTGGGGCAGTTTTCTGCACGGCTAGCGCTCCATGGTGTCTGATTGTGAGCCCGTCACGCGCCATCGCGTCCGCAGGTTTCTATACCAATACACCGGCTAGTGACACCATTTATAGGAAAATTATAGTACTAAATAATCTTCTGATTCTTTTGCCTACGCGACTGTTGCTTAAATTATTTCGTCTAGAACATAATAATTGACTTTTTTGTATGCTTTATCCACGCCTATATCCCCAAACAAATAGATTGAGATAATAATATTGCAACCCACATGTTTATTTCATGTTTGCATATTCACATAACGATAACTACACGAAATGCTTATTATACATCCGTTATCTGTTATATCTATAAAATCGGCAGCCTCCATTTTATTCGGAGCCGCTATAAGGCATATGGGGAATTCAAGCTGCAATATTTATGTGGTCAAAAACCCCAATCTATAATTTGATGAACTAGACGAAAATCCGAACAGGTGTAACATTATACACAAATTCTGTTGTCAAATACAGAATTTATTTAAGTATCGCAGTCATAATTTCCACATAAACAGAGAGCCATACATATTTATTAGGTGATTAAAATCTAAGGCTTTCGTTTTACGAGTCTTGGTATATGGCGTAATAATGGTTTTCCCTGGTAAATTATGCACAAAAATTTGTTAATGTTTGCATAAACGTTTTAGCCTGGTTTGCAAATCGGATATCGTGAATATTCATCACTGCTGTTAGGATTCCTATGTCACTTTAAGGCCATTAATTATAATGATAATCTAGCTAAGGTTAAAAGTCGAGAATCCAAAGATTCCTACAAATAAGACTAGGCAAACCTTAGTATTACAGATTTTTCATTTAAACTTGAGCGAATATTCGATATTTATATTTAATATCATCTTCAATTACATTTCTACTCTGATGCACCATTATACACTACTCACAAAAATTAAAGGATATTTTTTTTGATCAATTTTTTTTGGTGTTTTTTGAGAGTCTGTATCTTGGAGAAAATTGATTGTTAAGAAATGCGGAAACTAAAACTTGGAAGCTTGAAATATCTATTTTGCAGATCTGTACTCTATTTCTTGATTGCTCGCTAAGTTGATAAGCAATCGTAAGAAAACTAACGAGAAAAAAAAATCCAAAAAAATTCTGGTTTTCAAAACCGTGCATTTACTTGGGTAGTGTTTTTTTGGTGACATCATTATAAAATTCCCATAGATAATTTAATTGCCTTTAATTTGATATAACAGAAACCTGCGTGACATGATTTGGAGCTGACTTATGGTAAATCAAAGTAAAAATGGCCTATCACACTTTGACATTGGATTACTCCATGAATACCAATCATGGGGAAAACAAAATCAGAATTTTAGTAACTTCAAAACATAGTCTATAAGATGGTATTAAAGTCTTATGATAATAAATAGTATTTCTAAGTAAAATTGTAGACTGAAAAAAAGGTAAAAAAACGGTTATTTATGGATATTCGGAAAACACTGCATATCTTTGGATAAAAGAAACAAACCAAGGATATCGTCGGTAACTTTTCAACCTTAAAGTATTCCAAAGGCACTCTGATAATTTCAAACTGCTCCCATTTGATTATCTTAGTGTTCGGAAGGTTTGAACTTACTGTATTCGTCAAAATTGTCGTAATAAGCATTTTTCGTATGTGATCGATTTTTGTCACTTCAGAATGCTTTTTTTGGTGATTATCCATATTCTTTTAATTAAATCATTTTTTTTAACGTTTTCGCTACTCTCCGCAATTGTAAAAAAAAACTGGCACTGTTTTACTAAAAATCCGACCACGCAAGCTCCCCGTAGTACGCTTTGGGTAACGCTAATGCCGGCGGTAAAACAGTGCCAGTATTTTTTTTACAATTGCGGAGAATAGTGAAAACGTTAGAAAAACGGATTTGATTAAAAGAATATGGATAATCACTAAAAAAAATATTCTCAAGTTACAAAATCATTAGCATGCGAAAAATGCTCATTACGACGATTTTTGCTGAATACAGTAAGTTTAAACCTTCTGAACACTAAGATAATCAAATCGGAGCAGTTTGAAATTTTCAGAGTGTCTTTGGAATACTTTAAGGTTGAAAAGTTACCGACGATATTCTTGGTTTGTTTCTTTTATCCAAAGATATGCAGTGTTTTCCGAATATCCATAAATAGCCGTTTATTTACCTTTTTTTCAGTCAACAATTTTACTTAGAAATACTATTTAATATCATAAGACTTTAATACCATCTTATAGGCCATGTTTTGAAGTTACTAAAATTCTGATTTTGTTTTCCCCATGATTGATATTCATGGAGTAATCCAATGTCAAAGTGTGATAGGCCATTTTTACTTTGATTTACCATAAGTCAGCTCCAAATCATGTCACGGAGGTTTCTGGTATATCAAATTAAAGGCAATTAAATTATCTACGGGAATTTTATAATGATGTCACCAAAAAAATACTACACATGTAAATGCACGGTTTTGAAATCCAGAAAAATTTCGG
Organism: Deilephila porcellus; assembly: GCA_905220455.2. NCBI lineage: Eukaryota > Metazoa > Arthropoda > Insecta > Lepidoptera > Sphingidae > Deilephila > Deilephila porcellus. The sequence goes on from LR999987.1 coordinate 10,934,417, forward strand.
ATTTTTTTTTTCTCGTTGGTTTTCTTACGATTGCTTATCAACTTAGCGAGGAATCAAGAAATAGAGCACAGATCTGCAAAATAGACATTTCAAGCTTCCAAGTTTAAGTTTCCGAATTTCTTAACAATCAATTTTCTCCAAGATACAGACTCTCAAAAAACACCAAAAAAAATTGATCAAAAAAAATATCCTTTAATTTTTGTGCGTAGTATATATGAAATTTGATATTTCACTGGGAGGACAAAATTGGCAAGGCTAGATGAACTTAAACCTTATTCACGAGCGTTGAACTACGATCTAAATCATGCAACGACACGGATAAAATACCCTTTGCGAATTCAGAAAAAGGACAAACAGACGAAGGAAATATAGGCTAAAACTACGAGAGCCAAGCAGGTCAATGTGTCGTACAAGTAGTATCAGCATCAAGGCCCATTCTATCCGAACAAAGAGGCAGAGTGAGTCATAACGGTAGGAGCTGGTCCCGCAGACACCCGACACCGCGCTGCGCCGCGCCCGCCGTACCGTAGCATGCAAATGAGAGCGCTCCATTCAACACGTTTAGCTTATCATTAAAATGGACGCGACTTTCCTGCTAGTTATTATTACTTAGACTATTTGTCATCAGTGCAGAGATTGGGCTGCTTGCAATAGAACTGTACAAATCCTTGGAAGGCCTTAATTGAATAAGACTGTGACTGAAGATGATGATGAAAATTATTCTACATGCATACTTGTTGACATTCATTGTGATCTATGAAAGAAGACATAAGAGATCGGGGAATGTAGATTTCATTAAATAATTTTATATAAAGTTGGATATATACCTACATGGTAATATGTACACAAATACCTTCATTAGCCTATCGGTAAAAGTGATCGTAAAATGTTAACGAAGCATAGGCATTCATAATCCCTTTCTAGCAGTGACAGTTCATATTTTATATGTGACAATAAAGTAATTTAAACATTAACAATTTTAGAAAATAAAGCTATACTTTACAGTATTAAGCCAAATTCTCAGAACGTTTCATTTATGTATTGGCCTTGTAGAGAATATTTACATTGTTGATTTGAATATATGAAGGCAAACAATACGAGTTATATAATACACTTAGCTGTTAGCAACACCGGTAGCGGCATACAATTCGAGCAGAATTTGTGTGAAATTGTATTATGAAATGGAGACATTCAACGTAATGAAATGTAATACCTACTTTTGTAAATGTATTATTGGCTATGCGTTGTAATTTGACCGTATTGAAGGTAAAGACCCATAGTAACTAAAGAAAGGTGAAGAAAGGGACTGTTCACTATGATGTCCCAAGCTTACGTCACAGCACAATGTGCACGAGCTTAAAATACTCTGTACATAATTTTAAGTCCATTAAATACTTCAAATAAACCTTTTTCCTATTTATCCTTTATGATCATAGAATTATCAACCGGGGTGGTACTATTATCACACAAATAAACCAAATTAATAATGGCGTTTCATTCATATAATGCTACTTAAAAACATATGCTCAAAACTTCTCACCCTTCAAACTTCAAAATCTGACAACGCATTTACCAACCCTATAGTAATGTGAGCAATCATTGACGTCAGTGATCGTTCGTACTATCTGAAATATCGATAGCACTATTAGGAAACAATACAACCAACCTAAAGGCGATGCGCCTACAGTGGATCTTCCTACCGGTTCATCACCTTTCACGTGCCAAACGTTAGCGAGCTGTGGAAAGTTGCCCAACATAGAAAGCCCTTCTACCTCGAATAGCGTACGAGTCAATGAGTCATGAACGCTCTGGATTCGAACAAAAGAACTTCAAAATGGGAGAAATGTGTGGCGGAAATGTGTTGTTACATGTTATACTCGTACTAAGTTTTATTTGTTCTTCCCCTAGTCTAGTAGAGTTTAATTACGATTACGCGATCTTTATGGCAGTATTTTGATATAAACAAATGGAGTTGTTGCCAGCGTGAGTGAAAATTAGAAAAAAAACCCACTTATGCATTGTAATCATTATTTAAGTTTCTCTATTTTTCAAGTGCAGCCCTGGTTTGTAAATTTTGGCAATTAATTATTAGGTAGTGTTTTATCGTCTTCTATCAACATCTATTCTGATTTAGTTTAGTCTTCAAAACACGTAATATAATCGCAGCTTGTACATGACCTCAAAACGGTATTTTCCTCGTTATTTATTGGCAATGACTAATTTTATATGCATTTTGCCTAGTGTGATTTTGCTTCCTCGTTGGATTCGTATTATTTATCGACTTTTGGGCACACGTATTCACATAAAAAGTAATTGCATTTTTCATTCTTAATAATTGTGCAAATTATTTACGGCCTACTTTTAATCTTCGAATATGCTGTCATAATACAATTGGTAAATATTATAGCAAGCTATAGTTTACAAGTGATTCCACTTTCAATAGGTAACTATAATAAATGGTATATTTATTGCTTTAAGGCATGCATGTTAGCTCTCCGATCATAACAGTGAAGTGTCCTTGCTGGAAATCGAGAGTAGGTATGCCGTATGAGCGATCCGCCACAGTTGTACGTAACAATACTTATGAATATTCACCGAAGGTTTCCACTAGAAACTACGATGTCGCTCAACTCGTATCTAGGTGGTGTTTTTTTTCTCTGTTATTCTGCCGACGATAATACGGCACGTTTGTAATGAAAGTTGAAATTTATGTACAAAACAGTTTACTTATAATTTTAAGAGTACAAGTTGAGACTTTTAGTTGAGTGCAGATTATTTCACCAGCTTGAACTAGCAGTAAACGAATCATGGATCTATGTCATATTATATTATGCGAATGATAAGCTCATGGATTTGAAGTGATATGTATTGTCAATGAACGAAGTACATTTATAATTATAGTAAAATTTGTTCAAAGTTCAATCTGAAATAATTATATCTAGATCCCGCCCGTAATTCTCAAATCTCTCACAGAGAAAGGCTTTCAATATTGGGCTTTATGCAATAATATTGTATCAGTCTAATGTGAATATTATTGAATCATAATTCATACCTTTAATCCATCATCATTCTAACTCTTCAGTTTATAGTTCGTGACTTGACAATAAATACGTTTTATGCTTCTGCAATCTGTGAAATTATTAAATGATTTATTTATGGGCCGTTCATACATGGCCATAGTTAAATATTATTTATAAATCCTCTATAGCCAGATATCTGTCTTGTGTTATAGATATTTGGCACTGTATATGGCTTTTGGTTCCCAAAAACCCAGAAAATATTTCCAACTGCTCCTATTAATTTAACTTTATGATTGATTTCGTTGCGGGTTAAAGACAAGTTAGACATTCCCGGAGATTCGCTGAGCTTCAATGCTCGGTGTCATTAAAATGCGTGCCACTGTTGATGTTGTCCTGAAACCCAGACCTCACACAGTACCAGAATAACTGTTAACAACTGAAAAACGCAATACAATTTACACTGTAACCGAACCTGACAGCTACTTTCTAAATATTACTGCAAATTAAATTGTTATCCAACTGTCATAACACGGTTATAATCTCCTTGTTAATTATTTCAAATAGCTGAAACTGAAAGTCGCGTGTCCGTATAACTTCCTTATCCAATACTAACCGATTTATCAACTTTCTTGCTCGCTAAAAACACATGTCAGAATAGCAAGCGTAGTCTCTCGTGGCACGTTAGATATTTATTGCGTTGAAGTTTGTTTTGTATTTCCCAACGTGCGGAAACGTAACTTAAACGTGCCTAATTAAAGAGCTTGGTGTCTTGTAACGCGTTTTTAACTGGGTAACTGGTTTATTAAAAAAATACTCGGCCGTCGTAACGCTGTTACATAAATCCGAGCGGTGTTTGACCTACTGTTGTTTCGTTTTGGTACGGTTTTGTCTGCGAATGCGTTTGGCAGTTGTACAACTTTATTTGGAACACTTATTTAATAAGGAATTTTGAGGTCATTTTAGTCACAGTGTGACAAAAATCTCGCGGTTTCTAGTTTGAAGTCTAAGTAGAGATATTAAATTATGTGAAGTAGTTGTTTTGCAAAATATAATTCCACTAGTATTAGATGTATTCCGCAGATTTACGTCAGGCAAAATAATTTAGAACTGATGTCGTGGAAGAGTGGAGAAAAAATCACAGAAACCTTATTTTTAGATGGTATGCTTCATATCTGATTTGAACGCGAACTCATTATTATAATTTAAAATAACGTCTATTATATAGTTATACAAATTAACGAGTCTATCGAAACATCACTTATCGCGTCCACGCCTTGCACAGGTTGCGGTAAAATTGATAACTGAATCAGTCATTAATTTGTAACGTTAATTGTAAAGTTGTGCAATTACTGCCCTTAACGGTTTAGCGGTCAATATGACGTATATATGTATATATAGCCTTATGTATAGCTTTCCTTCCTCTACATATTATTTCGTATTAAAAGCTTCCATGCTATGAAAAATACTTTGTGCGTTTGATATAATAAAGTGACTGCAGCGCAGGAGATGACTGTTGCTAATCGATACTCGTATCTAAACATCATTGCAATTTACATCAATTGCAGTGGTGACAATTTACCGAACCCTAATAAAAAGAGATACTTTTTACTGACCTGATTGTAGAGGATTCCCGTGCTTAGCAGTGGGCGATTACGGCCTGATACAATTAACGATAACTCCCCACGCATATTTTAGCACATGAATGTATCAATAATAATGTTTTTTCTCTTCCCAGGCATCGACGATCGACGGGCGACGGAAGGGCGCGTGCCTCTTCTGCCAGGAGTACTTCATGGACTTGTACCTGCTAGCTGAACTTAAAACCATCAGTCTAAAGGTAAACACATTACCTAGCCTGGTAAATGTAATTTGCCATTGACAAATCTTCACACCTTCATCACCATCTTCACACTATTACCTTGTGTATTTCACCTTTGTAGTCGTCATTGTATAACGAAATATAAAGTAGTGGGATACGAATCACTATAGGTTGGTAATAAATGTCAATTCCGGTTATGTGTTCAGAGGTTAAAGTATTCCCTGAACACACAATATTTTTCGTTTAACCGCTGCTAAAAGTTTCGGGCTTTTTTTTTTGAAAAGTCTAAGGAATAGACACAATTGGTGTTTAAAAAAGCTTTATGATGTTTCCAACTTTCAATAATACCGGATATATCAAGACTGCGACCGAAAACGAAGCCAGGTGGTAGTATTAGTGACTTCAGACACAATGTAACTAAAAATTTCGCAACAAATATGGTCCAATTTTTTTTAAAAATTTTTAGTTATCGTCGTATTTGGGTGGTAAATAAATACATAGTTTCGTAAATAAAGACGCAACAGTACGCAAGGGTATAAATTCCTTTTTAGTTATTTAGCATTCAAACACGTCAATATTTAAAAATATTCAAAGATAAATCTGTCCCTTTTTTTGGGAAATTTTTAGTTGCATTGTGTTTGTAACTACTAAAACTACCACCTGGCTTCGTTTTCGGTCGCAGTCTTGATATACCCGGTATAATTAAAGTTATAAATTAAAGTTAAAAGATAATATTTGAATTTCTCTTTCATCTTTCTTTGCGCAGCTATCATTTTCTAATGTGGCGATAGAAATAAATAAGTATGCGCTTGTAAATGTCCAAGTAAAAGCAGTATTATTATTTAATTTGATAGCGCAATTCAAGTTTAGTTTGAAATGTCTCCTGCCATGCGCGTTGTTACAGATCAACTTTCTAATTTTTAATAATAGTATAAATTATTCGTTCTTTCGCTTTGATTGAGCTGGTTGAATTAACGAAAACAATGTTTTACAATAACAGTTAATGAGTTTTCTATTTAATTGTTGCGTTAAATAAATTAATTTTAAGATATTAAGGAAAACTGTTATACCATTGCATTATTAGCGTTAATTAATAATAGCTGTAAATAGTAAGTTACGTATATATTGCCGTATTTGTTACGCACATATTGATGTGTGTGCAATTAAGCTTTTACAACTAAGCTACTACATACATACATAAACTCACCCCTTTATCCCGGAAGGGGTAGGCAGAGGCGCCACCAGGACACCCACATTTCGCCTTGTATGTTCTGTCCCACGATGTGATAGGGGGCGAGCCTATCGCCATATTGGGCACAAAATCCTGACTCCGGGCTGATAATGAATAGAATAATCCAATATCACTTTGCCCGACCCGGGACTCGAACCCGAGACCTCAGCTTTGTAACCGTACCGTAATACAACTACGCCACCGAGGCACTAACTTACTAGAAACATATAAATTATCCTTTATTACTGGTGTAACTTTTGACTCGCCGCAGACAAATGTGCCTTATAAAATATAATAAATAAAATAAGTTTGAATCTTCACATTTTGCATCAATAATATTCTATTTAAACATACATATTACACATTCGATATTTCTTTGTGTTATGAGTCAGTACGCAAACAATAAAAATAAAAACGTCACACCTATTTTAATACACTGATGCAACTTGGAATAGAATTAAATTACTTCGTAATCTATATTTCTGTATGAGCCTCTAATCTTAATATTATGTCACTGCACCGCAACTCATCGTGTTTCTGTCTGAATACTTTGCAACCACCGAAATAAATGACCTAAAGTAGGAATGTTCTAAGACATATAGATACATGACATTATAGGCGCTAAATCCACGTCTAATTTCAAACCTAAAACATTCTGAGACATAGCATGAATCTAGAACTTATATCATTAAGTTCCGCCACTCTTTCTAGCATAAATAATACGTCTCGGACTGCCATAACCCCTGGTGTTGACAATTTTTTTGGTAGGCATTGATATTCTCCATCAGATAAGCGACTTTATCTTGCAACTTGTCCTCAAGTCCCAAAAACGGCATTTGTAGAGCAAGGCTTTGATTCCGATTACGCACAACGCATGAGCCCGACATTAAAATTAAGTCACTTGCCGCTTATACACAATAATCCGAGTAAACCCAAATAAGGAGCCACATTAAGCAAGGATTGAGTTGTTTATGGACATTAAAATGTCTCTTTCGATCTCTTTATTGTGTTTTTTGGTGTAATTTATGAGTGTAATGGTCTTTTCCTAAATGCCTGAACGTTCAATTCGCTTAGAATAATAATTATGTTGCGAGCAAGTGGAGAAATACTAGAAAACTAGTCGCAAAATATTTGCAGGATAACTTTCATTATTTTTATAGTATTAAGTTTAAATGCATTTTATCTGGCTTGGTAATTTTGTTCGAAATAAAGTTGTAATGTCTATTTGTGTTTTACTGTTACAAACACTGCGGTTAAGAAAAAAAAACAACGTTTACTTGTATATCGTCCAAAAGTAACTATCTATGAAACTACACGAGTAATAACAAAAACAGCAACCGTTTTTCTACTTTTTACGTAAAGATTTATTTTGTCGGCGCTTCTCCAAAGCGGTCGTCACACTAACGGCATCTGACGTGTGCATTAAGATTGATTGCAGTTGATTGTAACAGAAATGTTTTAGAAGCGTGTGAAAGGAATTGTTCGGGCCGGTCTCAAAGCTGCTACAAATTGGCACACTATTAAACTGGTATTAGGTTTTATAAATCACCACCTCGCTGGGGTTCGTGGGACGCGAATTAGTACGATAGTTTATCGTGAGAGGTCACTACTGCATTGTGATTATATTACAAGAGTATTTTTAAATCTACTGCAGAAACATTATAACTGTGCATCTAACAGAAAATCCATGCCTTACAGAAATTGTGCATTAAAGTTCAGCTGTGATCAGGCAGCTAAAGACTACAAGTCTAATCTAAAATAGCCACATAATGACGTCATAATGTCCATTGCAGGTGACAACAGTAGACATGCAGAAGCCACCGCCAGACTTCCGCACCAACTTCGAAGCGACGCACCCGCCCATCCTAATCGACAACGGACTCGCCATACTGGAGAACGAGAAGATCGAACGGCACATCATGAAGTCAGTGCCCGGCGGACACAATCTCTTCGTACAGGTAACATATAAATTACTACTGAAAATGAAATGAAAATAATATATTCAATCCATTAAAATGTTCAACATGATTAAGATTCAGTCATTTTTTGAACTACCACCCGGTTCGGAAAGCGGTTTTCACTAGAGAAGAACGGGCAAGAAACTCTAGTATTGCTCTTTTCAAAGCTAGTTTACAATATAGTGATTATAACAAAAATTACCTACAAGTTGGTTTAAATCAGAGCAGTTCATTAATAATTTGTTATAATTTGCAAGTAAAATATATTTTTAATACGAATATGTTTACGTTATATTTTATACTACTACTTGTACTATCATATCAAACATAACCATAAGCTTTCAGACTCTATCTTCAGTAAGCACTAGGATGGGATGGATTGTAACGTGCAATCGGTGAGGCCTATGGCCATTAGTGGACTGCTGTAGACTAACGATGATTATTTTTTAAACTGAATAATCGGAATGGAACTCCTCATAAAGATTGATCTTCGTATCTGCATGTATAACAAGCCTTTCCTTCGACAGCATGATTGAGTCTCCCTTTGTTGAGATATTGTGATGAAACCACATGACCACAATGATTCGAACGTTTTAGTGTACGCGGCCCTGTAGAATATTTCTCCGTCGAGATTCGTCCCCTTCTGGTATTTTCGTAGTTCAAAATGATTTGAAACTTTATTCGTTGCCGCGACATTAAATTAATGAATTATATTCACGCTTATTATTGCTTATGAATAAATTAAACATGAAACTCATCTATAAAATATAATTTATTTATGACACTGGTGGGATATTTGGTTACTGTTATAATAATTTAGAAATTCGTTATGAAATCTACAATAGGTGAGTCCGCAGACCCTTTGACACTTCCAATTAGTCACAATTTAATATTCAATATATTATGGCTTAACATATTCTGGCTTCTTGTTTTAGAATATTTTATTGCTACTAAAAAGTATGTGTGTGGTCAGTCTATACTGGTTTAGCTAATTTACACGTCAAAATAAGAATGCACATTAACCCAAATCACACGACATAGATTAAAATGTCATAAAATGGTGTGATTATGAAAATGAAAGGCTAAGTAGTTGTTAACACACCAATGAATATAAATGGGGCCTTAACAACGTATCAAAAAATATTTGGAAATTCTACTATGTTATAACATGAAAAACTCTTTAGTTCCAAATCTTCTACAAGATTAATGACTTTCAGACATTAGGTAGACTTCATGTTTAATTTGAATGGTCCTTCGAGCCGTATCTCCACTAACCAAACAATTAATGTGCATTTTCAGGACAAAGAAGTAGCATCTCTGATCGAGAACCTATACTCCAAACTGAAGCTGGTGCTGGTGCGCAAGGATGAACAAAAATCGGCATCGTTGCGCGCGCATCTTGGACGCATCGACGGGTTACTCGAGCGCAGAGGGACTAGGTAACGCATTCTGGACCTATTTCTTTATTTCAATCAGTCTTTATAGTATGCTTAGAATAGCTTAATAAAAATGTCTAAATATTTACTTATTGTACATATATTTTTGTGTATCTCGATGTCCGAGAAATAGGTAAGACTAATCGTTATGGAGTGCGAATGAAAACTTGACTGTACTGTACTAATGGTGAACGTAAACCAAATCATTTCAATAAGTATGTGTTGGTATGTTGCAGGTTCTTAACGGGCGACACAATGTGCTGCTTCGACTGCGAGCTCATGCCGCGGCTGCAGCACATCCGCGTCGCCGGCAAATACTTCGTCGACTTCGAAATACCGGTACGAGACCCTAAAACGCTTTGTTAAATACTTTAAACTTAACTCGGCTTCTATGCTCGAGCTTACTACAAAGAGGCAGAAAAGAAAAAAAAAATCAAAAAACAGTCTTTAATAATTAGTTATTTACGGATTAGTCGTTAACTTTGTTTAATATTTGGAAAAGACTCCGACAGATATAGACAAATATCTAAATGCTACCATATTAATAAAACATGGATCAACAATTGGAATAATGTAATATTTAAACGGATACTTATGGTTTGGTTTTGTGTTGCAGACGAGTTTCCGCGCGCTGTGGCGCTACATGTACCACATGTATCAGCTGGACGCCTTCACGCAGAGCTGTCCGGCCGACCAGGACATCATCAATCACTACAAACTGCAGCAGGTATGACCCACACCACATTATATCACCATCCCAGTATACCACTCTACAAACTCTCTTCTACCACTATTAGATTGGCTCTAATTTCAATGGGATCTCTCAAAATTGGGTCTTGTTTTTTCAAAATTGCACTCGATTGGGTCTTTCTGTATTCAAGTTGGATTTGTATTTAGAACTGTATTATATGTACGCATTTAAATGCAGTTATTTAGAAACATATTTATGTAAATACATTTTAGATTTGTGTACTGTATAGTATGTATCATTAAAGAATATATTATGATTAAAATGCGAGCTTGAAAATGCTCAAACTTTGCAAATTATATCGCTACTGTAATAAACAGTAAAAATAGTATAAAAAATGTCCAACTTTCTGGCATTTAAATACACTTCTGGGGGTATACACATACTCTTAAGCATATATTAGAATAAATGTTCTTTTATTCTCGGGTGTCTTCTGGTCGTTTCTGTACTACTGTATGTATGACGGTGTGATGGTGTGACGCTGCAGACATCGGCGAAAGGTTTGTTGTCGCCGACGCTGTCGCGGCAGCCGCGGCCCAAAGATGTCGCGCCGGACTCGGTACGTTGCGGTGTCGTGACGTCACCCACTAGCCAGCCAATCACAGCCCGCCACCGCCACTCACACCAAAACAATGGGCGCGGGATACGAGTGTTTTTGTCTCACAACTCATCGCGATCACTATACGTCATATTGAAGCTTACTGTGCGGCTGCTAGAGATGTGTCTAGGGATTTTCATCCACCATTAAAATGTGTAATTTGGTACTCTTTAAATATTGTATTCGAAAAAACTATACAAAATGTTTCATAAGATATTTGCATATTAAATTATGACTAGGAATTGCGCATATGAATACTACTCTTAAATCGATAAAATAAGAAATAGACACATCACTAGTCGCTGCCAAGCTTGTCTCATGAGAGTTCTGATACATTAAGGGAGAACATAGCTTGTGCCATAATATCAAAGGTTGCCGCAAGAACGCGCAATTTCATTGAAAATAAAAAAGCTATCATGGTTCCATTGATTTTATTTGCTTGGAAAACGGTCGATTTTCTATGTAATTCTTGCATTAGTATCTTTCCACGCATGTCAGGATATTGGGAATGTTAAAAAATCATGGTTTATAATAAAAAAAATACACGCAAAGTATGTCTTCTAAATTCCAAACGAAAAAACATGCATTTTAGAAATGTGTTTCTTTAGACACCGAAACGCGAGTTTTAGTCGATATTTCACATTTTAAAAAATTGTTTCAAAAATATAATCTCATACTTAGTATGTGGAAGGGTTCTAAAAGACATTTAGGTGTTTTAAACCGGTTTGGTTGTGGATTACATGTCTTAACTGCATCTATTTATTTTCAAATCTTTCTCTTTTGCTGTTTTATGTATAACTGTTTGACTATTTATTTTCTTGGCTTTTTGGGTATTAACTATGAATAAATATTATATACTGTTATAAACAAACGCCTATTGTTGAATGTATTTCTAATCCCTATCTTTATTAAAAATATTTTAGGATAAATTGGTATAAAAAATTTGATATTTTATTATAATAGGAATATTTTTGATTCTTCAAATTTACTGCAAGTTGTTTATCACTTATTATGTTAACATTGATTTAATTTCCCTAGAAATAGCTAATTGAAAAAAAAAATAGCAATACTATAAAATTTGCCACATTCGATCATCAGGGTATTTTTAAATTGTATTTATTTTTTTACCGATAAATCAAATCAATGTTCCAGGCGCTGAAAATGAAGAAACACGAAGAGTTGGAAACGCCGACATTCACGACGTCCATCCCCGTGGACGTGAACGAGCACTCCGCCGAGTAACACCACGTACATTATACTATACATCATTATTATACAACGCGAGTTTGTGTTCCGCAGCAGTTGTAAACGTTATTTTCGCATATTATAATATGATGCCAATATTATTTGTGTACCTAGTCTGTGAGTAATTGAACGAAACATACAAATATTACATTAGTGACATACTTTAAATTACCTAATAAGTTCGTTGTTATTGTCTACATTAGTACACAGAGCATTTTTAAAAATAGTTATGTTATTGGATGCATTTTTATTTTAGTCGTGTAACGATATGGCGACGTACTTATTTTGGAGATAGCTATAAATTGAATCGCGATGTCGTCGATTATTCACAGATACATAAATACAAATAGAATGTACCGAGAAATAATGTCTGTGTGATAAACCTATTCCATCCGATATCCGCGCTCCCACTCGCCCGTGCCACGCCATTGCCCGGAGTTGGTTATATTTTTGTAAAAATGTTATCTTTGATTTTTAGTGACGTTAGAAAGCTGTTGTGTTAATTGGATGGAAATCTTTGAGATTGAGGAATGGTTTGGTGCAATCGGAATGATCATGGATGTATTGAAGGATTTAATTGTGGGTTATTTATTAGATAACTGAACGTATTTTACAGTGTATTACCGATGTTCGTTTACCTCCCTTACGAAGCAGTTACTCGATGTTTATGCATGTTAGATAAAGATCGAGGATTGACCGTGGCCATCAGTACTTGGTTAAAGTTTTATTTGAGAGATTCAATAATTTAAATGTACGTTTTAAATAAATTGGTATATTTTTTATGATTCGGCAGAGGTGCTGAACGAAAAAAACTTGTTACATTGACCCTTAACAAATTTAGTAAGTATATTTTTCTATTTATGAAAAAATGTTTAGTTACGTTTTAAAATAGCGTAAGTTTAGTTACAGTGTTCAAACACAACGAATACATGTTCAGACATGGTTTTGTAATAGAAATTTGCAATAGATTGTAAGATTGTTGTTTGGAAGTATTCTTTTTTTTTTATAATTTCATTTTCTGTTTTATTTATTCGTTTTTGTCAGCCATCTCGATGTTAAGGCCTCTGCCTAAATATGTTAAGCATCTGTTATCATATCCTTTATTTAAAAACATTTTGTGAGTGTGCTTGCCCGCAAGATACCTTTAAGGGTAGTTTTTTAATCATGTACTTATTTTATTTCTGTTTCTTTTGTTTAATTGTTTGAACATACAGTAGGGTGTTACACAGTGAGGCTTTAAGTTGGACCACCTATTTACGTAATAGACCCATGTGTCCTCTTATCTGTGGCTATAGTTTTTCCATAATGTGCATGATTACAAACACTAAATATAGATTGGCTGATAAATATAAAACAAAAAGAGCACACAGAAACATTGTTTATTAATACATGTTTACTTTTAGTATTTCAGTAATTAATTTGCTGGATTAGTAATGTTTGAAAAAAGCATAATATTTTCCATGATAATTAGTGAAATATTGACGTGATGATGTATATTATTGAAAAGCTATGTGTCAAAGCACATAGTACACACTCAACCAAGACAAGGGCGAGAAACATTTAGCATGTCATTTGGACAATGTATAAAATATTAATAATTCTAGATTATAATATAAATGTTAAGGAATAAACCTGGATAAATATTTTTTTTTTGTTTGTGTTTTATTTTGTTTCCTTATTTTCCTTTTATTTCAGTAGGTCTTATTTTTTTCATTCCATATTTGCTTTAGTTTGATTCATTTGAGAAAAACAGTCTTCTGTCAATTTAAATGCCAAAATTATGATGCTTTTTGTGCCTTTTGTAGTGCTCAATGTTTTGATAACAATCATTGTATTATGAATGTAGCTTTTATACAATAAACATTTTTACTAACAAATAGCATTCTTTTTATTGAAATAAATATATGAATACTTACATAATCAGATTTTGAAATAACAATTTACATAGTGTCTATTATAATCCTTTTTGTCATCCAGTCATTCCTGTAGACATCCTTTGATAAAATGGCACTTAAGAAAGCATGTGTAATGTATGCAGTAACACCCCATATTTTATAGTGCTCTGCAATAAAAACGGGCAATATATACCCATTTTTAAATTGAGTGAAATATTGATTTTTTGCATCACACAAGGTTTCTATGGAGACGGTGAACACTTCTGACACCTCTGCAGTGTTAACATCTAGATCTTCTGGTTTCAAATCCATTATTGTTCCCACTACAGGAGTAATCATAAGTTTGAAATCCCGACTTGGCACTGGTGAGCCCTGGCCCCACACATCTATCTTCAGCGAGGATAAGCCTATCTCTTCTTTAGTCTCGCGGAGTGCAGTTTCTGTGGGCGTCTCATTTTTGTCACTTTTACCGCCAGGGAATGAAACTTGGCCACTGTGTGTCTTGAGGTTTGGTGACCGCACGGTGTACAATAATGCTGGAACACCATCGAGTTTACACAGAGGAACTAGAATGGCTGCTGTAGCGTTAGGTATTTTCTTTGAGTTCGGGATAGATAAATTTTTAAGTCTCGTCATACAACGCTCGCGGGAAGCGAACGAAAATATGTTTTGTATACCAAATAGTGGCTTACCATACATGATTTAAATTTAAGTCACAGATTTCTTTTAACATTTGTAATGTTAGATTTCACTTTAAATTTTTATCGCAAGAGTTTATGTCTGACGTCGAACTGGCTGACAAACATTTGACAAATTACCATCTTTTTTTTCTTCTTTCTGGCTACAAGCACTAGAAATTGAATAATTTGTTTTTTTTTTTAATCTAATATTTTCATTAAATTATTAATATGCGTTCTTAAGAGCATCATAATAGTAGCAGACTTTAAAAAAAATGCGTTTAATGAAACAGCATTCAACAGCTGATTTTCATCTGTCATCAATTCTGTCATCTACTAGTATAGGGTTGTGCTTGTTCATTAATCGATAGTTGAATTATTTTATTTAGTATTTTATTTCTTGCTTTATATCTTATTTTATGCTTCGAATAAATTCGCATAACATTATTCATTTATTTTATCATATCAGTAATGTTACTACGTACTGTTATCCAATACTTGTGTTTTTTGTTTTAAAAAATCTGACTGCAACTTCATTTTTACGTTAGTTTAAGTTTTATTTTGCCTAAAATATCGTCATTATATTACAATTAATAAGTAATAAACAATATCAAGAAATCAATTTGTCTCGGTGCGTCATGACACTAGTAATATCAACTATCGTAAGAACTACGAAGTAATATTATTTTATATCGTTATCAAAGTCAAATAATATCGAAATTCGATTATCGATCACCTCTAAGTTCTAACCCACATAGAGTTTGACTTTGAAGCATAGATAATAATAATTACTAAATACTGGGTTTGAAGTTTGATCCCTGGCCCTGTGATGAAAAATTAGACTTGAGCATTCCAAATAATAAATAATTCATATGTTTTATGTTGAAGTAGTTTGATAGTAGATACTGTTCATAAAAGAGCAACATGGCCTTGACTCCGGAACTACTGTTGTCCTCTGTCGCTCGTCAAAGATGTGTATCAAAGCTAAAGGAACTACCAGATGTAGTGAAGCATTTTAAATTCAAATCAGAGGCTGCCGTGCTAGTCCCCTTGTGTGTGGAAAATGGAGAAGTGTGCCTTCTCTACACGCTACGATCATCAAATCTGAACAGCCACAGCGGTCAAGTATCGTTTCCAGGTGGGAAAATTGATAAAAATGAAACTGTGTTTGACGCTGCCCTCCGAGAGACCGAGGAAGAAATTGGTGTATCTCGTGAAAACGTTGATGTCTGGAGCAAAATGTGCAAAGTACAAGGTCGCAATAAAGAAGTAGTAATTACTCCTGTTGTTGGGCAGATAAAGAACTTTTCGTTTAATAATTTGCGGGCCAATGCGGATGAAGTCGAGGAGATATTCACAGTGCCAATGAGGACGTTTTGTGATACCAACAATCATGCTTACTTTAAGTTTGAGGAAGTAATGATACCGGTGTTTTTATGTGGCAAACATAAGGTATGGGGCATTACGGGTATGATCACTCATTTCTTCCTTCAATGTTTTCTACCAAGTGAAAACTACAATGTAGATTTCGCAAGAAAAAGATTTACAGTCGAAGAACTGATGCCGTCCAAAATTTAAATGAATCATTTTGTATAATATCAACAGGTTTTTAACATGGAATATTTCCAAACAAACCCTTAATTGTTATGATGTTATTTTTATCTTGTTGATGTTATGTTATCCTTTTTTGTAATAGTTTTAAATTGAGTGTATGTCATAATTTATTGTATAGAATGCATCTACACATATTTTATTCCATTTGATTTTATGGCATTACCTTGAGGCTGTTTAGTTAGTACCTAGGCACTAAACAGTATACAATGTGATAATGTTTTAACACATTATATCCTCTACTAGTACTATTTTAAATATAATTACATTACTTGGATTTCCATAATATTTTTGTGTACTATTTTATTATCATTTTGATTTTTTCAATAGAATTAGATTACTTAATCAGAAAATATCTAGGCATTACTATGTGCTCAATATTAGAATGATCAAATTTTAATGAGGCTAACACAAACATAGCATGTTATTTCCATACAAAATGAGCTGCAGTCAACATTTTTGACCGTGATCCAATCTTATTATTCAATTTGAATGCAACTGAAGGGTATTAAATTTACTATGCAAAATATTTTAACTACATCCAAAAAATTGTTCATTTTAGACTCTTGTTGCTACCGTTGCTTTACTTAGAGTATAGTATTAACTGCCATGTAATTTAATGCCCTTTGCCTCAATGTTGTATATGGAAATAATGTGTCACGAATTTGATAACCACAGTGTACATGTAAGAAAAAGAATATTTTGCAACAATATTTTTTTTTATTTCAATATAAATGTCACAAAGCTATTATTATATTTCTCTATGAGAAAAGCAATGAACATAGAGTATTATTACAAATGGCATTAAATAAGCAAAAGGGTGTGTCATAACTCATTCCACACATTGACTGTTGCTTGGCACACTCCCCAGGCATGTGATAGCCATAGTTAACATGTGACAAATTTTTGGTCACTATAATAGCATAATATTTACTAATCATTTGGAATAAAAACAAAATAATATGCTACCTATTATAATTTACGGTGTTTTATATTATATAATTCATATGAATATAATAAATACGACATATTAAGTTGTGTATAATATTTATATTGAGAAGTTGAATTATCAATGATTAAGATGTGTTATGCAATACTGCATAGAAATATTAAATGTAAATATTTCCCAACAAATGTTTGATAAAATTCCAATACTGTAATACTTTTTGTAATATGAACTATTAAAGGGCTTTATCCTGTTCCTATGATTACCTTTATGCATTAAAAATAAGTATGTACTAAGTATGTTGAAAACCCTAGTGAATCATTATGTGTGTATAATATAGCATATTTTTATAAATAAAAATTGCAATCTTTGTTAATAAACCATTTATTTATAAAAACGAAAACAGTTTTACAAAATCAGTTTTACAAAATGAACAAAAGATGGCACTGCTATACTATTGGCAAGCACCTTTCTCATAGCAATTACCACTAGTGCAAAATATGTCAATTTTGTAGCGAATACTCAACAGCGCTCCAATCCACTCATGTAAAAAGGCAAACACACCGAATCCAATAAATCCTCTAATTGGACATCCTGTATTGATGAAACATGCATTAAAAACTAGAAACTGAAACAAACAAAGTGCAAAACTATTAGGTACTGAGGGATAGGCCTCCAATATTTTTTGTTGTCTACCACGTTAGCGTAAAGCATAGTGTAAAGAGTAGGCGATACGATGAAAAACAAATATTCTTATAAAAAACCTAGGTATGCAGGTTCTCCAATAGTTCTTTTTAATCATTTAAAGCATGCGATAAATAAATAATCTGATAAATATATATTTTTAAATGTATATTTGCTATTTACGTTAAATAAATTAGATTTATTTGTTTATCTTCGAGAAGCGAGCATATTAGGAGTAACTGAGATTCTTAGCAGATATATGAAGTTATTCGCAATTTTGACCTTCATTGCGATCCCATTCCTTGGCCTTATCAATGCGTATAAATCAATAAAAAACAATGGTTTTCAAATGCTAATTATGAGTCATTATAGAATGTTATTTATAACCAAAGGTAAAGCGTGTTCTCTTGAGGCTGTATCTACAACCGGCAATTTTATACGTCCTTGTGGGAAACCCCTCGTTGTGAGAACTAGGGCGCTAGTTTGGAATTACATATACATAATATATTATCAGACAATTGTACTTCGAGAACCTTGGGGAGGTTTACCATTTATGTTCAGCAGTGGACAATCCCGCCATTTAAATACTTTAAAAAAAATCTAGCTTGTCCTAAGTACTAGACTAGGCCGTGGGTAGATCCTTTTATCTATAGGTAACCTTCACATTGTTTTCTCCACATTTATTTGTTTCGTGTCTGGGTGTTTGTGAGACCGAAAAGTCTCTCGTGGTTCCTGATACCCACGACACAAGACTAGATCTTAGTGTGGGGTCAAAACTATGTATGTATGTATGTGACTGTTAGGTGCATCTATCTACTGGTACCCTTTTGATTCTTATCTAGTGGTGTATTCTTTAATCCTTACTATTGAAAAATGCAATTTATTTTAAAACCCTTACTTATAAGTTCGCAGTGGTCACTTCGACGTCTCCTAGCATCTTCCTTGTCGCACTACAGTAATACCCTTGTAGTACATTGCGGCGCACCGGAACTCGCACGGGCTGTTGTATGTGGCCCCGTTGGACGCGCACATGGGCTGGTAGATCCTAGGACAAGGGCACGGCAGGTGCCCATGCTGCGCCGAGGCCAACACCGCCATCAGAGCCAACAACAACACTGGAAAATAACGAATACATCATACAAAACACGCCGGCATAAATTTATCGACCATCTCAACATCATGTATCATGATAATAAAAAAATAATGAATAATTTCTATAAAATTGCCTCGGTGGCGCAGTTTGTACTACGGTACGATTACAACGCTGAGGTCTCATGTTCGAATCCCGGGTCGGACTAATTGATATTGGATTTTTCTATTCATTATCAGTCAGTATACTTGCCCCCATCACATCGTGTGACGGAAAACATAGAGTAATATATAGGTGCCCTTGTAGCACCTCTGCCTACCCCTTCTGGGAAAAAGGGATGATGTTAATGCGTATAATTCAATCAGGCCAACATAATTGTACCGACCGGCGAGCGATGATCATGTCAACATTGTACCTAGTTACTTTGTCGTGCCAGAATTTAAAAAAAGGTACCAATGCGAATTAAGTACAACGTCAAATATTATTTATATAATCATTAATAAAAACAATTATCAATAGATCATTTATCAAAACGTCTGCTAATTACTACTTATTACTAGTGTCCGACCGAAAGTTCGGTTTCGGTTTCGGTTTCGGCCGAGTTTCGGCCAAAAATCAAGTTTCGGCGGCAGTTTCGGTTTCGGCCAAAATAGGCCGAAACTTTTGCCGAAACCGAAACTGATTTCGGAAGTTGTCGTAGACGCTTGCCCAACTTTATTTCTCGCGGGAACGCTTTGGCTATTAATAAATAAGATTTCAAAATACTAATAATTATTATGCCAAAATACTAATAATTATTAATTAGTATTAAGACTGCCTCGGTGGCGCAGTTGTATTACGGTACGGTTACAAAGCTGGGGTCTCGGGCTCAAGTCCTGGGTCGGGCAAAGTGATATTGGATTTTTCTATTCATTATCAGCCCGGCGCGGAGTCAGGAATTTGTGCCCGATATGGCGATAGGCTCGCCCCCTATCACATCGTGGGACGCGACATACAAGGCGAAATGTGGGTGTCCTGGTGGCGCCTCTGCCTTAGGGGATAAAGGCGTGAGTTTATGTATGTAATAATTAGTATTTAATGAAATAGTAACAATTAGTGATGTGATTATTGATAACTGATAAACATTTTGCTATGAGAACTTAATTTGAAAAAATAATTTAAATGTTATTAATATATTTTTTTATATTATATTAAATAAATGATTACAAGAAAATTAATATACTATGTTTCCATTACATTTCCTAATTAATGCAGAATAATGGGTAAGATGCACCAAATGTATTTTAAGGAATTTTATACTTGACCACGTGAGTTTCGGTTTCGGTTTCGGTTTCGGCCGAAACTGAAGCCACGGCCGAATATTCGGTTTCGGTTTCGGCCAGAAAACCAGTTTCGGTCGGACTCTACTTATTACACTACCTACAACACACAACATCTTGCCGACAAAGCACGTGTGACAGCTGCTACCTACTCGTGATGTGTATGCAACTGTGGTTAACCCTTCTTTTTCGAGAACTTTCATCATTTTATTATTTTTGTCCGTTGCCGTTTACAGCTCGAGTGGAAAAACCGTCAGGCTTTGTTATTGCGATTGACCCATTGTCGGTTAATAAATATGGACAGAACCTCCTTTTTTATATTGTAATTTTTTGTAATGTAACTAAACATAGAAATATTTTGAATTTTTATGTGATTCCTACTTAAATCCGCATCTCAAGAAGCGAATGCGTTTAAAGACATTAGTGTTACCTCGTCTTAATCCAGTGACATAGACAAAAGTAGCAGAAGTAAAAAAACAAAATGTGAAATGATTTTGGAAATGATGACGTGATACGGCGTCTAACCTTTAACATTTGTGATACTCCGTTTTGGAAATACAATATGAAATCATAGAAAACGCACTTTAATGGATTTATTAAGGCCGATCCAAATTTGTACCTACACACCAATCTCGGGAAATACTAGATACGAAAGAACATCATTCGTGAATATAATATGTGTACAAATATATATCCCGCGAGTAAAAGCGGGATATTCTCGCCAAATAAAACTTTCATTAAAATTCGACGATGTGATAAAATAAAACCTTAATTTCGAAAATGATTTGGTATTCTTAACATTTAATTACTTTTGCCAAATTACATAAATATCCATTCGTTTGTGTGGTTAATTCTATACAAAAATAAATACACCCAACAGTCATATAATTCTGACCCATACTGAGATATACGTCTTGTGTCTCCCAAACACCCAGACCCGAAACAAATACATATGGCTCACACAATCGTTTGTATTGATCGAGGTGCGTTGATCGAACCTGCGGTCTCTCGTTTCATGTCAGGCGTCAAATCAACTTCCGAACTTTTCGATTCCACTTCTCTTCGCAAATACAACATCTTAGAAACTTACTACTTTTTTGAAATGATAATACAGAGCAATATCGGTCCTACTTCCTTCTGCTCCAGCTTACTCTACAATTGATTAGGGTTAGAAAAATACAAGAGTTTAATCTGGTATGCTTGTATTGATAATGCAAATTTCAAAACACATTAATCTGTCAAAAAATAACAAGAAAACAACGATATACCATAGAAAACTGAAGAAATATAGCGCGAATATATTTGAAAAGATTCCTTTCAACGCAGAACATTCATTCCATGAAGTTAAATGACATTATGGTTTGGGAGCCTTAACTTTCTGTTCATCCAGAGGTCAGGTACGATGAAAACCAAAATAAAAAATCACATAAAAATGATGAACGGTTACAAAATTAAACCTAACTCACCGACTTTGTATCCCATTGTAGAACACAGAATAACCGAAGTTCTACTTCTGACGAAGGTACTCTTGTGACACTCGAGATATTGCCACAACGTACTGTTATATACAGGCTTCAATTGACGACAAGCCTTTATTATTGGTTCATTTCCTATCGATAATCAAACGAGGATAATAACGATATGTAATTTACAGACTGCACTGTATGGCGCGACGATACCTGACAATGCCTTGCGTCGATTACAATGCTTGAGAGGTTTTCCGTTAACTTGAGCATAAATTAATGGAACAAAGCGTTAAAACACTTCCTCTTTATGATTGACTGGTGGCTTAAATTGCGCAATTCATATGCAGATGGATCAAGATATGTTTCGGCATGAGAGTAACCGATCGATGTCTGTACATGGAAGATGAACGAGAAAAACTAATATGGGGGTTCTGTATTAACGTAATAGAACCCAAAACAATGATTTTTAGAATTTTTGTCGGTTTGTCTGTTTATCTGTGCGGTTGTGCGCGATGAACTCGGAAACGGCTAAACGGATTTCGATGAAATTTGGTATGGAGGTAGCTGACATTTTGGATTAACACTTAGGGTACCTTTTATCCCGAAAAATTTGGTGCTCCCGTGGGATGAGGAAGGGATTCCGATAACTTTGTTACTTTTTATATTCAAAGGGATGGGATTGGACAGGATTACATGCCTTTAGTGAGAATTAGACGTGACGGGCGGGATATAACGGGACGGGATGGGAAATCCAAAATAAAGTTAATTTCAAATAAACTTAATTACGCAGACGATGTTTACAGGCAGAAGCTAGTTGATAATATACATGATGTGGATCGGCTTAATAAATAAATAACAAACAAAAATAAATACTGGCTAATACTGAAAGGACTAAGTGTTTCAAAAATAAGATTCTTGCTTAGCTTTTGCTGAACCTAAATATAAAAATGAATTGATCACGCGGTAGAAGGAAGGAAAACCTCTAGTACCCTACCTATTTTACACTATCGAAAAACAGAATTTTCCAGTTTTACATTCAATAGTTGAATAGATAATAAGTTGTATTAAACTGTAACGAGGATCCAGTCTACCTACTTACCTTCGTCGTAAAATAAAGAAACTTGAGATAAAAAAATTGAAACAGGTTAAGTACTTTTTTCATTGTTGCAATAACTTTATTGTAGAATAATTATTTATTTATTCAATTTTATTACTTCACAACATTAAAAATTCTGTTACTATACGATTTTAACTCGACTACCTCGGTGGCGTAGTTGTATTACGGTACGACTACAAAGCTGAGGTCTCGGGTTCGAATCCCGGGTCGGGCAAAGTGGTATTGGGTTTTTCTATTCATTATCAGCCCGGAGTCAGGAATTTGTGCCCGATATGGCGATAGGCTCGCCCCCTATCACATTATGGGACGGAACATACAAGGCGAAATGTGGATGTCCTAGTGGCGCCTCTGCCTACCCCTTCTGGGATAAAGGCGTGAGTTTATGTATGTATGTATGTCACACAATTTTAATTGGACACTTAAATAAATAGGTGTATATTGGATTAACAAAAAAAACATAAATTGCTTATCAACAGGTGTTAATTAAAGTAAACGAATTATTTCCATTCTTCCCTGCTATATAAATAAGTAAATTACGTTTTTACCGGCTTGATACGATAATACATAAATGCTTGACCTTATCAAAGTGCGTCATCAAGCAGAAAACTCATGTTATATACAATTTACAAACACCTCCAGGACAAACACAGCGATCCATAGTTTATTATTTGGATATAGCAATGGGCATAGAGAATATCCTCCCGTCACACCACTAATAAGATAGCCTCCATTGCGCTACGAATTGCCACGGGCTCGATCCCAGCACCGAGACAAATGTTTGTGTGCTCCACAAGTATTTGTTTGTGTTTCTGAGACCGAATAGCTCCACGTAGTTTTAGACACACGACACAATATTTTTGTCTTAGTGTGGGGTCACCTTGTATTTGATTGTTGGGTGTATTTTTCCATTATTTATTATTACACACATTGCAAGCTAGGATCTACAGGGACCAGTGTCAGATTAAATCAGCAAGGGCTCCTTGCTTTGCTATACGCTATCACAGGTATAAAAAAAACAAAAAAAAAATACTGCAAACAAATTATAATACTTTTGCCATTTATGGGGCTAATCTGACACAGATAAAGACACGCATTATTGACACCGAGCACTAAAGTTCAATCAATCAATGTACTATCATTACGCATGTTATGTATGTATATTTATTAGCATATTACATAGTGTAATTATCCGAACAAGCCACCATGTCTATACGGAAAAACCGGCGCAAACACTACAATTTATTGTCCACTAGGGGATCGGCGACCCAGGTACCTGATAAAAATCTATGCCGTACAATAATTCATTACTTATTTTCATTAACAATTTAGAAATTTGCCGAGCTAAAATACCTACGCTGAAAAGCCGAGAAAGTAGAGGTTGCAGGTTGATTTCATAGACAAATGTTTGTGTGAAGTTGTTTTACTACCAACTTGATTCCGTGCGGTCTCATCAATTGCAGTTGTTAATACCCATGACACACGACTTGGTAGGTATTACACTGTGGTTTCAGGATTAATTGTGTAGCTGTTAAGTGTATTTTTATTTTTTTTATACAATTAGTAATATATGAAACATGAGAAAAATAATTTAAAAATTGGTTCGGTCGCAGATGGCCAATAGTATCAGATAAAAGACAATTGGAATAATTGTAAACATCTATAAATAAAACATTGTATGAACGTCTGTCAACACCAATCGACTTCCAGAAAATACAATTAGATTATTTTGAAGAACCCATCGATATCAATGTTACACGAAGAACCACTCCAATTATTACGCTGTTATAGATATTTAATCATGAATGAAATCAATCAAAATACTTGATTTCTGTTTTCTAGAACTAGGTATGGTACAAGGTTTATTTTAGACACTGCATCATCATCATCATCAGCCCTTCTGCTTGCATTGCTGGACATAGGCCTATCGTATAGCATGCCACGGCTCGATCTTCAGCCCATCTTCAGACACTGCATTATTGTAATTAATCGTTTTTGTCTCATCGCTGGGTTTTCAATTGCACGTTATGACGCTACCAAATACACTCGTTGGTGGTAGGAACATTACTGTATCAACTGTAACTCGTGTTAGGGTGCCAAAAAGTGCGCTTGTGGCGTAATTTTATATTTATGCATTGACTTGCATTGTCGATAGAGGGCGCTGTACCAATCTAGCCCATAGGTGCAGGTAGGGCCAAAGCCTTTAAATCAATAATTTTTCATTCTTTCTAAAACCGCCATTGACGTCACGCACTACGTAAAACGAAATAATTAAAAATATTACAGCAATTACGTCAGTGTTTGTCGACGGTGGCCCTCATGCGGGAGTCGTTTCGCGATCACGTCATCTCGTAAATGCCGATTGCATTTGCGATGCGCATCGTGAATAAATATTATTTTATTACTTAGCACTTTTTATTTTACTTTTATGACTGTTGTATTATTAATGTATAGGTCAGTGAGGTCGCGGTGCTGTCAGCAAATAAGACATGATCAGTATTGTAATACTGCATGTACCTACTCAATCGCAAAGTAGGCAAGAAACTACGGGATATTTTTGGTTCCATATAATGCCGCCATCCGACGCGATGGTATGGTATTACATAATTATTATTTTACGCAGGAATTGAATTTGTGGCCTCTTGTTTCATAATTTGCAACTGTCCCAGCTAAGCTACGGAGAATGGCAAATTACATTTAATATTTTCAATAAAGCTCAAATGACAATGAATTCTTTAATTAAAGTTAATATAGCTACTATAGTATATATCCTGAAGTATTTAGATACTTGAGGATACATATTTATAGTATCCTTTAACTAAGACATCTTCATATACGTATCATACTTGAGCATGCTCCAACATCAGTCAAAGAAAAAATAAATCCAGCCTGATAATTAAACACGTTTACAGCAATAAAAATTAATCGTCACGTAATTGCATAGTTATTTGTTATAACGATTCATTTAATAGCAATCAGGACGTAATCTTACGGCATATTAGTTGGACTCACAGATGCATGTTTGATGTGATGTGTGAAGATTATGTCCCCTACTAATGAAATTCGTTTATAGACACCAAATAATTATTTTAATATTTATTTTTAACTGGCCTCTGATTCAAGAATAATTCATATTCCATTCCAGTGAAATTTATTATTATCCGACTAAAAACTACATTAAAAACTCGTACATTTTCGTATCGCATCAATAATATAATTCTGCAATGTTTGATGACATAAAGTAAAAAGGATAGGAAAGCTTGTTTCGTAGAGTAATTCATCGCGTAAAAAGTGTGACTTTAATTGACCTACGAAAATCCCGAGCATTACTAAATTCCAGGACATACTGCCTTCCTCGTCATAAAGCTTGAAGCAGTAGTAACTGAGTAGTATTCGAATTACCCGCTGTCTTGAGGTTTTATACAAAAATCCCCTTTTTTATATTAATTATGACTAACTTTGTACCCTTTGAAAAAGTGACAAAACTATAGGTGCCAAAGCTAACTAGTTAATACTTTCATACTTTATTCTTTTTCTTCTTCGAGTGCCTCTTCAGTGCTGAAGGTTGGCCGAGTTTTATCTATTGACAGAGTTGTCACTAGCAACACCGTGCTTATTTCCGTCCAAAAATGTGACGGCGCGAGCTTACAATCAGAAGTATTATCTTATTAATTGGGTTCCTACCATAATCGAAATCTGTACGGATTTTTTTAGTATAATAAAAAAAAAACTAATACAACTATTCGTACCTAAGTACATATGCTAGGTATTTCAATTACAAATGCTTTTACAATTATTTATTCCAAATCACAGACACCCAGACCTGAAACAATTGTATCAAACATTATTCAGCGAAGAAACAACTTCTTGGTCGCTGAGTCAGTTGATTGTTGAATATATTATTATAATACCAGCAGAACCTCTATATGCTGATCGAGTTGTGTGCATAGTCATATATTTAGGCATTCCTTCCTGCATGGCTACCGAAATTACCTCTTGACACTTGGCAGTACTGTCGATGCAATCACTGTTATTACAATACTACAATTACCGAGTACTGCTTCCTGGTGTAGTGTCGGGAAATCCCTGTCTTGAGACATACGCACAATCTCCTACCTACCCTTATGTAGATGCTAATATTGGGTTAACCCCGTATGCGTATTCAATTGATAATACTGGATTTATGGTCGATTGTATTATATGCGTAATTATGTCGAATGGCAAGCGATTAGCGCCGGTCGACAGTTGAAATACTATTTGGACGGCACTAGATCATCAGATAAAATGTCAAATAAATTGAAAACTCGCATTTAAACTGACCAAATGACACACCAACAGTTAGTAGAGCAAATATGCATACTTAAACGTGTACAATTTAAGAACTACTACTCAACAATTTTAATTTTAAATTTAGCAGTGTCGTATTTGTAACAAGTAGGTATACAGTAAATCAAATCTGTTTGTTGCAGTAAAATATTAATGATCATAGGTGCGGTGTACCCCATTTATGAACTAAACATTTAAATCATTAAATGTAGATTTGGATATTATCTCCATTATAGACCTTGCCATCAACTCTAGAATTAATTGAACAATTTGCATATAAAAGAACAACACAATTAATGACATCATAAACGCTACGAGACGGATCCAAAAACTTGAATCAATTTAGGTCAACATTATCTCGAGGTTGTTGAAAAAAACAAATGTTCATGATTCTGTTAAAGTTTCGGACAGCTAATACATGAGGTCAATTACTAGGCAAATTGCTGTCTACTGTATGTACGAAAGTGTTTTCCAAACGAAAAAACATTTCGTGTGCTATTTATGCAAACGTCTTTTACATTTAAAGCAATCTTTAGGTGAACACATCCACATTATAGATATAATTTTTTAGACAATATGTGGAATAGGTACATAAAGTTTTAATATGTGGAATAATTAAAGTTTATACACGGTCGAAGTATACCATTTTTTGTTTGGGAAAGAGTAGGTATTTAGCCCCATTTACATGGGGAGAGTTTCTCGCCTCGAAAATACGATTGTCGTAAGGATATAAAAATGTTACATCGTGTAAACGTTTATCAGAACACAATAATCTATGGCGGTTAAGTCATGTCATGCGATAATCGCATATGATTCTCGCCGCGAGAAACTCTCCTCGCGAGAAAATAGTAGCGTATAGTAAGCATTGGCCATAACTCCTTTCTTGCAATGAAGTAGCGACTAAGTTACGAATTTAATAATCATGGAAGAAATTTTATTTATCGTCTCATTGCTATAAACCAACCAAGAAACAAATGATAGTGGTGCAATAAAGGCATCGTATAATGAACAAATAATTCTTTCCGGCACGCCGCCGCTAGGCAAGTAATTGTTTCAGAACCAGTTATCGCGTTTACCTACTTAGTAATCATGAGCATCTGACCTTGTTAACCTTTGAAATTATCAATCACTGCGGACGCAACAAATAAATTAAATCACGGATAATTTAATTAATTGATGTTTTGTGTATAAAAGCGTTTTATCGCTAACTGATATGTTTAGAACCATCTCAGACTCGTACTATTAGACTTATAGTATTATATCATATAAAATGGGTAATTTCATGTTCCCACCTCATTTCTTTTGTATCAGTACAGACAACATCATCTAATAACTTATATTACAAATATTACCAATTTCATGCTAGCTAATGCTATTAAAATATTGAAGAAACATTGACAACAACAAAAAACAAGTTTTATGACCAAAATGCCAAAGTTTCATCAGCGAATCGCTTTTCGAGCGTCGGGCTATGGAATAAATCGAGTCACACAATGAACAATATAGGTACCTACCTATATGTGTAAAAATACTTAATATCCTCCACATTTCATTAGCACAGATCTTCAAAATTTGACATAGAACAATATCATTTTTATCAAGCTGGATCTACCTACTTTGCATTCAGTGCCAATTTCACGCCATAAAAACGTTAGATAATAAATCAAAATCTATGCCGTCAGGCCTATAATGAGGATATTGTCTTAAGCTTAAACATCTCATTAAAACAAAAGAATATGTTTATACACAAAGCGTCATTGATCTATATTCTGCGCGCGTTTTATATGCATAAATTATAATTATAATTAATATCACATGCACATTCCAATAAGTTCCCATCATATCTACTTTAGGTAGATAAAGGTATTCATGTTTGCATCGATGATGTTTGCCAATTGTCACCAATATCCCAACAGATGAGCTAAACAAGATTTTATTTATTAATTTTGTTAGTAAACTGAATGACTAGAATAATATTACTATGTTATTTCTGTTACTCAGAGTAATTTTCTGGAATTAGTTCGAAGAAACCACGTATTAATAATTGCGGTGACATTTTCCCTCGCGCCACGTCTTTACAAATACGATGATAAATAAACGATAATTCTGCGTCACAATTGTACTATTTTTAATTACAGACACAAAACAAGAGGCTTCTTAGTAAAGGAGGAAAATCCGTGGTGTGAAAACCATGTAAACATTAGTGCACGTTAATATTTGTTTAAAATGTACCGATATGAGGGACACTACGTCAGAAGGCGTTCCTGGAACCTCAGACGCGAGAATTGTCAGTTTCACTAGAGGTCACGTTTACCAATCGTCAATACGACAGTCAATAAATCATATTATTCATGTTTTGTTTTCTTTTTGTCGGTTAATTTAAAACGGGATAAGGCATGAATCATTCCAATTTATTGTTATTGTACCTCTTTATTGTGTTATAAATATGGCTTTAAATTCTGCAATTACCATGCGTACACTCTTTTTTCATCATGGAATTGATCTGGTGGCGTGGTCTTGGTGGCGTAGTTGTACTACGGTACGACTACAAAGCTTAGGTCTCGGGTTCGAATCCCGGGGTGATATTGGGTTTTTCTTTTCATTATCAGCTCGGAGTCAGTAATTTGTGCCTGATATGGCGATAGGCTCGCCCCCTATCACATCATGGGACGGAACATACAAGGCGAAATATTGGTGTCCTGGTGCCGCCTCTGCCTATCCCTTCTGGGATAAAGGCGTGAGTTTATGTATGTGTGTATGGAACTGTAAAAGACTAAAAAAAAATCACGACAAATGTCCTATAACAGGAATGATTATTCCTATGTGCTTACATGGATGATGGACTGGAAAACAAAATCATAATAAACATCAGCAGTAAATATTCACTTCACAGATGAAAATAGTTAACTTAATGAACTCAATGATATTATGTTCTGGATTCAATATTATATTATTAACAATAATGGTAACGAGTCAACACTTAGCATGTTTTGTATTGGTTATTAGTTTGACATTTGGCTTAGCCTTCGCATCTTCCGTGATTTTGTTTTAACTGGCCATATAATTTAATATGCTGTACTTACATCTCGCCACTGGAAAATGAAAATTATAAGCGATACGTCAATTCTTTCGGACCTTAAAATATAAATGCAATTAGGAAAAACAAGGTGTGGGACAGGAAAAACGGCAGTGTTCTTCAATTTGGCTCAAAGCCTATTGAAATTTGGAACTCATTGCGTTTGCAGACACAGATTTTCCTCAATGCCAACTATCTCTGTTTACTATTTAAATTATTTACCTATAGGCAGATAAAACCACGCACCATTCATTGCCAAATTCATATAAAATTATAATGTATGTTATGCACAACACCAATTTATAAAAATAAAAAATACACCCAACAGTCACATACATAGTCTTGACCCCACGTTAAGATCAATTAAGTCTTTTGTCGTGGAAATCAGAAACTACGAGAGACTTTTCGGTCTCACAAACACGCAGTCCGGGGATCGAACCCGCAGCCTCTAGTTTCACAGCTGGTGTCTAACCAACTAAGCCATCATCATCATCAGCCCGTCGCAGTCCACTGCTGGACATAGGCCTCTCCCAAGGTACGCAACAGAGCCCGGTCAGCTGCTTTACGCATCCAGTCGCTGCCGGTCCTCTTGTGCAAGTCGTCCCGCCATCTGGCCAGAGGACAAAGCCATGGAAGCCATCAAATATAAGTATATGTATACCTTTTAATGATGAGCCAAAGACGTAAGTTTATATAGATAATATGTTTTATTCTTAAAATGATATAACTTTTCTAATGATAACTATTACGCAATATCTCTATACCAATCATAAGGTCAGTGTAAAGTCATTCGTCTTCTTATTTATTGTGATACATAATATAATCGATATCAGGTAATCTCATGTTTACCTAATACTTGTTGCGACTACGTTGAAATAATTTATTTACTTAAAGATTACATGGTTTTACAATAATAGCACAATTACCAGAAACTAAAGCGTTTATTCCTTCACGATATTTATGTCCAGTTATATTTACCTAACCCGATATTTCCCACGCAAGAGGAAGTTTGTGTTTTTCAATTGTGTTCGATACTTTTAACCACTTCCCCGTATTAACAAATCATGAAACATTGCTTTTATAAAGTAAACAAGTCTATGAATATACGCATTTTCTCGGTATTTTTATCTCGCACATAGCTTTATTTCGCGGAATGTTCTAAACATCAATAAGAGAAGGAAATCATAGGTGGCACTAAGTATTTACAGCTATGAGTGGACATATAGGTACAGTTATTATTGTAAGACGTATGAATTCAGGCTGGAAAGCGGTTCCTCTTCAAGATGAAAGCGAAAGTGTGAAGCCTTTGTGGTAAAAACCCATGCCAAGCAATGAAAGCGAATTGAGCTGTTAGGTTCCGATTTACTTAATGTCTCGTACGGTCATCAGCATTAGAAACTTCGCGAAAAGATAAACTAAGTAACAATAAACTGATGACCATTGAATAAGAATGAAATTATCAAATATCGACGCCGGATTTGTAAAAGTGCGTGGTGGCCAGACCTGGACCAGACGCGTCCACCAACATGTTCGCAGTGATCACGGGTTCAAATCCCAGGGAACACCTCTAACTTTCCGGAGCCATCTGTGTATGGATATCAAAAGTTAATCACCACGCACTATAACGGTGAAGGAAAAAATCGTGAGGAAACCTAAAATAATTTCTATGGTGTGTAAAGTCCGTCAACCCGCACAAGGCCCGCATGGTGGACTATAATATGGCCTAACCCTTCCCCATCGTAATCTCAATTGTTGAGGAGATCCGTGCCCTGTAGTGGGACGTATATGGGCTGATAAAGGATGATAGGCGTTCTAAACTAATATGACGCTAGTGCAGAACACTAAAACGCCTACCCCGTAAGGGTTAATGTTAGTCAGGCAGTCAGTTGTAAAGTAATAAGCCAAATCATTCTAAAAGATATTGTATTATTGATGTCCTTGCGTATTGTGAAACTCGCAAATATTACAAACCCCACGTAAATACAATGCACGCAGATTTGCAGAAAATCTAAGTGTGCCATCTTTGTAGTTATTTGTTATTCGAACAACATTTCCTTAAGCCATGGAATAGTGTACGCAAATATTAACGCATGGACAAATATTTATTTTTCTTGTATTTATTGTGACTTGCAAAGGGAATTGTTGTATTTACAAATTATAGATAAGTGTGCGTGTGTTTATTATTTATCCGTAAACTATAAAATTATTTCCATACCTAATGCCTTTGTTTTTTTAATTTACACGGGCCACAGGACATCTTATGCCAATCAACAATCATCATTAATTACATTGCAGCCTACTGAACTGCTTATTCACGCGGCGGAAGGCTTCGGGAATCTTTTGTAAAAAGAAAGGAACTCCTGAGCCGAAAAACTGTTCCGCAGCATAATAATGCGGCAAGGAATTAATTATACAAATGTTTTAAAATGATTTGAATACGGTTTGAAAAGCGTCCATTTTAGTGTCTATACTGCATGTCTATTACCAAATACCTGACTGGAAACAAGGTGCGAAGGGTTAGTTGAGCCGGGTAATATTATAGACGTTGAACTCTTTGAAATAGGACTATCAACAGCATCATCAGGGAAATATTATCCAATTTGTTATTGTGCGAAAGATTATGAATATTATGCACTTATAGGTACCCAATTGTATTAAATTTCATTGATTAATATTTTCTGAAAAGGATCATTTTTTCAAAGCATCAGTTTTGAAAAATATATCATCGACTTATGGTTAAAAACCCTGGCCACCGACATTTTAATAAATGTTCCGGAACTTCGTCCGTCTGACTCGGCATCAGAATGCCAAAATGTCAGGTAAATTGACATTTAGCACTTTTGGCAAATCAACTCGCTAAACATTTGCAATATGACCATTAATGCAGGATGTGTCATGCATCATTCGCGGCTTTTCGAAGTCCACTGACGTCCGCGCAATGTAAACATGGTAGGCGCGAACTTCGCCCGCTTGTAGTCTGTGTTGTGATTTGTGACGCACACTCGCGGGGATTTACAAAACCTTGCCCGTTTCCTCGCGCCTTGGGAAATATTAAATTTACTATATAAACCCGTGGAGCGGCCGGAGATCATCATTAAGTGACGAGTGCTCCTCACATCAACAGCTTTGTTTAACAACTC
The DNA here is from genome assembly GCA_905220455.2 of Deilephila porcellus. Classification (NCBI taxonomy): domain Eukaryota; kingdom Metazoa; phylum Arthropoda; class Insecta; order Lepidoptera; family Sphingidae; genus Deilephila; species Deilephila porcellus. Next base: position 10,967,816 of record LR999987.1, read on the forward strand.
TGAAATACATATTTACATCTCAAAATGCATTACATAACGGGTAAGCATTATTTATGATTATTACTTTTATTGTTGTAGGTCATGTTAATTTGTCTCGGCTCGGAACGGTTTTATTCTTTCATAAATTAAAAAACAGTTTTGTAATTTAATTTGACTATCTCAATAAACTAATTAACTATATGTATTTAAATTAATAACATGTTTAAGCTACGGTAAAGATACCCATGTGAATTACCAGATGCATATTTCATTTCGAAGTAGGTATTGAATTATTGCCAAGACATCCTTTTAATTTTATATATTTTTTGAGTTCGATGTTATTTATATACTAAGTTAACAGTGCCTACGAGTATAATGTAATTCTAAAAAAAATATTATCCGCATTTTGTATGACGGTGATCGTGTCACACAACCCGCATGTTCATATCATAATAACATTTTTTCTAGTTCTATTTTTAAGCCGGTAAACATTCTTAGCAAGTCTATTTAATTTTTTTGCAATAGTTTTTATTTTTTGTTATTAATGTTCTACTCTTATTAAAAGTAGTATGTAAAACGTTTATTTAATTTTCTTTGAATTAATCGTTCTTAGTTTGTGTAAATTAAATTTACAGGCGATTTAATTATTTATTAATAATCATATTTCATTAACAGACATTCAATAATTATTCATGTTAAAAAATATTCACAAACTCATTAATAATTCCTAACCAATAGTTTGCTACCCTCAATCAATACTTAATATTATGATTGCTGCAATAAGGATTGGTAAACAAGTCGCCAGCCCCCATGGCTTAGTTGGTTAGACACCGGCCGACAGAGGCCGGGGGTTCGATCTCGCGCCAAGCCAAATGTTTGCGAGGCATACAAATGTGCATTTTTCTGGGTGTTTGTGAGACCGAAAAGTCTCGTAGCTTCTGATATCGACGACACAAGACTTGATCTTAGAGTGGGATCAAGACTATGTATGTAACTGTTGGGGTATTTATTAATTAATTTTAAAAGAATAATACATTGCAATTAATCGTTCTTCCGTGTATCAAGTTGGTCGTAATCCCTGAGGTGTTAGTGAATAGTGTAGACATGTTCCACATCAGGGACGTCGACACACATCATTTATTCGTACGCAAACAATGCGTATGCGTATAACAATTACTCATTTTATTCCTAATTGTTTTTGACAATTTAATCACGCCACTTACTTTCCACCCAAATAAGAAAGGTAGTTAGTGTTTATACCCGGGTGATTCCATTCTGTTTTCACTGCCACCGTAACCTACATTTGAGGCAGTGTAGTCACGCGTGATTTCAAGTCTCGCTCGTCAAGGCATACTAAAGATCAATGTAAACGTTCCCTTGAAATTAAACCAGTTTATGTTTACATATTGCTGCAATCACAAGTTCGAGATCATTTATTCTCAGGAGCATTTTGCGTGTGTTTTAAAACAGTTTTTCAACTTTTTTATACGCAACACGCAAAAGAAACCAGAACAAAATGCCTCGATATAGACATGTGGTATTGCAAATTGCTATATTGCCAAAAAGGCCCAGGTCACGTTTCCATTCAAAAACAAACAGCACGAGCGAAACCCACTCAAAAGTGAATTCGCAACATCTCCACAGCCAATGTCATGTTGCTATGCAATTCATAAGGTTAACGAGTCCGTTGACCCTTCTTTATAATCTTCGCATTAGTATGTGGAAGTACCGCCGCTTTCTACATGGTAGAAAGTGATGTCATCGATTGCTGCAGTCCGATTACTTAACGTAGTGACGACAAGGAATTCCCACTTGCTAACACACTTTCTGTTTCAACAGGCATATTGCTGGCAGCTGCGTGCGTCTGCTCCGTCGTCGCCTTGCCGCCCTGCACGTGCACCAGGAACTACAAGCCGGTGTGCGGCTCCGACGGCAACACCTACAGCAACGAGTGCTTGCTCAACTGCGAGCGACACACGCGCAACCAAGGCCTCACCATCTCCAGACCGGGCATATGCGAAGACAACATCCCCAAAGACAACTGCATCTGCACCTACGACTTCCGCCCTGTCTGCGGATCGGACGGCACCACGTACCCTAACCGTTGCGCACTCGGCTGCGCTCGGTCTGAAGAACCCTCGTTGGAAATGAGATACGAAGGTAGATGCAAGAGGGAGACAGTCCAGGTTGCTCAGTTGGAGCCCTGCGTGTGCACGAGGGAGATGAAGCCGGTGTGCGGCAGCGACGGCGCCACCTACAACAACCGGTGCCTGCTGAACTGCGCCATGCAAGCCAACCCTACCCTGAGAGTGGAGCACGCGGGTCCCTGCGAGGATCGAGTGCACGTGGTGGAGCAGCCGCCGCAGGAGTCGGGGCCGGCGTGCGCGTGCACCAGGAACCTGCAGCCCGTGTGCGCGTCCGACGGCGTCACCTACAACAACCTGTGCCTCATGCGCTGCAAGGGCGGCGCCCACCTCACCGTCGTGCACCAAGAGCCCTGCGAATCCTAATGTGCTCACCTAGTTCGTAATCCACAAGACTGTTTGGAGTTAATTAAGAATTAATTTTAATGATAAAATTATATAACGGCTTTTGTAGGCGTTGTTGTTATTTAATAAATATTTATTTTTATTAATTTTGTCTTTTTCCTTTGAGTTTAAGGACTGAGTTTCCTCAGAAAGTTATCTAATCAGCCAGTTATTATATTATGGTCAAGGCTCACTTTCTTATTTATCCATACATATTTCCCTTTATGGCGTCTGTTATAGACAAAAATAAATAAATAAACACAGTCAACAATCACACACAGTCTAATAAAAGACAACTCTTATTACATGGGTAACATAAATGTGCTCCATCGGGCACCAATGCGCGCTATGTTGTCTGCCCACTGCCACTTCATGTTGCTAATACTTTGCTACTCCACAATCCTGATTCAACCTAATAGGGTAACACCGAGCATAGCCTTAGTAATAACGCATTGACTGCCCCTGAGCCATGTTATGAGGTCTATAGTGAAAAGCCCTTAGTACTGTTTGTGCTCGGAGAAATATTTTTCACATTGATGACATAGACTTAACGGAACCTCCTTTCTTTTTCTGTCGCCCTAGTACCTACTATTTTATGCTCTGAGAAATATTTCACATTCATAACATAGGTAACGAAACCTCAATTTCTCCTCTGTTGCCCAAGTACTTATTGTTGTCGCTTCTTCGACATCGAATTTTCAAATCACAGCGATGTAATGTAGACAGAGAATACCACTGTCGACGGGTGCTAAAGGTATTTGACTTCAAAATGATAATTTATAAAATATAAAATAAATCAATACACCAACAGTCACATACGTAGTCCTGACCCCACACTAAGATCGAGTCTTGTGTTGTGGGTATCAGAAGCTATGAGAGACTTTTCGGTCTCACAACACCCAGACCTAAAACAAATACCTGTGGATCACACAAATATTTGTTTCCGTGCGGGCATCGAACCCGCGGCCTCTCGTTTCACAGCCGGCGTCTAACCAACTGCGCCACGGAGGCATCCATTATATTTTTTTACATACATACATACATAAACTCACGCCTTTATCCCCGAAGGGGTAGGCAGAGGCGCCACCTGGACACCCACATTTCGCCTTGTATGTTCCGTCCCACGATGTGATAGGGGGCGAGCCTATCGCCATATCGGGCACAAATTCCTGACTCCGGGTTGATAATAAATAGAAAAGTCCAATATCACTTTGCCTGACTCGGGACTCGAACCCGAGACCTCAGCTTTGTAAACGTACCGTAATACAACTACGCGACCGAGGCAGTCTATTTTTTTTATTACATTATTTTCACAGCGCCATCTTTAATACGTATCACTTTCATTGGGGTCACTTCGTCGTGCCTTAAAAAAGCTTCTGGTGTAGAATGGAGTTAAGAAGTATCGAAAGCGACCGCGAAGCTGGACCGCGCTGTCAGTAAATAATATAACCCATATTCGAGCCACTGCAGTACACGTATGTACCTCTCCAACAATCGACAAATCTATCTAATTAGGCCATAGAGGTTCATACTACATCTATGGGTTTATGGTTAGCCTATAGTCCACCATGCTGGCCTAGTGCAGGTTACTGATATGAAGGTCGCGTGTTTGAATTCCAGGGCACAACTCGGAATTTTCCGAGTCATGTGTGTATTGATAAGTCATTTACTACGCACATAAGTGATTTCATTTAGAATAGGCATTTGGTTGTCCTTCATGCGAGATTGTTTGTCGATGTTTCCAGATAACCCTCGACTGCAATCAGGTTCAATGTCCTGGATTATGTAACCTTGCCGGTGCCTGAACAATTATAACATCGATAAGTTACCCACATGACGATGTTGTGATGAGTTATGACTGAGGCCGTCGGTACGCGGGCTACGTTGGCCAATGCCCTTCCCTTATGCGCTTCAACTTGTTATTCATTACTCATTTTATGTATTGATCATTGAGGTTCATACTTCATAGGAACGAACATCGAAAGCTATTATTACGATACAGTTAAAGAATTCTTTAAAGAAAATAAGACCAGGTAACGAGGCAGTCTATGTTGATGCACAACACTGTTATATGATTAGGATAATATTGTGTTGTATATTAAATTATCTAAAAAGGAAGCCAGAATTAATCTTTACTAAATATTATTTTGGATAGAACTGAGTCACCGACTTATGATGACGCAGAGCCATTAAACCCTAACAAGGTTATAATAAAACACGGTAAAATAAAACAGAACTTGAATAAATAATAAAATCAGATTTTTTAATTGGATTTATAGCAGAACGACATTAAAACGGCGGAAAATGTTAAATCATTTGTAGACACTATTAAAATAGCTACCAGTTTTTTACATTTCCTCATGAAGTTGTTTTAATATGTTTATCTAACACGTTATCTAAATTTTCCTGAATTTGATTTTCAGCACAAACCTAATACACCGTGTTATAATTTCTATTGATATTTCGAGTAATTGTAATTATTAATTGTACCTTACATTACTACTGATTCAGAATTTTGAGATATTCGAGAAATAAGGATTGTTAGGGTTTCTATGGATAAAGAAAAAAACATCGAGACGTAAGAATTGTTTAGGTTCCTTATAGATTGGGAATAAGATCCAAAGTGTGTCAGCCCATAGTAGCTCACTGCTGAGCTTAGTACGTTCGAGAGTCCGATTGAGAGGGTTTAGGCCATACACCACGCTGGCCTAGTGCAGGTTGGAATTCACAAACCATATAAATTAATAATATAATTATCTGTAACATTCGAGACTTTTACACAATGTGTGTTTCCATGAAATAAATACAAAAGCTGATATAGTAACATCATAAATCAATATTTGCTAATAATTCGTCTCCTTCATCGTCGTCAAAGAATGATTTCTCGATGTCCTCACTGGAGTTATTGAGTTGTTGGTTGTCTTTGCTGTGACTGGCCAATGATATTTCTTCACATTTCTTTATATTCGTGCCGGGTATATAGTCGTTTTTGTTCTTTATAGGTGTGAAGTACTGTGTGAGGTTGTTTTTGGTTTCCTGAAGAAAAAAAGTATAATTATGCTAGGTTTTCCTGATTTTACTGGTCTCTTATTAAGAGGTCTCCTGGTTAGGTAACAGCCCAATGATCATTTCTCTTACCAAACATCAGTGTAAATGCACTGTTGTCGAGGTGACCAGGCACCATGAGCGGTCGTATATCTTACCAACAGGTGAATGCTTGTCTCGCCATTAATCGCAATAAAAAAAATACTAAGTTTCCTTAGTCTAATGAATAATAAGTGGGATATTTAGTTTTATCATTTATCACATATGTTAAGCTTATTATATTATCCAATTGATATAGGATTTGTTTTTTTCTCCTAAAAACTCAAAACTAAACAGATAGTTACAGTTGGGAATCAAAGCCAGAATTCAAAGGTCATTAATTTTTTCCTTAGATGAATGTAATAAATTTATTTCACCTGATGTGTAGTGGTAGTGCCTTCATATGTATCGTGACTGAGCCCAACGTTGTTCAAAACCTGGAAGTAATTGTTAAAAAGTTTTGTTATTCTGTCCACCAAATAAACTTATTATTATTAGCTGTATGGAATATTGTTTGTGGTTGTTCTGTAACAAAAGATTTAGTCTGTCTGTGATGAGTTTTCACTAAGTAATGTCGTTTTATTTGTATCTCTAAAAATATTCCCGATTTAACAGTAATATATCATTGTATGTAAAATAAGTGAATTCAAATTAGTTATTTATCTATTACGTCTACTATTATTGTGAAGCGACCACGCATGAATCGAAGCGGCAGGCTTCAAAATTTAGTGCATAGAGTCAAATCTACTGGCAGGTATGATATGCTTGAATTTTAATCGTTGCAAAAAATTTATAAATCAAAGTGTCTGTTGTGTCAAACGGCAACCAACAAGATGGAATTACCATAATATAGAAGCTGCACGAAAACTCTTTCATCAGGTCCTTGTGGAAATATTGGGAGAAGCATGTAGTGGAGAAGCTGTCATTGTTGTTGATGATTGTGATGAATACTGATGATGAAGGTGATGACTACGTGGTAAATAATGTGTGTCATACGTTGAGTTTGTCCTGCAGCATGGGCCACATGAGATCGTCCGCGGTGCGTGGCGCCAGCAGGTATCGAACCCGCACCGCGCCCGAGCGACCCAGCCGGTGCGCGCGGGACTCCGCCTGCGACAATACCTGCACACACACACACACACATTACTCAATCAAGATCTAGTATTTTCACAAGGATACACTACTGCTCCCATAGTATGCCAAGCTTAATCCCATCTCAAGATATAATGGAGAACGAATCTATTGCCATAACATCGATGACCACAAATTCCAATGCCATTAATGAGATTTTCAATAAGTGCCTAACTTGGACCCCAGGATGTCTTATTTCATAATAAATTCATGCTAAGTGATTTCTCGTGTAAGTCATTGTAATAAGTAAAGTGTATAGATATATAAGACAGCCTCCGTGGTGCAGTTGGTTAGACATCGGCTGTAAACGAGAGGCCGCGGATTCGATCCCCGCACGGAAACAATTATTTGTATGATCCACAGGTATTTGTTTCGGCTCTGGGTGTTTGTAAAACCGAAAAGTATCTCGCAGTTCCTGATACCCACGAAACGACTCGATCTTAGTGTGGGTTAGGAGTATGTATGTAAGTGTTGGGTGTATTTATTTATTAATTGATGTGACCCCTGGGTGTATTTATTTATTGATTGATGTGACTGTTGGGTGTATTTATTTATATATAGATGTGACCCCTGGGTTCCAGTGCAGTTCAGCGAACAGCACGAGGTCTGCGGCGGTGAGCGTGAGTCCCGCGTTGGCGGCCGTGATGGACAGCACGGCGCAGCGACACGAACACACGTGCTGGAACTTCTCCACCAGCTCCTGAACACACAACAATCATATTTAATTTGGCTAACTCTCCTAGTCTTTATACAGGGTATATCAAAACTGCGACCGAAAACGAAGCCAGGTGGTAGATCACACAATAATCATATTTAATTTGCTAACTCTCCTAGTCCTAGTATGGTAGTATTAGTAACTTCAAACACAATGCAACAAAACATTTCGCAACCTTTTTATTTTGCAAGACGCAATGGTACTCAAAGGTTTAAATTACTTTTTTCGCAAAACCTAGGTATTTACCACTCAAACCCGATGATATTTAGATAATTGCAAAAAAAAACTCACTTTTTTTTTTGCGAAATTTTTAGTTGCATTGTGTCTGTAGAAACTAAAACTACCACCTGGCTTCGTTTTCGATCGCAGTCTTGATATACCCGGTATGTATGATTGTTAAGAGATCAAAGGATTTTATTTTAAAACATAATATTATAAATTCAAAACTTAATACATCAAAAATGATATGCAAGAGTCTGATGTGACTATTGACATGCAATATGTTATTAGGTTTTGCTATGGACAGCATTATATTATTGAGCTCAGTTACATGACCAGAAGTAGGGACTTTAAAAAACTTAATTACACAAAAATATCTTATAGCATCCAACACTCTCCTAAGCGAATTTGAAGGTTATTTAAAGTCCAAACCTTCCATTTAGGGACAATTAACCCCAGCAGTGGGACTACATCGATTATATTCTTACCGCTCTGGAGGTGGTGGGCGTGGATCCCACGATGCAGATGTAATGGGTTGCCATCTCGTCCAGAGTGAGGCAGATGGCGTCCACCATACACTTGTGGTGCGCGAACACCAGGAACTTGCCGCAACCACTCTGCAGCAGCTGCTTGATGTACTTGCTGGAAACATTACATATCAAATTATTGACGGTAGTAGTAGGATAGTATGTGATTTTCAGTAAAAATGTCCTCCAGGATTGTTATAACGAACTATTAAGAGTGGCCCGTTTTCAAGGATTCACTACAACTTTCATAAGGTTAGTATGGGTATCAATAAATGGGTGGAGTGGCAGAATCAATTATAATTTACTTTAGTGGTGCAGGAAAACCTAAATCTTAGAAAGATTTCTACAAAAACACGCGAATTATCTGATTCCTACCGCTTAAGCTAGAAGGTATTTCCTTAAGCGTATTGCTTTTGGGACCGGTCGTAAAATCGTAATGCAAAATACTCAGCAACATAAATAAAAAAACGCACTCAAAAATATAACATGAAGGCATGATTTTTTTTATAAATTTAATTTTAATGTAATTTTATAAAAATAAAAAATATTTATAGTATGTGAACTACTAAATTTCGTGTATGTTCTGTCTACCTAAGTAATTGTTACACTTATTTTATATATAATATGAATGCAAATGTTTTAGATAAGTATTAGTGTAAACAATTGTTGGTGACCTAATAAATAAATAATAAAAAAAAACGAATAATATATTAAAAGAGCAGCATGGATAAACATACTAACCAGATAGCAGGGATCTTGACTTTAGCAGAGTGGCTGAAGTACGATATGAGTGCAGCATGCTGGTCCGCTTTACTGGAGGCTTTGTACGCCGCCGCCATTTGTGATAAACCTTGCTCTTCTTCTTGGCTGTACTGGAGAAGAGTCTGGTCCAGCATCACTGCTTCCCTGCCGACCAAAAAATATACGATGGAATGTTCATCTGTTTATGAATAGTTGTCCCTTTAATTAGAGAAGATTTAAATACATACAAAATAAAAAAGGAAGAAGATTGGTTACCACATTGAATTTTTTTTTTTCAAGATGAAAATATCGGTACCGTACAGTATTTCAGATTGTGTCTCTCACTTTTATGTAGTCAAACTGTTTTCCTCTCGTTCCACTAGATTCCCACGTTCCTCAACACATCAATGTCCATCAAATAAGTCTGTGAAATTCATAAAATCCAGTATTACCTGGTCTTTTCTTCCAGGTCGGTGAGCACCTGTTCCTTGGTCCTTCGGATGAGGAACTTCCTGTGCAGCAGGATCTGCAGCTCCGTCGAGTTGGACTGCCCCGACATGTCCCATCCGAACGTAGTTTGCTTCCCGTCGCAGTACCTTTTACCTGAAAATTATCATAATTTTGAAACACTTAAAAACTCCAGGGTTGTTTGCTTTACATTGCTGGCTTAAAAAATATTATATTACTACCAAATAACAATATTTAACGTTTCATCATTAATAATTGATTATCAAATCAACAATATTGTAAAAGCTTTACATTGCTCCATTGCCTTAATATAAATATGAATTTAGTCAATATGTTGTATTTAATTATAGATTTTTTTTGTAGCTGGTAGTTACATTGTTATTGCTTCTCACCATAGTCAGTATACATAGACAAAACAATTTTTTAAGAATATGAAGTAATCCACAAGACTGCCTCGGTGGCGTAGTTGTACTACGGTACGACTACAAAGCTGAGGTCTCGGGTTCGAATCCTGGGTCGGGCAAAGTGGTATTGGGTTTTTCTATTCATTATCAGCCCGGAGTCAGGAATTTGTGCCCGATATGGCGATAGGCTGCCCTATCACATCATGGGACGGAACATACAAGGCGAAATGTGGGTGTCCTGGTGGCGCCTCTGCCTACCCCTTCTGGGATAATGGCGTGAGTTTATGTATGTATGTATGTATGTATGTATGTATGTATGTATGTATGAAGTAATCCACAAAAGTAACACACACATAACATTATTGAAGCGTCTCACCATAGTCAGTGTAGGAGGGGAACAGCTTGTTGTGTATGAGCACGAGCTGCGTGTACAGCTCCGCGGGTCTGCTGAGTGCAGGCGTGCCGCTCAGCAGCACCACCCGCGAGCTAGTACTGCACACTCGGCGCACGCAAGCCGTCACCTGCGCCTTGCCCGACTTCAAGTGGTGCGACTCGTCCTACACAATATTACATGAAAATGAAAATAATTTATTGAATCCATTGAAATGTTCAACATTGTTTAGATTCAGTCATTTTTTGAACTACCCACCCGGTTCGGAAAGCGGTTTTCACTAGAGAAGAACGGGCAAGAAACTCTAGTGTTGCATCTTGCTCTCTAGTATTACATGCTATGACTGCATCTGTATCTGTGTAACTGCAAGTGCGTGGTGGCCTGTTGGCAACGGACCAGACGAGCCTACATGTTTACGGTGGTCGCGGGTTCAGGGCACACCTCTGACTTTTCGGAGTTATGTGTGTATTGATAGTCTGATATAAATGTGGAAGCACAATGAAACAACCAGTCCAGGAGATGCTCGTTTATTGCTCACTGATAGAAGACCAGCGAAAAAAGCGCGCGCATCGGTTTCCCGCCTTTTTCGCAAGGCAAAGACAATGTAGAAATACATACCATTCCTCCACAAGTAATTATTAATATCTGGTCACAAACAACAATATTATACTTAATAACTAAAACCAAAAGATCACAAAATAATCTAATATGACATGAAAATATTATCTTAAAAATATTTCTTGTAATCGACAAATTTTGTATGACGTTTCGGACGTCCCTGAGCAAGTGAGGGTGGTTCTGCTGTCTCAGAGACACTAGCAGCGTCACATTCAGCCAACGCGTCCCCGTGGAGAGGCGTTACTGCTGACGACGTACCAGGCTCATTTACTGTAATCTCGCCCTCATGCTGCTCGACCACACAATCGCCCCATTCTTCTCCACCATCATCTAATGTAATATCAGATTGTATTGGCTCAGAAAACTCAGGCACCGCAGGTGCTGACGAAGATTTTTCTATTGGAGGCAAGGCGTCAACGATATTAGGTTCCGGTGGTGACTGAGATTGACGAGGCACGAAGTCACAACTCTTATCGAAATTATTATCTTTGCCTGTATATTTAACTATTTGATCAACATGCCTAATACATATAGTATTCAAGTTTTTTAACAAAATTTTATACATTTTATTGCCAATCTTTTCAATAATGATACCTATTTCCCATGTTTCTTTCCTTGCGCTGTACCATCGAGCCCAAATAATATCATTAATTAGGAAAACTCTTTTCCTAGATAAAGATGGTAAATCTACATGAACACAGGTTTCTTGTTGGGGTAGTATCAAGTCCAGACGGGATCGCAAATTTCTACCAAACATAAGCTTAGCTGGTGTTTCCTTTGTGGTACAGTGCACGGTGTTTCTATAGTTAAATAGGTAGCCCATTAATACATTATTCATTTCCTGCAGTGGTAAATTATCTTTTATGATACATTTTAGCATATTTTTACAATTTTTAACTGCGTTCTCCGCCTGACCATTGCTTTGAGGATGATAAATGGGTGAAGTGATATATTTAATGCCATTAAACTTGCAAAAGTTTCTAAACTCCACTGAATTAATTTTGACATCGTTATCAGAAACTAATAAGTTAGGTATACCAAATGTCGAAAAGGTATGTTTTAATGCAACGATTAGGGCTTGGGTTGAAGTGCCATTTTGCATGTGAATACACTCAAGCCACTTACTGAAAGAGTCCACTATGACTAGATAAACTCTCTGCCCTATGCTCATATAGTCAATGTGCACGCGCTGCCACGGACCCGTGGCGGCGGGCCACGGCGTCGGCGGCTCGCGCGGCGGTGCACACCTTACACTTACACAAGTCTCACAAGACCCAATCCATCGTTCAATTTCGGCATCGATACCCGGCCACCACATTCTACTTCGCGCATTGCTTTTAGTTTTAATAATACCTAAATGGGTACTATGTAATTCGCGTAATATATTTTCCCGAAGTGAGAAGGGTATAACTATTTTGTGCCCTCTTAACAAACAACCATTTTCAAGCTGCAAATCCGATTTGCATTGAAAGTATGGTAAAATTAATTTGCAGTTTATTTTGCGCGGCCAACCGTATTGCATGTATTTACAAACCATTTTAAGGGTTTTGTCAAGTTCAGTTGCCTGTGCGATATCACGAATGGTAATCGCGGGTAAAATTTCGTTCATAAATTTTAAAGTATGTATATCTGAGTCACTGTCGATATCTATAAGCTTAGAGTCTAATTTATGTGAACACTGAACAGGTGCGCGGGAAAAAAAATCGGCTACTATATTTTTGTCGCTAGATACATATTGCACGGTATAATTATAAGCTGATAATATGATGGCGTATCTTTGTAGTCGGAGCGCCGTCGTCATCGGTATTCCTGTTTTTCTATCAAAAATAGAAACCAAAGGTCTATGGTCGGTCTTTAAAATAAAAGGGTCCTTTAGACCATAGTGCGTGGTGGCCTGTTGGTAACGGACCAGACGCGGCTGCCTACATGTTCACGGTGGTCGCGGGTTCAAATCCCAGGGCACACCTCTGACTTTTCGGAGTTATGTGTGTATGGATAGTCAATCGCCACGCACTTTAACGGTGAAGGAAAACATCGTGAGGAAACCTGCATACCGTAGCGATTTTAAAGAATTTCTACGGTATGTAAGTCCGCCAACCCGCACTAGGCCAGCGTGGTGGACTATATGGCCTAACCACTCTCAATCGATTCTCTCGATTGTAGAGTAGGCCCGTGCCCTGCAGTGGGACGTATATGGGCTAATATAGATATAGATTTAGACCATATAAATATTGGTGAAAACGTTTGACACCAAATATAATGGCAGTCGCTTCTTTATGAATTTGACTGTAATTACGTTCGCTAACCGTAAGCGCACGAGACGCGAATGCTAGAGGACGTTCATGATCGTCACCGTACTTCTGCGAGAGTACCGCGCCGAGACCGGCGGGGCCCGCGTCCACAGCCAATACAAGTTGCGCGGTGGGCTCGAAATGTGCCAGAACGCGTTCGGACGCCAACTCGCGACGCACGGCCGCCATACTTCGCCGTTGCCGCTCACCCTACTCCCATTTGGCGTCACTACGTAATAATTCGTGCAGGGGGTTTAATAATGCTGACGCGTTAGGAATAAAATTCCTGTAATAATTAACTACGCCTAGAAATCTCTTAACTTCAGTAACGTTAGTTGGCTCAGGTGCCTCGATTATGGCCTGGACTTTATCGGGATTGGTCTTTAGGCCATTTTTACTTATCACGAATCCCAAATATTTAACACTTTCCATAAAAAATTCACATTTATCTTTTTGTAAACGTAATCCAGCCTCATTTAGTCTATCCAACACCTCAACAAGTCGGTTTATGTGAGAATCCCTATCTGGTCCTGTAATACATAGGGGAGAGTCCTACAGTACCGTCACCTTAAGGTTTATCAACAAAAAAATCAAAGTTCTTAATGTTAAATATTCAATACCTCCTGATATATTTAAAAGAACTATTGTGCTATTAATAAAAATAACAAACAACCAAATCGTTTAGACAAAATCAGCTTTATTATTGCAATTCCAAGAATAAGAAAATACAGACTAAAAAAGATAGGCCTACAGTATCGGCCACTAAGAATGTAACCATTTGGGCAATACAATAATCGCAAATATACTGATCGGATAGCTCCGATATATTTGCACAAGCCTCATGGACCCAAATTTTACAGTTTCCGCACCGTATCCAATCTTCTTCATGACATTCAGCACACAAAGGGCAAACTGTTTCTTCTTCAATCGGTCTGTGAGTAGAAGGTAGGTTTTCGATTGTATTTTTTATAATTTCACTTATTTCAGCTTTACGACTTCATGCAGTAACTCTTCATTTTCTCTTCACTAATTCTGTCATTCAGCGTTTTTCGGGGTATCTAATAGCTTTCTGCGGCTTGACGTGCACTCATCTTGTTATTCAGTACCTTCTCTACAGCTTTATGCATATCTGCCGGATCTCAGGCGCCCTTTTTTGCCTCGTCCGACCATCATTTGTATCATTTGGCATTTTCGTGTATTAAGTAGTAATTTTTGCAAGTAATGCAAACCTTTTAAACTAATTTAAGGAATGGCTGGTACTGCAGGACAGCGTACTGGCCGGCACTGGAGGAAACGGAAAAAATAACAGTTTCGATTTCAGATGAAAACAAACGTACAAAGGCTGAAATAATATTCGGTTTTTAATAGCCATATAAGCATACTAAACTTACCAGGATATATTTTTTTAAATTGAATCCCTGAACTTCGAAAATCACCTACAGAATTTTAATTACGTAGCATACATTCATCGCGCGCAACAGAAATCTTTACACTGACAGTAAACCGGTTGTGACAGGTAGACGCCGCGTGGGGCATATACTTGCAAGAGGGTACCGCACTAAATAGCGTAAAACTGTCAGTGCCATCTATTATAGATTTAGAGAATTTGTAACTGGCCGGTACTGTATGCCGGCCGGTACTGTAGGACTTTCCCTTATGTCATCCAACCAAACACTTACCCCATCTATTCCAGAAAGCAACGTCTCCATGGCCTTTTGAAAAATGGCTGGGGCATTAGCTAGTCCATAAACTAGTCTCGTATATTTAAAAAGGCCTTTATGGGTGTTGATTGTCGTCAGGTGTTGTGACGATTCGTCTAGCAAAAATTGGTTGTAAGCGTTTTTCAAATCGATCTTGCTATAACGCTCGCCCCCTCCGATCTTAGCGAAAACTTCCTCAATACGCGGCAAAGGATATTTTTCAATCAAAAGATCCTTATTTAAAGTGACTGAAAAATCTCCCGCTATTCTCACCTGACCATTTTCTTTTAAAACGGGCACTATAGGGGTGGCATACTCTGAATAATTCACAGGCACTAAAATTTTTAAGGCTACCAATCTATTAAGTTCTTGTTCAATCTTATCTTTTAGTGCAAATGGAACAGTTCGTGGCTTGAAAAATTTTGGAATAGAATTTTCTTTTAATTTTAGGCTAACTCTAAATTTGTTAAATGCACCTAATTCATCTCGCCACAAGTTAGGAAATTTTTGCAATAATTGGTGTACATCAACATCACTGCATAAGGACTTAATATCTGTTGTAATTACTAAATTGAACGCGGTCATAAAATCTCTGCCTAATAATGGCGGTCCCCCATTCTTAACAACAAAAATGTTAATTTTTTTATGAAGTTTATTAAAACAAGCTGTGATAGAAAAATAACCCATAGGTGAAATTTTATGGCCATTATACAGACACATCTTAATATTACTATTATTTAATTTGTAATTAGAAAATTTATCAAAATACAATTTATCTGAAATTACACATTTGCCTGAACCAGAATCAAGTTCCATTGATAAATTCGTATTACCTAAACTTAAATTAATTATAATGGGCCTATCCGACACATACCTCATGTTAAAATTGTGACATTCCTCACAACTAGTGTCCTTGACCTCGTGAGCCTCACCTTTTTGCTTAGTGTCCGTATGATACACGTAAACCTTCTTTTTATTCATACACACCCTTTTGAGATGTCCCTTTTCGCCACACTTTTGACATTTGTAACCTTTATAACGGCACTTCTCACTTGAATGGTTTTTCATTCCACAAACAAAACAATAGTTTGTATCACCGCACAATAAATGGGTGCCACCGCCACCGCGGTGAGCGCCGGCGCCGACGCCGCCGCCGCCGCCGCTCCGCCCAACTCCAACATAGGAGCCGTTGTCGCCGCCGTCGCCGCCTGCGCGGTCCCGAACGCTCCCGCTTTGGAACTTCGCACGGTGAATTGTTTCTTCTTTCACGAAGACACCGTTGTTGGTGCACATGATAGCCTTGGCCTCCCGTGCACCCGCTGCTTGTTCCGCCAACTCGATCGCCTTAGTCAGAGTGAGCGTAGACGAATTCTGCTCAAACAGTTTGTCACGTTCCGGGCCTGAGCCCAAACCGAGGACGAACCGATCTCTCAGGTTTATTTCTAGCGCGGTGCCAAAATCGCAATAACTTGCCAGACCACGTAATCGCGCCGCCCAATCTGCTAAAGATTCGCCCAATGTTCTGTTCGCGCCAAAAAAGTTCGCCTTGTCAACAAATGAACATTGCTTCGGTTTGAAATGCTCACTGAGTAATTGCACTAGCTCCTTGTAGGTCAGCAAATCCAACGACTTGGGGTACGCCAAGTTACGCACCAAACGATAAGTTTCGTCTGTTAAGTGCGTCAGTAGGATTCCACTTCTTTTTTCTTCCACTTCCACATTATTGATTTTTAAAAATTGTGTTAATCTTCCGTAAAAAATGGACCATTCGCTTGATTTATAGTCGAAAATAGGTAGATTTCCTAAATACGCCATTTTACTGCTTGCACGGGGTTCTTCAACTTCGTCGCCAATGATATAAATGTGGAAGCACAATGAAACAACCAGTCCAGGAGATGCTCGTTTATTGCTCACTGATAGAAGACCAGCGAAAAAAGCGCGCGCATCGGTTTCCCGCCTTTTTCGCAAGGCAAAGACAATGTAGAAATACATACCATAGTCACCACGCACTTTAACGGTGAAGGAAAAGATCGTGAGGAAACCTGCATGCCGTAGCAATTTTAAAGAATTTCTACGGTATGTAAGTCTGCCAACCCGCACTAGGCCAGCGTGGTGGACTCTCAATCGATTCTCTCGATTGTAGGGTAGGCCCGTGCCCTGCAGTGGGACGTATATGGGCTGATTCTGAATACTGTATCTGTATCAGCCTATATAAGATCGAGTCTTGTGTCGTGGGACTCGTGGGTATCAAGAACTACGAGAGACTTTTCGGTCTCACAAACACCCAGACCCCAAACAAATATTTGTGGTTGACACATACATTTTTTTCGGTGCGGGTATCGAATATCGAAAAGTTAGTCAGACAATAGAGTCCACCTCTTGCCGTCAGAAATCTACATTATCAAATAATAATGACATGAATAAGATTTACATAAATAATAATAATATTTCTAATGATATCAATACCTCACCACCCACTAGTTGGAATAGTGTTCACAATATGGGTGAAAGAAATATAATCAACCTAGTGCATCAAAATAGTCAGGGCATGCTAGGTAAAGAATTACAAATGGAATTGTTCATGAGTTGTCAAAATATTGATATACTATGTCTCACAGAACATTGGCTGAGAACTGAACAGCTCATGTTCAATTTCAAAAATCATATAGTTGGTAGCAACTTTTGCAGAAAAAATGCTATACATGGTGGCTCACTAATTTTAATTAATAAGAATATTAAATTTAAAGAACGTAAGGATATAGTGAGTCTCTCTGTGGAGCAAATAATAGAAATGTCATGTATAGAGTTAGAGCAGTTCATAGTTGTAAGTGTATACAGACCGCCCGCCTCATTGTATGATAATTTTGAATTAATACTTGAAGATGCATTGAGGATACTAAATAAAACAAATAAAAGATTATTGGTGTGTGGCGATTTCAACGTTAATATGTTAGAAACGTCTGCTATGACTGGAAGGTTAAAAAATCTCTTTTTGTCATTTGATTTAATCCATCTATTCTTGGAGCCAACTAGGATAACCAACACTAGCGCTACTTGTATAGATAATGTATTTACTGATATTATTCCAATTAATAAATCTATTATTACGAAGTTAGATTCTGACCATTGTGGACAACTAGTCACATTTATAGGTGAATTCCAGCAACCATACACTAAAAAACTTAACATTGTTCCGGTAACAAAGACCCGGTTAGAGAAACTAAGAAACAAATTATTAGACAAATTCAATATACTTGTACAGGGTAACGACCCTAATATTCTTTATAATTCTGTATTTAACATATTTTGTAAGGAATTTGAATCAATCTTCACATCCAGATCAGTTTCCACAGCCAAAAAAACCTGCTTCAACAATTGGGCCACTGTTGGTATCCACAGAAGTAGGGAGAAATTATATAATCTTTATTCTGAAAGGACTTATAATCATAGTGAGGAATTTAAAAATTATGTCAAAAATTATTCCAAGCTATTCAAACAAGTTTGTTTTAAAGCTAAGTCACTATATTTGAAGAATAAAATTAAAAACTCCAAAAATAAAATTAGAATGACATGGAGTGTAATTAATAAGGAAACTGGGAGAGCTAAACCTCGTGACACCGAGTTTAGCTTAAATATTAATAATAATATAATTAACTCTGATGTAGAAGTAGCTAGGGCTTTTGAAAACTTCTTCACAGATATACCAGTTTCCATAACAAAAAACTTAAATTCATCTCCTTCCTTAGCTGATAAGTTACTGCAGGAAAGTGTGGCTGGGTGTGGGGATTCATTTTCATTCCATTTCGTTGACAGTATGGACATTATAAAAACGTTTAAATTAATAAACATTAAAGATACATGTGACCTCTGGGGAATCTCTACTAAAATACTCAAATCTGTAATACCTGTATTAGCACCCCAGCTAGCTATAGTTTTCAACACTTGCATTAATAGTGGCATATTTCCTGATAAAATGAAACTTAGCAAGATCATACCTCTTTTTAAATCTGGTAGTACAGATGACCCCTCAAATTTTAGACCCATTTCAGTACTGCCTTCATTAAGTAAAATTTTTGAAAAGTTGATGCTATTACAATTACAAACATATTTTAAAACAAATAATATACTTCATGGTAAACAATTTGGTTTCACTCGGGGTCGCTCCACTACTGATGCTGGTGTGGAGCTTATAAATAACATTTTTGATGCTTGGGAGAATTCTCAGGATGCTTTAGGTGTATTCTGTGATCTATCCAAAGCATTTGATTGTGTTCACCATGATATTCTTATCAGGAAATTGAGCCACTATGGAATTACTGGTCCAGCTCTTGAATTATGTAAATCATACTTAAGTAATAGGGTTCAGAGTGTTGATGTCAACGGAAAAAGATCTCCTGGATCTGTTGTTACTATGGGAGTTCCGCAGGGCTCGATTCTTGGACCCTTTCTATTTTTGATCTATATTAATGACTTACCTTATTTTATAAGGGACAAATGTGAGGTAGTGTTGTTTGCTGATGATACTTCATTGATATTTAAAGTAAAACGACATCAACCATTCCTTGACGATGTAAACCACACTCTCTCAAATATAGTCCATTGGTTTGGCGTGAATAATTTATTATTAAATAGTCAGAAAACGAAATGTATACGGTTTGTGACACCTAATGTAAAGAAAGTTAATGCCAACATATTTATGAATGGGGATGTGTTGAGCCTTGTGGAGACTACTAAGTTCTTGGGAATCACATTGGATCCTAAACTTCAATGGGGTCCCCACATAACTGCCTTAGCAAAAAAGCTGAGTGCTGCAGTTTATGCGGTGGGCAAGATTCGCCAATTGACTGACATTGATACGGCTCGATTGGTCTATTTTGCTTACTTTCATAGCCTTATGAGTTATGGAATTTTGCTGTGGGGTGGTGCTGCTGACATTAATGCAATCTTTGTTCTCCAAAAGCGAGCCATAAGATCTATTTATTCGCTAAGCTCCAGACAATCTCTGAGGGAAAAATTCAAAGAAATAAACATAATGACAGTAGCATCTGAATTCATATTTACTAATCTTATGTATGTCCATAAAAATATAGATAAATTTAAAAAGTTAAGCGATGTTCATGACAAAAATACTAGAAATAGAAATAATCTAGTCAGTCATAAGACCAGGCTCCACAAAATCAACAAATCTTTTAAGGGTTACTGTATACACTTCTATAATAAAGTTCCCACTCACATAAAAGCCTTAAGTATAAACAAATTTAAATCCACTGTTAAGCGACAGTTGTGTAATAAAGCTTACTATAAAATTTCAGATTACCTAGAGGATAATAAGGCTTGGGAACATAACATAACATAATATAAGTCCCCTAACCGGATGTGCATTGTTTGATATAGATGTGATGTAATAATTAGTTCATTTAATTTCATCGTAGTTGTAAGCAATTTGAGTAAGTCATGCTCGCTAAAACGTCTGTGCTTGCGGCGGCGTCGTGTGCCGGGTCGGTCACTTCCCTGTAACATGGTTGAGGAGGCCGATGGCTGGCACATGCGTCATACTCGTGAACGAGTGCTGTTTGTGTGGACTGGTCTACTCGACTTGCTTATAATGATAACTTTTGATAACTTTTAATTGCTTTAAGACTTTTATTGCTATTCATTGTTTTGGTGAAGCAGTGCACTGTTTCCGCGTTCTGGGTTTACTTACTTACCTAACTCAGCCGTACAAAATCACTTGACCAATAACACTATCCATCATTATTATTCTAAACTATCTATGAACTGCTCTGAATTTAACAGCGCTGCAACCTCTGTATAATTATTGTATTGTAAACTTATTTTGAAAAGAGCAACGCTAGAGTTTCTTGCCCGTTCTTCTCTGGCGAAAACAGCCTTGTGAACCGGGTGGTAGTGGAAAAAAGTGACTGAATCTAAATAATGTATGACATTTCATGGGTTCAATAAATATTTTCATTTCATTTCATTTCGAATCCGCGGCCTCTCGTTTCACAGCTGGCAGTAAATAAGTGTGGATCACAGATCTGTCTCTATACGGAAATCGAGAGGCTCTCGTGTAAGAACCAGTGTCTAAACCAACTACACCAGTCAGCAATTTGTTTTTGACTTCAACAAACCTGTTTGTAAGTTGGTGCAATACTGCAAGAAAGTACCCACAGACGACAGATACTTAGCTATCTTTAGCTATATGAAACAATGGCAACTATGCACCAAAAAATATTTATGCAGAGATGAGTATATTCCAACTAGAACTATACTTACAATAATAACAACACCAAACTTCTTATTCTTCAGTAGATCTGAGTGCATACTCGCTATCTTATAACTCACTATGACCACTTGAGTCTGAAACGAAAACAATTTTAAAATTAGTTGACCACTACAGACTTTACGATTTTTAAATAGAAATAAAGCTCAAACTTATAATATCAATTTCACAAATCATTGCATTCAACTATGGTAGTTAGTAATTTACTTTGATTCATTATTGAAATTAGAACTAAAGTCACCTGTTTATCAGCAACCAACTGTGTATCCTTTCCAGTTGAAAGAGTGACAATGTTCATTAATGGTACAGATGGTAGCAATTCGTGAATCTTGCTTTGCCATGTTTCTCTGAAACAAGTAGTATTATAAACAACTACAAAAACAAAAAACATATGGCCTTAAAAAAATACCGAACTTTGATGAGCAAAATCCTATATTCCATTTTAAGATGGACTATATGTTACTTAAACATAAATATACATAATGATTTTAATCTAAATTTTAGTCTGTGCATTTCTTAACCAATATTCTATGGGTGACTGCAGGACAGGAACCTTAAAAATCATAGTCATTTCGTACATGTTTGAAATCAAACCACTATTTTTCGCAGTTGATAAGTATTAGGAGCCGAGTTGATAATTTATCAATGGAGACTTGGTCTTATTTCTTTGTCTACTCTTAGAGAAACTATTGATGCGTAGCCAAGCATAACATCTAAATATACATACCTCATAGAAGAGGTGGTGATAATAAGCAGAGGCCAGTTGTGTCTGTAATAGCTTGCTATGGCCAAAGCTTGGTAGGTTTTGCCCAACCCCATGTCGTCGGCGATCATGCACCGCCCGCGGCGCGCTATGCCAAATCTATACAAATGACAAAATTCATTTTAGCCATAATTTATGTAAAATAATCCAGCAACTATTATTTTGTATGCCTATATACTCAGTATATCTTATTTTCCTAAATTTCAGGAAGTTTATATTGATCTGGTGAACATTGGCCTCCCATAATAATTTCTGTGGCAAAATCATGGAAGTGCCATGCTTCCATTGAGTCCAGTGATTTCGTGCAACCTTATATAGTTTTTCCATCCACATTGTGTCAGTGTATCTGATATTGCCTGTAGTAAATGTATAGACATTAGTTAAGTATAAGATGTTTATTACTATGATGACAAATTCATGTGGCTGTGCCAACAAGTGCTGGAAGGATATTGAACATGCCAGCGATACAATTGTTTAAATAGGAAATAGGTGTACTAACTAGTAAAATTAATTATATTATACCTGACACCATCTGCTTGAAAAGGCATCAATTTATTTCTAAGGGTTGATTCTATGGGGGTCAAATCAACGTTGTTTGGATCCATAACTGGTTCACTAAGCACCTGTAATAATAATTAGTTAAAGAAACTAACAGTCTCCATGACAATAATTACATGTGTGCTCACAATTCTTGCCCTTTATAGTATAGGATGCATTAAGTTATATAAAAAATCCTCACCTTTAAAACATAAGAAGGAAGAGTGCCTAAAACTATGTGTGGAGCTAGAGGAGCTACTTTGGACATCAAGTCTTGATAATGACTTACTGAAAAACTCCATAGTTTAGATCGGGGATCTGTAATAATAATATTGTGGGTAAAAGAGGAACAATAAAAAGATTCTCATAATTTTAAATTATTGAACATGCACATCTTAATGTAGGAAATTAAACAATACAATATACATTTATTTATTTCAGTAATAAAGTAATAATATATATAGTTCTACTGTGTTGCGTAATGAACTTATTTGACTTACAGTGTATGGTTTTATCTATTTATTTTGATCATCACTTAAAATTTTCATTCACAAGCAAGGATATAAGATGTGCAACATACCGTAATTTTTGGACGGTATACTCGAGAATATTTTTATTAGTGGAGAGCAGAACTCAGATGGGTTCACTTCAAACCTGTCTTCAGATATTAAGTATACACTCCCGGTAACTACTTTATCCACAGGCACACTGTTTTGGAGATTGCTTTTTGCGTATGGCTGATAACTGTTTTGTGGATTATAGGAATGTCTCACAGGTCCCGGTGAAGAAACACCTTGTTTACTGTTTGGGCTGAATGGTAAACTATTACTATTAACTTTACTTTGCCGCTTTTGTAAAGCTGCTAGGCGTTTTTGCTCTATTTCTTCTTTAGTACACGCCATTATTATACTTTTTTATCTTAAATAATTTGCATAATATAAGCACCGATGATAACACATTTCAAAATTAATTTTCAAAACACGTTTTGACGTTTACAGTGTTGCCAACAGTTGTAGTAGCTTACCACCAGAGTCAACTTCTAAAACCACCAGAAAACCACTAAATAAAAAAAATCCCGCACATAAAATCGCCGAATTTTCCACTAAAAAAAATGTTGTTTTACAATATAAAATAAGTTCCTAAGTGTCATTAGTTTCCTTTAATAGTATGTCAAAAAATTAACAACATACCTACCATTCGTAGGTAAATTTACATTATTAGATAAATCAACATACACAATATGAAATGATAACAGGTAAATAAGTACTTTAAATAAATTCGTCTTCAGAAGAATCATTGCTGTTTGCACCATCCATAGTGATTCCTTAAAGTTGTACCACAAAACTTACATTTCGCTACTTGACCCGCATTACTTTCAATAACCTGTAGCCATCTTTGAAATGTGGGTTTTGAAGCCAATTATCCCGAAATTTTTGCGTATATTGTGGTTTCGGCATAATTACGCACGAATAAAATGCGATGCAATAACACAGAACTCTTTGAGTAGATTAAATTGCACTGCGTAGTGCGTAGTTTTAAGAACGAACGAGTCACAGAACGAGTTGACTGAAAAATGTTCTACGGGGAATCCTTGCGTATAAATGATAAATCGCATCGTTCTAGCGGATCAGTATTGCAAACACAATAAAAATAAATATCCTTGAAAAATAAGCACGTAGAACAAAGAATGAAACAATACCTTTGGAAAGGTGTGTGGCTGAGTGATCGCATTTTATTTGTAATTAAAATTGAATTTTACTAAACCACTAGGAAAATCCACTAGCCACTAAAACCAATATTTCGCCACTAAATAGGGGGTTAAAACCACCAGTTTTAGTGGAAAATCCACTAAGTTGGCAACGCTGGACGTTTAACAATTACTTTTCTTTTTTTTCGACTTTATAGGACGTTAAAGATTTCGAAACCATACAGCCTCGTATTTTGACAGTGTTATTTTGACGGATATTTTCAGACGTGATCTCTAAATTACCAGTTTAATTATTTATAAACCGAATTTTATTTTATACATTTATTAATTATTATTAAAACTTACTGCCTCGGTGGCGTAGTTGTACTACGGTACGATTACAAAGCTGAGGTCTCGGGTTGAAATCCAGGGTCGGGCAGTAGTCATATTGAATTTTTATATTCATTATCGAATATCGGCCCGGAATCAGGAATTAGTGTCTGATATTTTTTTTTTTTTTTTTTTTTTTTTATTGCAATGAATGGCGAGTCGAGCATGCCATTCGCCTGATGGTAAGCGATACGACCGCTCATGGACAGTAGCAAAACCAAACAACACCATGAATTACAAGGCAATGCTTGGAATTCCACTGCGCTCGCCATCCTGAGACATAAGATGTTAAGTCTCAATATGTCCAGTAGTTACTCTGGCTACAATGTCCTTCAAACCGGAATACAACAGCGCATTTACACTGCTGTTTGGCGGGAGAAATAGACATTGCGGTGGTACCTACCCAGGCGGCCTCTCACATATGAGAGACCTACCACCAGTAAAATATGATATGGCGATAGGCTCGCCTCCTGTCACATCGTGGGACGAAACCAATGATTAAATATTCTATGATCATTGGACGAAACGCACCAGGCGTAACGTGGGTGTCCTAGTAGCACCTCAGACTACCCCTTCTGGGAAAAAGGCGTGATGTTTGAGTGTGTGTAATGCATATTACTTGCGTGTCTTTTTTTACTCGGCAGACTTCCGTTATTGCATTACAGGTGTTTTCTTTATATTAGACGCAATTGGTACCCTTATGCGAAACGAGAGTGCGCGGGTTTGATTCCCACACAGAGATACATGTTTCTAATGTCGGCACATTGAAGTGCATTGAAGCCTAGTTAAATCTAACTTTAATACATGTAGAATTAATATTAATTTAAAAATAATTATCTATGCTAACCGATAGGACCATACCACTATTTTTAGTAATAATAAAATATAAATGTTATGAAATACCTACATGTTTATCTAAATAAGGAATATTATTACTTGATATTGAAAAAGTACTGTTACCTATAATAGGTAATTATTAATAATTAAACAATATTTTAACATGCATCCTACCAACAATGTCCTTCACATGTTCAAATAATTTTAATTGAGTGGTATTAAAGATCCACAAACAAAATAAATAACTAAATGAAAAAAATACAAAGCTACCACAATATTATAGATGGAAGAAAAATACATTGCCAGTCCATTTGTGGCGCATGTTGATAACAATTTCTCTAAACAGCACTTCACTCAATATCAAATACGAGTTTCATTCAGAAATCAATCATTAATAAATAACAAAATATTTATTGAATAAATTGTACAAATCACTGTGTGTCTTAAAAAGTAACAAATGAGAACCTTTGCCCCATTTAATAGTTGTTTACTGAAAATATTTAAAAAAGGGGAACATTTTCAATCAAAATAGCTTTTTTTTCTGCATAATTTTAATCATTGTGTTCATGCTGAGCCTCTGATTCCCTCCAGTTGTTCTGTACCATTTCAACAATCATCTGCCAATATTTAGACTGAACAAAATAGTAAACTGAGCACACTATGATAAACAGCCATGACAGTATAAGAAAATAATCTGTTTCCTTCTCCACCACGCTTGGGACAGGCCCCTGGAAGTCTTTGGAGGTAACTAGCAGGGTTTGAGGCTGTAACCCTGTGATAGTATGTACAAATTTACTAAACAACTGAATGTTATATTCAGTGCCATTGTATTTAGCCACTGGTCGGCCATTATGAAACATTTTCAAAGTTGGTACTCCAATAATACCATGTTGTGCATTAATTCCTTGGTATTTTAAGGCATCTAGGGCTACCATTTTGACACTAGGATATGACCTGGCTAGTGCATTAAAATGAGGTGCTGCATGGGCGCTGAATGGACAGGCTCGTGCAAAGAACAGCACTAATACGCAAGTAGCCTCCATATCCCTGCTTGTGATGTCAGGCTTGATTTGCAAAAGCTTAGATAAATGACTTCCATTGATAATTTCTACTATAGGCTCGATTTCTTCAGCCTGATCGTAAACAATTTCTTTGCATTTGATTAGTTTTCTTGTTTCGTTGGCTGTTTGTGTTTTATTCTCAGCTGTGACATTTGCTAATGTGACAGTGTTGTAGAGTGTAGTTAGAGTCTTATTTACATCAGATATCACGTTGGAGAGCAATGATTTGGAATTGGAGAGGACCGATTCTGATTCATCGACATTTGGGTTGATGTCAGCATCATCTTCAAGGTTTGTTTGCGGTTCATCTTCAACATCAAACTGTGTTGTTTTTGTTGCCAACACTGGAAAAAGCAAGAAATGATGAGTCAGTTATGTTGTTTATATACTTTGGTACATAAATTATTCATTTTTAGACATCTTTGTCATTATTCCAACAAACATAAATAAATATTATGGACCATATGGAAACAGCTAATGCAGAAAGATTAATAATATGGAGCTGACTGTGAGGTTTATTATTTTAAATGAAATTTAAACGTAATAAAAAAATGAATTTATTGTTTTAAAAAAAATTCCTATATGTCAATAAAGGAAGAACTGTGTTAAGAAATTAATATTAGTATACCACACCCTCTGATCTCACTAAATGACATAGATATTGGTGTAAATAATTTTCTAATCGTTAAAACACTACAATATGACCATAATTGCATTACTTTACTAATTTTAAGGCTGTTTAATACCAGCTTCTTAAAGATTATAGTAAATAGACTCATTTATCACATTCTACGACAAAAAGTGTACTGCTAAACATAAGCCTTCCCCACAACAATCTGGTTTGTAAGTAGACTCGAATAATATGTTATGATTATAACCAATATAGTAAACAAACTCAGACAATATATTATAACATACAGGGAATATTGTAATGATGCTAAAACCACAATGTAACCCTGACGAAGCATTATTTAATGCAAAACAACAGAATGCAAATTAAAATATGCATAGAATGAAATGCCGGGATGTAGCGCACATAAAATTAGAATAAACTTACCAATTAACGTGAATATAACAAAACTAAGATTACTTTTTAATCTTAAATTCATAGTCGATACGTTATTATAATAAAATTCTCAAGAAATACACTAGGTATTTTTTTTTTGCTATTTTATTTTGATAACACTGACTGACATTTAACAATGACATTCGCCTTCTACGAACTAAACATAAAGTCTAAATAATAGCAGTTGTTATAAATGTCATCATAAAATAATTGTTGTAGTTATACATAGAAGTTTTAAACAATGTTAATTCTGCATGTATGTATTTTTTTATAAATTAAATAAGGGTAAATAGCACTTGCTTCCTTTTATTATCTTTGAAAAGACCTTAGAAAAATGGAACGTATATTGCTTCAGTCCTTTTCACGCAACATCTTAATTTGTAATTAAAGAAAAAAAAAATGTGTGTGTGTATTACTATTAGTGTACACACGTAAGAAGTGAAACTTCTTTATGACATCATTTTTCGAAAAATGATCTACTATTTACAAATTTACAGAATTGGTAAAATAAAGCTAAATTAAATAAAGTTTAAGTTTGGGAGGGGGGAAATTTTTGAGGGAATTTGGGATTTCTATCGGGGCCAATTTGTAGCCCTCACCGAGACGGTTCCGAGGATACCAAGCTCGGTGGGTCCACGACCTTTATTGGCCGAGATAGGTTTAGGGGGGGTGAGGTAAAAATTTTAGGTGGGGGTAGGGGCGGGGGGGGGTTAGGTTTCGTGGGGGGGGCTATTGGGCACCTTAAAATATTTTTGGGTGGGGAAAGTTGTGGAGGGGGAATTCGGGAATTCTGTTGGGGCAGGATTGTAGGCCTCACCGAGCCGGTTCTAATGAACCCAAGGTCGGTGGGTCTACGATGGATAATGCCGGAGATATGAGTAGAAGGGGTGAGGTAAAATTTTTAGGGTGGGGGTAAGCGGGGGGGGGGAGGTTTCGTGGGGAGGCTATTGGGCACTGTTTTGGATTTAGGGTGGGGGAAGGCCAGAGGGGGGGTAAGGATCAAATTACAAAAAAGTGGGTGGGACTTAAAATTTTGGGTGGGGCTTGGAAACGGTTGGGGGTGTGGCTTACTGAAGTGGGTACAGAATGTGTTCTAATGGTATACACTGTATTATGTCCAAATGTGGGATGATACACTAGTGTGGGATTCGTACTAAATACAGTTACAATACACAGGATTACTACTAAGTATTACTAATTTACTACATAAATAAAGATGGCGCGTAACGCAAAAATTTTTCCAACCCCGATAAAGAAGTTTCACTTCAAAAAAAAGGTTGATAATCTACACCATTAATTCGCAGAAAATAACAATTATTATTTAATTTTTAAAGTTTAATAAATAATCTAATGCGCGTCAAAGTTTGTCGATTTAAATCTACCTACCTAATGTCAATTGTCTCGCACGTGAGTCGGGAGTTGGGACTATGAGAAATAACTTTTGCTCTTTACATTCAAAATAGTAATTAATGAATGCCATAATAAAATGTATGATAATATCCTCTTATTGAAGAAGTTACTAAAGAATAAATTACTTTCATTCAAATAAGAACATGTTTGAATTGTTTCTCGACAAGGCTTTTAAACAAATCAAGATGGTTTTACGACACAATGTACAGAGTAGAGTATGTTTCATAATGACGTATCTTCCACGATGTTTTATTGTTTCGTTACGTACATTTGTGATGGTTGCGGAGGCGCGGCAATGTATCTCAGTCGTCGCGCGAACGCCGACGCGTCTTATTTTACATTTCTGCACACAATCTATAAACTAAACCGCCTAATATTATAACACTGTGATCAAAAATAAAAGTGACTTAACGAACAGTAACCATGGCGTGTTCGTGGCATAATCGAGTTGAATTTGTTGTGAGATATCTTTACGGTGAGTTTTAGTGGATAAATAATTAATTTTGTAACCAATAGTCATACTGATAGTAAAGATCCAATATCCAGATAAAAGTCATACGTCGTTGTAAAGACATTCAGGAGAAATTTTCTCGGTTTCATACCACTTACAACTGAAGTAAATAGTTGTAGCTCGCACAAATATGTGTCCAAATGCGGGAATCGAACTAGCGGCCCATCATTTCAGAGCCGGCTTTTTGACCAGTCGGTGTGTAGGCTATGAAAAGTCACATAACACTTAAAACCGATAAAAAAATTGTCTCAGAAAAATAGTTAGGTACCTATGTGTGAGAATCGAACCAGCGACCATTCATTTTGCAATCTAACTTGGCAGGCGACCCAGAGACCATAAAGCAATACTTGTATTGTAAACATATTAGTAACAGATTACAGAACTCTGGAATACCTATAGATACCATGCCCATTTATCTGATCAAGAAATGAATCTTGCTAATAATTGTAGAAGTAGGTTTATTGGAAACCATGTTTTAATTAGTAAATTGCATTTATCTGCTTACCTAAACCAGTTTTCCAGCTCGTGAGTCCTCTGATAAAAAAGTTGATTGAGCGCAACTTTCATGTTCGTTAAAAGATCGATAAACATGATTAAATCTTCATTACAGTATTCTATTGTTCAAGGTAAAAAACTAAAGATATTATCTAGGTACCTATCATACGTACATAATATACCTATGTAATTTTATTTGTATTTTGTATTGTTTAATGTTTGATGACCTAATCAAAGGTGTTTAAGTCAATGTTTTCAAAAGTTTATATTACTATACTTTATTATTTATTACAGAAAACAGCAATGATTTTACGCCACACTGCACAATTTAGAATTACAATAATTTACATTTGCCTTTTCAGTATGCTTACTGCTATTGATCGTAAATAAAATAATATTCTGTAAATAATGAAATACGTATTGACTACAGTAAGATTACCTATAGCCGGCAACACATCCATGATCCAAGCGTTGTGATGTACGTGTGTACAGTGTATTCAAAGCATTGATTCAAAGTTTATCTTTAGGTATTGGGTATATCCAATTTACGGCAAAGAAAAACATCGCGAGGAGAGCTTAGACCACGAACCTGGGGGGCTACTACATCTAGTGCCTTCGTTTTCATCCATATCGATTTTTGAACGATTCAACAGTATTGACAAGTGTCGCACAGAGAATATTAGAAGTCACTAACAGTCGATTTCAATATGAAGAGTCATACAATATGTCCAATATCGTGTTTGGTAGTAGTCCCCCTGCACTAGGGTAGAGTGAACTCTACCCGCTGAAGACCCGCTCTTCACACAAGGGGAAATATAGGAGTAGGTCGGCTCTGTAGGTAGAGAGGTGATTCCTCACTGAATCCGACTCTGAGATTGAAACAATGTCCGTATCCCGTAGCCTCGTATCAGTATAAACGTCTATAAAACCTTAAATGAACATCCAAGTAGATACAGTTATGGATGAGGGTACATCTATCGATTTTAAGGACTCAGTCTGACTTTGATATCCACTAGCGTGCCGGGCTTAAAGGTAAACTAGCATATAACCCTCTTGGTTTACCCGGGATGTGTAAAGGTAATTTTTCTATTTTCCTCTCGTTCAAAAAACATAAGAATTAAAGAATCTTTAAGAGTGAAGCGTCAAGAATTTGTAAAACACGACAATGGAAATATCTTATTTTGGAATGCAAAAAAACAACAACCCGAGAGAGAAAACAAGCTATAATTGTCCATAATTATCATTTAACCCTTTGAATTTATTTCTTGCCTAAACCTTTAAGCGCTCGCCCACCGGCTTTAAATGCCAAAAGCGATTGTATGTATCAAATAAAAATTAATGTCGCACTCAATTGTGCACTCAATTTAACATTTTATTGGGTGGCATGGTGTTAAATTGTTTTCAGTGTAGGTACTGTTAAACTGTATTAAAATATCTTGGGAGCAACTCGCTCGGTCAGTGGAACGGGCGCGGTGCGGTGTGCGGTGTCCCATTGGACTTGAACCAAACACACGTTATTTTTATTTTAAAATCTATAAATCTCCCGCCCGGCGACGGGATTACATGATCATAAGACACATTATTGAGTGCTTTTACCGCTTATTATTAGTATAAATATTAATATTAGGTAATATTTATATATTTTTAAACGGGTCTGATAGTTTTTATGATTTATATTTGATAGTTTTGTAAGCAATGAGTTTTTTAATTGATGGTTTCCTGCTTTACAAATTAATTACGCTGTACCTATCGGTTTTTGAAATATAACTTTTTCTTTAATGATTCATTGCGTAGATAGTTATATTCATGCAAGACCTTAATTTAGTTTTTTCCTATTCAATATAACATAACATTAGTTATGTTATATTGAATTCATTTAATTCATTAAAGTTCCATTGAATTCATTAAAGTTCACAAGTAGGTGATTTAACTTTTCAAGACACTTGGGTTTTTCATCTATGGATTCGATGTTGTCAGAACTATTGAATATAACATACATACATTCATATACTCACGCCTTTTCCCAGAAGGGGTAGGCAGAGGTGCTACCAGGACACCCACATTTCGCCTTGTATGTTCCGTCCCATGATGTGATAGGGGGCGAGTCTATCACCATATCGGGCACAAATTCCTGACTCCGGGCTGACAATGAATAGAAAAATCCAATATCACTTTCCCCGACCCGGGATTCGAACTCGAGACCTCAGCTTTGGAGTCGTACTGTAGTACAACTACGCCACCGAGGCAGTTAATATAACATATCATTTGCTAAATGCGTTAGCATTTGTAGAATGGGCACGTAACGATCATCAGAAGTTGCAGCCGACGAGTCATCTCATATTTAAGAACTATAGATGTGTCGCTCTATGAATAACGACGTTACTGTATCAAGGTCTTTCTAACATCGGCCTTATTATTTAATTATACAAGGACTAATTTCCTTTCCATTTCTGGGCTGGTGTGAAGATAAGACGGTTTCCATTTAAGATTATCGACAGTCTTATGTGTGCTACGTTGATTCTCGGTGCTTCAAAATGTTAGAAAACCAGTTATCTGCAAATCAAGTAATTAGTGATTAAGACCATGCTTATTTAAAATCATAAATATGAAACAAAACCTCTATATCATGAACCACTAATGATATGATAGCAACTAATAAATAAATAATATTTATTTATTATTTTATTTATAACACCCAACAGTCACATACATAGTCCTGACCCCAAACTAAGATCGAATCATGTCTTTTGGGTATCAGAAACTACAAGAGACTTTTCGGTCTCACAAACACCCAGTCTCACATACCTGTGGATCACACAAATATTTGTTTCGGTGCGGGGATCGAACCCGCGGCCTCTCGTTTCACAGGCGGCGTCTAACCAACTGCGCACCGGACGCTGTCAATAATATCGATGCAAACGTTCTTGCCCAATCGATATTAATTGTTTAGGTAAAATCGGAACCAGCAATGAACGACTTCACAAGAGAAAGAAAAGTAAAATTTATGAGAGAGTCATACTATATTAGTAGGTACCTACTAAACACAGTTTCAAGCTCCAGTCTGAAGGTGGTAAAAGCAGTAGTCTATGATTCTCTTCATGTAATCCCATCTTTTAATATTCTGATAAAATGTCAGTTAGTTAAGTGCACTCGATGAATACAATCCCAAACCATTATGGCATAATGAAAGCAATCAATTATTATAGTTGATTATCAATAGGTTCAGAGGGCAGAAATCCCGTCCATCATCAGGTTAACATTGCGAGCGGGTGCGTCCTGCCAAGATTTCACAATTAGCCGTTTTCACGCCCGCACAAACCGATAGTGGCAGCTATACATGGCTCATTGAGCAATCCTCTGCTCGCACACCTACTGCCAATTAATGCGCACGAATAATACGCTAATTGTCTTATCAGTTATCACTGGTTAAACGCTTTTGACAAGGTTGCTAAATTGGTGTCTAATTAGTTAAATTTTTGGCATGTTAGGTCTGTTGTTATTGAACACCCAGAGGCTACATTTTGCAGCTATAATGCGAATAAATACTGTAACTACGCCGCAATCTTTATTTCTATAAATGGCTTTGATATGTGGGTTTAATGGTTTATCACATTTGGATTCACAACGTTTTTGCCAGAGGAGCATGTTACATTATTATATTTTCCTAAATCCAAAACTTCTATAAACTATTGTTGTGCTCTATAATATGTTCAGATCATAATCTACTTAAGAACAAAGCCATTGCTTTCAACGCTCATGGTTCAATCAAAGCTTCTTATCCTTTGTCGTCAATCTTTACTACAATATTCCCCACAATTTGAGAGTATGAATAAATATTTGTTATGATTCATAAAAATGATTGCAGATTTCCTGAATCATAAGATTAAATTATACGCTTTTTATTTTTTGTGGATGTGTAATAGACAGACTGGCGCGTATTTTTCATCTAAAATTATATTATGTTTTTAGATATTGAGGTAAAATAATTGACGTAGACCATCTTTTAATATCAATACATATAGATTAGAAAGTATATACAACCCAATACTACACAAGCTAAGCATTTTACAAACTTAACTTAAAGATTCTAAACATATAATTAATTATCAGGGATAATATGTTGAGATGTTTTTATTTAAAGGCATTTGTGCTTTTACTCTTCTTTTGTAATAACTCTTGGCCACCAATAAACAAAAGTTATTTTCGATAGTGGTGTGATCCTACAATGCTATATAAAGCTTAATTAAGTGCCATTTGCATTGTTTATCTTATCACGGTAACTGGAGCCAAACAACGGAACCAAATGTATGACATAAATCATTTTTAATATTGTTAATCAACGCCAATTATAAAACAATGCGAAGTAAACAATAGCTAATACATTTTGGCGCAACGTCTTCTTCAAGGTTGGAACAACTGTTG
The DNA here is from genome assembly GCA_905220455.2 of Deilephila porcellus. Classification (NCBI taxonomy): domain Eukaryota; kingdom Metazoa; phylum Arthropoda; class Insecta; order Lepidoptera; family Sphingidae; genus Deilephila; species Deilephila porcellus. The sequence goes on from LR999987.1 coordinate 11,002,074, forward strand.
TTTTCAGTTATAAGATTTACCTACATATGTGTTGCAAACGATTAATCATGCATATTGTTTTTCCTCGCAGTTAATTGTCCAACGATGACGTTGTAACACTCATGAGAGATCGTCTAGTCATGCTGCTGCCTTTTAGTTTCACATGGTCTAAATTAATAATGAAGTAATAGTGTATTTAAACTTCCTTACCTGAATCATCTTCCGTACCTGACAGTTCTCCATAAGAATTTTAGACATGTAGGTACTTAAAACTTACCACTGCGAATTAAGCTGGCTTAGTGAATGACTCTTCCTAAGGATTCACGACTTAAGACAGGCAACCGGCCGAAAAATTATTAACTAAGTAGGTAATTTTGAAACATTATTGCGACGGTCTGTGGAATACGGGACAAGAGAAAAACGGCGTATTATGCGATAAAAAACATGTTTTATATTCTTCTCCTTCTTGTCTTCAGCCACAGGAAGTCCACTGACAATAGGTGTCCCCCTTTTTTACTTTATTTTCAGTCGTTAATGTCCCAAATTCCATTGCTGGGCAAAGATTTTACGGTGAGCAAATGAAAAGTTTCTCAAGAGTTTTAAACAGTTTTTTTTTATAGATATAGGTATATCTATTCGCCTGTCTGTAATTGGATCTGTTTGCATTAAAGTATCTGGCAAAATTCCTTGAAAAGGGGTGAAACTCTGGCACAATGTTAATTACGGGCCAGTTCTGAGTCGATGCCAGATTTATTGCAGTCGATTAATACCGACTTCAAGGTTCATGTTCGTACCGAATGCAATGTTTATTTATAAATATTTGACATAATTTGTACACACACATTGTATTTATTTTCTGCGAAGTAGGTAACTTTATGATTCTACATCAGAAGCATATTGTTGAAATTAAGCCACAATATAAACAAATTAATCAATGTCAATAATTTAAAATTGGTTAATAAAGGACAACACTAAAGTAGTCCTTTAAACCTAGTCGCATTCATTTAGTCTTAAATGGAATATCATCTATGCTCTATTCTTTAAGACTAAAATAAACAGTAATACGAACAAAACTATATCGCAATATTTCATACAATAAAACTCAAGACGATAATATTCTAAAATTGTTATTTACTAGGTAATTAGGTATGGACTATGGTAATCAGTAACTCGAAGTTAGTCTCTAAGTCTAACGCATTCACAATCTCAATTTTCGATTTCGAATTTCAGACATAGACAACAACGGATACCTAGACGCGCACGACTTCCACTGCCTGGCTCTGCGGAACTGCGTGCTCGAGGGCAAAGGCGAGTGCAGCAATGGTCGCCTGCAGAAGTACCAGCACGTGATGCTCAGTCTCTGGGAGGAGATCGCCCAGCTGGCGGACTTCGATAAGGTGCCAGACTATGTCGGTTATCCCCACACACTCAATACGCGGTGTACGCTGCGCTTTCGTCGATGTTGTGACGTCCGCTTTACTCTCTTTCCGTCCTTGTTGTATCTTCATCTTTATTACATCTTTACTACATCTTTATTACTGTAATGCCTGTCTTATAAGGTAGAATTGGCAGATTCAAATGCTTGAAACATGGTTAAAAAGACGATAAGCAAATCAAATTCATTTGCGACTCGAATTAGTTCTTCACTTCAGTGGCGGCGTAAAGGGGGGGCGGTCCGCCCCGGGTACCAAGCACCAAGGGGTGACAACGACAACCCGACAAGCGACAACAAACCAACAAACGAAGAGCGTGGACCACGATCGTGGGCGAAACGATCCTGCTCGTCACCGCCTACAAAGAAGGACGACCTTTTTTTTTTTTTTTTTTTTTTTCGTCACAAAAAAAAAAACAAAAAGTCTGATCTTATACGAGCACGAAAAGTTCGGAGTAAGCATGTGTAGTATTTACTATTTGGTGTCATATTTTAGGTAGGGGTGCTCAATACGAAACCGCCCAGGGTGCCAACCTACCTTACGAGTATTTACTATTTGGTGTCATATTTTAGGTAGGGGTGCTCAATACGAAACCGCCCAGGGTGCCAACCTACCTTACGCCGCCACTGCTTCACTTTACTGTCTCTTCGCTGTCGTCTCTTTCTAAATCTTATTTTATTTAGTTCCCACGTGTATAATTGACTAAGCGCAAAATATCTATTCTATGCCTATTTTTCGTTGTATACCATTTGAAATTATATTTAGAATCTTACTTTTCGTTAAATTGAATTTTATTCTATTTCTTATTTTCTTTCGAACGAAAGCCGAACGTGAAAGTTCGATTAGCGTATTGAAGTGAACGTGTTTACATAAAATATTATTTCCTGAATTAAAATTAAATCCCTATTATAAAAACATATACATAATAGTGTAAAAACATATACATAATGTCTAGTACCTACAGAGGTAATTATATTCTCTTAAATTTGACAAACTGAGCAATAGATGTGAATTTCTTGCTGCCGATTACTTGAATCTCAGTTTACGTAATAACTTTTCATATTCTAAAAAACAAATAATTTGGCCAAAGCCTTTATTTTGTATTTTTTCCTGTATTGGCAACTACATACCTACTCCTTACAAAGTCTTCTGTTGCTGGCATTCCTAGAATTAAATATTGAATAATTCTACGAAATACCAAGAAACAAAGTACAAAGCAATCACATAAATTACTGAAAGTAATTTTCCTTACAATTGATAGTGTTTTGGAATCCACAGAGCGTTAAATTTATTAGCCGTCGAAGTATCTGAGCGGACGACATGCCGGGTTTTCGGAAACACCTACATTTTGGCACATCCAGCCGATTTACGTTCTAGATAACGTATTACATGATTCAATAAATATTTATACGTTGCGATGACGCCTAGCCAATACCTAGTGATCCAGTAAGCTTTTAAATGCATTGAGAAATCCCTACTCGTACCATCTAACACAAACATAACACATCTACATATTAATCCACAAACGATGCAGATGATGCGACGTCAAGTTACATGCATCATAATGGACCAAGTCAAACACAAGAAGTATTTATTACCTTCGTATTTTTCAGGTTGAACTTGTCCATTGTGATTTTGTACTGTAGTTAGAAATTGTGCACGTCTGTAGTTAGTCTAATTTATTTTCTGTAGAAAATAACAGAGCACGAAGGAGCTACGCACACGCTTAGCGCTTCAATAATTAATTTATCGCCTTAGTACTATATTCTAATTTGCGAGAACCTTTCAGGACGGTATGATAACAGTGGACGAATTCAAACAAGCTGTGATGAACAGCTGTGTGGGCAGGAAGTACGATGACTTCCCGCAGTCTATGAAGGCGTTCATTGAAACCAACTTCAGAATGATTGACCTCAATGCTGACGGGATCATCAGCATAGAGGAGTACAGGTACGACTGCGTGCAGAGAATGGTGTTGGAAGACATCAAGATCGTCGACGACGCCTTCTATTCTTTGTTAAATGTGAGTATTAAGGGTCTATTTGTAATTATCGCTCTTTGTACTATTATAAGAAATGTATATACTTGCGAACTTCCTACAAAATATTTAAAAATTATTTCCAAAGTTGTTTTCCATCAACTCAAAGTTAGACCTTGACCTATCGGCCATGGTCTTTTTAATTGTAGATGAAGCATGAGCTATGCAATAATGTACCTATGAGAGTTGCTATAAAAATATTATAATGTAGACATTAAAAGCTAGATACATTACAAAATACATAAATTTTAAACACGTGACATTTATACTTTATGCTTGGTAGTAAAATACGCGGTGCACACGACGCATGACAATCGCTAGTATTTGTGAATTTACGCGATTTTCTAGAAACGATTGGTTATGACACAGCTATGACGAAGTTCCTCACAAATGGTTTGGCAGGTGGTGAATGACAGTAAAAGCGGTATTATGAAACAGCTGATTTCAAGACATAAACATTGTTTTAAAGACAGACAGCTAAAGATCACCTATAATTTATAAATTATAATTACCAATTAAATGTTTTAATTCAAGTGAAGCACATTAAATCTAAATCATACTTCCGGCGCCGCTGTGAATTTCAATAAGAAGTAATAAAACTGGATAATAATTTACTATAGGTAACGTGTTCTAAAAAGTAATAATTTATATGAATCCTAGTTCGTTAATACATATTTGATACCCAAGCTGGTCGGAATACCAGACATCCAATATTCTCTTCCCTTCTTTGAATTTTTCCGTTGTTTATACTCACCAATAGGCAAAGAACTTATGATTATCTAGGTTTAGATGTTGTTGGTTTTCATGGGCGGTGTGCGTCTTTTTTTATAAAATGCTGATAAGTTCCATTTACGTTGTTCCGTCTTCGTTCTTGGTAAAAATATCTAATGGCTCTCTATATCAGCCCATATTCGTCCCACTGCTTGGCACGAGCCTACTCTACAATCGAGAGAATCGATTGAGAGTGGTAAGACCATATAGTCCACCACGCTGGCCTAATGCAGGTTGGCGGACTTACATACCGTAGAACTTCTTTAAAATCGCTTCGGTATGCAGGTTTCCTCACGATGTTTTCTTTCACCGTTAAAGTGCGTGGTGATTGACTATCAATACACACATAACTCCGAAAAGTCAGAGTTGTGCCCTGGGATTTGAACCCGCGACCACCGTGAACATGTTGGCAGCCGCGTCTGGTACGTTACCAACAGGCCACCACGCACTTCTCGTGGCTAAATGTACCTAATATAAATGTACCTAGGTACCTAATAATTAATATTATATAGATGTTACGGCCGCCATGTGGTTTGCGGGTAAAGTTCTACTTCTATGAAGTTGAGTCAGCTGCCGCACCAGTATGCTGTATATCGACCGGGTTATCAATATTACATATTTGAATTATTATTTGGAACACTTTGTAAAAAACATTCACCATTGTGTCTATTAACTATTTAAAGAAATGTGTACTTACTCATAAGAAATAATTTCGGTGTTAAAGTTTCCAAACGTCAACAAAATGAATGATGGACAGTTCTGAGAGAAACAGCAACGAAAAGAGAACGCGACACTTGTTTCATTAAAAATAAAACATTGTAGTTATATTCGTATGTGACGAAATAAACAAACTAATATCACAATATTCTATATATATCGCGTTACGGGTGGGTCAACGCGTTCACAAAAAGGAATAATAAGAATATAAAATTATGCAACAAGATGAATAGAACATTAACGAGAGCTTTCTTACTGGCCGCGAGCCAAGTGATGTGCCAGTGAGCCGTGCACATTTCCTACTCCATGCCGCAATTATAGCATTCCTGCGTATACTATCGTTGTCGCATATTGCTGCTCGAAAGGAGACGGGAGTCTCAGGAACATGACAATACACCGTTGCAAATGATAAGAATAGAATCTTATATTATAACTTAAAATTTATAACAAAATCGTCAAGTTCAACCAGAAACCGAGGGTTCCGAAACACACTGATGATCGACGCTACTATCATTTAGAAACGCTATTTTCAATTGAGCATTCATACATAAATCATTGCAATTCCTTTAGACTAGTATCAAGCGTAACCCACAGAATTGATACTAAGCAGTGGGTACGAGACTGTCTAACCCTACCTCGTTTTGAAATTGTAATCATTATATTTCTAGGACGACGATAGAAGAAGAGGCGGCCTCACTCTGTCGAGATACCAAGAGCTGTTCGCGCAGTTCCTGGGCAACACCAACGATAACTGCGAAGCCATACACCTCTTCGGACCCTTAGAGTTTTAAGTAAAAACTCATGTTATTAGGACTTGCAATAATGACTCACTGCTATGTGGGCCAGCGAAAGTAACATATACATTTTAAAAACACTGGACTTCTAATTCCTTTGTTGTTGAATTACAAATAAAAATAAATATATATTTCTTTCCAAATGCCAAGCATATGAAAGATATAAAAATGAGATAAAATTAACAGTTATTTAAACAATTCCACAGTCTTTGACTTTTTACTAACAACATTTAAGACGTAGAATAGCTAGTGCACGACGAAGTGTATAAAGTACGCACAGATTTCAAATTGTGAAATTAATATTATAAATATTAGTAGATAATGCGAGCTGCAAGTATGCATTTTTAATTTCTATTCAATTCTATATTCATTATTAGCAATGTGTGAGAGTAGGTATCTAAAGTACAGATCTGTGTTGTAATTTTTTTGTTATTGTAACTATTCCAAAGCGTTCATCACTGTCTAAATCATTATAATAGACGCAAAATGTGACATTGCGTAGACCCATCCAGTCTTGTGTCCAGGCAACAAATGCTCTGGCACGATGCGCATAGAAACTGTTCAAAATACACATCAAAACAGAATGAAAAATATGCATTGAAGTGCTAATAAATACTGACTATTATACAATACCACTGAACTCATAACCGGGAATAATCCAAGTTTAATTTTTAAATAATTTCTAACGATATAAAGGATATCATCTGCGTAAATACCAATGAAAAATAATGTTACCGCAAAAATAACTGATCACTATGTCGAACAATATTTAAAAATAATTCTAGTTACGTTTCAGTCTACGCAAACTAAATATTTTCCCAAAATTATTAGAATAGGATGTGTACCTATATGTTCGCACGAACGTTGAACAATATTATTATGCAGTACCTTATTTTAATTTTATATTTAAGGTTTATTATTGATGTTGATATTGTTATTAAGTTGTATTGAGGATTGTTAACTATTTTATTGTTTTTATCGAAACAAATACAGCACTATGTTATTACGTTTCTATATCAAATTAAAAAAATTAAGATGTTGAAAAATAATTATAAAATATCCTCAGTTGATATAAATTTTATGTTAGGTATAAATCACAAGTTCTATAAAGAAATGTGTTGCTGTAAAGACTATGCGATGTAAACAAAAGAAACGTACATAATCCCACGCATGTTTTAAAAAAAACTATTATTATAACCGAAGCTTCTCCAATTTATGAATATTAAGATTAGAACTGACGGCGCCAATGTTAATCTCGCAAAAGAAACTTTGGCGACAATGTGTCCGATGACGCTAAAGCTTGCCACACACGTTCAAGTGCGTTTGTGCAAACGCGATTTTCACAGTCTCGAATCGAAAATTGGAACGAAATTTGCGCAGTTATTTGCCCACACACGTTCCAATATATTACGATTACGTGTGTGGCGGTCATAATACTTTTTCTCCTCTTTACATTGGCCAATATACTAATGGCTGTTGCCAATATGTATGGCCAACATGTAAAAAACGTGATTATGTTCTGACTGGTATTGGTATTGGAATGTTATTCTACAAGTAGGCGAGAGATACGAATGGTGTTGGTTTTCCAACATCGAGCGAAAGGTTTAGCGTAGTGCTGGTGGAATTACAGCCTCCGTTAGCCAAGCTATTAGCACAAATAGTGGCGAACTTGAAAGCCCTTAGAGAACGTAAAACAATTAGAGACGATAATATTATTGTGATCGTGAAGGCGATGCTAGTCATGGTTGTAAACTATCATATTATATTCTAAATAATGTTAATTTAATAAAATGTTTACACAACATTTGTGTTTCATTTGCTGACGTGCAAAACCATAATTTTTCCATTAAAGTATATACTAAGTAGCCAATAAGGCCACCCATATTCAGCCACAGTAGCTAATTCTACAGTTGAACAAATACTGCTCCAAGAATGTTGTTCTTGATGATCCTTATTCTCGCAATCATTTATGATTACACAACATAGACAAGAATTATAAGTAACAAATAAAATCAAAATAAAACAATGCAAACACGTTGACGATAAGTTTAATAGAAACTCTAATACACGAAATATACAAACAACATCTAATGCTTTCGTTAAACGTTATGTTATACATTATTACACGTATGCAAATATAAAATATCAGTAAAATGTTATTTACAATAACAGTTATAAATTCAAATTAATTACTCTAAAATAAAATATGGTTTATGTTTTTAATAATATCTATGTGAAAATAATAACTGAAGTCCTAAATTTTCTTTGGAATTTAATACACTCTTTCCATTACATTTTCGAAAATTTTAATATCGAGTTTGGATACACACACAATCAAGCAAAAGTATTTTTGGGGCTAAGCTTATTGCTTTATTTTTTAAATTCCTTTATCAATCCCTATATGACAGACTTTCACGTAATTTCTGCTACCATATACTATCTATCTAGGAGTCAGAAATATAGCCCCAGTTACGCTCCATACACAGCGGCTTTCTTAAGTTCTCATGACCTGCGTAAAGCTATAAAAACATTCGTAGTTTTCTAATATGGACACAAATAATATCAAGTACAGAAAATGAAAAGATCTACATAAATATACTTACCCTATTTAAAATGAATTAGTGGGAAATTATCACAAACGGCATGTTTTGTATCAGCAATTAGGGAGTTCTAATCAGTATTTAATATAAATAATACGTTTTACTCATTGTTCTGAATATACGATTCAGAACATAGCCGGGTTTTCCAGTGTTTTTTTTTAGATATTCCGGAAAAGTAGCTGCACTGCTTCCAATAGTAATTTCAGTCTAAGAGATCAACCGGCAACAAATATTATTTTTCACCATCGGACAGAATTATACCCATCTGCTCAATTGGTTCTTCCTGGAGATTGCAAACACAGCCGTTTGCTATAATTTCACACCAATCATGAGTTCTGATTAGTAAAGACAATTAATACAGACGAGAAGAGGTGAGTATGTACAAAAAATATCGAAAAATAGTACCTACTGTGAAGATATTTCGAGCCCTAGGTTACTGAGGTACCCGCGGTACTACTACTTTTGTCGTCTACTTCGTGGAAATCTAAATTAGATTAAGGTATGACACAGCATATTACACATTTAAAAAGTAGAAATGATCAATTAAAGACGTAATATTGATTATTATCTTTAACATTTTATTTTTATTTGCATTCCGTAATATCATTATTAAAAAAACTACAGTTAATTTTGTAAATGAATGCAAATATAAATATTTAGCAGATAAAAATCCTTAACATCTTTCCACTTTAATTGACAAAAGTTTGAACTAATCCAATCGAAACGCTATCACAGAACAAAACTACTACAGGAAGATTTTCTAATATTCACTAGCTTCGAGAAAATTTAATACTTTTTAAAACAATTAAATGTCAAAATGTAAGCATATTTTTTGTCTCTCGACAACTATTTTCTAGCTATTTAGACACGAACAATACTAAAATCATTTCAATATATAATATGCTTTACACTTAATTAATATCAAGCCTAGCAACTGGTTACAAAATTTGGTATCATCCTCACTACGAGCAACACAGCACGCAATGTACCGCGCAACTTGCAACACTCACGAGTCACTGTACCACGAACGCGCAATTACCTTTTAAAAGCCACAATAGTTAATTTAGGCTCAATTGCACGAAGTAACTTTTCCCATAACTTGTATGGGATTGACATTGTAAAGTCAAAGTTATAGGCAAAGTTATTTTGTGCAATTGGCACTTAATGTGTCAATACAGTCAAAATCTTTCTTTAGTATTAGAATGTTTAAACAATCTTGTATGTATGTACGTAACCGGTCATTAAGTCTTCCTTAGACAAGGACTAAAACTGACTCGGCGGACAACTTTTCATTTTGGTTATATTCAAATTTGATTCAAGCTAAAACAATGCGAATTCCCTTTATAGCGTTTTAAATAAGATCTGCGAAAAGTAGATGTTTAAAAATATATTACTCAAATCCACTGGTCGGAAAGTTCTAGACATTTTCATTTGTTACAATTTCAACCATAATCTAAACACCTAATAATGAATCAAATTCGTTTCAGCTTTTGTGGATGTTATCGTTAACTTAGCGATGAATTGACATTAAAGGCATAGGCAAAATAATTGAACAGGCTCATCGCCAATTTTTCGCCAAGGTAGGTACAGCAAAATGGCGGCAAAAGAACGTATCGACTTTTGTCTTCAATTTATCGTGTTGATTTTCATTGATCTATCAAATCTATAAAATCAAGTAATATTGTTTGTTATATTTAAAACCATATAGCCAAAGAGTATTAATAAAGTAAACACTTGGTAAAGGAAATGTTATTACACGGCATATAGTTTGGCATATTTTATAAAGGTATTTTATTTGAATGCCTTTGAACATTAAAAGGAGAAAGAGAGTTCCTTTAGCTTAAGAGTTAGGCAATTATTGAATTCAATTAGGCAGTCGAAATATCATTACTGCTTATCAAATATAACTAGCCACTTAGCCACGTTTAGTTAATAATTTCAGCGTCGTTAGGCCAAAACTTCAAAAGAGATAGCTCTTATAAGCTAATATATTTCCCAATTTTAATAAATGTTATTGTAAATCTTCGCTTATATTTGATCGAATTAATAAAACACATCCAAAGCCTTACGTTAGAAAGAAATTATTACCTACTTTATTGTATCACGTCATTAGAAATGAATCCATTATTAATGAAGTTAATTATTTACTCATAGTCACATAATATAATCTATTTTTATAGCTTTCACAAAATCTTGTAAGAGCTATAAAATATTGAGCGGAAATGTTAACAATGGATTTCGTCAATATTCTCATTCTGCAGTTTCAGATGGCCGTGTATCAGTGTTGTGTTTTACTTGTTCATGACCACGAAAATTATCTTATTATTCAATATAAATTTACCTTCCAAATCACTTTTAAGGAAAAGCGGGTACACATTTCTTTCATTTCTGCTATTTCACGTATGTAGGTATACCTACTAAAATAGGCTCCGCCTCCAGTTTTCGACTATAAATAACCTCATTTTACAGCGAGATAAATGTCTTTACTCTTTGGTAAAGTAGAAGAGTACAAATGAATTAAGCCATAGTCTTACATTTTCATCACTAGTCATATAAGGTTTACTTACTTCCACTAAGTCACTTTTCCAATGTCCTTATCTAAGAATTGCGCTCATTATCAAAACTAAGATTTACATTTGTATTATTCTAATTTACAAAGATATGTTTCGTTCAATCAACCGTTCCTGAATCTGTATTGTTACCACCATAGTCATGAAACTAAATCCTGCTATTTAAAATTATGACACTCAGCTATAAAACGGATTAGGTACAAGCTTATACCCAAATCTGATAAGTTTCAGAACCATGTCGGTAACAAGACCAAATATCATCGTTTTGGAACAACGCCATCTATCTCAACATTGCAAGTACTGCATACATTGAAGTATGTAGCATTGGGAGGAGAATGTAAATCCTAGTTTTGTGGAGCAGGCGCGGCGGCGCGGCGCTCACATCTCTTCGGTGAGTCCGTTGATGAGGCCGCTGCCGGAGGGTCGCGGGTCGCTGGGCGTGGAGTCTAGACTGCCGTAGGTGGGGCCGCGCTGCGACAACACGCGCCAGCGTCCCCGGCGCCTGGTTATGCCTGATCACACAAGCACACCCTTACACACCGCGGTACAAACTTACCCGGATCTATTTGAAATTATCAATCAATTTGGATGGACGACAGCTAAGTCTGTTCCTTATCACCTTACCCTTGTCAAAAGCTTTTGTACAGCAACCCATTTAGTGTACCTATTTTCTTTTGCTTGTTACGAACTACTTTACTATTACTCCATGAATTGTAAGTCATTTTATTGATTTGTTATTTATAATACTATATCTGTTCCTGTAAATGCTTACCCATGTGATAAATGGGTAAGTGTTTACCAAGTGCATATCTAAAGGTGCATTCAGACAATCATCATTAATATCATTTGTGAAGCATATATCTAATATGCTTTCGAGTCCTGTTATGCTGGAATGTTTTAAGTCAACCAGAGTATATAAATATACACACCAAAACAACTAAAGATTATAATAGGTAGAGTATGAAATTGACACATGGAAGAGGCATAAATTAAGAAACTTTCATATATTTTCCCGAAATCAGTGTATGGTATTTAACTTTAAATTGATTTTAGCTTAACAATAGACACAAACAACACAATAGTAAAACTATTTGCTGACGATCAGTAACAATTATAGCAACCCCAAACATTTTGTATAACATCTTATCCAAGTAGTGTATGAGCCGTAAATAAGTATGTTGGATGATTGTGTGAACGCACAATTTTTCTCTAGTTTACTATTACGTAATAATTCTTTATACATGGTGTCACTAAAATAGAAAATTATTCCCATGCAAAGGGATAAAACTAAATGCATGCCTGTATTGGACACTAGTGTAGACGTCTACACATGCATTCAACTAAAAACGACAGTATTATATTTGTAATCATTCATTATCGTTGTAGTCTTGTACAGATGATCATAATACTGTTTTAATGTTATATATATATATATATATATATATATATATATATATATATATATATATATATATATATATATATAATTATAGTGAATATTTATATGTCCGGGTATACGATGACACAATTCGATGGATGGATATCTATTTTGGAGCATGCACTTGTAAATGATTGAGTCATGGCTGTCGAGTGCTTGTGTTATCTGTCGATAAAGTTCCTCTAGTAATTTTATTCTAGGAACATATTTCAACAGGGCTGTAACACTAAAGTAATAAATAACAATTATTCGACTCTAGTGACGTGCGGTTAGGTATCATTTCTTATGTTTACCCTCTTTCTACCTTTATGATTTACATCTCAGACAAAAATTAGCCCATGCTTTCCAAGGCCCTAGGCTATTTCTTTGTCAAATTTACTCATGAATTAGTAATATACAGAAGGATTATAATTTTAGCATGAGTTTACCTACTGAGCAAATATTATAAATACCAGTTTTATAACCTACGTCACTTTAGACTATTGCATTGACCCTAATTTTAAAATATGCTGACAAGAACATATTGCATGCAAACCAGATCTTAGTTCAGTCTTTGAATATACTACAGTATATTATGGATTCGTAGCAGCCCTGTTTATTTATTATGTCCCACATCAAGTTAATTATCTGATAGATAAACGTGTATTACTTTGCCAGATTTATTCATACTCCAACTGGCAACATGCTAAGTTGTTCACTGGTTTGTTTCTAACGTAGTTTTATTTTAGTGCACTTTTGAACAGAAAACTATTTAATAAGGAAATTGCATTAGGTAAATATGCTTTTACGCTGTGTCAATTATTATGCCTTATTTATGTATAAATATATTTTAAGTATTTTTTATTATTGCATAACTTATTTAAATCTTGATGTTTACATTTAAAAAAATATTGCCAGATCTGCTTATCTGTTTAATCGGTAATATTATTTTGTTAATATCACATTCTAAAATTGAACAATTAAGGTTTTTAAAAGTACATATTATTAAAAATACCTTACAACACTAATTCTTTATTCAATAATTCTAAGTAATACACGTATTATCTGCAGTACAGTATTATAACATTCGCATATTGGGCATATTAATAGGTTTTGATGTTTCATTATTCTACAATGTTGTAGATAAATAAGGCACAGCGTATAAGCACAATACTTAAATCTTAAGTAACCTAACTAGTACAGTCATTTGGTGCGAAAATAAAGGGTTTATCTAAAAAGTTTTGAAAAGAGGTTAATTTACTAGAATCTCCATGTGCTGTTTTCGAGTTTTATCTTTGCCACCTCGTATCGTTGCCGCTCGCGCATCCGTAATAAAATAATTGCGCTTTTTATGGCAATATCTTATTTCCACCTCATTTTACGATAAAAGGCTTTATATAAAATTAAGCTAGTCATTTCCCACGATTTATGGCATAATAACCTTTTTTCTTGTACTTTTTTATATTTTTTTGCGAAAAAGAGCACATCGAACTCATTCATTTTGTGTAAATCGACAATTCGAACTCTGTGTAAATAGTGATAAGAGTGCTTTTGTATTTTAATAAAATTAGTTCCTTACGTTGTTTTGATTCGGGCTCAGAAGTTCCTTTCATGTGCAGATGGAAAGAAATGTCACGGATTATTTTCATTTGTTCAACATTTTGTACATTGGACCTTTATTGCTAATGTTATGTGATATGGAATGAGTGTGATAGTAAATGTTTCCTTTTACGACACAGTATCTGGCACAAAACAAAACTTTAAAACGAATATACATTAATAATAACATTAAATAAGGACTATAAAAGATCTAATGCAAAGGAAATATTTTATAATTCTCAAAAAAAATGGGACGCAAAACACACGTAATTTTTGTCTTACTGTGATGGTAATATTATAAAGCTTGGTTACGAAAAAAGTGTAAAATATACAAGTTAATAAATAAACTAGGGCCAGATACTGTGTAATCCAATATTATGATGTTTCAATGGGACTTGCGTTTTGCAGCCACAACACACATGATGCATCCAGGGGATATCAGTTTGTTATTTATCACTTATGAGACACTACTCATATAATATTAAATTTTATACTAAAAACACATTTAATATGTACACAGAACTATTAAAGATTTTACTTCAATCCATTGATTAATTTTAAAAATGCGCTTTTTAGACCATTTGACATTAGTAGAGACTATTTGGAATCTGCAAATGCTACATTATTTTTCTTGATAGTCATTATATATTTCTGTAACTCTTGGTTTGTCATTAATAAATAGATACATATTTCAATTCTATAAATTATATTTTAGATACTTTTAATTGTAAAATAACAAATATTTACTGAAGGTACATTTTATAAAAGCTTGAAAATACCAAAAGTTCTTTTTGTTTCTAGTTTTAACAAATATTATATATTACATTTGGAGTTACTGTTATGGAAATACGATTTAATGCAATAATGGAAACCATGTGAAGTGATATTTCAAGGAAGCATCATGAATGTGGTGGCTGGCAACACACAATGCGATGACAACGCGGGCAACACCGAGCCGTGCTCTCGCATGCAGAGGTGCGTAAATTAAAATAAAACAAAACTTAAAAAAACATAATTTATTATCTATCACAATAATCTGCGTGTTGGTACATGAGCCTTTACCCTTGGATAAAATACACTACACCCACGTAAATTAAGTACTATATTTAAGTAGGAGATTCCTCTGATATTCAGCCCGACCCTCGAGGCACGGAGCGTCGCGAACCATCACAATTATTCACTTAATAAACTTAACAGCACACATGTCAATACAGTTCAATTAGGAACTCAGAGGGGCCTTTATTAGAAATCTCAATTTAATCACAAATTACAGATCATTTTCACAACAGAACAATAATATTCGACTAATTAATAAATAGAATTCTTATTTCCGTGACGTTTTACAGACGTACCTGCAAAGAGACGGCTCCTTTTTTTAACTTTCTCTGACAGCGGGAGCTTCACCAGCACCAGGGACCGGCCTTACCACCATCTTACCCACTATGTACTCGGACCCAGGGTTAGTTCCAATTGTGGAAAATTAAACTATAAAACCAATGTGCACTACACAAAGCTAAAAAAATATTGCGAAGAAATTGACTCGTTTAACAAAATACTGTAATTTATAGATGTCATTTGTTATTCTTTTGTGCTGCCAATGTGGTATCGAAATATTATAGGAAAGTTACTAAATATTTATTTTAATTGTGGCAACACCATAGTTTAACAAATCACCTCTATAACCAACACCTTTCCATGTGACAATTTAACATGCAATGTCACTTTTCAATAAAGTTAGGATTACACTAACCTGCTTATGCTATATTAGATAATACAGAGTAATATAACCATAATATTAAAATATTAATACAATACATATCTGACCCCTAATTTAGTAACCATAACCGATTTGGATATCAAGTATAAGGCGTATAAGTATTCTAGACCTACACAATAAACTGTGCTCTTTAAGATCAAAACTTGTGATTAATATTTCTACTTTCTGTCTCATTGGGCATAATGTGAATAATTTATTAGGCTAGTACTGGTATGACCATTAACCATAACTATTGATATATAATTAAAACTACTAATTTATAATATATTTAATAAGAATAATTTAAAACGCGGATGAACCTCCGCAGTGTATAGTCGTACACTAGTCAATTCCTCGCAGTTGCTACATCTAGTAAGAGATATTGTAACATCGACACGCCATTACATGAAGCGCACTAAATAAATAACACAAACAAGCTCGTATCACTTATATTGGGTTAATGGAATCTAACATTGCGCATTGTAGGCATAAAGGCAGCTATACTAATCTCACTACCCGTCGACGAATTTATTTGTTCTGGTGTGGCAACTTTCATTCAAATTCTACTAAATCAATTTATTTTTCTACTATGTTTTTCTTTGCAATAAATATTTGTTTTCTGATAATTTATTTTATTTACCTTTTTTTATTGGAAATAAGTATAAATGTAAGGAGTTGAACACAGTTGCCCTTCATCGTCGACGGGTACGTTAAAAGTGTGACTTACGCCTTTAGTGAATAATCTATAATAATTTCCATTAAATAATATTAATTAAATAGTCGATGTCTTTGCCACGCCTTTACAGTACTTCAATATAGCCTAAGTAAGTACGGCTTTAAGTACTTGCACGTTTTATATCTAACATTTTATAGTGTGCAGAGTGGAGATAAACTTACAGTGTCGCTAAAAACGTGGTGTACAGTAAAGTGCATCAAAAACTTAGGCAGTGACAGACAATTTTAACATAACACGTAGATAAATAAAAATTAAGAAAAAAATATAAATTCGAAAATAATAGGAATGCTCGTTATCTATACATATCTAGACACAGTATACTAATCATGCACATTATATAGAAATATTATTAAAATTTCATTAATGAAGGGTGCGCCAAAACCATTACAGTTAGATACCGACCCCTCGTGTTGCAATATGTTCGCGTGAATTTCATGAAGTCACGCATTGCACATGTATATTTCAAATAATAAATGCTTTGACTATTAAAAAGAACCGTATTCCCGGTATTTTTGTGACTTTCGGCTAACTAATCCCGTGAAGCTAATTTACACAACGATCGCCCAAAAGCCGTCAACTATTCGTACCGGATGTCCCTCCTCATTTCATATCCGTGGTGTACACCAGATTATTTCGAAATTAACCAGATCTTTCTAAAATACTAGCAAATAATAATTTATATTATTTCATGTGTATTTGCTATTAAATCTCAAATATTAAAATGCCTAGATTAATTTAAAAAATAATCATAATTATCTAGTGGTTCCGGCTCGTTTGCATTGCTTAATCTAAAGTGATAGAATTATCCCGCCACCCTTAAGCAATGTGCGCTTTATGGACGATCCTTCAAATTATTATCCACGTTATATCGATAACTGAACGTTTGTAAAACGCCAGTCGATTGTATGGGCTTAGTTACGCTAAGTCACAAAATAACATAGTTTAAGTAGTGAGGCCACACAGCGTTTTATTGAATACTGATTTTTGTATGATATTTATCCACCGCCACATTCTAAATGTTATCCCAAAAATATCTGAACTAAATCTATTGAATACTTTTCGAATGATTCACAAAAGCTGTAAGCCTAACCACTTATGTACAAAATACAGATGCGTTAGTGCTGAACTTGCGACGAGAATGGACGACCCAGTCGTTCACGAATCAAACTACATCCGAGAAAAAATATTTGACCAATTAAAACGTAGGCCAGATGTGATATTCGAACGCAGGCGTCAAGCGATAACGCATAAACGTACAGAAGCAAATAAAAAAATAAATTTCGCTGCAAATATTTTTTCTTCATTTTTTGCGTATCGATAAAAGTTGAAAGGCGTTAGAATGTTGAAATAACAGTCGGTTCGTCCATAATCGCTTCGGTTCAAGTAGACGCGAGAAGCGTGTCAAAGTGATATTGTCTGTAGTGCGGGCGCGGGCCGGCTCTTACTCTGGTGAGCGAGGTCTCGGCCACGCGCAGCTCGCCGTCGCGCGGCAGCTTGCTGCGCTGCTTGTTCACCGGCGACCCTGCGAACAGCCGCGCTCTCCTCTTCAACCGATCCACTCACCGACACATAGACTAGCAGCTAGCAACACCTCCACTCATACATGCTTTTCATCTCAACATACTTGACATGTGTCAAATCCGACAGCTGTCAGTGACGTTTATCATAGCAAGTTACTGCGCCGATTACAAATCAATTACGATGATTCTTATTTAATATTAACAAAGATGAATCGGTTATTTATCAAATAAAAGCAACATATATGTAAAGAAGCAATATGGACATGCCGCCAGTTTTTGTTACATAAACAAGTTGACACTTTTACCTGTTCTCGGCACAAAAGCGTGAAAACACCTGTTGTTAGTAACGCACTAGATCCGATTAACTTGTTAACAATGAAACGACAAATAGATGACACATTCATATCTGTTTTATAGATTGAATGAAACAAAACTTAATCGAAGCAAATAAACACAATGTGTTACATAATCCGGTAACTATTTGAGAAGAGTAAATACGTAGAAACTGGACTTTATATGACTGAATATTACAAGGGAAATAAAATTGACTGACAAACGTTCCAAAGTGTTTGTACTCGTCATTATTTAAAATTGATAGAAGTCAATGAGAAAGACATACTGATTTGTTAAAAACAAAGCAAACCAGTAAGGACTTTGTAGATGGTATGAATTATTCAATAGAATTAAATTGAAATTATTCATTGTATTATTCACGTGAAGAAGCTATTTGACTCGCATTAAGAACACTATCGAAATACCAATCTAATAAATCGTATATTTAATCGGTATGACATTATAAGAACACTATTATGACAGGATAGTTAAACCGTATTTAGGCGATTCGATAGCATTCCTTTACGCATCAAGCTGGTGAAAATTCGTCCGGTTCACAAAGGTCCAATATACAAGCGAGAACTCACAAAAATGTGTGCAAAAAAAATTACTAAAATAGACATTGCGTGCAATAACATAAGGAAGAATTTCTTAATTTGCTAAATGTATAAGAAATTGTACAGATGAGTGATATTTTGTGTTTAGGTATTTGTCATCAAAACATACAAAATTATATACTAGCTCAATGTTGTGGTATATTGTCCATGGGCTTTGCTTTTTAGGATTCCAAAGACCACATAATTGGAAAAAAATAATATTTGCGTAAATAGAACATTAGCTACTAAGATTTGATGGGAAAGTTTTAACTGTTATTCAATCACAATACATTTTTATTTGTTTATGGTAAAAAATAAAAAATCATTACAAATAATAAATAAAGTATACAACACATTATTCTAACTTTAAAAGAGTCGATACCTTTCCACAATCAGACAATAAGCCAGCAATGTATTGTATGTTGTGATGACATGACGTTTGTCTGTTGGTTAGTAGTGCGTACTCACCGATATAGCTGAGCATGACGGGCAGGAACACGAGCCCGTGCGCCGCGCCGATCAGCACGATGCCCAGGTACATGCGGAAGTAGAACACCTGCACACGCACACATACAGGTAAATATCTAGCATATAACAGCACAGTCGATAAAACATGTTTTAACGGCAATTGTTGCCACCATCATTGTATTCAGTGCACAAAAATACAGTTCCAATTATTTGGTTTATTTATGTAAATAAAACACGATTTAACGGTAATCACTTGGTCTCCATTAATATTCGTATTCATTTTACTGCCTAACATCTATCATCTAACAAGAGATTAAAGATATCCACAGTGTCCTGTTGGAAGCAGCATGCATCTTATTATTTACCTTAACTTGTTTTTGCTTATATTAATTAATTCATCATGTCAAACATAATTATTTAAAAAAGTCGATAGGGGCTAAAAAAAAACAAGTATAATTTTAAAACATATTGAAGATTATTCTTCCATTCTTCTGATCATTCTAGGCGCACTCGGCTTGACTTTTATTCCTCAGCAATCGATACTACGTAGACATCCGTAGTCGAGTGTGTAGTGGTGTATAGTGGTGTAGTTGCGTACCTGGAAGATCTGACTCTTGGCGGCGCCGAGCACGATGATGCCGCCGAACTTGGTGAGCGTGATGCCGGACAGCACGGACGACCCCATGCGCGTGAGCGACTCCGCCGCGCGCCGCAGCCGCGAGCCCGCGCGCGACGCGCCGAAGCTGTGCACCAGGTGCGAGCAGAACTCCACCGCGATGCCCACCGCCATCACCTGCGACACACATGATTTATTTTATTTTATTATATTTGGGAATTTTACATTTTAACAATATCTTAAATATCTAGATGCCAATTAAAAGCTACCACGTACAGAATGAAAACATTACAATTTAGAAATTAACTATATAACTTAAAACACCGACTGAACTTACAACAGCTGTTTAGGCTCATTAGTCAGGATATGACTAATTTTACGAGTGCTACTATAAAATAGGTCTATTTGAAAATTGTGATTGAGTTTATTAAACAAACGCATAGCTCTTTGCAAATAACTATTACAACGAAAATTACTGTGGCACCGTGGAACATGTAGTAAATTGCTGGACCTTAGTTTCCTGGTAGGAATGTTGAGCTTGATGTTGCAAAGAAGATCCGGACAATCTATTTTATTTTGAGCGATCTTCTTTTATATACGTATCACTTATCATCAACATCACTAGTCGCAGGAAAAAACAACATCATGTGTTCCCTAAGGATTTCGACAAGGATATAACACATGGACATGATTTACATCATCTTCATCACCAGTGACACGAAAAATATTGTACATTGCGTGCCTTAAAAAATCCACAGATAAATGTTAGACACATTCTGTGTATGCATTCCAATTATCGATAAAAAAACCTGTATAACAACACTTGTGTTACATCATCATCATCATCATGAATAGAGTGTCTATTAATGTTATATGCATCGTTTAAAAAAATATACAGCAAAACGTTGGGAATGTCCTGCGTTGAAGACAGATAAATAAGGAAGAGAAAGAAGATATTGTTACTCAGTGGACTTTCTCACTTGCTTTTGTCTGCACAATACTAATATGTTATGCAAAATATTTAAAAGATGGAAGAAATATCTCACCAAGTTGACAAGCGACACCGCATTAAGACTGATGCCCCACCAGTACATGAGACCGCCGAGATTTACCACTATCATCGTGATAGTCACCACCACGATCTGAGAAGATACAATACATTGCAATAAATCATGGCAATGGGGTATTTTACTATAAGAAAGAAAAAAATCTAAAAACTATAAATGTATATCGTAGAGCATTAAGCAATAAGTATATGTTAATTTCAGTTTTTATTTCCAAGGAATAAATTTTATAATTCGTTTTGAAAATTTCAATTTTTTTATCTGTCCTAAAAAGATGTGAAACGGCTGCCGCCATGATGGATAACGATTCTACGTCATTCCGTAAGTAGAATACCCCCTCCAGTGTCCGAGAGCTCATACTAACACAGGTTGTTTACTGGTTGAGTGACGTATCATTTTAAAGGAACATGGCGCCTAGCGTTTTTTCATATTTCGGTCGATCACGAATGTAAATCAATAAATATACATTAAATGTGAGCGTATGGGCGAATGATTGACTTCAATGAAGCAAGTTAATAAGACCTTTAAAAACACCATAGTTTAAGTATAAAAAACCGTTATGTAAAAAATGAAAAACTCACTAAGGCCGAGAAGAAATCGAAGCCCATCAATAGGAAAGTGACGATGAATATCGATAACACCGATATTCCCATAGACTTCAGCGTATCAGGCCACATAGTCAGATACTGCTCGTAAAACACGTAGAACACCGAGTAGGGGAATATATTGACAGGGGTGGAAGTATTGAGTCCCGCTTCCTGTAGATTCCTGTTGATAGTTTCCGTGAGGTTGGCAGCGACGGCGCGGGCGGCACGCAGAGCGGAATAGTAATCGTAACTAGTTTTGAGTACAGTGTGGTAGGCCTGGTGGTAAGCCGCGTCGACCAACATGGTGGTGCTGTTGAGGTGGTAATTGACGGCGTGAGCGTAGGCGGGGTGGCCTCCCTTCACGCAGCCGCTGTTGGGGTCGGGGTTGTCCTGCAGGAAGTACGGCACGTAGCGGGAGAACTCGGCTGGACTGGGACGCTTCTCCGGACCCACCAGGCTCATGTTGCAGAGGTTGCAGCCGCCTGAACACATATAAACTTACATTAATAAATATTGCTACATACTTATATACGTACTGTGAACGAAACACCTCCAAAAATTCCTGTTTTGTGTCTTTGTGCACTATACAAGCTCTAAGTATTTTAAATAGGTAGTAACTTTTGCTTGTAATTGGATAAGTATAGAAAGTGTAATATGTCATGACAAACAAACTTTGAATATGAAATCAAAACTATCATTCATTAAAAATATCCTTTAACTTGGTCAGTGATTTTTACAATTTTCTCTATGTACATTATTTTTTGTAGAAAATAAGCAATGAAATTACCTTCATTACTGCTAGGGCAGAAACTGTTGTTGGAGGGGAAGTACTGGCAACAATTGGGTATGGAAGCCCAGTCGAAAAAGTCGTCCAGCCAGGAGTTAGGAGGCTGTGCTATGTACGTCTCGTTGGGCACGCGGGAAGCTGAAACAACACATTGTTAAACTTATTATTAATTAAATATATGTATAAAGTATCAAGAATATTCTACTGATTTATGGAATTATACATAACTATTTTGCAATTTAGCCCAAAATAGAGACTAAATACTGAGGCTTAACGAGTCTACGCGCACTGCGCATGTACCAATTAACATCCTGGGAAACTGGTAGAGCGCCAGGGGAGATAGTCTCACGGCATAAGAGTGACAGAGAGAAAAACCAGAACAGCATTTTTTGCAGTCTTCTCTAGTATATCAATGGGATAAAAAGATTGATAATAACCTGCGAATAGCTGCATGGAGACGCTGTCCGACCTGCAGAACCTGGTGCCACACACCATGTTCTGCGTGGCCGTGTCCGAGTAGTTGAGCCCCTCCGTGATCACGAAGTACACCGGCGGCCCGATGTTCAGGTACTCGTTCAGGTGCTTGAAGTACTTCAACTGGAAACTGTCTTGAGGCATCGACAGTTCCTGGTCCAGACCGATCTCAATGTGCGGCGCCACCTGGTGGTACATATCAATATGCCACAAATCAAAAAATTTCACTTTTTGAAGATATACACGGTGTTAGTGTTAGTAAGTTTTGAGGTTAGTTAATTATTTTAAAACCACACGATAAATCAAAGCTGTTGGTAAATATTCAAATTTACACATAATTTATTTTCAGTTCAAAATATCTCACCGCTAACCCGCACCAGGCCAGCGTAGTGGACTATATGGCCTAACCCCTCTCAATCATACTCTCGATTGTAGAGGAATCTCGTGCCCTGCAGTGGGACGTATGTGGGCCGATACAGTACAGTAAAATATCTCAATGAATGATTAGTTGTAAGACATACGCGTGTACGTGTAAAAGCGTTATTCATCACTGCGACATATTATACGAGTAAAAGTTCAATGTTAGAGTGTCGACACTGTATCTTACACACTATTCTTTGTGGTGTAAAAAAAGAATTAACACCATACAAGGATACAAAGGTGAGGTAGGTATTTTTATTGTTGAATTATCATTGGATTAAAATTGACAATTTTACTTCGCAAAGAGTAAGAGATATAATGTTGAGGGTATTAATAAGTATATGGTGAACACTCACGGCGACGGAGGAGCAGAGCCAGGCGAAGAAGACGATCATGACGGCGGCGCGCACCTCGCGCTTCATGAGGAAGGGCACGTAGAAGTGCTTGAACAGGTTGTACAGCGCGCCCTCCCCGCCCGCCGCGCCCTCCGCGCCCGCCGCGCCCGCGCCGCCCGCCGCCTTCGTGCCCTGCACGCAGCACAGCACGTCGAACCTGCGCACGCGCACCACACATTACAACTCCTTTGCGTATTCACTTTTAGGACAATCAACTTTAGTCATAGCGGCGTATAATACTATTTATATTTTTGAAGTGAAACTTCTTTATCGGGGTTGGAAAAAAATTTAGCGTTACGCGTCACATTCTTCCGTTACGCGCCATCTTTTTATTTAGTAAATTAGTAATACTTAGTAGTAATCCTGTGTATTGTAACTGTATTTAGTACGAATCCCACACTAGTGTATCATCCCACATTTGGACATAATACAGTGTATACCATTAGAACACATTCTGTACCCACTTCAGTAAGCCACACCCCCAACCGTTTCCAAGCCCCACCCAAAATTTTAAGTCCCACCCACTTTTTTGTAATTTGATCCTTACCCCCCCCCGCTTACCCCCACCCTAAAAAATTTACCTCACCCCCCATACTCATATCTCCGGCATTATCCATCGTAGACCCACCGACCTTGGGTTCATTGGAACCGGCTCGGTGAGGGCTACAATCCTGCCCCAACAGATTTCCCGAATACCCCCTCCACAACTTTCCCCACCCAAAAATATTTTAAGGTGCCCAATAGCCTCCCCACGAAACCTAACCCCCCCCCCGCCCCTACCCCCACCTAAAAATTTTACCTCACCCCCCCTATTCCTATCTCCGCCAATATCCATCGTAGACCCATCGACCCTGGGTTCATTACAACCGGCTCGGTGAGGCCTACAATCCTGCCCCAACGGAATTCCCGAATTCCCCCTCCACAACTTTCCCCACCCAAAAATATTTTAAGGTGCCTAATAGCCCCCCCACGAAACCTAACCCCCCCCCCCGCCCCTACCCCCACCTAAAATTTTTACCTCACCCCCCCTAAACCTATCTCGGCCAATAAAGGTCGTGGACCCACCGAGCTTGGTATCCTCGGAACCGTCTCGGTGAGGGCTACAAATTGGCCCCGATAGAAATCCCAAATTCCCTCAAAAATTTCCCCCCTCCTAAACTTAAACTTTATTTAATTTAGCTTTATTTTACCAATTCTGTAAATTTGTAAATAGTAGATCATTTTTCGAAAAATGATGTCATAAAGAAGTTTCACTTCTTACGTGTGTACACTAATACACACACACATTTTTTACAGTAAGTGTAATTATGTAAATTGAAAGAACTTTATGACATTGAAGTGCGTGGTGGCCTGCTGGTAACGGACCAGACGCGACTACCTACATGTTCACGGTGGTCGCGGGTTCAAATCCCAGGGCACACCTCTGACTTTTCGGAGTCATGTGTGTATTGATAGTCAATCACCACACACTTTAACGGTGAAGGAAAAAATCCTGAGGAAAACTGCATACCGTAGCGATTTTAAAGAATTTCTACGGTATGTAAGTCCGCCAACCCGCACTAGGCCAGCGTGGCGGACTATATGGCCTAACCACTCTCAATCGATTCTCTCAGTTGTAGAGTAGGCCCGTGCCCTGCAGTGGGACGTATATGGGCTGATACAATACAAAAATATGACATTGCACGTGTCATTGGACTAAACTAACAGGCACTCTTCGGTGCGTCCCGCAGTCAATAGTTGGCGGATACAATACAATACAGTCATTGAAATGAAATTAAATTTCTCTTTTACCGTCGCTGTCTTTTGTGATAATTGATGATGCGTATAGTGTGTACCTGTTGGCGTTCTGTCGGTGCGTGTCGATGGCGAGCAGCGCCACGAAGGCGGTGACCTGCAGCAGGAAGGCCATGAGCAGCGCCAGCGCCGCGTACAGCGCGAAGGCGCGCACGGCCGGCATGTCGGACAGCGCGCCCAGGAAGAAGCACACCACCTCCGACACCGACGTCACGAACATCGACGGTCCCACCTGCCCCAACCTGCAACCACACCTCACTACAGGTGAAACCGTACCTATAAGCAGTTATAATGTAATACAACTATCACTGTGGACACGCTGACGAGCGAACCCGGCCAGTGGAAGATTCATGGATGAATGGAAGATCGATGGAGCTCGCGTCGTGTGCGTGCGCACTCGCCCGCACTAATGCACACACGATGACGCACGCCCGTCGTCTCCGCTCGCCGCGATCAACGTAATTTGCTTGCTCTGGTTTAGTGCGCAAACTTGCGACGACGTGCGAAATATAACCATTTCTCGTCAATAGATATTATATGGATTATACTATTCTTCACTCAAACTGAATTCCAAAGACGTTCGAAAGGGACAAGACATTCGATAACTAAAATACATTTTAAGACTGTCTATGAATAAGGCCGTTATAGTTTAATCTTATCCCCAGTATAAAGACATACAATTGAATTTGAAACTAGATGTAATACATACGTTCTGCCAATATGTTCTGGAATAGTTTCATTAGGCCTCCTGCCCTCCCTCTGATTGGTCTGCACCAGGATGAAGATATTGTCGACTCCGACGGCCAGCACTAAGAAGGGAATCACTTCGACGATGATGAGGGTGGCCGGCACCCCGATGTACCCGAACACGCCGATAGAACATACCACCGACGCTAGCACGATCATCACACCTACGGGAATTGAAGTTAGCATAATTAATGTACTCAACATTATTATTATTTTCTACTTTAATCAGTATTAACGTTCCCGCAAATATTATTATAAATGAAATAAGGGAAATTCAATCTCATCAATCAAATTTATGCACAGATATTGCCGTAAATTCGCGGAACGATAAAATTCAATCTATGAATAATTAAAAAATATTTTGCGTTAAAACACAAGAAATATCGATAAAACGCACCTCCGAGTCCGAGCGTGATTTTACTATCGATGAGCAGCCTGGAGAAGCCGGTGAACCTGCCGAGCGAGATGGCGATATACGCGAACATGATGAAGTAAGAGACGAGGATAGTGTAGACCTCGGACTGCGACTCTCGTTCCAGCTCGTCCTCGATAGAGCGCTCCGACGTGAAGGCGATGTCCATGTACTCGGGCATCTCGTGCTCCGTGTAGTTCTTCATGAACGCGATGAACTCCTTCTCCCACTCCAGCGCTGGTTTCAACTGCAACAAACTTCACTTTAGTATAGGGTTTAAAAAAATATATTGCCGTGTAGTATGGTTATGGACAGACCTAGTCGCTTCCTTAACAATATTAACACAATATCTGATGACATAGTGTTATTTAATACTTTGAAAAGAATAAGAAAATAAAAAGTTTCTATTTTATTTTTCATTGACACAGACCCCCCTATGCAGATTATCTATGATATTTAAAGGTTATCCCATTTAAAGTACCAATAATATCAGGTCTTTATTCGCTTGAGTATTTTGTAGAATTATTTGGCTGCGTTTCCACTCAATACGATGAATTTAGATGACTGGTCGATTTGTGGCCATGTTCACTCCGGTCCAATCATGCGTATTTATATGCATTTGTTCCTTTTGCTCCATTCGTGTTCTGTTTTCTGTTTGAATGACAAGGCAAGCTAAAGGGGAAGGGTTGTATGGTGTATGTGCGACCTGGTCCTTGTGGTGCTTGTTGTCGACGAGGAAGGTGAGTATGAGCGCGGAGGCGGCGTGGAAGGCGGCGTGCTTGGAGAGCGCCTGGCCGGGCTGCAGGAAGCCGCCCAGCGCCACGGCCGGCAGCACGGGACCGCCGTAGTCCGACAGGCAGTCGCTGCTGTACGGGTTGCTGCCACACAAAATATTACACCATCAAACTATATTACTGCTGCACAGTAACACCGGTAAGTACCCACTAATACACGTGGGGGGCTAAAACCATAATATTGAACAGTGGTTATGTTAGTGCTCGGGGAATTACTCCTACACGTTGGACAGACTTCATTAAATCCACGAA
This sequence comes from Deilephila porcellus, assembly GCA_905220455.2. NCBI lineage: Eukaryota > Metazoa > Arthropoda > Insecta > Lepidoptera > Sphingidae > Deilephila > Deilephila porcellus. The sequence goes on from LR999987.1 coordinate 11,029,743, forward strand.
ACACACATCTACAAATGAACATCGAGACACGTGGAGAACGGCTGCTCAGCAATCGGCCTCAACATGACGAAGAGGTATGTTACCTGGAGCAGGTGAGTATCTTGTCGAGGTAGTCGTCCTCGTCGAAGTTGTCGATGTCGTTCTGCCACCAGCCCCACACGGTCTGTATGGCGCACTCGTTGGGCTGCGTGGGGCCGCGGAAGGGGGACGACAGCGGCGCGAAGCAGATGTCTTCGATTCCCGTCTCGTTACCCAATGCTGCAAAAACGAACATTGCAATTCGAACATTGATTTGACAACTAATTTAAACTTATTCGCACTTCTACAACACTGTCGGATTTAAGAGACTTAACAACTCTGATAGAGCATTAAATTTCGTAACAATTCATAACTATGTTAAAGAAGCTAATAACTATACATTGTCAATAGTAACGGGCATTATAATTTTATAAAATACTACGACACAACTCGACATTTTTCATTTCACTATTCTAGTCTGGCTCTATTGTAAGTGCAGGCCAGTCATTTTAATAGGACAAAAAGTAAAAAATATGTGATAGCTACAAAATAACTCCATCAGTCACTCAATATCCCGTACAGACGCAAGACATTTTATTCATCAACGATATCGGACAAGTTGTACGACAGAGTGTACATAATATAACGCTGACCCATGATCTGTGTCTGCAGCTCCAACACTTTCTTCATGAAGGTGGCGTTGAACACGGGCCCGAACTTCACCGTACCCGCCGGCGTCTCGTGCTCGATCTCAGACATGCCCTTGCTGCTGATGATTAGCATCTCCGTTCTGGGACACAGAAATAACCGAAAATAAATTATATCTTACATATTAGGCAGAACATTTTACACTTGGCATTTCTAAAGTTCATGTCTCGAGCCGCTAGCAGGGTTGCCTGCATATGCATAAAAAATACAAGCACATTCCTTGCGGGTTAGGCCTATGCCTATAGACGCCATTAGTACCATCCCCAGTATATTGATAGGGGGCGAGCTTGTCGCCATGTCTGGCACAAATTCTAGTCTTGGACAACTCGTTACATTTTAAACCCGAAAACTCTCCAAGTGTCATATCTAGGAATCGAACTTAGGGTTTCGCCATTAACGATCCTTGCACCCTGCCAATAAACAAGTTAAGACTATTAAGACCAATAAAAAAATAATTAAAACATACCTTGAAGAACCAATAAAGAGGTATTGTAGGCAATATAACCTAGTAAAGAAGTAGCAATAATTATTTCTTAGTGTCACCTGTAGAAAGGTTCGAAGCGGGAGTCGAAGTAGTTCCTCTCGACGCGCGAGCGCGAGTTGGGCGAGGCCCACAGCTCCACGGGGTTGGTCGTCATCTGCATGTGCATCACGCCGTGCCCCAGCCCCACCACCACGCACAGACCTGCAGACACGCCGCATTATAGATTAACTAAAACTAACATTATGTCAGTAGGTGTTTCTGAACAAGTTTCTTCTTTACACACATATCATGTTCTGAAGTTGTGCTAATATACCTTGAGAATTCAAAAAAAATATAAAAGGACTACTTGAAGACGCAGCACAATATTTTGAGTATATGTAGCACAATATTTTGATTTGATTTGAATCATTGCCTATACACCAATCACAACATCTATTCTGTTATATTATTCCAATCAAAACTCAAAAACGAACTAACCCATTTAGATTAATTAGACAAAAAGCTTCGATATCTAACCACATAATATCCAATATATATCTGATTACATATTAAAATATTACTATTAATGGTAATAATTACCTATGAACAGCACGACCCAAGGCCTGGAGGCCATCTGCACGCCCCACCACTGGAAGAAGTCCTCCACTATAGTCTCAGTCTCGGCACCGAGCTTCTCCAAAAACGACGCGCCGCCGGTGGCGCCATCTACTTGCTCCTCGGGCCAATGCACCGCCGTCGGGTTCGTCGACATCTCTTGGTTATTCTCAGAGGTCACACCTATAGTAATATATTTATTGTAGTATATGTTATATTGGAAGGGTACCATGGAGGAAGAAATAAAAAAAATATTCCAATAGTCCAGCGTGTCAGACTATGACATAAACTTCATCTCAATTGTAGAGTGTCTGTATATACGTAGATACTGACTGAGGGTCTCAAGGGCGATTTTATAGGCACATATATTACAGCACAAAATCTTAAACGACTTGAATAACTTCCTCTTAACAAAACATAGTTTAAGGTAGGCCTATGTCCATCACTGATAGACCGTCAGCAATATTGATATGCCGTCAGCAAAATAACTGAAAATACAGTATTTCTTCCTCCATAGTAGTTTTACATAAAAAGCTTATACAAATGTAAACATTACGAATACAATGAAAACTAAACTTAAAATACATGACCACATAAACAAATACAAAACATACATACAAATGAAACAATATATTTATAAAGAAAGGTAATTATGGAACGAGAAATCGAATACACAAACATAGTACATACTTATATTTGTTAGGAAGTTCAGTCAACGCAACACAGCCACCAAAGCTCACATGCATGTGTGTGTGAATTGATTGTAATTAGCTGTTAATTTTGCTTATAAGTAATTGGACGTTATGCTGTAAGCTGAGTATTGACGCTCCATCACTTGTAAATCTATGTGCTCTCTAGTTATTGTAGTAATCTATGAGCATGACTTCTATTTAACGGTGACTTTCCGCGCACGGCATATTAATGTTGGGATGGTTCTGTACGTTTCCGCATCGTTATAGATATTTTGATGGATACATAGGCCAAAACAGAGAAGCGAGCGTTCCACCATGTAAGGGTGGTGGTAATATGCGAATATCCTATGAGCACATGTTCGAGTGGTGTGTGTGTGTGTGTGTATGTGCAAGCGGTACACAGAGTGTTAGGGCCTCGTTCACCATCTTCAAGTAAATCGTTGATTAGACTAGTCATCAGTTAAAGTCATCCGTAACATCATGTGTCGATTTCACCATGCTCCAGTAATAATAATCCTATGATTACATTAATAAGTAACTTACTGGCTGCATCGTCTACCAATTAGCGTATTTACTTAATGGTTATAATAAGGTTAAAATCTCAACCTCCATTTTTATTTTTTAAGAAAAAAAACCCTGACACTTTAGCGGGAGGCAGGGCGACGAACATTTGACGCAATATTGAACGAATGATTCATTCAATTTCTTATGTCATTCACTTAACCAGCACTTTACTTTGTTTTCACTTGTGAAATCGACGGAAGATATTCTGCACATTTGCTTGTCAAATAACGTTAATCAAAAAGTAAGTAATCAACGGTTTACTTAAAGATGGTGAACGAGTTAGTGTGGTACGTACTGGCGCGGTGGTGCAGCGGACTGGCCTCGGGCCCGGCGCGTCGCTCGCCGCGCCACCCGTCTGTGCACCCAGTACCCCGCGTTAGTGCCGCTCCCATACCACTACCGGTTATCCACCCCTACACACGAGACTCACCAGGCCACCGACTACATCTTATCGTCATCCCTCACTACTTCAAATATTATTATATCGTTTTGCTTATTAGTCTTTGAGAGCCGATATTTTTTTTTATGACAGTGTAAAAATAATGAAATCAAAACAGCAAAGATGTTAATCACTTTCGTATAATATGTAGAATACCATATTCTTTTAGTAATTACATTTTGTAAGCCCACATTACCGAAGCAACGTTCAAAAGTTGTAGATAGCTTTTATTTTTTATTACATTTTCGAGAATGATTTATCTTACACCATGTGTAATTGTAAGATATCATGCATTCGTAATACTATAAATCGCATTTATGTGACATTATCTTGTGGACTTACCGGTAAGGCTCGTGTCGATGAGGTCATATGCTTACTCAATGCTCATTGCTAACTCGTAATAAAGAACGCAGTAAGTACTTGTTACAACACTCGTTTTGAGGAAACTAGACATTATTCAAATAATGAAATATAAAAATAGCGTATAGAAAAAGAATGTCAACATATATGATTACTGCATTCTTTAAATACTGAGGCAAATTACGTTACTAGTTGTTTTAAAATACAATATCCTAAAATACTGATTTATGAGATTCCATTCCTGAAAATAGGCATTTATCTGTGCAATTCTTACTGCATATAAACCACAATTTATAGTGAATCTAAACTTTTATATGATTTGCAATAATGACTCGTATACTGAACTGATTAAAATATCCATGGATGATTCAATCAAACCAAGCGTGTTCAATTATCTATTGCTCACAAATTCGTGTTTAATGGATGTTAAATTGCATATTAATGAAGTATGTAATACAATAAAAACGCCTCTCATAATATGATAAAATAATTTTAAAATTTTATTCTAATGTTGTAACATTAATTACAAAGATTTATGTAAATAAAACTTAAACAATGGAAACTCATAAAATATTTGACATATTATTACTTAGAATTTATTTTCATAATGACAGCGGTCAGTTTTAATGTTTATATCTCATTCAATGTATTAGGAATCTTAATAATATTATATTTATATACAGATTTATTAGTCATTTCAAAAAAATTACAGATATATCATAATTATATAAAATAAAAATATTAATAAACAATAATAGTAAATACTCGTATTTTATGAACAATATAAGAAAGTGTAACATTTTTATGTTCTTCTGTATTTATTTTTTATATGTAAGAAATAATAAATACCTGTAATCTGTCAGTGTTTGAGAGAAACAGTTAAAAGTGAGTAAGCAAATTTTACCAATACTAAAGCTTTTAAGAGTATTCTGCCAATCGTTTACGACCATAAGCTTTCATAGTTAAGTGATGACTATTTTAGCGCGTAATACGAGAATTGCCACGTAAAAGTTCTAATACCTATAGCATCACTCACTGACAACTTTTGCTTCAATCACAGTAGCAAAATTTCATTTTTCTTACAGAAGAAAAACACTAAAACTGGCATGGTAAGATACCAGACCACTACCGATAAACTGGAAAATATAATCTTATCCTCATGAGTATCGAGTGAAGTAGTAAAGTGAAAGACTGACCGACAGAAGGTCCCTGGTTGGTGCAGCAGAACACGCCGCTGAGGAAGAGCGTGGTGAAGATGACGAAGACGATGGCCATGATGACGCCGTAGCCGTCCACGCCGGCGATGGTGAAGGGCCCGGCGGGCGGCGGGCGCGGCGCGGGCGCGGGGCACGACGCCTCGCAGTCCAGGCACGAGCAGCCCGGCTGGCCCTGGGACCACACCAAACATTCCGCCATCAATGTGAGCCCACCCATACATACTCTTTAGGTGCCGTCACATACACGTCGACAACAATATTCACAAAGCTACTAACTTATTTAAAGATGGCTAGATAACACAGTGGAGGGAAATCGGATCCTCAGAGATTTTTAGACTGCACGATCACGTCAAACAGACAACCAGCTCACCTGGTTATTGGTTTAAAGAGCACCTTTAAAGAGCATAAAACGAATCGAGAGAAAGGTCTATTTATATCATAGACCCTTACTCCTGCACACTATCAGGATTATTTGCATTCTGACAAAGGTATCAAAGGCAAGTAGAGTTTAGCATCATTCAGCCATCAGCTTACCGGTAATCCGACATTGCAAGCTCTGGTGGGGGGGTTGTAGGGGGTGAACCCGTCTACGGGTGCGTCGCCGCTCTTGTAGTTGATCTGGAAGGGCACGTAGGGCACGCTGGCGTCGCCCATGAAGTCGAACCAGCGCTGCGGCGTGCAGTAGTCCGCGCTGTACTGGCCGCACATCATGTCCAGCGACAACTGGTTCGTCGACGGGTTTTGTACCTGCAAATTGCAATGTCGCATAAAGACAGTGTCGCACTTATGGTGCAATGGCAATTGATTTTTTTGTTATAGCTTTTTTCCTTTTTTTATAGTTTTGTAGTTCCTCAAAGCTGTGAATGTATTACTGCTAGATTGTTTTCTTAACTAGGTAAGTATTTTCAGTAGAAATCGCTTCACCTTTTGAATCTTAGGTATATCGACAATCTAGGACCCGAAATTAGTCATTACTGTAGGAAAATTGTACAAAATAATGAGATGCTATATACATATTATAAATTAATTTTCGTTTCGATGTTAATATTTGTTATTACATTGCTCTAATACAGTATACTATAGCATTTACTGCAGCTTTGTGTATACAAAAAGTGTACCTGAGAGCAAGAGTTGAATGTTGAAGACATGTAGGTTGAGCTGAGGTAGTAATCAATCTCTTTGATGCGTTTCCGTGTACCTGAAAAAAACATTACATGAATTTAAAAGTTACGAAATGAATTGTATCGTGTTGTAATGCATTTAGATATGATAATATCGATTGTACAAATTCTTGCAATACAATCACGAATATCTTGACAGACACCTGTAGTGCACACCTGTGTATAGATAATACCTGACTTACGCTGTGTAGCTATCTATATTTACTGAGTACATATAGCTATACATATACAGGGTTAGTCATGAAGGGTATATAAAGCCGAAAGCGTTATGCTACACTCATCATAATGAACAAGGTTTGCTATGGGTCTAACTCTGAAATCGAGAAAAAAAGTAAGTTTGAATCTTCAAAATGTATGGACATTTTGAACCCATGTAACTTTAAGATTATGTCGGAATGAGCGATTTAGTCAATCATTCGAAGATAGTTGGACGACTAAACTAAGGTTGCAAGGAAGTCGCTGGACGCATGTGGCTTCCTTGTTGGAAATCTCTCTATGTATTTACAGTTCAGCACAGGACTTTTTGCGGCTAAGGAAAGAGAGAGAATTCAATACCATAGGGCTCCACTACGACGGGCTTGATGAAGTTGCTCTGGTCCGGGGCGCACGTCATGCCGCAGATGTGCTTGATGAAGTTGTCCACGCAGGAGGGACACCTGGCGAGGATGTTCACCGCCAGCACAATATTCTTGTCCAGGTTCTGCAGCTGTTGCGTGTCGCAGCACGCCACGCCGCCCGCGGCGATGTCCGGACAGAACTTCTCGATGATACTCTGAAACAATCGATACAACACTTTATACATAACTGTTTTTCTATCAATTATTTGTAATAGTTTAGTAATCTTGTTTATTAAAAAGTTCTTAAACTAAGACAACAATCTATTCAGGACCGTCAAACATACATACATAATCGTCACGCCTGTATCCCATAGGGGTAGGCAGAGACTATGGATAGCCACTTTGCACGATCCTGACATATTACTTTCGCTTCATCAACTTTCATCAATCTCTTCATGCATTCTCGTCGGTTCAGGGTACTTTTGACCTGCCCTTGTTGAGGGTATCACCGATTTGGATGGTGTAGGTACGGTAGGACCGTCATTATATTGTAAAATTATAAAATCCTTGATGGAAGTGTTTAGTGATTGATCTTAAATTCTTAATGAATAATAAAACATCACGAATTGATAACAAAAGTACGGCATATACATAATATTAGCCAGTTAAAATTAATTTATCGTGTTTGAAACCTACAAATATATTTCCTACTCCTAAAATTATTCAATATGGCTACCTGGCTTTCGAGTGTAGAAAACATATCCCTGTCAAAGAAAAGCTAAAAGCGGGGACCTGTACTTGGATAAGATGCCCTTGAGCCAGTTGTTTTCACTTTTATTCCAAGCAGTAACATTTTTATCGCGCGTTCATCTGTCCGAACGGCGAAAAACCCGCCTCTCTCTAGTAAAGGTTTTTGTGTAACAAAACACTCATAAAGTGCCCAATGTTAACTTTTAACCTTACATGTTCTCTTGCATCTTAACAGCATGTTTTCTTTATAATTTTATATAAATTATTATATACATAAGGAAAAATATCATGAAAATACTTGTATACCTAAAGATTAAGAACAATTTAAAATGTAGACATTTATAAACGATAAACATTTGTATGTTTTTAGATTCAAACACATAAATTGTACATGGACTCCTCACAAGGCAAGCCAGTGTGAAAGCCCTTCAAATCTAAGTCATTATCCATATTGCGATTTGCAACGAATGATAATTTCCCACTTTCGATTAAACGCAATCTGAATAAGCAGGAAATATACTCGACATCTTATAATAATATTTTCATTGTTATTGAAATAAAATAGAGGGAAATATAAAACTTTATTGATATAATGTTGGTGGAAATCAATCATTCAAAGTCATACGCGACAGCTGTGCTTTAGTCGTACTTTGACCTCCCCAAATTGAACTCAATATTTGAAAAGCAGTCTATATTAATGTCCTATGTTTCAACATTTCAAATACGTACATTAATGTCCAACCTATATGACGTATGTTGAACCTAAAGTCAATGACCAAAAAAATCCTTACAAAGGTTAGTAGTTGTACAAATAAATAGCTTGTCACAATTCCTTTACAACAAGCTTCTATTGTTCCTACAATTTCCGTAAACCGTTAAACCTGGGTATTGTTGAATTTAATAATAGCAATTTTCGATGCCCTAACATAAAACGGACATGTGACTAGATAAATGATTGTAGGTCGATGCTAGATGCAAATCGCTTCCAACAAATCACTGAGGAAATCCTTTAGGCAGGTATATTCAACTGTGTCACTAAAGATAAATTATGTTGAATTGAGGATCCTATCTCTATCATTAAAATTACCACATATTACTCATTATCGTTATCTATCTCAACTGTTATCAATCATAAATAAATAAATACACCCAACAGTCACATAAATAGTTCTGACCCAACACTAAGATCGAGTCTTGTGTCGTGGGTATCAGAAACTACGAGAGACTTTTCCGTCTCACAAACACCCAGACCCGAATCAAATACCTGTGGATCACTGCGGGATCGAACCCGCGGCCTCTCGTTTCACAGCCGGCGTAATTAATCATACAATAAAACATGTCAAAACAAAGCTAATTAATACAACAGTTGTGATTTACAAATCGGCGGCACTATTATGTTATCAAGATAGGAGATGAGAGGGCCTTTGTCCAAGTCTCCGACAGCAGAAATCCTGGCTTGAGGTTATCGCTCTTTAGTAATAAAGTTCATAAAGATAATTATGCTAGTGTAAACATTGTAGACTCTGAATAATCTGCTTGTTCGGTTAAGCTTAACGGGTACGATTGCCAACAATTTCATGGTGGATTAATGATAAGTACATCATATCAACATAGTCGAACTTCAACATTTGAAAGTTGGTGTTTTCAGGATTCCATGTGACGATAGAGAAAGAAGATCGTTTTAAGACTTTGCCAACATTTTGTAAATTGCTACATAACGGGAGGAGTCTAATACTTTTATGGCGATGATTATACCGGGTATTTTTAGGAAATTTTTAGTTGCATAGTGTCTGAAGTCACTAATAATTACCACCTAGCTTCGCTTTCGGTCGTGGTCTTGATATAACCTGTATATAATTGATATTGACTTCCAATTAGGTTTTGGATAAAGCTTGCTTACAAAAAACTTATATCCAACTCAACAACTCATTGGTGATAATTTTTCATTGCGATTCGTTTTGTCTTATTATGAGCGCATTCTAAACAGTAGGGAGAGTGTTAGTAAACACAAACATCAAAATCAATAAATTATATTGTTTGGTGTTTTGTATTGTGAATTAACAATAACAGACAACAAAACAGTCTGTCAGCGGTTTTATCTTAGTCGAGATTTCTTGCTATGGAAAAACATTACCTGCTATAAATAGCTGGCTTAAAGTCCACCTTTGTTTATACAGTTTCAGTGTGATTCATGACAATCTACTATACAAATCCTCCGTAATAAAAGAAATTTGATAATTTAGAAAGATGACACCGTAATTATAATCAACAGAAAATATTTTGATAACCTTTAAGGCAACTAGTGGTAAGGCGTCATACAACATTAGAAAAAGTGACAACAGAAGGCCAAGACACGTTTTGAGATGCTAAGCGGAGAAATTCAACAAATACGACCAACACTCGTAATCTTCGTACCAACAAACGTGACTTCTCCGAAAATAGTCTATAACAAGTTTTCGCTATATGAATATTTTCGCTATATGTTTTCGCTATAATTCCACTCGAAACTGTGCATACTATTTTTCATAACAAACCTTGTCCCGCTTTAGACGCTCGAGTCTAGACGGCAAACGTCATATTTCAGGCTATTAATTTTCGTTCCATCAATTACTGTATAAAGCTTTACCGCTTCGTAAAACAATCATAAATTAAGTCCATAAAACGCACACGAAACTAGTAATTACGACGCCAAGGACATTTTCTATTCAACACATCTAAGAGTGAAGTGGTGAAATGTTATGTCATCGTGTTTACTGGCGAGGCTCAGTGGTGCATAGTGTGAGTGTAGACGGTGCTTGCACGTCGCATAACATAGTCTAAATGTTGGGCGCACGTTTTAACAAGTCACGCTTCGATTACACGTGATCAATGTAATTGGTAATAATATTTATCATAATCTGGAGGTTTGGTGATGCTGTCGTCTCGTTTTTGTTCGATTTATTTATTTGCCTCTGTTTATACAGGGTATATCAAGACTGCGACCGAAAACGAAGCCAGGTGGTAGTATTAGTGACTTTAGACACAATGCAACTAAAAATTTCGCAAAAAAAAATCGTCAACTTTTTTTGGTATTTTTTTACTTATCGTCGTATTTGGGTGATAAGATACATATTTTTCCTAAAATAATGATGTACACCTTTTTATTTTTTAAAAACCAATGGTACGATACGGTTTAAAATACTGTTTTCGCAATAAACAAGTATTGACTACCCACCCAAACACAAAGATTTTTAAAAAATTGCAAAAAATAATCTGGCACTTATTTTGCGAAATTTTTATTTGCATTGTGTCTGTAACCACTACAACTACCACCAGGGGCCTTACTACCGTCTCTTATAGCAGTAATGTTTTAACCTTACTTAGAAATTTCGTACCATGACGCCCTTAAAACAAGCTTAAAACCATCATGTTTTAATTAGCAGTTTTGTGACGCAATCGCAAATCATTCATTCTAAACCGTACCACGACGTGTCCTTTGACAGTAAGTAATATTACTTTTATGTCAAACTTAGCAGTCACAAAACAGTTGTGAGAAAGCAACTTTTTTAACATTACTTTTCAGTTTTCTGTGATATATCCTCGTAAAGTCAGTAAAAAACAAATGCATATTTATTTTAAATACTTATGGTGTGCGTTAAAATGGTTTCTTGTCCAAAAAGGTACGATAATTATTATGAGTGTTATATGGTTTTAGATGGCCAATGATTACGAAATCTTCGAATTTCTGGAGGATGATAATTCTGCTAATAACTCGTTGAGTAAGCTACGACAAAGGCGATTACACGAGGAATGCGATCCCTTCAATCTAGACGACTCTGAGTTTATTAGTGATACAGGCTAATGACCAAGAACACAACAAAATAAAAGCAAAGTAAGTATACTACAAGTTATCGATTTCATAGTTATTTGTAAGGGACCATTCAATATGAAACCTCAGCTAAGTTTTGAATATGTAAAAAAATGAAACTGTTAAAACTAGAATTATATTTTTGATTAAACAACATTACCAAGGTGGAACCTAAACTTGAGTTTGTATCTGCAATGATAGTGATCACAAGTGATGTTTCTATGCCATATTGCATAAATAATAATATCATGCATTACAATTGTATAAAATAAAATTGCCCTGTGATAACTTTACATGGTAATTTATTATTTAAGTTTAAATTATTGATGCACACATAACAAAGTACTTAAATGAATTATATTATATTTTCTAATGCAGAATATATTTTCATCTCTAGATAACACAGAGAATAACTAATAACATAAAGAATATGAAATATACCAATTATTTAAATAACAAATAAATTATAGTAACATTACTTTATTCAATCTCATAAAATTTCAGATTTGTGATGCAAACATGCAAACTGTGAGTGTAGAGGCAAGCCATGGTGGTGCTACTATTGACTCCTTTATATGGTCAAATCACTACTGAGGAGTCACTTGAAAGAAATGAGCAACAATGGAAATATCTGGTTTCTAGGTAAAACTCCAATATAACATTATGAAAAAAGTTATTTTAATATCAGATACTTTAATTATTCAAATTACTTATATTTATCTCTTGTCCTTAATTAGTGAAATTAATTAATAATATTTTAAAATTTACAGATGATTCTAGGCATACAATTAGAAAAACCATGATGACTCCCATACTCAATGCAGCACCACAGACACCTGGAGGACACCACACAAATTTGCGTAGAAACTTATTTGAATGAACAATTGGACTTCTCAAGGCACATTTTCGTTGCTTACTTGTACACAGAATGTTGCATTATGCACCTCAGGTGGCAGGATTATTAATGTTACACAACATATGCAACACAGCCAATATTCCTGTGCAGAAATTAAGTAACGAAGAACACAATCAAGAGAACAACCAATTGCAGCTCAATTATACTGTTGGTGAAGCATCATCAGCACTCCAACAGTAGCAATGTCGCTTTACAGCAGGGTTGGGCAGCACGGAGGGCTCTCACTCAGGAGGTCTGGACAAGGTGGCACTTATAGATGTTGAATGCTGGAAGAGAGATTGTTGGTGTATTTATACTATTGCCTATTGTTTTGTATAAATATAATTATTGTATTATTTTACTTTCCAATTTTTTATTTTGTGTCCTCTAAAGGTGGGGGCTCTAAATTGTAACACAGATGTTTTAACTACTGCAGTAAGCAAAGTTAAAATTTTGCTCTATTTAATGTAATGAAACCAAATAAAGATTATTATCATTTTTCTAGAAATCAGTAGAACCTACATATTTGTTTTCTTGTTGTTTATACTTCTATGAATGGTTCCAATTGCACACCTGGTAACCCTTGACTATCATCCCCAAGTAATCGCAAAAAAAGTTTTCAATATGCGTCAAGGATGGCTCTGCACTAGGTCCTCCTTCAGTTTTTGACTGGGATGTATGTAAAGCTGCCACTCTTTTATCTAATTTGGCTTTATAGTCCACTCAGTACTGAAAAATCTACAGGTGTAGTTTAGCATACAGTTATCATTGATAGTATCATGAAACCATTATACATAACATTTTATTCTAGACCAGATAGTGCACTCATGCAGTTGTCCATAATTTTACCTATATAGCTAATCATAATCACATAAATTAGTATAAGTAGTTACTTTAGACCATCATTTCCAGTCTTTGTATGTGCCTTCGCCTTGATAGTTTAAGATCACTGCAAGTACGCCACACTTTTGTTTAGAATATTCCTTTGCCTGCAGTGGTTCGATTGTACGCTACACATTAAATCGAGTTGTTGCGTCGCCCTAAAACTCTCCTAACTCTGACGCTGCAAATAGTTTAAACACTTGAAATAATAAACCACTTGAAATTCCAACTTCAAATTTTCAGAGCAACATTTGATTTCTTTGTTTTATAAATAATATTATTCGTATTGCATATATATTTTTAGACATAATAGTATATTACGTGTCGACTCTAATTATTTAATTAACATAAATGATATTAAAATCAAAGTTGAGATAGCGATTATCATTAAACATGCGATCAAAGTATCGCAATGCATAATTTTGTTCATTGTTTTATCCTATAGACTATTAAAACATACAAGTACTCGTTGCTAGAAATGATATCGAGACTTTTAAAACTGCATAAAATTAATTAAAGAGTTTGTATTGCACCACTTCCACTTCATAAGATATTTAAACACCGACCGCGTCCCGCGAGCGAGCTCGTAAGAGTAATGACATTCGTAAAACCGTTTCGTTCCCGTTGCATACATTCCCAAAGAAATACAAATATACAAAATCTTTGCTCTGCAAGACAAAGGGATATTTTCTTTTATTTAATATTATACAATATAATTTTTACTTGATAATCCGTTAAGAAATCTAAAAGTAAATTTAATTTGTTTAGCTTCAATATTTATCGGCATATGCGTGTCTTGGAACGTAAATAAAAAGGTTAGCGATCTTGTATACAATCATTCGTTCTTTTCCAGCACTATGCAGGAATAAAGTAATATTGTTTTATAAGGTCATGGTAAGAATCTGAGTAATATTACTATAAGCTTGAAACAAAACGTTCCTGCAATAAGATTGTTTAGTAAAAGATGGTAGTAAGGCCCCAGGCTTCGTTTTCGGTCGCAGTCTTGATATACCCGGTATATTTTTAGTGTCATATGCTTTAAGGAAAACTAACTAATCATCTATTGGATTCTTTTGACCTTTAAAGATCAAGGCGGCTCTTCGATTAAAATATTTAAAACACCAGAATATATCTAAAAATAAGGCTTATATTTTACTCAATAGTTATTACAATCCAAAAATCAAGACAAGTCCCAAATTGCCAAAGCAAGTGTACTACAAAGACAGTCGATATAAATTACTGCACCTGGCGCGGCGTCTCGTCCCGGGCTATCGTCGTACCTGGATATTGATCTACCTCAAGTCACAGCTTTAATTCCCCGGGCTAACACACGCATACACTTAGGCGTTGATAAACAAATTATATCCACGATAAATCAAGTTACGGTCTTACAACCGACCACCTTGTTGGCAAATGATCCTTTTTTAATCAAGCAATGTTAAAAAAATATGTGCAGGTAAAATATACAGGGTATATTAAGACCGCGACCGAAAACGAAGCCAGGTGGCAGTGTGTGACTTCAGACACAATTCAAGTAAAAATTTCGCAAAAAACAATTTTGGCGAAATTTTTATTTGCATCGTTTTTGTAACCACTAAAACTACCAGCTGGCTTCGTTTTCGGTCGCAGTCTTGATATAGCCGGTATTGCATACCAGGAAACTTCAGTGACTGATCATATAAAAACGATAACGATAAATCCACGTGTTACTTTTTATTGATGTGAGTGATGTAATATTGATAATTATTAAAAAAGCGTATAAAATGTTATTTGTATTATACCGCATCAAGTAGGTTCAGGATATATTAAAATTAACCATGAAGAACCATTTGCGTAGATCATGTCAACATAATAAACGATACCTGTTTTCTTGCTGCTCGATGCTACGAGCTCAAATGAACGCCTCTGGTGAAATTATATCCGGCTAGAAACTGACGATGAATTCAGAATTTAATCCATGGAAATAATAATTTTGTGAATCGAATCTTATGTTTGAATTGAATTAAATTTACATTCTTACTCTCAGATTGCGCATCAAAGAAATACTACATTATATTCGAGAATATAAAAGATCTTGTGCAATGATTGTTTGAATATGATAATTTTTAACGTAATGAGATTTTTATGAATACTCTTCATACGATCAGCCATATGAAGTAATTCCCACGATAAAATAAAACTACGCAGTAGATTGTTTTTAAATATTATCATCAGTTCCTAAATCATGTATGTTTTTATTATGTTACGAAACAGTTTTATGCTTAATGCGTAAAACTGAACGCCAAAATTAATTATTGATGAAATATTTTTAAGTCGCCAGTCTTTAGCAATTGTATCTAAATTATGTATTTTTTAGTACGTAGTAAAATAAATAAAAATACCTAAGTCGGAAACAGCAGGTGCTTTTAAGACTGTTCACCCTTCTGCAATCTCACTTATTATAGGAAATTTTTGAAACGACAAAACATTTTTTGACAGTTCTTATAACCTAATCCATGTGCAAATTAAGTTACATCAACCACAGCTAAAGACAGTTCTCCTGCAGATTTTCAAAGATCTGCTGGAAGCGGCATGTATTCAGTAACCTCCCACAACTTGTAATGGGTCGTACATCGATAGTGGAAGTAGAAACTGTCTAAATTACTACTTATTCTGAATAACAGTCCTTGAACGTCTACGTCACGCAAACCCATGACCCGTCAGCATTGCCATCACAAATGAAACGAGATTCGGCATCCATTTGAGTATAATTTTGATATGTTTCAAATAGTCAGTTTAAAAACTCGTTATGAACAACCTTTGCACAGGGATCAACTGTTATTTGCGAGTAATTGTACTGTAATGTAATGTTTCAGGAACGTCCTACTTCCTCTCGACTTTGCCATTATATGAGACGAACAAATTATCTTCACTTAATAGTAGTGAAGCGAGAATACTAGTGACAGTAAATAAGATTTCAAAATACACAGTAAAAAATATTTATAAAAAATTAGGCGAAGCACAAGTGTACTGACTGCTGAATGATGCAATAATATCTAATATACCAAATAAACTAGTTCCTCGCTAATCAACTTAGCCATTTTGATATTGACCTTCACAACCCTAATATACGATGCTTCAAAAAAGAAACATAAAAGTTTCATCTTGCGCCATTTCTCAATTCCACGAACAACTGCTCCACATCTACATATCTACATGAGACGACTCTAGAACTTTTATATCGTAACACTGGCTCGGAATTTCGACATAATTATTTATTTACATCTTGTGAGGCAACAAAAACGAATATTTGAATTAAATAAACCTGTTAGAACCGACACACTTTATGTATATTTTTGTCACCGAATACTGATTAACGAACGGTGACGGAAAACATCGTGAGCAAACTTGCATGCCATAGCGATTTTGAGGAATTTTTACGGTATTCAAAGTCCGCCAACCCGCACTACGGCAGCATAGCGGACTATATGGCCTAACCCCTCTCAATTGTACTCTCGATTTTAGAGGAGGTCTGTGCCCTGCAGTGGGACGTATATGGGCTGATACACCAATACTGATTTCCTTAAAAAAATAGAGACTTTTCTGACGGGACATGTCTAAATTCGTTGTGGATAAGTGTTGGTAATTGGTATTGAATGCTGCGGTATCAGTGACTGCTAATAATCCTAAAAGCAGATTTACAGCAACTGATTATTAAAACGAACACAAAGAAGAACATGATCCTATCCGATTTGAAATATAAAATTATATACTGCATATTAATGTGTGTTTATATTTTTAGAATCCGTTTGAATTTGTACACAATTTGTTATTAGATATACTTACGAACGAGGACAAACGTTGCGCAAAAGTGGTGCGACATCGATACCACAGTCCGGTTCTCAGCTCGATATAATCACACATGATTGCCTTAATGTATGGCATATTGAAATAATTTTAAGAATTTATTTTATTTATGTTTTTGACCATTAGGTACACATCACTCATCAAAGATAAAACACACGTAGGATTTAGACACAGCGGTTTTAGAACTGTACAAATAATAAGTACCTAATGTGGCTTTTTAAGTAAGCAAACTGAAATTTAACATGATGCCATTCATTGAAATAAAACTATTTTTTACGGATTTTATCGCGATTTGGTTTAATTTTTACATTTTTTAACTTCCCGACGTTTCGATTGCTTTTCAGCTTTCGTGGTCACGGGGCGGCGTGGAAGCAATCGAAACGTTGGGAAGTTAAAAAATGTAAAAATTAAACCTAATCGCGATAAAATCCGTAAAAAATAGTTTTATTTCAATGATGCCATTCACCAAGCTCGTGGCAATCCTTTATTATAATAAGAAACATAAACAGTAAAATTTCAACTGGAAACGAGCATTTTATTTATGATGAAGAGTAACTTTAAAAGAGTAACTTTTATGTTAAAAATAAATATTTTTATTAATTATTTGCATTAAACGATTTAATGTTTTAATTTCATTAAATAAAATATAAATGATCCGATAAATTTTGTAAGACCATTGAAGCGATATGGACAGACAGACACCACTGCCTACATTGCTGAGATGAAAGATGGAATAAAATAAAAAGTAAAGGTAGGAATTAACTATACAAAGTGGCTTGTATTATATTATTAGTATATTCACAATTATTTTTTGTATAATGATCATAATACTTTTCATCCAGTATTTTTATGCTTTATTCAACATTTTATAAATATCATTTCTATCTAAAGTTATTACGCCGACTCACAAAATCTAGCAAAGACTAGTTCATCTGATTCATACTGTTTTTACATTCATACTGTATTTTCAGCCAACTACAAATCTACATCGATTATATTCACTTTGTTTTTGTTGCGATGAATAGCGAGACGAACATGCCATTCGCCTGATGGTAAGCGATACGACCGCTCATGGACAGAAGAAAACCAAACAACACCGTAAATTACAAAGCAATGCTCATTCCACTACGCTCGCCATGCTGAGACATAAGATGTTAAGTCTCATTATGTCCAGTAGTTACTCTGGCTACAATGTCCTTCAAACCGGAATACAACAGTGCATTTACACTGGTATTTGGCGGGAGAAATAGACATTGCGGTGGTACCTACCCAGGCGGCCTCTCACATATGAGAGACCACGTTATATACACGTTTTATCGAATTCATTACTTCTTACATAAATACGGGTATATAGATATAATGCTCGCTCGTCATACAAGCATTACAATCAACTCGCTAAATCGATGATAAAACTCAACGTTAGTTATTGACATATTGGTTCTGGAAATTCATGCTGCCTTTACTATTGGAGATGAAATACACGTCACTGAGACGTGGTAATTATGAGGTACGGTGGATTAACAATTATTATAACATAAATAAATAAATAAATAAATAAATACACCCAACAGTCACATACATAGTCCTGACCCCACACTAAGATCGAGTCTTGTGTCGTGGTTATCAGGACTGTATCAGTATGTGCCTTTATATTATTCAACGCGACGTGAGATGTCAGGTTTACGAGCATTTTTACACGTATCAGGCACTAGTTTCATAATGATTGTACACAAGTAAAAATAAATATGAAATTAGCCACATTATTTTGATTGCTTTCCCAAAACAATAGCTTCAAAAAGTGCTGTGAACAATGATTCTAGCTGACACAGACTATTCCGCACCGTTAAAAATGCTGGTTTAATAAATTTATATCTGTCTTTATTTACAGCGAACTAACGGTAATATTAAAACTTGTAATTTCCAATTTACTGAAAACTTCATATATTATTTACCTATTGGAGTCGCACCGTCACAAATAATAATTAACTAACAAAGCAATTACAACTTATCCTGTAAACAATTAGGGAAATAGTTTAAATTTATTAAAATACCTATAATTTAAACAATAGTCAGTACAATAATAATATTCTTTGCAACTGAATCTCTGACAAATAATACGAGGAAATGTGTTTAGTGGAACTTCATCATTTTCAATTAAAAATAATTGTTAATAATTTATGATATCTATAGAACAAACATAAAACCCTGAATCAAAAAATATAATCAAAACATACTTTGTGCCTAAATATTAGTTTTGCAATATTAACAACAACAAAAACTTAACGATAGATTTTAATATGCATTTACGTATCCAAAACTATAATTTTAATTTTCCGGTTATTTGCATATTTAATCGCAATGAGCATAAAATGCCGAATAAGTATACTGTCATTTATAAAATTATGTTGAGATAGTCTACCAAACCGCACTAGAACAGCGCCGTGGACCAGAATCAGCGCGATGGGACAGTTATCGTTTTATTTAATTTCTATTCACAAAATTTGCTGGTTGTTGATATGAGTGATCTCGAAGTATATTTTTGGGCTAATGTAACTATTTAATACGAGTTATAATATGGAATAAATTTTCCAGGCTGATTGTGTACCAGACGGGAGTATATGATATTGCGTATATAATAAGAAATGAATCAGAGGCGGTCGGATTCAACATCGTCATTTGCGTCAGAGTTTGATTGTGCGGGTGCACTCGGGAATTCTGACAGCATCTGTAATTGCGGGATGAGGTTATACAATTAAATAAATAAAATTTAATGGTTTATTAATGTTTAAAGTATTTTAAGACTGGTTCCAATTCACCCGATTTCACTTCCTAAACAAAATTCAAAAGAAAAGCTATTACTGCTCGGCCGGATTTGTCAGCGGCTGTGGTACCTAATTGAGCCAAATCAATGGTATGCCATGTTTATTGAGCAACAGTCAGGCTCTATGCCACTGTGCCACCTATCGACAACACTTTGGTCACTGTACCTTGCCAGAATTAAGATAATCCTTCAAATTACAATCAGCTATATTACTGAGGTATCCTATAAGTCACTGCATTGGCCATGGCCTGGCCTCCAGAAAGTACCTCGCTTGACCCTCTCAGCATGCGGCGAGATTTGAATATTTTCCTCCATTTACATATTGGTAGACAACTCAACGGAGAGTTATTACATACTTGGAGGTTTCTTTTATTAATCTAATATTCATGTTATACCTTCCTATTGGAGAAACCGTATGCAAATCAAAAACGAGGAAATTATCTTTGCCTCAATGGCGCAAAAAGCATATACGACGAATTGATATCATATATCCGCTATCGCTATCACATTACCATCTACAACAGCGATAACATTTATTATTTATTTTGAATTACTCAACGAACGCATAATGCGATAAGGTATAGTCAGTAATGGACACCTGCATTGCGATTGTTCTCATTTTCAATTGTATATGCATCCTATATTCACAAAGGTTGATCACATGGCTCGTAGCAGTAGATTTAATTAAAAGCCCAGTGCCACAGCTTGCCGCAGACTTCGACACGACGGGACGCCATTCGGTCGCAAACAAAAGCTCGCTTAATTGAACATTTAATTGGGAAACCATAGTG
Organism: Deilephila porcellus; assembly: GCA_905220455.2. Lineage (NCBI taxonomy): Eukaryota > Metazoa > Arthropoda > Insecta > Lepidoptera > Sphingidae > Deilephila > Deilephila porcellus. The sequence continues at coordinate 11,050,389 of LR999987.1, forward strand.
TACCACTGTGGGACAGTGAAATACAGCAAACTATCGCAAAATGTCGATCAATAGAGTTGAAACTGCAGCTCTGAGGTTTGTGACCGCTGTCGATAGCAAATACCAATTAACACTGCGTTACTAGAGCTATAACAAGTTTTATTTTACGTAGGTGGCTGTTTTAACCCTGACTCGGTAACAACACAGAATTTACAAGTTATGCTATATATAAATTAGTCTCTCGAATCTTATATGTACATGTAAGATACTATTGTGCCCACCAAAAACATTCATATTAGGTATATGATTAGCGGCCCGGCTCCGTCCGAATATACAAATATAATAATACACTTTTTGAAAATATCCCATGTTCATCAGGAATAATGTAGGATTCAAATTGTAAAACAATTTTTCCCATTCGTCTAGAAGTTTCAGAGCCTATTCAATGCAAACAATCAAATTTTTCATCTATAAAATATTAGTTTAGATGAATGGCCATAGTGTCAAATAGCTTTGATCCCAGTGAGTCACGTAACGAGCCGACGTGGTTCAAGTTACTGAGCGAGGTTGCATCATCTGATATCCCGATACGATTAGTGCCACGGCTCCCAAAGGTGTTGGATCAACCTTCAACTATTACAGCATATGAATTAAAGCAACGAATCCTAGCACTATGATGCTATAATATTTGTAGGAAAATAAACAAATAAGTTTAATCGGCAAACGTAGTGTAGGACGCCCTCCAGCCAGGTGGAGCGACGATATTCGTGGGGTGGCTGGTAGAGGTTGGCGACGATGGGCTGAAGATCGAGCCCAGTGGCGTGCTATGGGAGAGGCCTATGTCCAGCAGTGGACGCAGAAGGGCTGATGATGATGATGATGATGATGAAACAAATAAGTTACATATAGTTGTGTGACATCAGTCGTGAAATGTTTAATGTCAATTAAATTGTTCCTTAGTATAGATTCTTTTTGTAAAATCTACACTAAGTAATAATTTAATTGACATTAAATGTCTCTGAGTACGGCAGTTAGTGACACGTAATCCAAGTTATTTTTTAAACAGTGTGATGAGGTTGTTAATGTTTTACCAAACTAATGCAAAAGGTTGCTCTATTGTATTCGCATATATTTTTATATTGTACCAAAGAAACTCAACTATGCCAAGCAAGCTGCTAAAGCTAACCTTGCCCTTCATATTAATCATCGCTCATCAATATTTTCTGTTAATCCCCTAAATCCCTAACCCTATAGATAAACACCTGATCGATAATATAATACAACGGTCCGTTGCAGTAATTTCAGCTCTATCGCAGTAATCGAGAAGATATCGATATTAATCAAAAATTTTTGGTCGCTTACGTGTGCATAGGTCGTTTATCATTGCGATTACAAAGATATCATCATTCCGGTTTATAATACACTTCCTGATATTTTACGTAATCGGAAAATAAATGTTTATTATAATTACACTGCGATTTTAAAGCGGATATACGAGTATATTCTTTTATATAATTTCGATGAATCAAAAATTCGACAAAACTAAGGGTACTGTAGGTAATGCAATATAATAAGTAGTCTATTTTTAAGAGTTATTAAACTTTATAATCATCAATATTTCAAAATAATTTAATAAATCAATCTTTCAACATTAAAATATTAAATTGCAACCTCTATCGTTTCTTACAACTCACCTCAAATGTTTTTTTGAGGCACAGAAGATTATATCTTGTGCTAATTAGAGTTCACTCTGAGAACTGTAAAGTACCCATAAGACGGGCCCAGCGTAAACCATCAAGGTTCCGACGAAACAGGCAGTTGATATTTATTACTTATTACTCAAAAACGCTCAGTACAAATTAATATTTATTGAAGCAGAAAGCTGCACGTGATGTGTCAATGTTGACCACCAAATTGCGCTAATCTTTATTTTTATTTTGGTTTTCCTTTCAATTTTTTCACTTACAGCTCAGATAATCTAGTTAAATTAAACTGAAACCATGCTGGCTCTATAACGGAGCACTTAAAAGAAACTCGAGTGTTTTAGTAAGTTATAAAGATCTCGGTGAGAACAGAAGTTAAGCAAGCACACACTGAATACAAATGTACTTAGGAACAGAGAACAGACAGATCGATATAGAAAGGCCACAATTATTTTCATTTCAAAGGAAATATAATATGCTACTAAAAAAAAAAATACTATCAGTTAAGATGTTTTGTTAGTGGTATACAAAATCTATAGTTCTTATTTTTACATTTCTTTTTTACGCCAGCTTAATTTCCGATATTGCTTCTACAGCATCAAATCACGCAAACACAATATAGTGAATCGTGGAATAAGTAAAATTTATTTCAAACCAACAACACCATTATCCATATGACATTAAAAGCATAAATTCCATTTACTGGAATAAAATTTATTCGACGTCCTTTCTCTGATATTATCCTGTGATATAAGGCTGTAGGTTTTTAGGTCGAGAGTGTAGGCCTGGCAAATATTATTGCCGACATGGGAATGGCACGCGCGACCTCCAATGTCAAAGGCGAGACGCGGACGAATCAGATAATGAATCAGACATTATAAATTCTGGGTTTACGTCACATACAAGATTGAAGAGTTTTTAGGACGATGTTTTATTCAATTTTGTGTTTTTAACATATCATAATTTGTATTGGTTACAGAGAATAAGGAAAATCAAGTTTTGAATCAATGTTATCGAGTTGATGATCATTATCATTTACAGCCACAAAGACTCGCTACAGAAACTTCCTCCAGGGCTTTCCAGGGATCGCTTTGGAAGCGGCCTGCATCAATTTAAATAAATAAATACAGCAGATAGAAAGATCAGTACGTTCAATAAAACAACAAGAAAGGATTTTTAAATTAATTTTACCAACGCAAACCCACTCTCGCAGCTTCATGCATTTCGACAAAAACAAAAGACGGAAGCTTATCGAAAGAAAACATCAAACTATGTTGAAGCCAAGTTCCATGACGAGCGGTAAACATGGCTAAAACTGCACACATCAAATATTTAACGATCGGCCATACGCAACAGTAAACAATAACGAAGTATGTGTGTGTGTGTGTGTACATAGACATAGATGATCGCCAGCCGACCGCGGCCATAGCAAAACTGCGATGCAACTACGCATTACATGGAACACGTCGTTTGTGTATGGAAAACTAGAAGTTCTTTGTCGTTTTTATCTAAATACAGACAACGCACATATTTTGAAACATCACTAAAACTCGTCGAGTATTGAGTCGTGTGTCCGAAACTACGGATACATACTCACGACGCAAGACTGTGGCCACGCAAGACAAGTGAAACTTTTCGGTTTCACAACATTCACATTCAACACCCTAAAACAATGTTTGTGAATTGTGGCTCACACAAACATTTGTCTAGATGCAGGAATTTCATCTCATCTTTCATTTATTAAATATAATTCTTATGGAAAATCGTCTCCAATGTGTTATTATCTCACAGAGCAGTATAAATAAATAAATAAATAAATACACCCAACAGTCACATACATAGTCCTAACCCCACACTAAGATCGAGTCTTGTGTCGTGGGTATCAGAAACTACGAGAGACTTTTCGGTCTCACAAACACCCAGACCCGAAACAAATACCTGTGGATCACACAAATATTTGTTTCGGTGCGGGGATCGAACCCGCGGCCTCACGTTTCACAGGCGGCGTCTAACCAACTGCGCCACGGAGGCTGTCTGGAGTATGATTTATCAATTTAGCTATTTCTCCTAACAATGTTCTCTGATACTAATAATAAATGGTCATGTCCATCTATAGCAGTTATGGCTATGTATAGCGTCCATAATCAATTTAACCTTAGTATCGAAACATCGCTTATTATAACATCGCTATAAAAAGCAACGCTGGAAATAAACGACATAAATAAAGGAGAACCAAAATATACGCATGGACGGAGGCTCTAGCAATAGAGTTTTTGTGGACCATGCATATTTGTACGGCTGTTTTTTTCACTGCTCGCTCCAGCGCTATCTAAAATACTGACCAAGAAAATTATCTCTGGTTGGTCGATACTCGATAGTATTACTAACCTACCTGACCGACACTCCAAGTTTAGGAAAGCGCTACATTATGATTTAGCGAAACTAGGTCCACTATCAACAAAATAATAAATATTATGTACTAAAAGATGTGAAATCTTACATTATTATGAGATTAAAACCCAAGATAACAGTACGTAACAAAAAATGAAGTAGAAAAGTACAAAGGTATGCCTACAAGTTGAGTAGCTTATGTTATTGCCTACTTTGCAGTTTCAAAATGGCGTCTATCAACAAGTGAATAGATTTCCGGTCTCGGTCTTCAAGCCTGGTTGAAAGTAACTGGATCTGTAATCTGTATGTTACGCAGTCTGATTCAGAAACGTCACTCACAAAGTTAGTCATTGCGACGGGTTTTCCACGCACTTGCCTATTCTGAAAACGAAGCCATGTGGTAGTTTTAACCCTTGCGTACCATTGCGTCTTTGAAAATAATTTTAGAAACAACTACCTGTTTACCACCCAAACACAATTACAACAAAAAAATCGGCGCTTTTTTGTGCTAAGGCTCAGTTGCTCAAACTAACTTTACCCATACTTTGGCTTTCAAAACGTCAATCCCATACATTAGCCATGTCAAATACGTCACAAATGTATGGCGATGACATCGTTAAAGTCAAAGTTATGGGCAGTTAGTTTGTGCAATTGGCCCTAAAACTACCACTTGGCTTGGTTTTCGGTCGCAATCTGGATATACCTGGTACATAGAGCTAATATAGGTACTATCACTACATCACACATTGGCTACCAGGAACTACGACGCAATTGCCAAATATTTGATTATGAAGCATTATGTTTCACATTATAGTTAATACTGATGTAATATCATTCAGTAAATAACAAAAATAAATTTTAATTTTTATAATTTTAATGTCAATGAATTCATGAATAGAACGCAATGTCTTCCAACAAAATATGTTAGCGAAGTAATATGCAACCTTCAGACTATTTAACGACACCAAAAGTATCTTTAAACTTGATATCGGATGTGCACATTTTAAATAAGGAAACTGTCCTTCTACATACATCAGTTAAATAAATTTAAATAATTGATTTCAAATAATTACATGCATATATAATTCTTACTAAATAAGACACTTCACACTGCTCTTTAAGTGAAATCCGTGAAGATTCATACCTATTATGTTTATGAATTTGTTCGTCGGCTGCTTCAACGTTCTATTCTACATCTTTGTACTTTCTGTGGTTGAAGATGATGCTGAAATCGCTTTGTTAGAGTACTGAAAAATAGCATAGAATTTGTATGCAATCATATTTGAAATAAGTTCGCTTGCAACCACACGCATTTGAGATATCCGGCTCATGCATTCAGTGAAAACGTATTTATAGAATCCGTGGTATGTTTACGGTTCATAGAGTAATTGATTGCTTAAACAAATATGATTATAAGCTCGAAATGTCGGAGCGTGCTCCTCACACAACTTTGTGCAAGTGGCTGAAGATTTACGTCAAAGGCCAAAACTTTGCATTTTGAAGAAAAAGACTTTTCCATATTCCATAACCCACAGCTGTTTATTATTGTAGGGCCATTTTTAGCTAAGAAGCATTAGTTATACTATATATTTGATATTACTCCAAGAATCGGGAAAAAAATAAATAAATTCAACGATTCATATTACAAAAATTCTATGATATTCCCGCCTGTAGCCAGATAATATCAGCAAAAGAATATTCAGATAAAAATATGAACACATCACCGCAACAATAGCTTTATATTAAACCATTTGAAACCACGAGGGAAAAGTGTGTCCATTACTGCGAGATGAACTGGCGGATAACCTACATACAACGCGTAATAACTGGAGCGAAAAGTATACCCTTATCACATCGGGGTAAACCGTTAATGTATGTTATAGGCCAGACTGAAGAGATGAGCAGGCCGTTTGCTAGATCTGATTAGGCACGAAGATGGTAACATTGCTACGTGGAGAATGCATAAAAATAGAAGAAATATTATGAGAATTCGTCAGTGTTCCGTGTTCTATGCCTGTGCTAATGTAGTTAGATTTAAGCCTTCATTACTGCGTACGAGAGCTGGGAACTCCCAGCGGCGAGCTAAATATAGCTGGCACACCCCTCATTACCGCAGGGTGTATGGGGTAGATGAAAGAATTTTACCGCTCCGATTCTTTACTATAGAAATGCATATTTTTTACCGAGTCTGTAAAAACTGCGCTTTTTTAATTATGTTGATATATAGTATTTCACAATTACGGGTTACTTCTGAGTTAAATATATCAAGATTTCCAAAGAAGTTACATTCAAAAATGTAATTATATTTTATGAACTTACAATTTTAAAAGCAATAAAGTTTACACCTCGGTGTAAATATGATAAAAGTAACGCTACAGCAAAGTCGTTCATTAAATAAAAAAAAATACTAGTAAAATTAAAAGGACTACAAGGAATAAAATTAAATTAAATCAAACATAACATCGGAAATTATAAATTAATTAAATTTAATAATCAATCAATAATTAATATTGCGGATATAATCGAAAAATATGTTTTATTTCTTTCTTGTATACAGTTCCGCATCCACGTCCGTTATTAAAATAGTTTAACGAAATCTTATTAACAAGCTATTAATTAATCCCAACCTCATCAACTGATTTGCGTAAAGGAAGAATATTCAATGATATAATTAATTTCAATACTGGCACAATATTGCACCCAATTGAGAGTCTGTCTTGATGAGACTGTTTCCCATGCCAAATCTTTTGTCAGTCAAAACAGATGTGGCCAGACTTTTCTAAACCGGATGTTCCCAAAACTCTACTTGCACAAGTCACTACAGTGATTCACTATCTAAGCGGCTCGCTAAATTGTATTCTCACACCCGTTGAAAAATATTATTATTGATGATGTAATAGAATGTACGCGATCAATTGTTATGGCGATAGTACGACAACATAGTTTCTGCAATACAAAAGTGTGCCGCATAAAATGCTACAATGCCTTTCGAACTCGTGTGGATATAACAGCACGTCATTTTATCTACATTGAACGGCAACATAAAGGCACAATGGAAGCAAAGGCGCCTCTACATCTAAGCGAAACAATGGCACAGAGGCTGGTACTAGCTTTAATTAGAAAACTATGTGTGGGGGATGAAGTAATGAGCATACAGTAAGGCACGTCGTATGTTGTGATCATACAGACACCTGCCTTATTAACGTAATTCTACCTGCAGTATCTCGTGTCACAGTTTCTGTTTTGCGTAGACTTTAAGACACTTATAATATTGTTTGAACAAAATTCTCATGTCAGATGCGTGAGAACATACATTATGAAGAATTGCCGTGCTGCCATTTAAAAGCAATTTAATATGTCGCGTCGGCCACATCTTCATTGTTTCAATTAAACTCATTAAGTGGACTATTCGAGAACTATTCGGTGACCATATTATGTAATATGGAATTTACTTTTATATACCTCTGGTAATGGCCCGGATTTCAGAAGTATGAATTTGTGACAATCCGTGCGAAAACATATTGAATCTGAGGCGTGACTTGAATATAAATAGGGGAAACAGTTTGAAAGTGAAATCACTTTTCATAAATTATGGATGGGTTTTAACGGATGGTTATCAATATTAAGAGGAAATGTACTCGTGCATAAAATATTTCATTTAATTAATCTTAATTCAGGTACAAAACATATTAAAAAGATGTTACAATGTGTTATGCAATGGCAAGTTTACTCACGTATCATGAATATTTAATTTTTTAATAGATAAAAGTAGTTTAATGTATTTTTAACAAATCGACAGGCTGAAAACAACTTTGTATTTATATTTATGAAATACCAATTACATTGTAACAAAAATATATCATGCCTCGACTGCCTCGGTGGCGTAGTTGTATTACGGTACGGTTACAAAGCTGAGGTCTCGGGTTCGAGTCCCGGGTCGGGCAAAGTGATATTGGATTTTTCTATTCATTATCAGTCCGGAGTCAGGAATTTGTGCCCGATATGGCGATAGGCTCGCCCCCTATCACATCCTGGGACGGAACATACAAGGCGAAATGTGGGTGTCCTAGTGGCACCTCTGCCTACCCCTTCGGGGATAAAGGCGTGAGTTTATGTATGTATGTATGTATGTAATATTTTTTTTACCATGTTTTAAGTATCGGTTCGCTGCTTTCAAAAGAGAAGGAATTCTTATTGCTTAAATCTCTTACAGTTAAGTAAATAGTTTATTATGAATGTTTGAGTGAAATTGGATATTCCTAAGGCATATTGACCAAATTGTCTGTTGAACCTCATAATTAGGGACCGGACGCATATTTTCGCTATATTTACTACATTATTCGGTAGGTTAACCTCTTGTTAAGTATAAAATTAACTGTTACATATATTTTTGCATACATAAATAATTTTATAAAAATACGTTTTCGCCGGTCAAATCTATACCTACACAAACCGTACGTTTTGCAGCGCATTCATTTGCTCATTAATAGAAACTATATTTTATGGTTGAATGAATACGTAATTTTCTAATTTTATGTTGATTTAGTTGTCAAAAGAAATTAAAGCACTCTTTTTCTCTTTTGCTTTCCTAAATTTTAACATTTATGTTGCATATTTTACCAGTTTTAACGCATACTTTACGCATATTTCATGCATATTTTGAGCTTTTTATCATTTATGTTGCAGATAATCCGGTCCCTACTTAACTCAGAAGCAGAATGTAATATGTATTTATGGTAGTGCCCGTTTCATTTTTTACCTTTCTAAGAGCGTTTCTATACGTTCGATAACAGTTAATACACAATAAAAAGTAGTGAAATGTGCGCATACTTTCACTCGAGCGTATCAGCGAATGTAGGCTGGCTGTAGCGCGATAGTAGGGCGTCGAATACGCACCTTTACATGCCCAGTAAATATCACTATATTTATGAGCCGTGAGTGTCTCAATGGCGCACCGTGTACACTGTAGACAAATGCGAGAGTTCAACAAATTAACTCAAATAGAAAATAATTTGGCGGCATTTATTTCAAAGCAGACAGTAGTACATTTAGACAGTATTTCTCATAGTTTACTATACTGTATCAGCCCATAAAGTACATCCTACTGCAGAGCACATGGGCCTCCGCCACAATCGATAGTACGATTGAGAGGTAGTAGATAGTGCGATTGCGTAGTTTATCACAGATAAATTATTATTAAAGTAAAATTGAAAATATTTGGCTCCTAGGCGACGCATAATGACTACATTTCCCACAAAGAAAATCAAAGGAAATAATTATGTAAAGTACATCTCGTCGTCGCCAAAAACCAAGGTTTTACGTGGCTTTTTTGAAGTTTCCAAGGGGACTTTTACCCCCGACCCACTAATTAGCTCATTGCAACACAAAAGAAAAGCCAAAACAAAGGCAAAACCGCAATTTAAAATACGTCATTAGCAACAGATTGTCGAGTGCGGCGTGTTTTGTATCCGAGTCGCCGACAACCCGTCAACTGTCACTTCTAAAATAGAACACGAGCTGAACCATCAGCTGATCACCGACATAATACGAGTATTCTCAACAAAGTCTAGGGAACAAGCCAAGTATATAAACATTTTTATGAACATTCATTAAAAAAAGTACTGGCCACTAACATTTAAAAACGTTCGTTGAAAGTGCATTAAATAAATGTTCGAAATACAATTCAATTTTTTTTATTTATTGGAACTCGTTTTTTGTTTTAGCACCATGTTAGTGTTTTGTAATATTTATTACTTTTTTTCATTTTTAAATTGCATAATTAAAATGAATATTATATAACGCTTTTATTGTTGTATAACATCGAAGAAAACAAATATTAGATTTAAAATAAACACTATATTTTCCTTGTTTCGTAGATTTTGTTAAGCAGTGTATTTGCACAGTTCACTCTAGCTTAGTTCCCATTTGAGGGATTACATTTTTATATCAGAATGGCGTAGAGTATACGCATCAATAGATTCATAAAAAGTGGAGAGATTATCTTTTTCCGGTCGACATCATAATGCTTACTCAGAAACTCATGTACACCAACTTATGCTGAAGTAGTCCAGATAGACACAAATAGTGAAACTACTAATATGACTTAATTAGTAGTTAGTTTTAAGGTTGTTATGTTATAGTTACTAATGGGGCCCATTTCATAGAAATAAATAGACACTGTTTTTTTACGAAATGTCATATTTCCCAGGTAACGTTAAATTAAATGGCCATAACATAAATCTATCTACGGATATTTAGGACAGCTCATCTGCCACATCATCAATACAAGAGAATGCGCATGTTCAAGTGGCTAATTTGGCAAGTTCTAATTTTTTTATTGAATCTAAAAAAAAATACTCATACGTATACTCGTAGTAAAGGTTCATGGACGCGGTGACTTTACATTGGTATTAAGCAACAGATTTTTCCGCGAGTGGACATACGTCTTATCACATAAGTAGATTTTAGCATTTCGCTAAACACCTGATTCAAGCCTCAAAATAAGGAAGGTGACTTCATGTGCCTGTTTACTGTATTATAAACACACTGGATATTAAAATTATAGTCCATTAATATATTTTCAACCTTCTCGGTAATAATATAAGGTTTATTTTAAACTGTGCTGTGGTTTGTAGCCTGGCAAAAAGCCATGGGCGTGGTGTTTCGGAGATTCAAGATCAAACCAAAACAGAGAATTCCTTGTGACGTACATAAAAATGTTTGTGTTTAGGGACCATTTTGAACATATTCCATCAGAATGCATTTTTTTTTTATTTTTTTTTTATTGCAATGAATGGCGAGACGAGCATGCCATTCGCCTGATGGTAAGCGATACGACCGCTCATGGACAGCAGCAAAATCAATCAACACCATGAATTACAAGGCAATGCTTGGAATTCCACTGCGCTCGCCATCCTGAGACATAAGATGTTACGTCTCAATATGTCCAGTAGTTACTCTGGCTACAATGTCCTTCAAACCGGAACACAACAGCGCATTTACACTGCTGTTTGGCGGGAGAAATAGACATTGCGGTGGTACCTACCCAGGCGGCCTCTCACATATGAGAGACCTACCACCAGTAAATGGTATGCACTACCTACCACCATGCATTGGCCCAGCGATGCAGACAACAGCCCAGGAAGGATCTAAAAATTGTGTCGACTAACGAAAAGGGATGATTTTTTACCGGTGAATTCTCCAGTAGGGTTGCACTTTCGGCTACATGATGTCACATTACAGTGCCAGAATAAAACTAAATACCTACTGCTTATATTCCCCAACTTAAAATCCATCTTAATTGTGCAAACATGTCAATCAACATTTGATCCAATTTAATTAACACATTTCCGTGGAATTATTATAAGTAACTGTTGTTAAATGAGCGCAAAGGACTCATTCCAAATCAATTCATTAGTCAGTCATTACTTTAGGTAAGTATGTCACTTATATAAATATTAAAATTATGTTCAAAGAAAAACTTCGATCAGTTCGTTCATTCCTTCACATATAAAAAAGATAAATATATGTAAAACAAATAAATAAATATTTCAAAACGCGAGTTTTAAACAAGAAATTATGTACATTTTTTTATTTTTTATGCTATCGTTGTAGCTATATTGACTGAATAACATGACGTAAATTTATTGTACAGGTTACAATGTTTAGTGATTTTTGATAAAGCAAATATTACATCTTATCGCGAATTGAAACACCAGACATGCAAATACGACGTTAGTTCGAATTAGATAAGAGGGACCACTGTTAGAAAAAGAAATAATTTCGGGCGTCAATGAAAACAATCGGACTTGATCTAATGTATAAAAGCATATGTATAATATGTACATAAACTATGCAGTCTAGTTTCGACATTCGACAGATAATACAAGTTTGATTGTTGCATTTATTGAAGTTAAATAATTATTCAAAAATGCACGTGTATATTATCCACCATGGATTACATCCACCCGGATAAATACAAATGTTTATACGGTGTAGAGCTGGGTACAGTGGGTGCTAATGACATTTCGGGATCAGCGAGTTATCAGTCCTGTTAGTAAAAAATACAAAACCCATATAAAAATACATAGAACTTAAAAATCACCACCGCGGAGGAGTTTGGTACGTGAATTTATTTCTGTTTGCATAGAGAACATGTTTGAAACTCGACATTAGCCAGATGCGCGACAAATTGCACACAACTTGATTTACTTCCCAAACAACATATTAATTAAAACAAATCACTCCATTGCAATTGAGAAAAAACTGCGTGTCGCTAATTCAGTTCATGGTTATTTTTATTTTTAAATACATATCTGTTTACAGGTTCGTAAACTATTATATATATATGCTTAAACTTTTCAATTTTCTTAACTTTTATATCAACTATTAGTAAGCCGCGTTTTGGTCCGAACTAATTTATTGTTTACGAACAAACAGGCATGATTATGCCCGATGGTTATAGATAACCATTTGGTTCCTATGGTTATAGATTATGACTGCACGTACCATGAGGTGCAATATAACCACGTAGTTGAGTATTTCTGATTTTTTTTATTAGCCTAAGCAGGCAGACGGGCATGTGGCCCATCTGGTGGTAAGCGATCATGGACCTTCGCAGTGCCAGGGCTTCAGCACAACCAGGTCGCTGCCTACTGTAAACCTCTCGTTATTTCGTCAATATCAGTGTATTCGGCATTGATAAAGACGATAGTATAACCTAGATGCGAGTCGTTGTACTCCAGTGACTTGCGATGTTTGCGATCACTCATTCATTGCCAAGTTGAGGGAACTGTGCGCCCGCCGCCCACACTCTGCACGCAATTATTAATATTCAAGATTTTAAATGAAATGTTTCTTTGTTTCAACACAGGAATACTGAACTACGAAATTTTAATATGTACATACATACAATCCTTTCAACAGCATGAGGCAGTTTCCACACACACATTCCATCTATCGTTATTGTGCCATGTAATTAAAAGGGCAAGCCAAGGCAACCCAGATTAAAATCTATTCCTTTAATACAGCAGAAGTTCCTAAAAATCCTTATCCACCATATCTACAAATTATATCAAAATTGACATGCTACTCGTATGTACGCCCCAGATACAATTTTTTTTTAACACAGAATTTGTCGAGAGAACTATTGCTCCTGAATCTAGATATATTCTAATTTCTAAAACGGACCAAATATGCCGAATTTTTGTGTGGCCTACGCAGTGCGGATGTATTAAATATTTTTAATAAATATTGATTTCCTATTAGTTCCTCATACGAAAGACTTAGCCTCCGGCTCATTTGCATGGCTCTGGCGTTGATATCACACCGTATGACGTCATAAGTCGCTAAACCTCTGAGTCAATACACTCGTATTACCGGCCAGGCCATATTCGTAAGCTTTTCTCACACGCAAATATAATAATTTATGCCCCTGTAAAATGAGAGATATTTTCTTCATAATATCTTTACATCAATAGCATATTACAATGCCTGTGCTGTAGGAAAGGCAATCAAACGAGTAACCAACTATACACTAACTCAAAGCAAATTTAAAATCAGGACTCAAACTTCATAATTCGACTTAAAAATTAATATCTAAGTCTTCAGAATTAACAAATTTAATAACGTGGCCACATCACCAAAAGCACGATAAATTATAAGAACATTGATTTACAAACGACGTAAGTCGCAAGGTCGTTGAAACTTCACCCAAGTTCAAAATAACACACTACCTAAATATAATTTGTGTTTATATCAATAAGCTTAAATTGTTAAACAATTTCATATAATGTTAATCCGTTTTTAGAAAATTATAACCGTGAGAGTTTGCATTGTTTTGTAATTAATTACCTCTATTGCTGACAAATAGGAAGTATCAAATTCCATTTCGTATAACATTGCGGTGGCTGACACATATAATTTATACAGTATAACGTTTAATTATTTGTTCATACTTGGGAAATCTAAATAATATGCATACAAATAAGCCTACTTGTTAGTCCACATGAGTCGAAAAGCGTTGTACAAGGAGTTTCCTGTAAAGGAGGCCGTGGTTTGACCGACCAAATCCAATGTTTGTGTGATCTATTAATATTTGCTTTAGATCTTTGAAACCGAAATGTCTAATAGATTATAGTTATACGAAAACACGTAACTTAAGGTCGGTATTATGTGTATGACTATAATTTGCGTACATAAAATCAAATATTATTTAAATAATTAAGTAAACCTTCAAATGAAATATCTATGTTGTATACGCATAGTTCAGATTGTGAATCACACTTCCAATAACTTCAAATAAACAAATCTCTGGAAATAGTATTGTTCGATGCATTCCTACATGATTGACCATATTTATTAATAGCTTGCCAATCATGCGCACAAATACACATGGAAACAATGAATTTTAGTTCTCTAACTTATGACCTAGAATACTGCCTTCAATTTTAAAAATGATTAATGTGAACATGAGTTTTCTTGAAAATTATTTATATTAATAGTAGCTAATAAACGAGTTCTTTAAAACAAAAAATGTGATCAGTATTTCCATTACTTATGATCAATTACGTATTTACCCTATAAATAACCATGTTTAACCTTAAGCTAAACCACAAATTGATTTAATTGTTTCTGTTTGTGGAAAATACAAATTACATTCATACATAAACTCACGCCTTTATCCCCGAATGGGTAGGCAGAGGCGCCACTAGGACACCCACATTTCGCCTTGTATGTTACGTCCCATGATGTGATAGGGGGCGAGCCTATCGCCATATCGGGCACAAATTCCTGACTCCGGGCTGATAATGAATAGAAAAATCCAAAATCACTTTGTCCGACCAGGGAATCGAACCCGAGACCTCAGCTTTGTAACCGTACCATAATACAACTACGCCACCGGGGCAGTCTTACACTGATTTACCTTTAACACTGATTTACCATTTTTATTGCGATAAATGGCAAGACAAGCTGCCCATTCGTCTGATAGTAAGCGATATGACCGTTCATAGACAGTAGCAAAACCAAACAACACCATGAATTACAAAGACCACCCTGAGACATAAAATGCAAGTCACATTATGTCCATTAGTTACTCTGGCTACAATGTCCTTCAAAGCTACTGTTCGACGAGAGAAATAGACATTGCGGTGGTACTCAGGCGGCCTCTCACATAAGAGAGACCTACCAGTTACCATTTTACCCAATCTTGATATTTATCACATTATATGAATAATACTACTCTGAAATGTTTCAATTTCGTACTCCTGAGCAAAATTTCCTCCAGTGATTTTTCCACGCCGAGTTACTAAAAATAAAATATTGTATACGTCAGTATACATCCATTAAAACCAACAACTACGAACTTGAACAGTTTATTAAAAGGCGTTTGTATCACGGAGCTAATTTAATCGAAGTAGGAAATGCTTGTACGTACGTCATACAGATACGTTGTCAAGTCTGCGTAAACATAAACAAACATCACAATACTATAATATTCCGATTCTGTTTGTCTGGGGCTGAAATTCGTTCCCGGCGTGCCGATAGACTCGTCCCCGATCTCATCTTAGGACGGAAATAAGCTTGCCGCCCGCCGAACTATAGGTAGAGCTACTGGTATACTGCATATCCCTTCGACCAATTAGACGTCAGCTTATGTTTATGATAAATGAGCTCGACTTTATAAGAATATAAAGTCTTAAGAAGAAGAATATTTATGATTCTACTTTGTTTTTGGTAATATTTACTATCACGTTTTTTGGAACGTGTTATAGCTGTCGAAAGCCGGAGCAAGAAACTCAATTGGAGACTTGACATTAATAATATAATCTTTATACAATCTTCACAGATAATAAAAATTTTATTAATACACTTGTAAAAGCTATGTTCAGGCGCGTTGAAATCATTATTCAAATAATAAATTAATTGAATTGTGATGCCTAGTAGGTATCTATCTTATTATGTGAGGATTATAAATACTTTACTATTGTTTATATTTACCTATAATCTAGGATTATTCAACTAAAAGCTTTGTGCACCTTAATTAAATATTATGTTAACACCAAATCACGGTGACCTTATGTAATATACACAAAGAAGCAATAACGATATGTCGCGATAGCAACACTGTTGCCAATGTTTCATTGTTAAAATAGACTATGTTCTGCGTCAATACACGATAGCCCAACTTTTTCGGGTCAACTATGCCACTAAAGATATCAACCCTTAGTTGCTAACTGCATTGAGTAAACTACCATATATTTACATACTTACATGCATCTGGCATAGGTGTAGCATTTGCTCGATATTGACATAAGCCAGTAAGAAAAATAACCATTTGACAGTAAGAAATCTTTGAAAGAACCTGAGTTAACTAGCTGGATTTGGACGATACCCTTGTCTTAGATAAACCAATCATGCAGATATATCGTTAGGTACCTACATCTCTTTCGGTTACTTAGGTGGAAGAAGGTGCAACAACAACACTCCCCCTAATCTCCTCGATGACAACTATAATTCATATTCTATGGTTATAAGAAGCAACAGATGCTTTCCTTCTCGCTACAAAAGAACCCAAATAGATTGTACTACCCACTACCCAGGGATTGAGTCTAAGCCCTCACGGTTGAAACCTATAGGTTTGTAAATCACGTAGCGTAAACATGGATGTCCGTAGAGTTATTTATAACGCGTTGGGTTCGTCTACAACTATAATTGGATCATAAACGTCCTCTAATGTAACATAGTCAGTACCGATCACCCCGCCGATGCATGTGCGAATTACTAATACCACAGCTAGTACTTTCATCTTTTCTTTGAGTAAAAAATATTCACGTTGGTACAATTAAGTTTCATCTAAATTCTATAAAATTTTAAAAATGTCTATTCAATTCATTGTTTGTTATGTTTTTATAATATAAACAACAAGCATTTGTACTCGTAATCTAAACATGTCCAAAGTATTAAAGCGTGTTTTTTTTTTACGAATTCGGACGCCAGAAGATCGTAGACTCGATCTAATACTCATTGTTTTACATAAAACGCTATATTTCGAGTTTTAGTAATAAGTTTGCTTTGCATAAATGAAGTTTTTTTTTTAAATAAAGGCAGTGCTATATGCGTACAGGATACAGATGTGAACATATTTTTGGTTAATATACTCGTCACTATTTATAGATAAGTAATAATAACTGACCTCTACGTATACTAAATTAACTTTTAATAATTTAATAATAGGCACTTCCAAACTACTTCTCAGCTTACAGGGAAAGGCCCACTATTGGATCATTAATTTATGCATTACTTAAAAAACTTTAAACCAAAAGAGAACGCAAACAACATTCGTATATTATTTGTGTATTCGTGTTTTGTAATTGTAAATGAATAAAACATTTTTTTTTCAACTAATAAGAATAGTATTTCTGAACAGTAATCGCACTTGTTCTTGGGTTATACTATACCCACGACTTAGGAAACTTCACTCCACTGCAGTTAAACTAACGTCACTAAGTTAAAACTATGTTTAACAACCTCGAAAACCAATACAAAAATAGAGCTAATTGAGGCTGCAAATGCAACTGACGGAATCACAAACCCTGGGCCGCGATCGGGTCAAGTTCAACAAAAACTAGGACTTTGCGGAGTGCTGACGCAGAACTATTGTAAATATGTTATATAAATGCTTTCAATGCAAAACTCGCTTTGTTTAATCCAATATTTATGTTACTAATAAGTGTGTACAACATTCTTCGCTATTGTTTTAATTCATTTCATTCGGCCCTGACGATTAGCGGGACATAACTAGTAATCAAAGAAATGTTACCTACAGACATAGAACGACATTCAACACCAGGAACTTAAAATGACTCGATTCCAGTGTTAAAAACTCGCTAAAGTTGCGAAACCATAATCAAACTTTTCCTACAGAATACATAAATATTATATTGCCAGCCTCGCGAAAATGTGGGATAAGGCCAGATCGACAAGTAATGAATTTAAAAATAACAATATAATATGGCGCCTCATTAAAAAATAAACATTCACTTCCTCAGCCTATGGGCTATGACCCAGTTCGCCGTGTCACCGCGCGCCCTACGAGGGGCTGAAAGGGAAATTAATGGCAACACAAACAGTGCTATTTTAAAAGCGCTAATAGATCAAAGTTACATCACACCGACAATTGGCGTGCTGACGAAATAATACGCCAAACATAAAGGCATTGTTTATCGCAAAAACACGCGAAGCAATTTAAATGCTATGTTTCAGCACGTAACAAACAAATGCAGATAGCATTATTCAGAACCTTTTAAGTCGCTTGTAATGGTTCATTTGGTAGATTGGACAGACACGTTGCATATCAATTGAACTACCGAATAATGTAAGTGTGAGCTATTAGGCAGGTCAGGCGGTATTGACACACCACTCCCTAGCCACTGGGTAAGTACTTTCTTCGTCTTGCTCTATGACTTTACCAACGCCTAATAATTTTTCTGGCGACCCCATATACTTTTAAAAATATCCTCACATTTCGTATTGGAAATCTTAAAGTGAACCCAAAACTTGAGAATTCAACCGTAGTCATCACCCACATCTGTTAATGCCTAAAGAAACGTATAACCACAATCAAAGTCGTACACAAAAGGACCATAAAAGCAATCCAATCGCGTTACAATAAATGTTCAAGACTGATGGACGTCATTACTTCAAGTGCCGCGAGTAGTGGAGTGCTCGCTAGTTCTCAACCCAAATCCCATCAACTCTATTGCCTTCATCGGAAAGGTTTTTCTTGTAATGGTACCGATGCTGGTTTGATACAATACGCCATTTTTATTGCTCTTACTTACGTGCAAACGACGTTCGAGAATAATGAACTTAAGTGCTATAAAAAAAAATACGGGGTGTTGTATTGTAGTTTTGTGCAGTCGTTTGGCACAGTATCTAAGAAGTTAACTTTCTATAGTAAAAGCTTGTGAGTTCAATACCCGAAAGTAGAAGATGTGAACGTCTTACAGATAATTATTAATATAATTATGTTACTGCTATGTGTATATTTAAGTGCCAAATTATGAAACCACCTTATTATCTTTCATCGTAGCTTTGAATACGCTTTTGCAATACACTTTGGTCATGAAAAAATAGTACAACAAGGATCTAGTCATCCTTTAAAACACTCAAAGCAGTTTATAGGTAAAACTCACCCGTGACTCATTTTGTATCGGCAAGGCGGGACCATCGTAGAAGCAGTTGACCTGCTTAGTCTCAGTTGCGTTGGCGCACACGCCGTACCATACGCAGTGCCCTTCCGCTGCTGAGGCTGTTGGTATCTGTCGACAAAACAATTAAATTAAAAACCTGCCGCTTATAATTGTCCTGTTATTGTTAGATGACAAAAGCCCAACAAATCGTCCCCATCTTTACTCCTACTACTTAACAATGTAACTAGGTTTCTCGTTGTAATTAAAAGCCTGGTGTTGTTAGTCCTCATAAAAGAAGGGCAGTTGGCGCAGAAGATATAAAGTTCGCTTTTTCCGCCGATGGTTGCAGATTTGATCGCCGCTCGGGTCCATATTTGTATGGCTTAATATTTTTCCAAGACTAGGCATTTACGTGTATGTAATTTGCGTTTATAACGTTGTATGTATAAACTGATCCAGTACAAAAGACTAATTGTTGTCGAGTTAACGATTAACGAGTATAAAAAATAGCAAGGAAGAGATTCAGAGATGAAAACAAAGTAATATTAGAACTAGATTTTGCTTCTAAAACTTTAATTCTAAGATTGACCTTGTTGAGCTAGCTGGCTTACAAACGGTACAGGTAACGAATAGTTAAAACAATTTATATGCTTAACTAGTCTTAGGAAATGAAATTTATTAGATTGTTTAAGGAACTAACGAAACGCAAACATTACAAAAACGTGTTTAGCCTATAATAAGATCACTTTTGTGTTTTTGATAAGGTAAATTCGCACGTGTCAAAATTTTTCAAGTCCTACATATCTAATATTGATAAATAACAAGTGGTTGGATATTACGCGATAAACTGATAAAATGAGGAAATAAAAATTACATTTCATATACAAAATCATTTTTCAACAATTCGTACGAAGCATAATTCATTGAAATATTGAATTATAATAATTAAAATAAATAATAAATAATAAATAGTAATTAAAATAAATAAAAAAAAGCGTACGGAAAAAAATCGGTTGCTATGATAATCTTTTTTCTTGTCCTTTTCTAGCTACACATCACTAAATACAGTCATTATATAAAAAGGCAAAGAATAACGTTGTTGATTATTATCTTTGTTTCTTTTTATTTTATTTTGTAAATCTATGTATTAAGCTCTATTTCATAATTGTTTGCAACCAATAAGTAAAAAGATCGTAATCCAAAGTCCAAGGAAACATACACGAGATGTACGCATGCGTCCTTTGTTTAAATTGTTGAGATAACTCCTTATCAGGTATCGCTAATCCCAAATAAGTCTGGCTTTGCAGACATTCAAACTAGTCTGTTTTACAAACACAAGTGTTAAAAATCTTACTGCTATCTTTGTCACATCCCATGCTCTCCAACGCTCCTTAAGGGCATATGTTTTCATTCAAAAGGCTTAGGTGTAAGTCCACGATGCTATGATCTAAGGGTGTTAGTAGATAGAAATATTATATGTGATGTTGGAATTTTGAAGCACCCTGTATAATCCGACACGACCATAAATTGAAGTTAAAAATCGAAATATTTTATCCAGTTAATAGGCTACTAACTGGTCTTATTTTCGTCTGAAAGAGTAATTTAAAACTTTTATTTTTGTTTAGCAACAATTTTTAATATTCCTATAATTACCGACATAAAAATCCCAGGTGAACTTTTTGTAACAACACAAAAACTAAACTGCTTACAACTACTGACCTTGTATCTAGCTCCACTTATGTATCCTATATTAAGTTGATCTTATAATTTGTAATACCCCTAAAAAAATATATTTGTGAACATAATTAAGTTAAATAAATGCATAAAAATTCTCTAAGGAAGAGCCTTCGCCTAAATCCCATAAATACATACTAAGATTCAATGACGGAACACAAAACCTCTATAGCCACAAAAAATCAACTTCCCAAAAACGATTTCCACATTTTCCCCATTCAAAAGACAAACAGCAAACAAGTCAAAGCGTACCAACAAACCGATTATGCGCATACATCAACCGATGAATTCTCAATCGATCTCTCTACGACCGAACACGGATCGATTACCGCAGCAAACCAAAGAAAAACAAATTTTGAAACTATTGATTTAAGATTGAATATCAAATGAATTATGCAAAACAGTGTACAGCGGATGCAGACGTGTGGCAGAAATGTATTCAGCGATGGTGGCAAATTGGGCCATCGGTTTACAAACAGGGGTGAAACCGTTACAGTGATATTGACAACACATCGTATACATTGCAATGAATTAGGGACGATCTCATTTCAGATGCTGTGGGCACGCGCATGATTACGAAATACCGCTACGATAAGGTGACTTATTATATTATTTCTAAAAATAAAAATTAACATGTACATTCCTCGTGTCTTAGACAGAGCTATTTAATATACTGATATTGTATTTCCATCTAAGAGACAGCCACTGCCGAATTATGTGTAACACGAATTCAATAACATTACCGACATACGGAATTAGATAGTAACAATCGAGAAACAATCACATACGTTTTCGGATACACGCCAAATAACTTCGGGCCTCGCTATAAAATATTTACATCCAACCCCTATGTTAGTAAATATTCTGTAATTTATACCGTCACAAGTTCGGAAACTTTACAAGACAGAAGACTTCCAATGATTTTACCGATAGGCACAGTAAACTTTTATTTTATGTTCTACTTTTAATAGTTCGACAATATAGATGGAATTTTAAACCGTCGTCTCCACCTGTAGACCTGCTGATAAAGGGGTCGTTGACCGCTTAAGATGCGAATTATTAGGACAAAAGATAGCATTATCGTGAGTACAAATATTTAATTTAAATAATAAAAATGACGATACGATAGGCCCATGACAAAGTAGAATGATTCTGATTTTTAATTTACCGACAAACAATATACGATAAAAAGTCATATTACTACGCTTATTACAAAAAATATCAACATTATCTCCTTTTTAGCAATTAAATATAATTTTGTACTTATTACTCCACGATATGACCTCTGTGGTGCAGTTGCTTAGACGCCGGCTGTGAAACGAAAGGTCGCGGGTTCAATCCCCGCAC
Organism: Deilephila porcellus; assembly: GCA_905220455.2. Lineage (NCBI taxonomy): Eukaryota > Metazoa > Arthropoda > Insecta > Lepidoptera > Sphingidae > Deilephila > Deilephila porcellus. Next base: position 11,072,737 of record LR999987.1, read on the forward strand.
CAAAACAAATATTTGTGTGATCCACAGATATTTGTTTCGGGTCTGGGTGTTTGTGAGACCGATAAGTCTCTCGTCATTTCTGATACCCACGACACAAGACTCGATCTTAGTGTGGGGTCAGGACTATGTATGTGACTGTTAGGTTTATTTATTTTATTATAAGTGTGCAGAATACAAGTAGCTATTTTACATGCTATTAAATATCAATAAGCAAAATATATACTTATGTATGATTTTTCAAAATGTAATATCGTATAATTAAATAGTTTATTATACATACAGTCTACTGCATACATAACATAGACTTAACATAGAATATATTGTTATTTATAATATTAATTTAAATTTCATGTGCGTTTAGACAAACGGTGACCAGAGCCTAATCTTATGGTTGACGTCAAAACAAGGTTAACGGTGTTCTCCACACAGTTTATGAACCTATGGAAGGATTTCGTTCAAATTAGAATTTCCACGGCCAATTGTTTTTTATCCCGAAAAATATATGTACTTTTACCAACAGGCCACCACGACTTTGCTTTAGATATAAAGCATCCCTTTGGAACTTGTGGATTGCTGACAATGTTAAAAACAACAATTCAACAATGGCCTTTATTGAACAATAAGCGACAACGGTTGAATAAGTTGAATTTAGTTAACCGAGCCGAAGATACCATAGCTTACTAGGATCTTCTATTGATTGATTGTAGGGAGGCATAGATTTCTAGGTCAAAGGGGGAGAAACTATTTCGGTTTAATATACAAACGTATCATCAAGCTGGGGGGAGGCAAACAACTGATAAATTAATCAAATTGCTGCTGAAACTCAAGTGCGTGCGGGTACGACGAGACGACCTGTGTATTCGTCCAACAACTAGATTACATACTTCCTAATAGATACTGACGCTACCCTCACCTTTAATTGAGTGAAGTGGATTAGATATCCCTTTAATTGCATTACCAAAGCTAATATACTATGAGAAAAATATACAGTTCCGGAACATTGATTAAATTTTAATACGAAAATATAAAAAAAAATGCTATTAAATATAGATAAATATAGAATATAGATTATTAGTCGTTAATGCATCGATTTCTTAGATAATAATTACGCCATCTTCGCACATGTTTATGAGGACAGAAACGAAAGGCACATCGATCACATTAAAAAAATAAGGTATTTATAATAAATGTGTTTTCTTTCTTCTTTTCTTTCTTTCATTTAATAAACTAATTTACTTACGTTATTGACATTATTTTGTAACCTGTGTAAACCAACGTAGATAATACTAATGGAAACGATCGTCAGGAAACTGGACTAATGACAACCATCATAAATATCATTCCATTATTATTCCACTGCATATTTACGCTTGTACCTGCTGATTTAAGGTAAAAGTATTATAAATCAAATATTGTAATCTATAATATTAGAATGTACAGAAGCAATTGCGCAGGCCGACAATATAATATCGAACAAATAATGTTTGTCATCAGTTGAGACTACATCTGGACTGAATTATATAATTACTATCAGGTGCAGTGTTGCCACATCGCGGTGATATTTAAAAAATAAAAATCTTTCCAATGCAACATTAGTCTCACAATATCGTGTTGACATTTCGATTTGTATTCAAGATAAAAGTGACTAGTAAAGATGATGTAAGAAATCCATTATTAAATAAACCGAATGAAGTAAAATTGACAGAACAAACACTACAATGTTTATAATATACTTTCTACGTGTTCACGCAACTATTGTACGAGGAGAATTTTTCCATTAGTTTTGTAGTAGCTCGGTGTTGTATAAGTGAAGCCAGTAAAGCGGCATATTTATTGATCCCAGCCGTGCGATTAGTTACTGGCGACACCGGCGACCGGCGAGTCATTACCACGCCTAGCGTTTCTATATTCAAGGGCCCAACACAAACACTGATTCGAAACGCCAAGGTCAAAACGTTATAGGAAATATAAGCCCTAAGCCTTATTCATTAACAGTTCTAAATCTATTTTGATGATAAAATAATAGTCAAAGAAAAGTGGAGCGAAGTAAGGAAATCTTCACTCAATTAAAAATATGTCCGCCGCAACAATCTTTGGAGGTCGATAATGCTGCATTTGCCTTCGTACAGATTATTACAATTTCAAAGTTATTATAAATCATCCACCAACAATAATTCTGGTAAGGTGGTCTAATACAGAAAAATGTAAACAAAGTTACAGTCTAATAAAGAATATAATCTATACATATAATAAATATGTAAATGGTCGATGTCTGTACATGGAAGATATTTGAGAAATTTTAACGCGGGGGGTCTTTATAACAGCAACAGAAGCCAAAACAATTTTTTTTAGAATTTTTGTCTGTCTGTCTGTGTATGTTTGCTTGCGCATCACGCAAAAACTACTGCACCAAATGAGATGCGGTTTTCACAGTTGTATTGCTGTAGGTTCAACTTAAAAACTGGTATATGTTGCATTTACATACAGGTTGTTTCTTTTTGTTTGCTTGCATATTACTCAAAAACTACTGCACCAAATCAGATGCGGTTTTCACAGTTATATAGGTGCACGTCCAATTTAAAAACTGGTATATATCTTATTTACATACAGGGTGTTTCTTTGTATTAGCTTGCACATCACGCAAAAACTACCGCACCAAATGAGATGCAGTTTTCACAGTTATATTGGTGCAGTTCGAACTTGAAAATTGGTATATATTTCATTTACATACAGGGTGTCTCTTTTTATCCCGAAAAATTAAGTATTCCTGTGGGATGAGGAAGGAATTCCGATATATTTGTTACTTTTTATACTCAAAGGGATGGGATGGGACAGGATTACATGGCTTGAGTGAGAATGAGACGGGACGGGCGGGATATAACGGGACGGGACCAAATAAAGTTCATCACGCTGACGAAGTTTGCGGGCAGAAGCTAGTAAAGAATAAAACGTTTCTAATGTGGTAGTTATTAAAAACAACACTAGACTTTTCCCACAACGCCCACGATACACAATATACGTTTGGGATTTTCCTTTAAGTCATAAGCTATTGATTGACTAGAGTCAACGCCAGTTGACTATTAGGTAAAGTATCGTAAATAGATAAGATTTACTTCTCGACGGATTAATTGACTTGGATATAATAAACAACACAAATAATAATAAATAAACAACAACACTCTTGAGCGTATTCGAATACACTGATACGGCTATAACCTGATAAAATTAAAAAAATATATTAATTTAATTAGGTAATTGAAGTGCAAGATATTCTGATGGCTAATTTATAATCCCGGCTTCAAATAAAAGAACTAGAATATAGGCTGACGAAACTATCAACAAAATCCTCATCAAGAAACACAAATAAAATTACAATATTCCTCAATTGTTTCCTGAATTCCAGCTTAAAGGACACTAGCAGAGTGACGTCATGTATCGTATGATCCGTCATCCGTGTCAATTTACATTTGCTCATAGTATGACTCAAATAGATGTCACTCGGGTCAGTTGTTTACGCACAGAACCCTTATCTGGCACCCGCGCTGCGCACAATATGAGTTTGATTGATTCACGGACTTTCCAAGCATTCCACCACTATGGGCTTAAAGGACGTATACCACACATTCCACTCACTGCAATTCAAACTTTATAAATATGTGTCATAAAGTAACAATTGCAGAAAGTCTAAAATTATACGCCCTTCGAATCCCGGGGTATCTATTTGTTCTTAGAACACCGTATTTCGCAGTTTATGGTAATTTTATAACACTTACATAATACGGTGATATTGACGACGGCTTCTTTTAAATTACAGGCTGGTGCATAAGGAATCGTTCCAGATTGTTCCGGAAATAGGTTTGGATAAAATTATACTACAAAATCTGCGCTATATTTCATCTTACTATGTCGTCTTGACGAACCAGTTCACTACATAATATGTTCGTGCAATATTCTACCTACTTTGGTTCTATTAAAAACTAATAATATTTTTTTTTCAGAAACCATTTGTTGGCTATTTTTGGATGCACAAGACTCTATTTGCATTGTTTTAAACTATAGATTATAGTCACTAAAGATAATGATCAATAGAACTGTACATTATTTGTAGCATCAATTTGACAAAAATTTTTTTTAACTATTTTGAAACTATACCGGAATTCTAAGTCGCTTCAAAGAAAAACTTTAACATCACATTCCTCATAATGGTTTCTTAGATTTACACGAATGTTACACATTGAAATAAAATTATTTTCCGCCCCGTGACCAGAAAAGCTGTAAAGTAATCGAAACGTCGGGAAGTTAAAAAATGTAAAAATTTAACCAAATCGCGATAAAATGCGTAAAAATAGTTTTATTTCAATCACATTCCTCTGTAGATTTACAATGTTTTGATTGAATTTATGCAGCGGCGTGGCAGAAGTCGGAAGCACTAGGCAACAATAATTACAATCACTTTAGCAAATTACTCGGGCTTGGCGAAGCTCGCGTGCGCTCGGCCATCGAGATTGAGACTTCGAGACATCGATCAATATTCCACCGACCCCGCGGGATTACACTTACACAAACAAATACTAAGATGTCTGGTAGCCTATCATTATTACTCATCGATTTCTAATTGAATAAATGATATTTTAATTGAGATTTTATTACCTAGTGTCCGGGTAACACGAGTTTCTCTCCCTGAGCAACATGAGATATAATATATAACTTATAAATCAAATAACACACTTATGTATTATTATAAAATAAATATAGGTACTCATGGTAGGATGATATTACAATGTAATCTAAATTCATGTCAATGTATTTATTCTAGAGTTCAATGGCAATGGAATTTCCATATTTTTTATTTAAAATTCGATCTGTTGGTAACAAAATTGAATGCCTATTGGAAGGAAATATCGCATTGTATTGTTTGCTTTGTAAGTAGATAATACATATCAGAAATGGCCTCAGATTTTAACAATGTCAACGTAAACAAAAAACAATTACTACTTAGTATTTTATAGAACCATTAAAAATATCGATTCATACCACCCCTGCACCGAATGTTAGTGTAAAACAAACTTTAATTTAACTAAATAAAGTACACATTTGTTTGTAAGCCTGCTATACAAGTTAGAGTTTTTGTCGTAACAAAGTAAATGAAACCTTACTGTATAGGAAATCAACTTCATTTTTAATATGGTAGGCCTTGAAATCGGGACTCATCAACAAATCTGGAGTTTCCGGTTTGACTGAGTCACCGAGACTACACAGGGCCTGTTGAAAAACGACCGTAACAAGTTATTCATCTTTATACCGCGCTTTATGCGACACCACCAAAGAGAAAGCATTGAAAGTCAACTTAATTATGAATCATTTGTAATAATATTTGATAGTTCTTTAATTATTGTAATCGAACTGATAAAGACGGGTTTTTTTTCCGTCGTAGAAAGTAATGTAATTTTTAACATATTCGATGTCATATATCAATTGTTTTATATGCATATAATTAATGGGCAATAGTCCAACGTATTTTGGCAGCTTCCGTTGCATTTCTTTTCCTATTATGTTTACAATACGCATAAAATAGAGATTAATACTGATTAAGTGCATCCATAACTATTGACCAAAAGACAAATGTGTTTAGGGCAATAGTTATGAATGTAATGTCAATGTAATCACTTTGAAAACAAACGAGAATTTAAAATGTGCTACCAATGAAAACTAACTTATTTACATCAAAATGAAAAATGTACATTTTTCAATTTAGTAGTTATTCGTAATTATAAACAATGGCTTCAATACTTTTATGAATACAAACGACAATTAATTTAACACGGGTACTGTGCTGTTTGTAGTTCTAAATTAAAACTGAAAAATAGTTATGTCGTCAGTGCTTTCGTTTTAAAGTGTTTTCATATTTGCACAATGACATAAAAATCATTGACATAAAAAATAAACGTTATTTTAATATGAAATATCCAACGGTTAATCCTGCAGATTCAAGGAAACTTTATTTCCTCTATAGTGCTTCCGCTATACATTTTTTAACATCACATTAGTATGTTAGTCTTAATGAGAAATCTTACAAAAAGAGCGGCCTAACACTATGGTCCCGGTCAAATGTCTTCCTATGTAATTATTCGACACTTCCTCTTACAAACCGGTTTATTCGCATAAATCTAGCGACCGTGAACCGATACAATATTATACAAACAGCCTAATATCATAAGCTTTTGAATATGCGGAAACGATCACGAAAACTGATCGTTTGCTGTTTTTCTCTCTTGAAGACATAGGGTCAAGCCAAGTTGTCCAGGCTTGCAGAAAATCCAACGCAGAAGATCCATATGTGTTCTATGTGGGTCAGTCATGAAGAAAAAGAAATCGGTCTTTGATATAAAGAGTGATGGAATTGAACAAAATATTGAACAATATAATATATTACATCAGCGATAAAGATTTTACACGAGTACAATATAGTATTTGTGTTCAACGCTGTTTAGAGTGAATAAATAAAATATGAAAAGACTGAAGTGCATTTAAATATTTCAGCGGGTATATTCATGATACAAGGTTCGCCGGAGGTCATGGAGCGTCCGACCTTCGCAAACAATCGCCTTGTGCAGGGCCAGATCATTGCACACAACACGTTCGAAAGGAGACGTAATGTTACCGAGAGCATTTACATATCATTTCTCATGTCCAGTCTCTCAGTTATGAATAAATAAACACTTAAATAAAGTGTTTACAACATTATTGTGATTTAGTACCTATCAATATTATTGTTGTTCTTGTGTCACAGCACTTTCGCTTTCAGTATGGTATGAGCACCTCTGTTTATCTATGACATTCGCCTTGGTTAGGCGCCAATCAACTGTCCCTTCGTGAGCAAATTCATTACCCTTTTGCAGGAAAATTTCAATTTAAAGTAAAACCTAGCACAGGTTATATTTCTATTGTATCTAGAAGATGCACAGCTATGACCGTCTTCATTACTTGTAAATAACCAGCACCCGCTTCTGCCTTCCACAAGAAGTATCTTGAACGCGCCACAAGTTGTTGGCGTTCAGTTTTCCTTTCATCCGCAGGCCGCTTTGACTCAGCTCATGAAACACCGTAACTGAGTCTACAAGGTGAAAACTTTACTTCCCGTATATTTTTAGCTCTTCCTATTCAACTTGAAACTAACGAGTTAAACATTCAAGTGGCAATTACTGTCAAATATGTTTTTTTTTATTATGACTCAGTCAATAAAAAAATATTATTCGGTATTACCCGGTATGTCTAGAAAACAGATACCAGACAAAGAAAACATTATAAACAACCGTTACGTGTACAGCTTAAAACTAAGACAAATCTACAATACGATTGATGAGTATACAACACTAGTCTACTTGAGAAAAAACACTGGCATTGGAAGTTTCAATAACAACTCTACGAACTAATGTACACAATATAAAGAGGCAATATGTTCCAAGTGCGTGAAACAATAACAAAGCTCTTTGTAAAAATGAGTAAAACACGAGTTTACACGTAAATGTTCTACATACATTCGATAATTACGCTTAACCAATCAACAGGCACACAAATTACTCATTCACTAAAAGTGACTAATTATTGTAAAGAATGCATGGAACTCTCCGACAAAATATAACATCAGAAATCACTCAAAACCAAAATGATTGCTTTAATAAATTCACGTGATAGGTTCTCAATGTGTTTGCTTAATTTTTCCATATTTTAGTCACTCATGGCATTAACCTCTGGTTAAAAAGGCTCTCTAATTATGAGGAAAAGCTTATTATATTTGTAAATTTAAAACAACCTAACGCTTATGCCATATCATAGCTGTAAGCTGGGGTACCCACGGGGAACAACCTTTAGGGAATTTTAGGGAGCTTATGTGGAAAATTGCTTGGCATTTTAGTCGGGTACTATATCAACGCGCTTCTTCAGGAATGTACAATCTAAATGAGGATAACATTGGGCGCGAATGAGCAAAGTTAAAATCAAATTATGTATTAGGAATTCCATACTCTGTGTTACTTTGTCATCAATGTTGTGTCCAAAATAAAGTTCTTTCCTCAATGGTTTCCTCTTTAATTTCGTATGCAAGTTTATTAGGTTCTATTTTAAATTAAATTCCATGTTTAAACCAATACTTTAGAAGTTTTCTTATTTTTTATATACTAAAACATAATGTGTTTGATTACGAGGTCGAGCTGTCTACTTTGTGCGAATTTATCAGTTATAACAGTTCAAATGAATGAATGCCCAAGTGCTACAGAATACAAATAGGTTCGCCAGTCAACACGTATAACATTATAGGACAGACGGTTTGGCGAATTGTGAGTGGCACGGGTAACACCTTTACCTACCCTTAGGGCACACAACCGTGAGCTTATGTGTACATACATAAGTGATAACACAGGGAAATAACCGTTGTTCTTATCCGTCTCAACAATCTAACTGACAAGATTTCAACTGATATTAGTGAACTAAAGTGAAAGCCTATCTAACTGGAACAATGGTTAACAAAAACAATTCAACAAACACAGCTCAACATTAAATAACCATTTATAATCGTACTTAAGTGTTACACACCAATATTTACGAGACACTAAGGCCCGTATTCACAAACAATACTTTACTCAGTGTTGAAGTAACCCTATGCTAAGTAAGACATTTCTCATAGTGATCGTTCCGCTCAGCCTTTTTATTCATAAACAATACTTGAGTCACCCTTTTACTATGGGAACGCACAGTATCCAATGCGGATCAGTGATTGGTCAATTACTGTTGCTAATTTCTCTCTGGTGTTTATTTTTATTTGCGTTCTCCCGCGAATTACGTGTGAGTGTAAAGCGCCTTTGACAACTTCAAATATTTACATGCCAATTATTTTATAAAATTTCCTTCCCACATTTTTAAGCCGTAAATTGTATTTTTGTGGATTAAAAAATGGATGCGGACGGAATTGCCAACACATCTTCTACAAGTAAAAGTGTTGAATGGTAAGTATTTTTGTACATACATATATAAACTCACGCCTTTTTCCCAGAAGGGTAGGCAGAAGTGCCAAGACACCCACATTTCGCCTTGTATGTTCCGTCCCACGATGTGATAGGTGGCGAGCCTATCGCCATATCGGGCAAAAATTCCTAACACTGGGCTGATAATGAATAGAAAAATCCAATATCACTTTGCCCAACCCGGGATTCGAACCCGAGACCTCAGCTTTATAACCATACCCTAGTAGAACTACGCCACCGAGGCAGTCTATATATAGTCAAATATTTTTGTTATTGTTTTTATCCTATATGTACGTATTGTGTAGTAATAGCTCGCGATAAATCTATCGCAAATTGAGCTTTATATTTTACATTAATTAATATGTACATAACAATAAATAATTAATCCGTGATTGTGGTCTTCATTTTAGTTTGAAAAAGCAGTCATTCACCTCTTCTGAGAAGCAATTGCTTATAAAATTAGTTCGAAAGCGGCCTGTAATCGACGATAAGCGTACACACGCTCAAAATATACAGTTGAAGAAACGAGCATGGGAGGAACTAACCAAAGAATTAATAAAGTAATGTTAAAACATATTTGTTTTGCAGATGAAAGCATTGTGCCTCCAACGAAGTTAAAAAATAAATATAGTGCAAGCATTCCAACCAGTAAGTAGGTTCTCCTTTTATAATATATTAAGGTAAAGGTAACAATAAATGTGAGCAACAACGCATCTATCACTATGTTCTTGACTTCTCGCTAATAAAGAAAAAAAACATTCAATAACACTTTTCTCAACCCGGTATTCAAACCCGAGACCTCACTGTTGTACAGTACAGTGTGTGTTACAGTAGTGCAACCGCACCACCGATGTGATCCAAGTCACGTAGATAATCTTAAAATAAATAATTTAGTAATGTATGTATTTTATTTCATTTTGTTTAGGTAACAAGCGATTGGAAAGTGAACTTGAGGCGAGAATGAAACGGTGCACTTTAAATATAGAACACGATAAGGAATTGCATGAAGCAAGGATACAACGAGAAAAAATTTTACTCGAAAGAGAAAAAAATACTTTAGAATATGAAAACCAACTACATAATTTACAAATACAGAAACATAAGTTGGAAATTGAAATGTTACAAAATAAAAATATTTGAGTTTAAGTTTAAAAACTGTTTTCATTACCTACAACACAAATTTATCAAGATTTTCAGTTGCCCGATAACCCTATTTTCTTCCCATCCTTTTTCCTTCCCACTCTCCTCCCGATTTGATAAGCCAGTAACACACCTATAATCGAAGCACTGTGGATATGGTGGACACGGCCCTCAGTTATTACTTATCATCCGGTAACCTGTTTGCTGTTTTACCATAACTATTGTATATTAATTGTTTTATCAAAAATGGCGTGTTATAAACATTCTACGAAAAAGGAGCGCTTCTCTACTAGATGTCTGAACATGTCCAGTAGAAACACCAGATATTCTCAAGTTTGGTTCAATGTGTTCAAGAACACCACGCGCTCTGCATATATTATATAGCACCGCTGTAGCCACAATAATATTGCAAGTTGTGGTTAAATTGGTTGCCATTTTTTTGGAAAGACAAGGAAATATCCTTTTCCACACACCTATTGTTCTTTCCACAGTATTTCGGGCTTTTATATGTGCCTTATTATAGTTATGTTCACTAGAAGATTCTGGGCGTGCTACTGGTGTTAATAAGAATTTTTGACACCCATACCCACTGTCTCCCAAAAGTATACCTTCAATGAAAAAAATGAAAACTCCCAGACGAATAAAATCTTAAGGCCACAAGTCACGAGTAATTGATAAACTGGTATTGGAAGGCCCCTTTTAGTTAATTTTTGTCAGGTCTAAATCGACAAGTGGCAATAGTATATGAAGAACAATATCTTTAGCAAATAGCGTCTTCGAAAGTCTTCATCATTGTAAAAAAAAAAAAGGATTTTGAAAATCTCGAATAATATTTCTTGTGCTTATCGTCCTGCGTTCGGTAAGGACATCATTAATATAATCGTCGAACTCCTCCTCGCTGCTGTAATCCATTGCATTGAAAATTGAAAAAAACCTAATGCAAAACCTAATGTAAAACCTTATTGCAAAACACATAAAATGAAATTGCATATACATTCACAACTGTCACTTTTACGTCTTCAATCGACACTATGCGTTGCGTAAAATAGCTGTTGAGTTTCTTTACCCGAGGGCCTCCATAAGTGAATGCATAGTGTCACTCATCACTCAAGTATTGTTTTTGAATCAAAATTGACAATTCTGTGCGTTTGGCTACACTATGCGTCCTCATAGTATTGTTTGTGAATACGGGTGTAAGTAATTTTACTTAGTACTTTAGTTTATATAACGGACCAGATGCGGCTGCCAACATTTACGGTGGTCGCAGATTCAAAGATTTTCTATGGTATGTAAACGTTCGCCAACCCGCACTAGGCCAGTCTGGTGGACTATACGGCTTAACCCCTCTCAATCGTACTCTCGATCATAGAGGAGACCCGTACCCTGTAGTGGGACGTCTAAGGGCTGATACATATACAGATACTTGGATCGACCATCCGGTCGACGGCCGATGGGTCGGCCCAGGTATCACTGAAGCGATATGGTGAAAGGTGACCTGTGCCAACTTCGAGACAGTATTTGGCGAGAGGTGGCGCAGAACAGATACATCTGGAGCGGACTTAGTTAGTTACTTAGCCGTGTTAATGGTTACGATAGATATTGGTACATTTAAAAACATGGAACTGCATAGACTTAATGATCTAAGACAGTTATTCAAAAGACTTGCAAATATTTCACACAATCACAATTTTAACCGTTGCACCAATTGGTCATTAAACTGCTATTTACAAAAAAATATGTTTTTTATTACACGACACGGGACAAAGTTCCAAAATTCCTATTATATGAGGCGATGATTTCCTGTTCTCAAACTCAAGGTGCACGACAATTGTTTCTATCGCGAAACATGTAGTTTTTGCGAATATAGCGTTATTCGTGTGAATAAAAACAAAATTAATATTTCACAAACAAAGGAATAATCTTTGCTGTAGTATTATCATACCAATTTGCGCTTCTAACGCAGCATCATTGACACCTCAGAATTCGTTTTTTCGTTTCCTTAACCTTAATAAAAACCTCAAAGTGACTTAATTAATTCTAAACACAAAATGAGGCTTTTAATATCCTGTTTATCATGTTGATAAGGTTATTTATTATAACAGCAAGCAAGTGTATCGGCTCAGCGGCCGGGCGTAGTAAAAATTAACATTCGCAACATGCGAGCATGACGTAGGCTATGCAATATGGAACCTTGGACGCCTGACGCCTGACGCCAGTCGCAACATACACACAACCGTGTCAAAACTCCCGCCACTATAAGGCACCACGGAAAGAACCAACAATACGTGTCCTGTATCTTCAATTATTTTTTACTGCCATTGCCAAACCCTAATGTGACTTCTGGCATTTCTGCAAGGTTATATTAATATCATTTTTTGTATCGTTTTGAGTTTTGCAAATATTTTTTATTGCGTCCATGATATTAGCCCGTGTTCAAAAAAATCTAAAGTTGATTAAAGGGCACGAAAAAGAACCAGTTTGTTAGACAACAAAGCAAAGTTTGTAAAAATAAGAACTTGAAAAATGACTTCATTTTGTGATTAAGAAAACATTGACATCAGTTGCGTTAAATCTAGGAACACAAATATTTCCTTATTGATTAAAAGCCTCTACAATAACCAAGCAATAGGCCCCTATGGTTAGTTTAATATGGTACCAATTGAAAGCATTTCTGGCTATTGACACAAATTAATCTTGATTCTACCATTTGATACAACTTTATTGATGGCGGCGCGGCGTGTAGACTCAGCATTTAACAAGTGATCTCATTGACAGTCATATCCATTTCATATTAATATTGATTAAGGGGAATGCGCACATACAAAGATGATGTTCGGCTACGATCAAATATATACTATAATCAAGATCAGGAACAAAATCACATGCTTAAAATGGCCGAGGTTGCTTTTACTTAGACATTAATTGTATTCATGTGTACAAAAAAGATTTTAAATATAAACTACTTCAGGTAACAATTGAAATAAGATATTTTATGTCCTACAATATAGGTACTTTAATTTAATATGTTACATAATCAAAGAGGATAAATTAAAAATTTCACCTGTTATTCTAAAATAAAGTGAAAATCAGTAATAATAAGGTTGAAAATAATATGTTGGCATCTAGCTCTCACGCTATTTTGAAATTCTTCTCTTCTTTCTTTCGCAATAATTGACATCTACACTGCACAGTGAAATGGATTTAAGAATATATATAAACTTGGTCTACTTTACTCCATGCTTGTCTAAAATAGCCAACTTTTGACAGGGGTTTGTGCATTGTAACAAAAGAAATAGTATAAAACATATTAACAAAAAGTTATTCTCTTCGAAGTATTGGCATTATGGTGATTATTTAAAAAAAAACGCACAGTGTGACATGTAGACGTCTTAAAATTGGCGATGACTGGAGCATTCTAAATTGAACTAAGACCATACTTTATTTCGTGGTCTTTTTAGGGCCATTTATGAAGTGCTCATCGGACATCAAATACATATTTAATTGAAGAGGTTGTGTCTAGTCAAAATAGAATGACATTTCTTTAACAGTCTTAACATTAACAACTAACGCCAATATAATGACAACTGATTGACAATGTAGTCTAGGAATTAGGTTTATGAGCTGAAGGTTGCTGGTTCAATCCTTGCATGCATAACTATAATGTAGGCACTAACAAATATATTATACAGAATATATTAAAGCAGTAGTTCCCAAACTATGTAGTGGGTCCCTTTAGGGTGGACTTGGGAAACCACTGCATTAGAATAGTATTGAAACCCATATTAATACAAAATTAGTATGGTAAAAAACAACTACCCTATTATATTATGTACAACAATTACTCACTAAATGCAGTTTCATTTCTGTATTGTGAATCAGCTGTATGTGACTCATGCAGGTCCTAGCTTCATCACACTCAAATGATTTACATTCATAGAAATATAATAGAAAACAAAAGGTGCATTTTTTAAATGGAAATAATGTTATCAACAAATAAAATGTACCCACATTACCAGCTTATCAGTGAAATGCAACTTTTGTTGCTATTGTCATTCCACATTCTGCAAATGACTATATTGCATTTTGTTTTAAATTCTTTCTTGTATGAAATCAATATATACCTATATCGATTAATAGGAGCACATAATAAGTCTGAAATATTAGCAAAATTAATATAATTTTGATTATAGTGATGGTTTTTTTTTATATGTCATGAAATTAGTTTACATTACATTATAACTTTGATATAATTTGATCATTCATGCAATGTCTTCATTTTTATACATAAAAAGTAACAAATTACAGAGGAAAATCCCATTACAATGACATGAAGATAACATGTATGTGTTTATTTATAAATGATTCATATCACTGCAACTGACAAATATTATAGCTTTGTTAGCCATTACACATCTGTACATTAATAATTTACTTGATTCAATTAGAAGTACCAAAGGTGTTATAAAAACATTTAGTTGTTCCTCACTATTACATTAAGGCAAATAAATAAAAAATAATTTGAATAATTGCTAATATAAAGATAAGTTTATATAACTAACAGATGAAGGTAGTTGATGTGTGAATATAAAATTCATTACATAAACAATGTTGCATTATTAGATTTGCTACCATTAGGTGAATTAATATTGTCAATTGAATTCATAAAAAAAACTCAAAGCTGTAGCAGCTATGTACAATGTATGAGCTCCTAAGCTGATATCATGGTTAGGGAAATCAATTTGATCCGTTGTTGCAAGTAATAAGTAGGTATATTTGAATTAGAAATCTATAATACCATGGATTCATTTCCAATCTAGCCATACCATGGAAATATTTCTTTTATTATGTACCCCAAAGTGGAAAGTGTGGAAAGAGACTTTGGGGCTGAGTACATGTGAAAATAAGGGTTAAAAACATTTCATAGAAGATTGTTTTTTGTCTACCCAAAATGTTTATTCGCTGTTCTAAAAATATAAATTACAAATTTTGCCTGCGCGATTTAACCAGAAACGAAATCTTATACATTATACGAATAGACCTAATTTTTTTTTGCAAATAAACATTCATGAACGGAAAGAGTAACATTCATGAAGTCCAGGCGTAAATGCCAACAAGTATGAGTAATTGGCCGCGTACATAATTGACGTTTACTATGGCGACATACTACGAATATAAAAATATAATTGCACTTACGTATTCTACAAATAGCAGCAACAGCAGACAATCCAAAAGGACAGGTAGAAATCGTTGCAACCTTCCGCCAACAGCCATTGTTCCGAACTATTTACCAAATCAAAATATTGTAACACTGATTTGTTGTCATATCATAATTACGATTTACGCCCGAGAAAGTACGTCTTTGCAAACGTAATCGCGAAATATATAAATTAAATTTAGCTCCCGACACACTTCCTTCGCCGTTCCATGAACAGCATAGACCAAAGCATAGACACAGACTGACACAGACTATAAGTTCTAAAGACTGAACACCAAAGAGTACAGTACTAAACTGAACACTGCCATAAACCATAAAACAATATCCTTTGATCATAGATCACGGACGTATTATACAAATAGGACTGCGCATTCATGAAATACTGTTGTTCTGAAATAACACATATGCCACTTAAGTAAGGTTTAATTTGGTATGATAAAAAACGTGGAGACAAAACGAGCCGAGCGAGATAGTACATGAAGGTCTGTGTCTCTTTTCTTTCGCTACGGAGACCATAATAAATTATAAAACCCATATCTCAAATATTTTTTTCAATCGACAAATGAAAGTTGACCTAAATAATCGAATAACTTACAACCTGCTTGAATATTTAAAACGACTCAATTTTATTATTACATTTATTACGATTAAATAATACATGTTTATAAAATCTTACTATGTTCTAATGGAAATCAAACATGATAATAGTTCTTACTAATACAATTGATCATGAATAATTGTACATATATACATAAACTCACGCCTATATCCCAGAAGGGGTAAGCAGAGGCGCCACTAGGACACCGACATTTCGCCTTGTATGTTTCGTCCCATGATGTGATAGGGGCGAGCCTATCGTCGGTGCCATGTTCCTGACGCCCACAAATTCCTGACTCTGGGCTGATAATGAATAGAAAAATCGAATATCACTCTGCCCGACCCGGGATTTGAACCCGAGAACTCAGCTTTGTAATCGTACCGTAGCACAACTCCACCACCGAGGCAGGAAGTATCATGAATTGTATTTAATTAAAAAGGTTTATTTTGTGCAACAGTTAGTTTCCCGATTAACGGAGATAATATGAGGCAGATATACTTGGACGCGAATCCAGCCAATACGAATGTCACGAAAAACTCTGTTGTGTGAAGTGATTTACACATCGCGAATCCAAGATAACTGTTAAATAATAATCCAGCGCCGTTTGCTTTTGTAACGGAAATCAGTTATGGCATTATTTTATGGGGAAATAGCACAGATGCACCAACCCTATTTACACTACAAATAAAACGAATTAGATAATGTTTTTTTTTTATATTTACGCGAATGTTACACATTGAAATAAAACTATCATATTGTGGGACGGAACACATAAGGTGCAACATGGGTGTTCTGGTAGCACCTCTGTCTACCCTTTCTGGGAAAAAGACGTGATGTATATGTATTTATTATTTTACAATTTCAACTATATCAATTTCAATTATAAAAATACTAACCTTTCCCGCAACTTGCCACTTGATATGTTAACACAGTAATCAGTATGGAAGTTAATGAAAATAATGTTATGTTACCATAAATATTAAATCATCAATATTACTATATTAGAGCTTTTCGAGCTACTATTACAAAAACCAATGCATACCAATATGTACACAAATATATAAATATGCATTTCTTGATACGCTTAGACAATATTGTGTTTGTTAGATCATAAAATCTGCTTCATTCGGCTTATTATTTTTGACAGCCTCCGTGGTGCAGTTGTTTAGACGCCGGCTTTGAAACGTAAAGCCGCAGGTTCAAATGTTTGTGTAATCCACAGGTATTTGTTTCGGGTCTGAGTGTTTGTGAGACCGAAAGGTCTCCTGTAGTTTCTGATACTCACGACACCAGACTCGATCTTAGTGTGTGGCCCTGCCATATATGTGACTGTTTGGTCTCTGTGTGTGTATTAAATTTAATATGGTCACCCTATTAGCGCGGGACACAATCCTCTACTCAGCATCTCTCGCTCTGCTTGTTTTTTCGATCAGAGTGCGCAGTCCTGTTTGTATAATACGTCCATATCATAGATATACTAGTACCTACTAAGTTTAATTCTTATGTGGTTTATTTCCTCAGTTCAGAGAGGGCGGGTGTAGGCAACTACCGTGGCAACTTTACCATTTTTTGTCTTAAAAATGATTCATTAAACAACACGTTCACTCACAGCCTCTTCCACTCTATTTCTATTTGTCCCTGAGTTTCGATTCACCCCCTTGTTCAGTAAAATTTCAAATTTCGAATTTCACATGCAAGAGTATTATATTATATAATATATTTTTCCGAAAAAAATCCAATGAAATTTTTCAATTGTTCGGATTAATTTTCATGACCCATCAGTAAGTGGAACGTACTGAATAAATACCTTTACAGTCAAAGCGTAGACCTTTGCCTTTCCTATACAATTGAAAAAACAACAACGTCTTCTGTCAAAATGACAACATAAACATTATAAAAAAAATATTTAGATTCTAGCTTCTAATACAAAGTGTAGTTATCATATTTTTTTACAGCAAAACTTTGTATAAAACAAATTCAAATTAAAAAAGACATTATGTTGATAATTTGGACTACACTTAAATTGTATTCAGCAGAATCGCCTTGAATACATTTAATTATTATTTGTTACAAACAAATACAAGATTCCTCTATGAATAACGTTCTAAATTATGGAAGAGAGGCGAATACATAGGAGTGTGTATCCAACTGCGAAGCAAAAGAAAAAATTAATAGAATTGGTAGCAAAATATCCCGACTTAGTATCGTGTAAAGTGAGGCAAGGATTTAACTATACGGACGCTCATAAATTGTGGCAAAACATTGCTATCGAGTGTAATTCTATACCTGGAGCAAGAAAAACCTGGAGACAGTGGAAAAAGGTATATGAGAACTGTTAGATAATATACACAATGTAATAAAAATGTTTGGTCTATGAAGCAGAATTTTGAGTATGAATTTGAAATAAAATACTTAACTTTCCAACTTTAAAAATATATTAATCAAGTTGTTCACAATCATTATTCATATAGAGTAACAAAAATATAAGTTGCATATAAGAACTTATTATTAATGTGCTTTGGTCTAAATTCTAGACTTGGCAAGACATCAGATCTAAAACAAAGAAAAGGCACCCAGCTGACGACCTCCCTGCATCATTGATAATGTTATCACATGCAGAAAAAGAGGTGTTGGGCTTAAAAAACGTTTCTTCAACTACAAATTATCAGATGGAAGAGGAAACAGAATTTGTAACATTACCTGATGACACTGTTCAAGAAACAATCAACATGAATGAAATGGACTCTGTAGCAACATTCAGTGAAGCCGAGTCTCTGCCGGAAGAGAAAGTATTCCCAACAACAACAAATCACAAAGTAAAGAAACTAAAAAATGCAATTAAAAGCAGCTCAAAGCATGCTAATAATTGCTTCCTCAATTGTGACATGCTATCTGTACAAGAACAACGAAAATTACAGTTGAAAGAGGAGTACATCAATTTTAAAAAGGATTACCTTAGACAAAAATTAAAATTGATGAAAGAACAAACGGAAGCCCTGAAAGAAATTGCAAGGGAGCTCTCTAAATAATTAGTCATTTCAAATAAGGCATCTTAAAAAAAATATTGTACATAAATGTAGCATATTCTTTCTTTTTAAACAATATTAGTATATAATTAATCAAGATCTTGAGTTTGCAATGTAATTAAGTTGTCTAACAAATGATAACTTATATCTTTTCTAAACGGAAGGGGAAAAGGAAGGAAAGACAACAGCAAAAAACTATCATTTAATATTTGTTTTATTACATGTTTATTGTGAGTGTGGACTCTCCATGACCTAGCTGGCCTGATACAAAAATAGTAGAACAGTATTGTGTTCTAACATAAATCTCATCAACATAAGAATATTAACAAAGTTTGCACTGATCTATGGTTAAGTGATAGATAATTTTGCATAATTCACAGTCTTGTACATAAGAATTAGGCATTTTTTAAATGTTGCACTATCCTTGTTACCTTTTTATACTATACTTAGGTCCCAATTTCTGTATAGCATGGAAAAATGTAATAACTAAACCCTAAAGTTACAAATACATCAACAAATTTGATCTTCTATTTGTAATATCAGTGTATTTTTATATGGGTAGCCAAAGTTTTCATGCTTATCCGTTTATTCTGGTAATATTTTCAAAGTGATTAATTGTGTTATGCCCTCTGAAGATATTATGAAAAATTGATGTTTATTTTAATCCAATTTCTTTTTCTTTATTTAAATATCTCATATTTTGACATTTTTATTACCACAGTTTAGGTATCTGAGTATTAAACAGTTGTGTAATAATGTTGGTGAATATAATTGATTATTTTCTGTGTGTTATATATTATATTGAAAACACAGCTACAATTTTGCATTCTTAATTCAAAACAATAGTATTGTAACAACATAATATGGTAGGAATAAAATATCATGTTCAATCAATTTTCTATTTACATAATTGCAAATATTTTGAATCATAGAGAAGCATAACATATTAACATATATGTATGATATTAGCAGACACTCAAGGATTTAAATACTTAATTCAAAGGATTTATGTTATCAATAATATCAATTGTGTTTTACTTGGTAACTTATAACATAGGTTTGTATCTAATTTTATGTGTAATTTAGTTTACATAGAACTGTAGAACTACCCAGTGTATTACTCTCTATGTGTAGAACAATGTTAAATATAATAAATAAATAGATTATATCGTATTAAAAATTATTTATAAAAATGTGTTTTTTTATTTTTATACATCAAAGTAATGCGTACCTTGAAGAAGTTGAAGGCATACATAGTACTATATAAGGTGTACAATAATTTAAGGTATAATATATAAATAGTTGGGTATTTTACTATAAGAAAGAAAAAATCTAAAAACTATAAATGTATATAGTAGAGCATTAAGCAATAAGTATATGTTAATTTCAGTTTTTATTTCCAAGGAATAAATTTTATAATTCGTTTTGAAAATTTCAATTTTTTTATCTGTCCTAAAAAGATGTGAAACGGCTGCCGCCATGATGGATAACGATTCTAAAGTGCGTCTCACGAATCAAGTCCCGCAGCCGCGGCGCCCGCGCCACATGCGTAGGTTGTCATGGAATGAAATGTTGCTAGCTTATATTGGTGTATTAACATAATCCTGATTTCAGGATAATTAAATTATATTTATAAGGTAAAAATTATTTAAAAATTATAATTTAATCAATAAATTAATATAAAAAATATGTACATTGACATATGACTGCAATTTAAAAAGTTTTCTTTGTTCAGCCATCCATAACATAAAAATAAATAAAAATAAAAATAAAAAATAAAAAAGCCTTATATTTCTTACAAAAAACTTACTATACATGTATTTTTTTTCTCTTAGTTTAACATTTAGAAATTAAAATCATTCATATACCTATTTAATTACTTCTTAAGTGTGTAAGAACCCCTCTTTATCGAAGGTGAAGGCCTCCTCAAGAGATTTCCATGTTTCTCTGTTCTTTGCTATCTCCATCCACTGTTTGCCAGCGATTTGTATGATATCGTCTGCCCATCTGACAGCTGGTCTTCCTCTCTTCCTAATGCCTCGTGGCCCGTTCCAAGATGTTATCTTCTGAGTCCATCGATTATCTGTCATTCTGGCTATGTGGCCAGCCCAGCGCCATTTAAGTTTTTTACAGTGAATTACTGCATCAGCAACTTTTGTCTTTTTTCTAATAATTTTATGTGGTATTTTCTTAATCTTATGAATTTTTAATATATTTCGCTCCATAGCTCTTTGACAAGTTCTGATTTTGGATGTCGTATGGTATGTGAGCTTCCAAGTTTGGCTCGCGTATGTTAATGATGGCATGATACAAGTATCCATGACTTTTTGCTTGATTTTCATTGACATGTCACTATTCATAATTTCTTTTAAACATAACATACCGCACGTAAAATATTTGTATCAGGTTATGGTAAATAAAAAATGAAAAATATATTTGAATTGTGTAATTATGATCATCGAGTAGTTTTACTCCAGATATACTGCTATCACTAGAATCATATAAATCAACGTTATTATCATCAGATTCAGTCTCGCTATCACTTTCTGTTGAAATTATGAAACGGTCCATTTCATCGTCCATCAATCCATCGTTTTTAAAGTATTGATCTTCCAAATTTTCTACGTGTTTTACTTGTATGGACCAATCTTCTGGCGTTATACTTGCAAACGCATCTTCTACCAATTGCACTATTTTTTTTGGGTCTTGATTTACATTTTTATCTGCCACGCGTCTTTTCACAAGGCTCCAAATTTTTTCAATAGGATTGAGTTCGCAATGATAGGGTGGCAGTTTTAAAACCTCATGGCCATGACTTTTTAAAAGTTCATCTACAGCATAAGTTGGTTGACCTTTATTTTGTTTGATAAGATCAAAAAGTACGACTTTTGTCCAGCTCTCCTCAAAGAATACACCCTTTTCGTGCAACCACTTTTGCATTTCACTTTTTAAATTCGTCATAGTAGGTGCCTTATTGATTTGAGAGCAGTGGTATGGAGCATTGTCCATAACCACAAGAGATTTTTCTGGCAGATTCGGCATCAACTTTTCAGTCATCCACTTTAAAAAAATTGTAGTATTCATGTCATCATGATAATCAGATGACTTTGATTGTGAATTAAAAATCAACAATGCATTGTTAATAAATCCATGCTCAGATCCAGCATGGGCAATTATCCATCGACTTCCAACAGACTCTGAAGTAAAAAGTCCTGGCTCAGTTTCGCTTTGCTAACAGCTTTTGGCATGGTATGTGTTATGAATATATGTTTCATCCAAAAACACCACAGGCCTTTTGTCAACCGTTCGATTTTTGCGCATTTTTAAGATATATCTGGCACGCCACGCGCTTATGCCATAGCGCTCCATTAGCAGTTTTCGTTTTGATTGGCATTTTTTGTATCTAAATCCAATACTTTGCAATATTCTATGCAATGTGGCTCGGCTTCCTTCAAAATGTATGTCGTCTTTCAGTGCTGCTCGCAATTTATTCAGAGTAGGCAGCTCTTTCTTTACTACATAAAATTCGTGAATTTTATGGCGAATAGCACACAAATCAAAACCATCCAAATTAATCTTTCTCGGGCGTGGACGACTCTTCCCAGGTGTGACGATTTTTTTTGATGTACTTGCAGCTGTTTTACCTTCTTGTGTAATTCTCGAAACGGTTTTTTCGGATACACCTGTAAAAAATATTTATTCTATTATTCTATTTGGGACCGCCATCAACACAAAGAAGGAGGTGTTTAACAATTGACGAGGACAAAAAAAACATAATTATATAAAATAACGAGAAAAGCGATATTGATAAACATATGATATATTTTAGGTGTAAGCTATTTAATGGAATTTTAAATAATGCCTTTTCCGTAATTTAAATAGAATACTTACTAAATACGGAATATTCGTAGGAAACATAATTATTAAACTCCTATATTTATGACAAAAATCAGTAACTAGCAACCCCAAATATGTACCTGTGATGGCGGCAACTCTCTTGCGAACATTGTTTAATGGTATTAAAACGCTTTGATTCTGCTTTTCTGCTTCACAGAACTCCCTCACTTTCAATATCAATTCACGACCAGCACTTTTTATAACTTTAGGCATCGTTAACAATACTTTTAAGCACGCAAATTAAATAAAACTCAATAGCAAACGCTCACGTAAACAACACCTGACAACGACAACCACTGACAACAAAATATTAGAACGTTAGATCTGTCAAAATTACTACCGCATTACGCCGTGGGACTTCTTTAGTGAGATAGAGTTTACGTCATTCCGTAAGTAGAATACCCCCTCCGGTGTCCAAGAGCTCATACAAACACAGGTTGCGTATCATTTTAAAGGAACATGGAGCCTAGCGTTTTCACATATTTGCGCGCATAAATTTAAAATTTAAATTTAAAATGGATTTTTATTGGACTTGCCGAGCGCATAAAAATTTGATATTTTTTTAAATAGTTTGTCTTAATCTTAGGAACAACTTAAAAGACTTTTTGAAAATGGGTAGAATACCCCATTGTATGTCTTAATAATTATAATATAAACGTTCTTTTAAAAAAATCTGTGATTAAGTTAATTATTGTTGTTATTAATTTGATTCATCAGTAACTAGTATTCTGGTATTTATTACAATTCAAAATACAACTATTATTCAATGGATACTAATACTAAGATTTTAAATTAGGGTCGATTATTAAAGTACAAAAACCTTAGAGTACTGTTACTAATTTAAACACGTTTTAAAATTCAAATCTAGACTGTCTGGTTGATGTTCCTTTACCTTTTAAACGTCATTTTGACAAGAGCTCGGTTTCCTTGTAATGAACAAAACATTTTACAATTTACATTTTGCATGTCTGCTATGATTTAATTTATAAATTTAAATTCATATTTAACATCAAGGTATGTCCTTTAACAAGTATACAAATTTCGTTAGACCTACCACTGCAACAACTTATCACAATGTGCACGCCAAACAACTCAGTGGAGATGAAGCTAGAAATTTATATTTGGAAGAAATCAAAGAAGCAAAGAATAATACATCGATGCCTGATCTCAACTCAAGATCACAAAAAATGCGAACTGCTATTAAAACGGATATTGAAATAAAAGACAGAGATTTACTGCTTGCTGCTCAAAAAAACGACGTTGATACGCTGAGGCAAGTATTCGACAGCTGTCCAGATAAGATTAACGTGATTGACAGGTTCGGGTGGAGTCTACTTATGATAGCCTGCCAAGCTAATTCCGTCGACATAGTACAAGAACTCTTACTGCGTGGTGCCGACATATCAATAAGAGATAAGGCTGGTAATTCCGCATGTAGCTTAGTAATTAAGAGCAAAAATCACAAGCTAGCTAGTATGCTGTTGTCTCACAGGCAAGAAACTGATAATAATGAAACTCACAGTGAAACCCATGTCAAATTAAAAGAAGAATATCATTGTGAGACATGTCAAAAATTATATCCAGATAAAGATGAACATTTATCTTCTACAATACACAACATAGGTGCTAGTAGGGGTAAGAAAATTACTGCAAAGTATGTCATACCCCCATCCAATATAGGATATCAGTTGATGCTCAAAGATGGCTGGGATAGACTCTCTGGCTTAGGACCTGATGGATCGGGAAAAAGGTACCCCATCAGAACTGTACAGAAAATAGATAAAAAAGGTCTTGGACACGGCAAGCGAAAAAATGTAGATAAAATTGAGAAGAATGTTAAAGAGAAGTTTTGGAGACTTAAAGAAAATGATAAGCAAAGTAATAGGAAATTAGAAATAAATTTCAGGCGACAGTTTTACTAAGATATATCTTTTATTTATCTCCACTATTATGTATCTGTGATGTACTGGCTTTCATATTACACAACTGAGTTCGCAAATATTCCAAAATTTTATAGTTGATGTAAAATTGTCATGAATTCTAATGATTCAAAATGCCACTTGTTCATTGAAACAAAAATTTATTATCATATACTAATTTAATCAAAAAACAGTAAAGTAAAAATGTATAATAGAATGTGGCCTATTCAAATAAGATAACTATGGTGACCTGATAGTGATTATAAATGAATCTATTGCTGACTTAAATGACATGAGTGCAGCATATTAGCAAACTTTTAAACCATAGGTCTTGTTAACCCCAGGGAATCTATTGCATGCATAACCTTTTGTTGCAGATTAAGTGAAACTTTTACAAACATGCCCTATGCATTATATTGTTATCAAGCTATGCTTGCACCCCAAACTCATAATTTGATATGTACATTCAACAACTATGTTTGTGGAGGGAAGTTTCAGAAAAAGACGGGGCAGAATTGGTTATATTGTGTATAATAACTAATGAGATGTTTTGTTATCCTTTGAATTCAAAATTGGAATAATTGAAAGTTTAGTTTGCTACTTTTTAATCAAGGCACCATTTGTTGAGTTTAAATGGAAATCTTTTAAATAACAGTTGCTGAAAAAGTCTGCATATTTTTAATTTTTTATTATTTATTTATTTAGACATTGATAATAATGCAACATCAAAAACATGTCACATTCGTTATTAACTATTCCTTGTAATACCACTTTTCTTTTCAAGATGTTATGAGTAACAGATGTTTGATCTTTGGAGTGTCCTTGGTGAATTAGTTTACCAAGTAATTTCATTTCTCTTGTTTGGCAACTAAATGAAACAATAATAAAAATAGATTTCATTTATTTCCTCATAAAGGCACTGAACACAATAATGGACAATTGCTGCTTGTTTAATACAACAATGAACAACCATATCAATATCCACATAACGGCTAATGGAATTGTAATTATATAATAATATTTGTGAACGGCTACGCAAATATAATTTGTAACTCAATTGTCATGTAATTGTTAATTTATACTGAAAATAAAATACTTTCAAACTTAACAATATATGTCTTCACACTTAGATTTGACTTACAATTCATCTGAATACTTCTTTCCACATGTACATGTTTACAAATAATACTTCTTAGCCTACTATAAAACTTAACAACTATGATTACTTTACAGGCTGTTAGATTGTTCTACTTCACCTTTCACTACAGTATCAAAGGTTGGGTGCCACCCAGTCTAGGAATTTGACAGCAAGCTCAAATCCCACAAAGCAAGCTGCGTTTGCTGGGAAAGCTCGTATCATAACTGGGGTAACACCCTTATACAATGCCGTTGGTCCTTCCTTCTCCATTAATTGTTTGAAGACATCTCTAAGTCCATTGGGATATGTACCTTCTGGAGCAGTTTGTAATCTGCTTTTTAATACATCAGCTGGCATGCCTACTAGCCAGTTAGCTATTCCAGCACACCCTCCAGCCACTATAGTTGCTAACATCTTGAGTTTGGCACTAGCATCCTCAGGAACCAGTATTTCTTTTACCCATTCATAAGTCATGAAGTACATGCCACTTGCAGGCACATCCCTCAGTATTGTGGCCACACTGCCTTTGTAGATGCTTCTCATACCACCTTCTGAATATAGCTGCCTGGCGCAGTCGACCATGCCGTTGTATTTTTGGGGTACATTTCCACCTTGTTGAATTTGAAGAAGACATTTAATTCTTTCTCCAGGCGCCATAATCGATGTTGTAAACACGCCAGAGAATGCGCCAGCCGCGAAGAGTTCCGACTTTGTCAAGATTTGGTCCTCATCGCTCTTAATTAATTTCTTACCTAGACCAAAGCCGAAAAAGCTGATAGCAAAGATTGGGGCGACACCGGTGAGAGGAGCGGACATACCCTTGTATAGACCTCGGAAACCTTCTTTCTGCACGGTTTTCTTGCAACAGTCCCAAGTGCCAGCGTAGAGCGCGACCTCGCCCGGTTTGGGAAGGGGCATAGTTTGTAATCTTACTTTTATTGTGTCCATAGGGTGTCCTGATAATACTGTGCAAACACCCCCGAAACCTCCACACAGGAAATACCTAACTGGACTACTTTTCTCAGACATTTTCGTTTCGTAATTTCGTTCGAAAAGAAAAGGAAAAATGACTTCCAAAACCTGTTATCCAGCTACCTGCTTCGTAGCAACAGCCAACAGCTGTCTTTGGCATTGAATTTAAATGTCAAAGTCCATGTCGCGTTCCAGCGACTAACAATCGTTATTTAGATATTTAGAGCAATTGCACTAAGATAACCTTGAAAATATTAGCTCACAAATTCTCTTAGTTATTTGTATGAAATGTGGTGGAGAAGAAAACATTTTTATTAGTGCATTGTATGTATGCCAAATACTCAGTTTTTTCTGTTCAGTTTGCTGTAGAAATATTAGAAATGACTAAAGAATGAATTATTGTGGACATTTCACATTACACAATAATTTTATTAAATCACCCTAAAATGAAATCGAATTAAGTTAAAGAAAGAAATATAATAAAATACGTTTCAAGAATATTTTGGGGAATAAACATTTTGTTATTTATTTTTGTTAATTTCTGAACGAAACTTTCTTTGTGACATTTGAATTTTGAAGTGGTGTGCAAAAAAATTAAGAAGTTATCGATAAGTACCTTAGTCATTTATCAAATCATTTTGAAACATGCCATACCGCAGGTACTTAATGATATGTGTCGTCATTATTTGTTTGTGCGTGTCGTGAGTGCATTGTCCACATTGTGTATTAGTAAATTCTGAATACTGCGACATAGATTTAATTTTATATACCTTTTAATTTTATTAAACACAAATTCAATATAACAAAACAATATAAGACAACCAGTATATATCCTGCCTTAAATTCGTCCCTTTCACTGTGGTCTGTGATCATGTGCGTGGTGGCCTGTTAGTAAAGGACCAGCCGCGGCTGCCTACATGTTCACGGTGGTCGCGGGTTCAAATCCCAGGGCATACCTCTGACTTTTCGGAGTTATGTGTGTATTGATAGTCAATCACTACGCACTTTAACGGTGAAGGAAAACATCGTGAGGAAACCTGCATACCGCGACCGTAGCAATTTTAAAGAATTTCTACGGTATGTAAATCCGCCGAACCGCACTAGGCCCGCGTGGTGGACTATATGGCCTAACTACTCTCAATCAATTCTCTCGATTGTAGAGTAGGCCCGTGCCCTGCAGTGGGACTGACTGACTACTAGACTACTAGACTGACTGATATAGATAGACTGTGGTCTGTAAGTATGTTACGTTTTATTCCAATTTCAAAATGGAAAAATCTATTCGGATATTTTTCATGATTTGTGATGAATAATGGTATGTATAATGACTTGGCTCTCTGATTGATATAATACTACTGGCCACTACTGGCCTATTCTCTATGGTTGATCAATCACCATAGCGACATTGTTATTTCATCAGTAAAATGTATTAGCATATTTTATAGTTGAATAAAGCCAGTTTTCTCCTGGTATTTTCAGTTATCTTTGTATCAATTTATTCAACTATAATTTTTCCATAATGTCCACTGGAAAGAAAATTGAATCTTCGTTATCGCGTTATCTTCGCCCAGAGCGTTTCGATGAAGAACCAAGAGGAACGTCTTCAGATTTAAAATGGAAACATTGGCGCTCCACTTTCGAAAATTTTCTAACCGAAGAATGCGCTGACCTTCCGGATTCAATGAAACTGAAGCTGTTAGTAAATCACTTATCACCTTCAATATACTGTTACATACAAGCATGCAAAACATATGTCGACGCAATTTCACAATTACAAAGTATTTACATAAAGCCTAGAAACATTATATTGGCTAGACATCTTCTGACAAACCGTAAGCAAAGAACAGAAGAATCTATAAAAGATTATGTGCAAGCACTAAAAATACTTGCACTTGAATGTGTATTTAAAGAAGTTACTGCGGAAGAACATAAAAGCGAAGCGACGCGCGGTGCTTTCATTGCTGGCATTTACTCTCAAAAGATAAGAGAGAGATTACTTGAAAAATTGGATCTGAATTTGGACGAAGCTGTTGACTTGGCATTTTCACTAGAGAATGCAGAGAAGAATAACCATGCTTTCACTGGAGACAGCTCCACTTGCATCCCGCTGAATCTTAATGCTACAACGTCTCATTCGGGGAATAACGCAGCAGTTACTACTACCACTAATTTTCACCCTATTTCAAAACGCCGATGTTTCTTTTGTGGTGGAAATGTTCACCAGCGTATAAATTGCCCAGCAGTCAATAAACAGTGCCAGGTATGTTCTAAAAAAGGGCACTTTGCGAACGTGTGCAGATCTGGACAAACACAAAAATCGAACGCTATAACTGAGGATGATGTCCAGCAAGGATGTAATAATACTTTGACTGCCATATCTGCTGCATCACCGAATAGTTTAATGAAGGCTACTGTCTATATTACTATTAATGGTAACAAAGCAGAGGCTTTGATAGATACCGGAAGCTCTGTAAGTTTCATCGACAGGAATCTGGTCCAAAAACTAAAGATAAAAACTAATCCCTGCAACCAAACTGTCACATAAGCATCATTAAATCATATATCCTTTGTTCAAGGAATCTGTCAAGCAAATATTCAACTTGAAAAGCATATTTACAAATGTCAACCATTATTAATTGTTAATAATCTTTGCTCTGACATAATCATTGGTCACGACATTTTAAGGAAACATTCCTCCTTAGAACTAAGTTTTGGAGGAACACAAGAAACTTTACGAATTTGCAATGTCATGGAGGCGTTATTACCACCTGTATCCTTATTTACCAATCTAACACCCAACATAAGGCCCATAGCTGTACGTTCAAGAAGCCATAATCAAGAAGACAAAATATTTATAACCACAGAAATCTCCAAGCTTCTTAGCCATGGAATTATTGAGCCCAGTGTATCACCCTGGCGTGCACAAGTTTTAATTGCAGGTGGCGGTCTTCATAAAAAGAGGCTAGTAA
Source organism: Deilephila porcellus (assembly GCA_905220455.2). Lineage (NCBI taxonomy): Eukaryota > Metazoa > Arthropoda > Insecta > Lepidoptera > Sphingidae > Deilephila > Deilephila porcellus. Next base: position 11,102,631 of record LR999987.1, read on the forward strand.
TAGATTACTCGCAAACTATAAACAAATTCACTGAGCTTGACGCATTCCCACTACCTAAGATAGAGACCATTGTGGGGGAAGTAGCTAAATTCAATTATTTTAGCCAAATTGATCTAAAAAATGCTTATCATCAAGTACCTATAGCAAGGAAAGAAAAAATCTATACAGCATTTGAAGCAAATGGAAAACTATACCAATTTACTAGGATTCCATTTGGAGTAACAAATGGTGTGGCCGCATTCCAGCGCACTATGAATTATATTGTAGAACAAGCGAATCTAAAGGGAGTATTCACGTATCTTGACGACGTTACTGTTTGCGGAAAGACAAAACAAGAACATGATGTTAATTTATCAAAATTTATGGAAGCAGTGACTAATTATAATCTTACATTAAACGAATAAAAATGTATATTTAATCAAGATACTATAAGCCTTCTTGGCTACACGATACAGAACAACAAGATCAAACCAGATGAAAATCGATTAAAGCCATTGTTGAATCTCCCGACACCTGAAAATGCTGCAGCATTAAAACGAGCGTTAGGGCTTTTCGCTCATTATTCAAGATGGATACAAAACTTTTCAGAGAGAATTAAGCCACTTCTTTCTACAAATTCATTTCCGCTTTTAGATGAAGCTATTACTATATTTAGTGATCTAAAAAAAGATATAGTTAAGGCAACTTTATTCGCTATCGACGAGAGTGCTACATTTGTCGTAGAAACAGATGCCTCTGAAAACGCGTTAGCGGCTACTCTAACACAAAAAGGCCAACCTGTTGCATTTTTTTCTCGAACTTTAACTGATTCAGAAAGACGACAGTCTTCTATTGAAAAGGAAGCAGGTGCTATAGTTGAAGCTCTACGCAAATGGCGTCATTATCTTAGATCACGCCATTTTTTACTTATATTTTTTACTTATTTTAACAGATCAAAAATCGGTCTGTTTCATGTTTAGCAAGCACTCAAGTAAAATAAAAAATGAAAAAATTGAGCGTTGGAGGTTAGAATTATCCTGTTATAAGTATGATATAATTTATCGTCCGGGCAAGGAGAATAAAGCTGCCGACGCTTTGTCTCGAGTTTGCGCTCATATGGACATAAGCAATCTTAAACATTTGCATGAAAATTTATGTCATCCAGGAATAACACGAATGAATCACTGGGTCCGATCAAAGAATCTTCCGTATTCTATTAATGACATTCGTCAAATGACTGCTAATTGTCGAGTATGCTCTGAAATCAAACCGAGATACGCGCAGTCAAATGGTCAGCTTATCAAAGCGACAGCATGCTTTGAAAGACTTAACATTGATTTCAAAGGACCATTACCATCTAAAACGCACAATAAATATATATTGTCGATAATTGACGAATTCAGTCGCTTTCCTTTCGCCTTTGCCTGTAAGGATATAACTTCAAACACTGTCATTCAATGCCTCAACGAAGTTTTTTATATATTTGGAACACCAGCTTATATACACTCAGATAGAGGAAGTTCGTTTATGTCGCAAGAACTTACAAAGTATCTTGTTTCTCTGGGCATAGCCTGTAGTAGAACGACGCCATATAATCCTCAAGGGAATGGACAAGTGGAACGTTTAAATGGAACATTATGGAAGACTATACAATTAAGTCTCAAAACCAAATGTTTAGAGATTACAGAATGGGAAAGAGTTTTATTATTAGCGTTGCATTCGATTAGATCACTGTTGTGTACGACTACCAATATGACACCACATGAACGAATGTTTGGTCATTCACGAAGAAGCCCAAACGGAGTATCCCTACCTGCGTGGCTGACCACTCCAGGGCCGATTTTAATTAAAAAGTTAATTAGGAACTCGAAATTTGATCCCATTGTTGAAGAAGGCGAGCTGCTACAAAGTAATCCAAATTATTCCTATGTCCGATACTCAGATGGAAGAGAAGGAACAATATCAAACAGATATCTGGCACCACTACCGTCTTCTGATGAAAATGATTCTGACCTAACTGTTAATAATTCTGAATCTCCTGAACCTATAGTTATTGAAACTGAGCCACCTCTATTGCCAGATAATGATCATCCTGAACCTATAATAGTTAATGATTATGGAACTCCTGAACCTATAGTTGAAGTTCCCAGAGATGACGTCCGGCGTTCTACGCGTCTCAAACGTCCACCGGCGTATTATAAGGATTACGTCTTAGGGGAGGGTGAATGATATAATACTACTAGCCACTACTGGCCTATTCTCTATGGTTGATCAATCACCATAGCGACATTGTTATTTCATCAGTAAAATGTATTAGCATATTTTATAGTTGAATAAAGCCAGTTTTCTCCTGGTATTTTCAGTTATCTTTGTATCACTGATGATTATTGAAAAAAAAGATATTTTATTTCTGTATAAGCCCATATACGTCGCAGGGTATGGGTCTCCTCTACATTTAAGAATACGATTAAGAGGGGTTAGGTAATATATTTTATCTAATGCTACCCACTATTGTAAAAAATATAATGACATATATCTTTTATCGATAAAATTGTGTCTTGTTACTATGGTGTTCTTATCAACGTCATCGTGACGTTTCGGTATTCCTATGAATTAGGAAATAATTTACGCACTTTTTCATCACATTTACCGGCAATGTTAGTTTATTATTACGCAATACGCAATAATCCCAGTTAATTAGAACTGTTGATAATATGACCGCGCTATCATTTATAAAGTCAACAAAAGGCAAGGTTTTGCTTGCCACAGTAGCTGCGCTTCACTTGTCTATTTATTTCGCCAAGCCTTCGTTTTTCAAGGGCGAGAACAGTGCGAAAACTGTCCCAGCGCCGCCCAAGTACTTGCCGGATAATTAAAGCGACCTTGGATAAAAAGCCCCGGAAATAACGGTTATTTGTCATTAATGTTGTATAAAAGTGTGAGTTCGTTTGCTCCGTGTTTAGTTCGTGGTGCAAGCGTGATAGCGAGAAGGATGAGCGGCGCCGGGAGACACCAGGTGTACGTGACGCGCGATGACATGCCCGAGTGCGGTGTGGACCTGCTGAAAAAAGAGTAAGTACCTACCATAAATAAAGCCGTTGTAGCCTATCTTCTATAGGTTATCGCATATCTTCGGCATAATGTAGAGTGGTCATTTATTAAGGGAAATAAATAGCTTTATTTAAAAGTATGTTTACTTAGTTAAAAATTGCATTCAGTATAATTGCTATAGTAAAAAGGGGTGAATGGAAACAACTTCGATTTTCAAACTTAGTGTACATCTATATGTTTGCCTGAATGGATTAACATACATACATACATAAACTCACGCCTTTATCCCAGAAGGGGTAGGCAGTGGCGCCACTAGGACACCCACATTCCGCCTTGTATGTTCAGTCCCATGATGCGATAGGGGGCGAGCCTATCGCCATATCTGGCACATACTCCTGACTCCGGGCTGATAATGAATAGAAAAACCCAATATCACTTTGTCTGACCCGGGATTCGAACCCGAGACCTCAGCTTTATAGTCATAGCATAGTACAACTACGCCACCAAGACAGCAGTCTGAATGGATTAAGGATTTTTTTTATTTGATGCGTCCAATGTGGTTTTACGACTTACTTACTTTTACATTAAAAAATTTTCATTCTTCTTTGTGAAAAACTCGGAAATTCTTTTTTGTTTAATCTAGTTTCGAAATGAATGGATATACACATATTTATTTATTTAATTTTTAAGTGTACTAGGAAATTTCCTAATTAAACCAGTACGATAAATGGATTTCTTTGACTTCCCTTTGAAATTTATACATGTAGGGTTAAAAACAATATATTGCTTTGTTTAACAAAGAATATTAATGGAGTTTTCAGTACAATATTTACTTTTACGTAAAAATATTTCCATTCCCCCCAAGAATTTTATTCGCCCCATTTTGTGGTATGTTAATATTTAGACTAATTGCTTATCAAAGTGCTTGCCAACTATACTAAGGTTTGTGCCTTTTTATCAATGCAAATGAAAATCCATTAAATTGACACCTGCCTACTATTTTCCTTAACATATTATTCCACTCTGACTTAAGTTTATGGAGTGTTAACAAATAGCACTTTTGCTAGAATAGGTATAGTTTAATTATCTCAAGTGGTTAGCCAGAAATGTTGGTTTAGTCAGTTTAAATACTTGTCTATGTAGGTAGCAAACCTGCAAGCTGTGATTCAGAAGGCCCAACACCATAGTTGTATTGCCTATTATTAAATAAAAAAAAACTATTGTTTTAAAATTACTATTAATAATAAGTATGTTCAGGTTTATTCAGATATATTATACCCAAATTAAATTGTTTTACACTTCGCAAATGAGTAAGTTTCCCACCAAAAACCGTCAAATAATTTCATCCCCATTTTAAAGACAACAGTTTTAATACATAAAACAATAATTTTTCAGATGTGACATGAAAGTATGGAACCATTCATCACCAATCCCAAGAGCTGAGTTACTGAAAGCAGTTGCCGGAGTGAATGGTATCTACTGCTCCCTCAATGATAAGATTGACATGGAACTCCTGGATGCTGCTGGCCCAGAGTTGAAAGTGGTAGCAACTATATCTGTGGGCTATGATCATATAGATGTGGCGGAGTGCAGGAAGAGGGGAGTAAAAATCGGTTACACTCCTGATGTGCTGACGGATGCTACTGCTGAACTTACGGTAAGATTATATCAATGTTCACATAGTTAAGGTTTTAGTAACATTGGGCTGGAAGCTGTCTGTAGAATGAAAAGTAGCAGGATTAATTTCTACACTAGTCATTTTCTTATTTTGGATATTACCTACATATTCCTAAAGGCCATGTATTTTAATGTGGATTTATAAAAATACATAACAGTCACATAAATAATTCATTATGTGACTGTTATGTATTTTTATATTTAATGTTTTGCTAATACTCCTAAACTTTTAGTATTACCCACATAAATCATATATTATTTGCAATAACTTACATAAAATTCAATAAACCTAATTTTTGTCAAACTTTTTTCAGCTTGCCCTACTATTGGCTACTTCCAGACGCCTCCCTGAAGCAATGCATGAAGCCAGGACTGGTGGTTGGGTGTCCTGGGCGCCAACATGGATGACTGGGCCAGGGTTAGCCGGTGCCACTGTCGGCATCGTCGGCTTCGGCAGAATAGGCCAGGGAGTAGCTCGCAGAGTCAAAGCCTTTAACACCAAAAGAATCCTGTACTTCAACCGCAGTCATAGACCAGAGGAGCAAGAAACTGGCGCTGTGAAAGTCAGCCTCGATGAGCTACTTAGCGAATCTGACTTTGTCATTTGTTGTGCTGCATTAGTACCAGAAACTAATAAAATGTTTAACAAAGCCGCTTTTGAGAAAATGAAGAAGACGGCCATATTTGTGAATACGAGCCGTGGAGGGACTGTTGATCAAGATGCTTTGATCGACGCTTTAAAAAATAATACGATAAGAGCAGCCGGTTTGGATGTGACGACACCGGAGCCATTACCGTTAGACAGTTCTTTATTTAAGCTGAAAAACTGTGTTATTCTACCTCATATAGGCAGCGCTGCTATCGAAGCTAGGAACACTATGAGTGATCTTACTGCTCAGAATATTCTTGCGGCTCTGAAGGGAGAGGCAATGCCTGCAGAACTCAAGTAACAATAGCCAGAGGGACCTTAGTGCAATGTAGAAGTAAGCAACTGTGTTACCAGTTTACATGTTTATATAATAATTTTTGGTTCCCCACCTTCACGACTCACGTCGGCTTAAATAAATACCTCGTTCTGTTACCCACAGAAAAGAAGGTATTTATGTATATATCCCCGATTATTTTAAATACATGTACACAGTTATATATAGTATAAAATAAAATGAAATTAATAGAGTTAATGTTGCTGTCCTTTTCGTGCCCTGGTTAATTATTATTTTGAACGTTAGGTGTGTCTTGTGGGTATAGTGAGCGTTGCGTTGTAACAAATACGGTGTCTCCTAGTACTTTACTGAGTATGGTTGATGTGTGTATGGCTGCTTGTTTTTGTAAGATGCTGATGTTAATATTACAGTTTAATTGGTCAATGTACTTGTTAATGCTTTTAGCAACTATTCCTGTTGCGCCTATTACTACGGGTATGATAATCGCTTGTGTATTCCACAAACGACTGACTTCGTTTCTCAAAAGGTGATATTTGCTTAATTTTTCTATTTCCTTGGCTCCTATGTTATAGTCAGATGGTACGGTTATGTCTATTAAATATGTTTTATTGTTATTTTTATCAATGTATATAATATCAGGTCTATTGTGTGTTACAGTGATATCTGTATGAACTGGGAATTCCCACAGGATTTTAGCGGACTCGTTTTCTTTAATTTGTGGTTGTGTTAGGGTTTCTTTCCACCAGAAGTCCGATACCTCTATTTTGTGTTTTCTTGCTAAACACCAGTAAACGTATTGCACGAGGTTGTTGTGGCGCCTGACGTAATATGTGCCTGCTAGTTTTTCACACCCTGATATTATATGTTGCGTTGTCTCGTCTTTATTGGCACACAGGCGGCACTTTCCATCTATTTGTTCTTTTAAGATGTCCCTTTGGTGTTGACGCGTTATAACGGCTTGATCCTGGATGGCAAATATGGATGACTCTATCTTAGGGGCGATGTGTTGCTTTTTAATCCAGTCGAAAGAAAGCTCCTTATTTACGTTAGCCTGGTCCAAAACTTTCTTGGGGAATTGCCCATGCAGTTGCTTGCTTCTCCATCTATCGTTGCGGTTCTTGATTATAGCTAGTTTTATCTCCTTCTCTAAATATATGTTTCCTTGTGGTAAGTGTAGTTCTCTTTCTATGGTTTGGGCCTCATTAACAATTGAAAATTTATCTTTATGTTTATCGTGTTCTATTATTGCTTTTATTAGGTAGTCATGTTCGCCTATAAGATATTGTTTATATTTAAGTATTTGTGTTTTATACATATATTCTACATTAATTAACCCTCTACCTCCTTCTGATACCGGTAAATATAATCTTTCTACATCTGCTTTCTGTTGATGCGCCTTGTTTATTGCTAATAATTTCCTAGTCTTAGTATCTATTTTCTTTAAATCCGAAGTTTTATAGTTTATAATACCAATAGTATACAGCAGAACTGGTATGGCGTATGTATTTATTCCTTTTATTAAATAGCGCGAGTTTAAGTGTGTATTCAATAATTTTTTGATTCTTCTAAAATACTCTTTAGTTATTTGTTCTCTTATGGTACTGTGTTCAATTTTTCCAGACTCGTGTATTCCTAAATATTTGTATTTATCTTCTATACCAAGCTGCTTAATCTTTTCTCCGTTTAACAAAATATGCCCTTCTCCTGTTGCTTTACTTCTTCGTCCTGAACTTATGTTAAGTATATTGCATTTATCTAAACCGAATTTCATACCTATGTCACTAGTAAATATTTCTACGCTATTTAATAATACTTTTAAATTATTACTATTGTTTGAATATATTTTTAGGTCGTCCATGTATAACAGATGATTAATATAAACATTATTTTTTAGCTTGTATCCTTTCCTATCATATTTGTTAAGTATGAATGAAAGGGGATTTAGTGCTAAACAAAACAGTAAAGGCGAGAGAGAGTCACCTTGGAAAATTCCACGTCTTATATAAATAGGGTCTGTAGTGATTGTGTCGCGATGTCCACGGGCTGTCATGACTACTTTCCACGCAGGCATAGTTAACTGAAGAAACCTTTTGATGATAGGTGGGCATTTATAAATGTCTAATACTTTGAGGAGCCAATTATGAGATATACTATCAAACGCTTTTTGATAGTCTATCCAGGCCATGCTTAAATTCTTTTGAGATTTATGTGCGTCTTCTAATATAGATTTATTAACCATCAGGTGGTCCTTGCAACCTCTTGCTCCACGTCTACATCCCCGCTGCTCTACTGCTATTATATTGTTGTCATGACAATGAGTGTACAGTGTGTTGGTTAAAATTGAGGTTAATAATTTATACATTGTGGGCAAACATGCTATTGGTCGCCAGTTTTTTGGGTCTTCGGTTTGTTCATTTTTGGGTATTAGTATGACTTGACCAGTAGTGAACCAGTCTTCTAGCGCTTCTATTCCTGTAACTATTTTTGTATATACTAAAGCTAAATATTTGTGAGTACTAGTGAAATATTTTATGTAATAGTTGTGTATTTTATCTATACCCGGTGTTTTCCAATTTAACATTTTCTTTGTAGCAGACTTTACGTGTTCCTCTAATATTTCCTCAGTATTAATGGTACGTATCTCATTGGATGATTCTTCTACTTTCTTTAACCAAGTAGCTTCGTTATTATATTGTATGGGATTAGATAATACGGACGACCAAAATTCCTCTATTCCTACTTTACTTGGGAGCTTAATATCTTTAAAGCTTTGGCCTCCTAAGCTTCTATATAATAAATGTTCATTTTCGTTAAATAATTTATTTTGTTCTTTTTTAGTATTAATGTCTTCATATCTCTTTATTCGTCCTGCTAGTGCTTTAATCTTTTGTTTTATAGTTTCTATTGCATTTTTCTGATCATTTCCACTCTGTATGTTGAACTTTCTATATAATTTATCCTTAATTTTTAACATTCGACGTGTATTTATTCCTCTGTCTATCTCTATTAATTGCCCTAAATCCTTTCTATATTTATCTATTTTAATTTTTATCCTTTTCTTCCAGGGGGGTTCTGATTTAGTTTTTAGAGTATTTTTAGGTGCGTAAGGTATTTGTTGGTTTTTCATTATTAATGTTTTAGCAGCTGCATATATAATATTATTTATTTCCATCAGAGAATTATTTGTTATTAGAAGATTAGGTAAATACTTATTTAATATATGAAAATTTTGTAAAAAATGTTTATTTATTTTAGCTTTTGGTAGAAATAGGCGATCAGGAAGCGGTGTTTCCTTCGTTGCAGCTAGTATTTGGAGAAAATCTAAAATAAGCGGGTTCTGATCTTCATTAACCTCTATATTTTGTGTTAGGTGCTCTATAGCCTGTGCTTGTTCTGGTGTGTTATATGTAATATGGTCTGTATTTAATGTTTGTGGTATTGTGTTTTGTGTAGGTTGCTGATAAACATCGTAGACATTTCCTTCACGGTTTTCTAATGATTCTGAATCTACAGCCTGTTTTTGTATTTCATCTAATAGTTCTTTTGATATAATATTCTGTTTGATTATCCTACGAGCTTGATTTGATAAGGTGTTGCCATTAAACTTATGAATTTTTGGGTTATTAGGATTCCTCTGAGTAAAAATTTGCTGTAATCTACTTATATATCCTGATCCTTCTGCTTTTGCTTGAAAATAACAAAACATAAGTTCTTGTAATTCTTCTGTTGACCACTTTTTTCTCTTATCATTGTTTTCATTACTTGTGGTCATTGCAGATGAGCCGACAGAGCTTGTGGGCGGTGCCCTACCCTGCAAAACATCATCTGTCCCCTCCCCTCCCCGTAGGTCGGCTGTAATATCTTCGGGACTCCCGACTCTCGCCCGCCTGTTCAGCTGAGAGCCGCTGACGGTTCGCATACTGTCACGTCCAGCGTCAGCTCCAGACGTGCCCCGGCGATCACCCCCGGGTAGCGACCCTATACGTTCATCTCTTGATTGTCTCTCCATATTGAAGGTGTTGCTAGTGCTCCGTTGGCCATCATAAGTGTTCGCCTAAGGCTATGATGTTCCACCCCTCACGTGGCTTAGATGTTTTAGCCGGACGTGGAGTTAGACTTGTGAGGGGCACATGTTTATATAATTAAACACATTATTTTAGTTATTTATTGTATTATTAAAAACCTTGATGCTTTTATGTGAATTATGAACAATGAGAATGGTCGCGTTAGTGGAGGACATCGTTTTTGGTAGAGGCTTTATCATATTTTTGTGGTAAAATGTCTATTGTTTTAATGATAACTATTAAGTTGGCAAGTATAATAAAGTCAAGTTTCGAAAAGAAATACTTAAGGTAAGATAAAAAATTAGAATGCCTGGTGCAAAAGATCTGGGTACTAAAAATATAATTTTAAGCTCTTCGATTCTGTTGTTTGCAGTTATCTTAATTTGCAATTATTTTTCTATTAACTTACGCGTAAGTTCAACACACACGATGGTTTTAATACGTGGCTTAATTTGTCTTTACATATTATTTGCAGACATATGATAAACATAATTGTTGATACCTTTAGGAAAAATCTATGAATGGTTGAGGATGTCTTATTTATCGTGAACTAAAAATATAATGTAATCCTTTAATTTTGACAGCCTCCGTGACGCAGTTCGTTAGACATCGGCAATCGGCTCGGTGAAACTAAACGCGAGGGCGCGGGTTCGATTTCCGCACCACGAACATTGTTTATGTGACCCACAGGAATGTGTTTTGGTTCTGGGTGTTCATAAGATCGAAGGGTCTTTCGTAGTTTTTGATCTAACTCTAATCAGGCAGAGGTAGTCCACTGCTGAACAAAGGCCTCCCCCAACGATCTCCACATGGACCTGTTGGAAGCGGCCTGCATCCAGCGCCTTCCTGGAATCTTAACCAGGCCGTCCGTCCAACTTATAGGCGGGCGTCCGACACTCCCCTTGCCTGACCGAAGAGTTTTTGATACCCATAACATAAGACTCGATCTTAATGGGATGACTATATGGGTGATTATTGGGTGTATTTATTTATGAAATTGCCGAATTTGATATTATAATCAATTCGCTATAAAATCCTAGACAGTTTTGTATTCGTACATACATACAGACATGCATAAACTCACGCCTTTTTCTCAGAAGGGGTAGGAAGAGTTGCTGCCAGGACTTCCAGATATCGCCTTGTGTTTCGTCCAACGACCCTGGATTCGAACCCGAAACCTCAGCGTCACAATCATACCGTAGTACAACTGCGTCACTGAAGCAGTCGTTTTGTATTCGTTTATGTGCATTATCTGCCTAAAACTCTTGAGCAATGTGAGGGTAGAGGTAGCTTGAATTCATTCCATCAAAGGTTTGAAGGTTGTTGAAAACATCAGGCATCCTTTTGGAGTTGCAGACAAGACTACATAATGCCATTATTAGAAGGCATGGACTATGGTACGATCAGCAAAAAAATGCATCAAACAAGCTCCTATTTACATTGCGAAACAACCGAAATAGGAAGCGAAATCCAGTATTTTACAAATAAATTGCACTATGAAACACGCAAAGGAATGTAAAAGAACCGGTCTTCACAATAAACGTAGCAAAAAAATTATCCTAAAAAGTGGGCCATAATCACGAAGCGTACAGAGCCGCGTAAACAAACGGCTAGTGAAAACGGCGGTAACAACAGCGCTGCAGCGGCTGTCAGCTACTGTGCCCACTCGCTTGTCACTGTCAGTCGCCCGCGCTCTCGCGAACTTGGCGCTTGTTTCGTCATCCCGCTGTGCAACATTGTAAACCGTGATGTTTTGATTGCATTGTTTTGATACAGGATACTGATGGCAAGTGCTTTTGTTTTGTTATTTTTTAAGATATTGTCTAATTACCGATTAGTCTGATAACGATGTTTTATAATCGATTCTACGTATTTAATTTTACAATCGATATAATTTTTGGGCGATAACACGAAATAAAGGTTCGGGTTTTATTATGAAATATTTTTGAATAATCGACATAGTAAATTGTTAAACATACCTAAATAATTATAATATAATCAAAGCTGTTCTGGCTGTACATGACAAAGGAATAACGCATCTTACCTGCTCCTATCTCATAGGGCACAGCTGCGTGAAGTCGCAACATGTTTTATTGCGCAGGACGCAAGTTGCAGAAAGGATTAGGCTTGTAACTTGCTGGCTTGTCTGACAACTAGTGCAGCTTTTAATACTAGTGACACAACCTCTGACTCTTTTATAAAACTTTTCAAATTCTTCGGAAACTGTAAAAATGAGCCTGATTTCTCCCTTATTTTTTAGCCCAAATTCAAATCAGGTGCCAATGTTGAGCGTATGTTTAACAGTCGGTTTCTAGTGGCTGTACATTATTGCCGTTTGAAATTCACAAGGGCGATTGGCAGAGTTTATTGGCATACCAGGCAAAAACTCAATGAAAACTTACGTGAAATTTATGAATTTGACAATCTTACCAAAGGACGAATGCCCGGATTGGGAATCGAACCTAAGACCTCACAGTACCCAGTGCAAATATGCAGCTACTACACCGATGAGACGGCCGTCTAGACGGGATTTAATTTTTACCATGAAATGTGATCAATTTGCCGAACACACTTAAATAAATAATTGTGACTAACTACAATATCCACGCGTTACTAGTGCGTAGTAGCCTGTTAGTAAACGGACCAGACGCAGCTGCCATCATGATAACGGTAGTCGCGGGTTCAAATCACAAGGCACACCTCTGACTTTTCAGTCATCTGTGTGTTGATAGTCAATCACCAGTTACCACGCACTATAACGGCGAAGAAAAACATTGTGAGGAAACCTGCATACCATCGCTATTTGTAAGAATTTCTATGGTATGTAGAGTCCGCCAAACCGCACTAGGCCAGCGTGGTGGATTATATGGCCTAACCCCTCTCAATCGTACTCTCAATTGCAAAAGAGTCCCGAGCCCTGCAGTGCGACGTGTATGACTTAATACAGATACAATATCCAATGATATATTAGTTATCGTAAATTAACTAAGTTTCCGGCCAGCGATGCCCGTATAGGCGGAACAATACTTCCTTAAGGAGTCTAATGTAATTCAAAGGTTACACGTATTAGGTCCAAATAGGCTTAATTCCAACTATACTTAATAGACCATAGATAAACATTACGACTTTTTTCCCCAAAGGGGTAGGTACATTTGCTACCAGGACACCCACGTTTCGCGTTGTGTGTTCTGTCCCACAATGTGACAGGCGCGAGCCTATCGCCATATAAGACAAAAGGTATAATTAAGCAATTTATATGATGAATACAAACACTAAATAATACTTCCTCTGTGAAGTAAACTTGATGTTGAAAATTCATATAACATTCGTCTATTTGTTGAAGGCTATGAACTGCTAGGTCTTTGGTTCGAGTCCAGGTTCTATTGTGAAAGGTCCTATTGTATTTGCGAACACTTTGCAGGTGGGCGCACTTGTTTCACAGACTTTGAAGATAAAGAAGTGATTGTAATAAGTAGTTTTAAAAATAAGTCCATAAACAACATTATGTCTATATTTTATTGGGCATTACATCAAATATCCACGGTTCAGAAATGACTAAGACGTTTTAAAATAGGGAATTATTACATAATTGTAACCAAATCCGGCTATCCTAAAACTATAAAAAAAAATTATTTGATCGCTGCTCTAAATTTTCGGGTATTTAGAAACTTTTACAGGGTTAGAAATAAACATTCACCAAATATAATAATCTTGATACTCACAGCGAGTACATAGTTCCACAATTCTCTTGTGCGTGAAATTACAAACAAAATTATGTACAGAAACAGGTCATAGCAAAAACATCATACAGCCATTAGTGAAAATGACTGTCATTTCACTGTAATCTATATGTATTTAAATAAAAAATGATGGCTGCAATTATTTTAGGCAGCCATTTACCGAATGCTCTACATACAAATATGTACTTATTACAAATTACAATGATAATGACGCCCATATCTTTTAAAACGTTTTGGGACTATTTTGTATCCAATACACACTGCGCTTTTATACCCGCGCTATCATACACGTTAGGATGCTAACAACCTATCACCTAGGTCCTAGATCTAAGTTATGAAAGTAAGGAGGTCTAAAAGCAAAGGATACCTACCGTGGATATCTATGACGAGGGGGGGGGGATAGATAATACATATTATTAAAGATCTCTATTATATTTATTTATTTATTTATTTATTTAGTCTTTATTGTACACAACAATGAAACACAATATACGGAAATAACAAAAAAAATTAAAAGTACAAGTGGCGGTCTTATCGCTCTAGGCAATGTCTTACAGACAACCATAGGATGGATTTAAGAGAAGGAGAAAGAGACTCGTATACTACAATTAACGAGACTCGTAATACTGCACTATCGCGATTACCGAGAAACATCTGACAAAAACAATTACAAAATGCAAGTTTAATTAATTTTAAACACTAATTAGTTAAATTAGTGAAATCGACTCGCTGAAGACAAAACGCGTACTCAACCGACGTCCCGCGCAAACGCAGGAATGCAAGTGGCATTCATTAAAAGCGATCGGACTTTCATCTTGTTAGCAAGGAATCTTCACTTTAAAATCATGAAATAACACACGAAATTATGCATCGTATGAAGCAACTGTTTTGGTTTCTATGGAATTGAAAACATTCGTAAAGCAAGGGAAATATGTATGCTATAGTTGTCCCGTAAGAATTTTATAACAACCTGTGGAAAGCAGTCTTTATCCAGCATAATCCGAAAACCTCTGGCAGGTAGTAATTAATTATGACATAAAATATCGCGGTAAGTTTAAAGTAATTAAATATGGTGTTAGCATTACTATTAATTATGTTAATGGATGTATGTATGTATATAAGCTTGCATCATGTGTATCATAATTTTCGAAGCGGATAGTGCTGATTTTCTGTTTTTATGATAGGCCTGTTACATGAATTAGCTGACAATTTATGTATATATCCCCGCTACGTTTGATTATTCCATCAGGTGTGACAGGCATTCAACACCAGACAACAAACACTCCAAAACAATAAAACAATCTGTTAGAAATCTCCACATCATTAGTAGTATTTTAATTGAATCCACGTTTCGCAAAGTGACTGCGCGGCTCGCTCGGAACCATTGGATAGTTGATAAAAAAATGCAACTATGACTTTCTACACAGCAATTAGAAGATTGGTACACGAAAGTGCAACCGAGGCATTTAGCAATCGCGACACTCGGATAACGTGCGTTTATCATTGTACGAGACCGCACCGATTTCATTTATGTACATTTTTTTATTTTCATGCTGATTGGTTTGTGCTCGCGGCTGATTTGTTGGCTATTTTTAGAAATTGGAGCAGTAATTCTGCGCTATATTGCAATAAAATCACAAGAATTTATGATAAGCATGAAATGTTAATCCTAAAACTTTTCATTCGTACTCTTGATAGAGGGATTCCAATTCGTAGAGGGGGCCGTGACCAGGAGTGGGACGTGTATGGGCTGGATTATTAATATATTATCATATGAAATGTTGTACATAATAAGATTCAGTCATTCTTCTGTCATGTTGTCTTTATCACCGGGTTCGGATGTCAGTTTTCACTAGAGAAAAACGGGCAAGAAATGCTAGTGTTACTCTTTTCAAAACCAGTTTACAGTTCGATGATAGTAATAAAAATAGCAACGTAGTTTGATTCAGAACAGCTTATTTCATCATTTTCAATACTCCATGCGTAAATAGTTGTATAGTCTACTAATCTTTCGGGTTTGGATGTTTATGCGTTTAAAACTTACGGCGGTAATAATACTAATAGTCAAGGTATTAGACGTCTATTATAAGTTAAACATTGAACACAAACACTAGATACATTTAAACCATTTATATGCACACATTTTCTTAGAGTAAAAAATAATGCCTGATTTTTTTCAAAACCTATAGTTTGCATCCTAAAGATACCTATTAAGACATAGAAAAAGCATGTTTCGTTGTTAAAATACCTATTGTAAAATACCAATTAATTCGAAATCTACCATTTTCAAGTACAAACAATAAACAGCTGTATAAAAACTAGTGTTGAATTGTCTCTACCTTTTAAACAGACATGAGAAGGTTTTAATTGCGCAAACACTAACTCGATTATATATTAGAAATGCGAAGGTTTAATGCTGCACGATTCTTATTTATTACATGCTTTATTATGAGTTACATTGATATAGAATAAGTTCTTTCAGTCAGCCACAAAATTGTCTCTTTTAATAAGGGATTCAATTGATGTTCAGCTCCTCCAAATACCCAACCCAAAAAAATATAATGAAGTTACAAGAAGTATGATAGTGTTGACATTCCACTGCTTACCCTTATGTATCCAGTAATCCAATTTATGATAGTACTAAGGCCGGAAACGAAAAAGTTTTTGAAGTATTTGTGTGTTTGCAAGCGTTTGCAATTTATCACGGTCTATTGACTACGGTCAATTTTCAACTATATCCAACACGTCTTGAACCTAGATTGGCCATATATTTACTTACTGTAATCTTATGCTAATGTTATGTTTATATTTATAATATTAAAACAAAATGAATAATTCATTGATTAATCTTTACAATTGCACTGTTACAATGAAATAAAGAATCGGTGGCGTAGAATTAAGCCTAATTAAATAGAAAATACCTAAATAATTAATTAAATGTATTAGAGCACTTCATTACGAAATCTAGCGATTCCTTTCAACTTCAAAAACTTCTAGATTATTAAAATTTTCCCAAGATACGTACGTATAAATTGCTAGGGTTACGTAAAACCGGCATTACAATGAAAGATCAACGGCTGACCGTGGCCGTAGCAGTGGCGTATCCGCTCATTATTAACAAATAGATATTTGCTAATTAAATTAATTGAAATATTCTGATTTAATATTAGATTTCTTTTTGTTTTCTTAGTTTTGATAGGATATTTTGATGCTGTAGATATTTTTCAGCCGATTTTACCGGAAAAAGATTTCATGGTTTTATGCTTGTGAAGTAGATCATTCTGTTTCAGGATCAGACACAACTTAGTACTTACTACAAGATACTTTCTAGTTTTGGTATTATTTATGTTGTTTAAGTAATAGTAATATCTAGTAAATACTTAAGACAAAAGCTTTCTATAATAGTCACAGTGTGTGGTGTACGAAACACACATTTGTGGGACGCATAAACACTTGTTACATTGCGGGGATCGAACCCGCGGCTTCTGGTTTCACAGCCCAACCAACTTTGGCGCGAAGACTGTCAAAAATGTTAAGGTCACCTTCGATTTTTCGCTTTGATTTGTCTCACTTATGGGCACTATACGTTTACGCTTTTATGCAAATCGCAGAATGATTTCACGCTTGGTTGCCTATCAGACGCCGAACATTTCAGGATTATGTTAATGACCGGGTTACTCGTCAAGGAATTGGACCAAGGTCTGCACGAATCTGCTATTTTATTATTCTACTATCAAACAGCGTCCGCAGGTTCGATCACCGCACTGAGAAAAATATATATATTTGTTTAGAATGTGGCTGTTTTGAGATAGAAAAATATCGGAGCTTCTGCATGCTTTTGCTCATACCTTCTTGAGGGGCCATGTTAACTAATTCTTTCTTCTTTTAACTTTCAGTAGCTAAAGAAAGGGAGAAAATATTTATAGATTTATTTTATACAGTCGCCATTTTTCGTTTCCTTTCTCTTACCAAATTTTGAGGCTGGTCACGCATCTACGATCCGAAGTGTTGTAAATATTCTTAACCGGCGGTAATTACTAACATATGAGCTTTTTTGCGGACCAATGCAATAAAAAAGCCTAAGGACATTATTCTATATAGTTTTAAAATCTATTTTAGTTATCGAATACTTTGTCTTCTTCGCTCAAACCGAATTCAAATGTCGTTCGAAAGGGACAAAACATTCGATAACTAAAATAGGTTTTAAAATTGTCTATGAATAAGGCTTTTAATACTGCCACCAGCTATAAATACTTCTGCATATTATTCTTCATTAACAACTACAAATTGCCTGCATATACTTGCAGTATCCAACAGCTATGGACTTGACAACCGTGTTCAACCCCATACATAATGGTGCTTATAGTGAATTCTGTGGTCGTGACGTCGTCGTGTTGAATAGCGACGATAAGGTTGCATCGTGGAGGACGTTATCTTAATGCAAAACTTGTGTTCGCCGGGGTATCCAGTGAAGAGTCATTTTTAGGGCAATGATATCCTCACAAACATATTTATGGTGCTGGATAAATAAGTTCACACACACAACATAGTGTTCATTTGACAGCCTCCGTGGCGTAGTCAGTTAGACGCCGGCTGTGAAACGAGAGGCCACAGGTTCGTTCCCCGCACCGATACAAATGTTTGTGTGAACCATAGATGTTTGTTTCGGGTCTGGGTGTTGGCGAGACCGAAAAGTCTCGATCTTAGAGTGGGGTCAGAACTAGGTATGTGACTTTTGGGTGTATTTCTTTATTATTATTAATTTATTTTTATTTCATGGTGTTATTGATGGTTGCATGGTGCAGTAGCCATGGCTTGGGTATATGGACTATGACCATAAAAGTCTCTTTTTGAGTACAGCCTAAACAAGGCTAATATAACGGTCTGGCATCATTGTCTCATTGTACTCACGTGTATTAAAAACTTAGATGTTGTCTTATGGGGCAGTTACAATTTTTAATTCTGTTATAACTCATATGTAAATGATTGTGTGAATCACAAGTATTTGTTTTGGGTCTGGTGGTTTGCGAGACCGAAAAGTCTCTCGCAGTTCCTGATACCCACGACACAAGACTCGATCTTAGTGTGGGGTCAGGACTATGTATGTGACAGTTGGGTGTATTTATTTATTTTTATACTCCACCCGTTCATAAAGCTGCATTAGCACAATACAGGGATTTAAAGCTAAACCTTCATTAATTAACACAAGTACATTTTTCGTTTGGCCTCTCGGCAGAGCAGGTACAGTGCAACTGATTGTAATTTACCATCTGGCGAGGTAGACTATCGCTGGCGAGACTATCCTCAAACTCCATTCACTTTCATGGGTCCCTATTAAATTATCTACAGACAATACAGCGGTAAATATCCAGCCCGTCCAAACACCTTACCACTGGTGTAATGAAATGTTGTGTTCCGGTTTGAACATTGTAGCCAGAGTAACTACTGGACATATTGAGACTTAACATCTTCTCTAACATCAGGATGTCGAGCGCAGTGGATTGTCAAGCATTGCTTTGTCATTCATGGTGTTTTTTGGTTTTGCTACTGTCCCCATGACCAGTCATATCGCTTACCATCAGTCGAATGACATACTCGTCTCGTCATTTAATTCATTAAAAAAATATATCTCATTGCACATGATAGTGTCTGAGTAATTCCCTATCAGGTGTTCGTTGGCTTGGTACTTGGTAGCGACGTGGGTGCGGAACGTTTTGCTGTATCGATAGATTTGCATACTCGTTAGCGATAATACAAACTGGTTTCTCGCGAGGAAAGTGGTCCTGCGAACACAATCTTACATAATTTCTGTAACGACAATTAGTTATGAGTTGAATACTTATTAAAATATTTAATTTTACCTTAACTTTGAGTAGGTTTTTTAATTAGGTACATCACGGGTCGGGATTTCGGGTCGAAAAATCGTAAGCCGAAACCTTTTTGCGCATGCGTAATATAAATGTTTAGATAGGAAAGAAACAGGTTAAGAATAATTTAAACTTAATTGTAGCAAGTATTTAATTATGTATTTCTTCTGCTAGTTCCCTTATAAACACCTTATAAACCCTTACTGTTTTTTGGTTACGTACAGTTATGTTCTGAAGGTTTTCTATGGCAATAAGCTTAATTCAGTGTTTAGTTTTGTCTTTCTTCGTTTTGATCTACTCGGCGCTGCTTCATTCTTTCAATTTAATTTTAAGACCACTTATTCAGGATACAGCAAAAACATAATTCGTACAAATAAATTTTCAAAAATATCTCAGTAGCGTTATTGAAGTGCAATAATCTTAATGTGGGTTTAGGAGTATGTATGTGACTGTTGGGTGTATTTTGTTTTTGAAAAATATTTTTATTTATCTTAGCAGCTACATCAATTATTCTCTCAAAAGAATATATGCGTTTCCTTACCAGGGAATGAGCGCTCATTACTCCGAATGCATTCGCGTCTAAACAGTTCAGTGATTCAGACTGCATCAATCATCTCGTTGACATAGAGATAAAGCTGAACATAAACACGCAAAGAAAGCTATCTGGCATGCTTAGAAATGTTTGTGAAACCTTACAGATAACAAACCGGGTTAAGGTTGTATATGCTTAAAGATTATGATCTAGTGCTAAATGTGTTACTTTTATTCAGTTTATGAGGATAAGTGACTTGGTTATTACAGTATTCCGCGAGAATTTTAATAGAATATACAATTTATTAATGTGCAATAGAGTAGAGCGGTGGAGTAAGACGCTACCTTAAGGTAGTTCATTTAAGTTACTTCTTCGCCATGTTGAAAATCTTTCTGCCATTTGACTATGGAATTTCTGCCATAGTTATTCCATTACCGATCGGCCGTAAGAATTTCATCCATTGGCTAGCAGTCCATTGGGTTCATCGCAAGTAGGAATATACCGTGAAAGCTCATTTTTGAAACCCTGTCAGTTAAAAATCGGTCCAAAAATGTGAGAGAGACAAGGATGACTTGCGGCCAATATGCAGGCGCCTGGCAGCATAATCGCTCTGTCCTTTTTTATGTTTGTCTATGGTCAGTGTATAAACCGATTTTAAGTTGACATTTCGCGAATCAGCTGTCAAATCGACATGTCATTGAATGTCACTCGCGTACCCCGGCTCCCAGCTCCGTTCAGAAACGTTCGGTAAATCACTTTCAAATCCCGAACTAGAGCGGTTCCCACGTAACATTTACACGTTCCGTTTCACTCGGGCGCGTGAACGATCGAGTTTACGTTAACGGTGCCGAGAACGGTCAGCCGCGCCTACATAGTACATAGTATATGTAACACTATGTGCAGAATATAGTGTAATCACTGCGATCGTATGCGCGCCGCGGAAGAATTTTATGTGGTCAGAATCGATAATTCGGTGTAAGTAGGAATTTGAGCCGTTAATAAACTGGGAAATGTTTGCGCTGCTTCCGCGGTTTTGTTGAGAGCGATGAACTTATTTAGTATTTTTTTTATAGCGGTAAAAATGCGGTGAGAGGTTTAAGATCGTTTTAAAGTGAAGTTGTTTTAGAATAAGCAAACTTATATTAAACAATGGAATCCCAAATAAGTGGAGAATTAAAAGGGAATAATTTCCCTTTTATTTATTTATTAAAAGGGAATTATTTATTAAATTAAAGGGAATTAGGCAAACAATCCTTTACTCGCAAAAAAAAACTTACCTATAAAAATAAAAACTATTCCTTCACACTTTTACAACTTTCGAGAAGTCTAAAATATTCCCTTGTGATTGAGGTGAATACACATTATACTATTGCTATGCAGTAAAATAATAAAACAATAATATTCAATGTTTTCTCGAGTTAACTCCTGAACAAAATGACGTCATTAAATCCAAAACATCAGGCACATATGTAAATATCGTAGGAGTAAGTCGCACATTTAATCTAGTATTCAACCCGCATTCGACCTTTTGAATGTGTACGCATATTTACATTAACTTTTTTTAAAGAAGGTAAACATAAGAAACCCCGATTACCATTAACACAACTGTTATAAGCTATCAAGATTATTCCAAGGAACGTTTCAATAATGAATAAACCGACATACACCGAACCTATAATCAGAAACAAAAAGTCTTTGGATGACGATTTCAGAAACACAAATTTTCTCGTATTACCACTCAACCCGAGTCGCTACATTTCGCAGTTTTCTGCCTACCCATTCACGAAAAAAAGAAAACATTTTTCCTACACCAATCCCGCTCAGATACCCTTCGCTCAGAAATACAAAGGACAATGAAAAAAAAAACAAAAGAGAAAAGAATGCGCTGAAAAGACCTTCGCGATTGGTTTTCACATGTTGGATGCGAGTGCATCGGCGCGTGTCACCATCCATGGAAGGTCAGTAACGAGGCCTCGGTATCAGCCATTATTCATTATAACAAATGAAAAAAGTATATACATAATTCACAGCACATTGACAGCCTCCGTGGCGCAGCTGGTTAGACACCGGTTGAGAAATAAGAGGCCGCGGGTGCGATTCCCGCACCGAGACAAATGTTTGTGTGAACCACAGGTATTTGTTACTGGTCTGGGTGTTTGTGAGATCGAAAAGTCTCTCGTAGTTTCTGATACCCACGACACAAGTCTTAATTTATCTCAATGTGGGGTCAGGATGTATGTGACTGTTGGATGGTTTTATTTATTTCTTGACTGTCGTAGTACTCAGTGAACTGTAAAAGCTCGTAATCCACTACTGACCCTACACGGGATTCTACAAACGGAAGTTCAGTCGAGACTTTAAGACTCAGAAGACTCAGACGAGACTAAGTAATTTAATTCTTGTTCCATTTTTTTTTCATATCCACCAACAAACAAATTCAAGGTTGTTAATACATAGGTTTTCTGTAAGACATTGATATAACCTCGATCGAGCCGTGCCATTGGTAGAGCATTACTCTAAGTCTTCCAAAGGTCACAAATCGTAATAACTAATTCGTCAGCACAAAACTAAAATACACATAATAATTATTACATTTTCAATTGCCACAAAGTTCCAAATCTGGAGTAGTTGCCTAATTTACCAATTCTCAGTAAAAGTATATACAGTAATAATTTGTACTGTAAACCAGGCTTATCCGCAGGTTGTGTGTAAGAATTTCAAGTTAATTAATGATTATTGTGCAGTGACCAATATAATGTGGGAATAGCTATAGGGCTTCATGACGTAATGTACCTAATACAAGATACTTACAAAGCACAGCTGGTCAGGATGGAATTTCGCACATGCTTTTTGTCCAAAAGATTGAACGTATCATGTGTAGGTAGTTTTTGTCATAATTAATGGATGGATATATGTATACCTACAAGTATTAGTGGCTTTTGTGTTTACCACAGAATACTGTTTACTTTGTTAGTATTCGTATTTTAGTCATAGCAATGTCTACAATTAGGGATGTGTTGAGAGATTTATTGGTGGTAGGTCTCTCTTATGTGAAAGGCCGTCTGGGTAGGTACCACCGCAATGTCTATTTCTCCCGCCAAACAGCAATGTAAATGCACTGTTGTGTTCCGGACTCCGGTTTGAAGAACATTGTAGCCAGAGTAACTACTGGACATAATGAGACTTAACACCTTATGTCTCAGGATGGCGAGCGCAGTGGAATGCCAAGCATTGCTTTGTAATTTATGGTGTTGTTTGGTTTTGCTACTGTCCATGAGTCTGTCGTATCGCTTACAATCAGGCAAATGGCATGCGAAAAAACATGTGCGTACTTCGCGATTGAAATTACATCCTTGTGGCTTTTGAGTCATAGGCTTTGGATACTTCCACCACATTAATAAAGGGACTTGTATTATTATAGCATCAATTATAATTATCTTAACTCCAAAACGTTGCAGCAACATGACATCATTAAGAGAACTTACTCAAATCGTTAATCTACCTTAGATATTGATTGGTATCAAACGCAACAGTTGAATATTGTTCTATGCGTACAGTCATCAGATTGTTAGACCTGTGTTAATTTTAGCAATCCAACGGCAACCGCATAATCTACATACATACATAAACTCACGCCTCTATTCCAGAAGGGGTAGGCAGAGGCGCCACCAGGACACCCACATTTCGCCTTGTATGTTTCGTTCCATGATGTGATACGGGGCGAGCCTATCGCCATATCGGGCACAAATTCCTGACTCCGGGCTGACAATTAATAGAAAAACCCAAAATCACTTCGCCCGACCCGGGATTCGAATCCAAGACCTCAGCTTTGTAGTCGTACCGTAATACAACTACGCCACCGAGGCAGTATCCGCATAATCTATACAGCTTTTTTTCTAAGAGTGTCAACACCCTGGGTCATCCAATTCTTGTCTTCATCTCATCTTCTGTTAGTCATTACCCCGTATCATGTGATTGGTAAATACCTGAATCTGTATCAGACCTTATACGTATCAAGGCATGGGCCTCCTCTACCATCGGAAGTACGATTGAGAGGGGTTAGCATGTAGTCCACCACGCTGGTCTAGTGCGGGTTGGCGGACTTTACATACTGTAGAAATTCTTGTGCGTGGGTGGGTGGTGGTAACGGAGCAGACGCGACTGCCAAAATGGTCACGGTAGTCGCGGGTTCAAATCCCAGGGCACGCCTCTGACTTTTCGGAGTTATGTGTGTATACATAGTCAATCACCACGCACTATTACGGTAAAGGAAAACATCGTGAGGAAACCTGCATACTGTGGCGATTTTAAATACTTAAATGTTGCAGGAAAATACTGTAAATTTAACATGAACATGACGGGAAACAATAATATTAACCGATTGCAGTAATTAAAACGGTTCAAAACAAATTGAGTTATTTCCGACGCAGCCTGCCAATTAAAATATTCATTAGGCGCAAAATTAGAAGCAGTAATTTACTGTTATCAGGCAGACAGCGTTATCAATGTTTGTAAGTATTTGCTTAATTTCCTACTGTACTAGTTTTACAATATAGCTAAAAAATGTGTTCTTTGTAACATTGTATGCCTATTAATCTCCCACGTCATTCTGTTAAAAATATTACATGAAAAGGCCAAATAACTGATCGCTCTTCCTATTTAAAACTATTCAGGTGCATTTTGGCGGATCAGCTTTTGTATGTATAAAGAACAGAAAACAATGAATTAATCGAAAAATAAGTCAGCTAAATATTTATTTATCATCGCTTTCTTCCAGCTTCCAAAGAATAATGGATAATGGTTCTAACCTTGTTAACAGACGTCCATACATAGACATGTCTATAAGGCATACGAGAATTGATCTATCTCCTTTTAATCCCAAAATAGTATATTCAACCATCATAGAGAAAAAATACAGTCTGATTAAATACAAATAAACATATACATGCAACTCCATCAAAATCACAACGGAAGCGCGATTACAATAGTATAATAACGTTTTGTAATGTTCGTCCAATTAGACTGGATGTATGGCTCAACGCGCCCAGCGCGCCGGAATGCATGGTCTGGACTTGCGAAATGTTCAAGTGGAATATTTATGAAAAGGTGCGATGGGTAATGCTGCGTCAAATGCACAATGTGGTTTCTAAGTCTATAGAAACATTGGTGTAGGAAAAACCGAAACAGTGTTATAAATAATTACTGCAAAAGTTGAGAATGGTAATGTTTTGTAATATAGGAATAGCCCATATACGTCTTATTGGTGGGTCAGGGCCTACTCTGCGGTTGCGAGCCGAAGTATCCATAGCTATAGGGCATATCGTAAGGAACTGAATATTTTTAGGATTTTTTACAATTGGTGCAGCCTTGCTGGAGGCGCTAAAGCTACATTACGAATGGGCGGACTCGGCTGGTCTGAGGTAACGTACACAATAGTACAAAACCCTTACTGATACTGTACTTCGATTTTCATTGCACCACGGTTGACGTACCGGTAAAAAATAAAGCTTTCAGCACCTAACTTCTACAAATTCCTATATTTAATAATAAATATTTAGAAACTAATATAACAATAGTTTCAAATAGATTCCACTCCAGGATGTCACTGCACTTCCCTCAACGTGCGCTCTTATCTTTTCACATGAGTAACTTTTATTCACGACTACATTGTAAACTTTAAATCTATGGTAATAAAATATAATTTAGAATGTATATTACTGTGTTTTATGTCGCTTTGTACTAACATTTCTTATCTGCATACAATTACGGTCCAGGAAGTCTACGTCGCGTCGGTTTGTTTATGAACGCTGTCAATTAATTCTACACTTTACTTGAATTGGTGAGGTAATTATGCTTAGGTCATCGGCCTGTACAAACATTCCGATAAAGTAGTTAGATTCTTGCGAAAATTACGAGATTATAATGTGCCGTTAGCACTGAGTACCTGACAGCTAGTACATGTAAAAGATGTGATAGCTTTCAGTATATATCGAGGCCAAAGCCTTGAGATCGTAAAGTTTTCACATCCAAAGATGGCAATTCAGCACGCAGATCTCTTGATACAAATGAAAAACTATCATAGCTGTCTTTGATAATGATAGAGGACATATCGAATAGGTTGGTTGAACTGGGATTCGGGTTTGATGGGAATATCAGGACTATAAAACTGTTGCAGCAAATATTGTCTAAAATGGAGACTCCAACATAACAAAACGTGTTGTAGGACGTTCTCAATCTACATATGAAGAGTTTTTCTTGTTAGCTGCGGACTAATGATATGAGCTGAAGATTGTGTTAAGTGCCTAGTAATTAAAGGGAGAATAAGTAAATCGGACATAGGTCTAACAGTGATTTACTATTGGTTGACGATGATTGAGAATTTTACAAATATCAACAATAGATATTTTTTGGTATCCACATTCGTCAAGTCGAACAATAACGTGGCCTTATGTTACAATACCTATTCATTCTGCTGGTGTCGAGTATAATCGTGTGCCATAATAATTGTAATAATCCGGCCGATCCGATGGTTGGCTTCAATTGTGTTTGCGAACAAAGGAATTTCGTTTAAGCTGGACTTACGTTTGTTTAATAACCTCGCAGTGTTTGTTATGCATACGTAAGGTTTTATATCTGTTGCATTTTTATCATTTTTTTTTCAATAATATAATATTTATATATTGCTTGTGGATATTCCAGGAATAAGAATACAACTGCCTCAAAACTCAGTTGTTACAAAATCCTTCATATTCTAGCGATATTAACTGAATTTTCCGGAGATTCTGTAATCGTTATCTCTTTTTCCTTTCTTACTCTTTCTTTTTACCCATCCATTTTCAAAGGACGACAAGAATTTGCAGTCTTACACCAACAATAAATATAAGTACTTTGTCGACTTAGGTACTATTAGATGAGCCGCCAACTTGTCTATTCAAATCTTTTTGCCTATTTACCAGCATCCTTCACCTTTATTGTCATTACCTGGCATTATAGCATTATATCAAAATTAAACATTGATTGGCATCACGTAATCACATGAAAAACTCGTGACAGGAGACAAATTGTCATTGGTGGTCGTTAATTATTGATGTGTTGGACCTAATAGCTGGCGAGACCGTCATGTGATGCAGCCTGGACCGTGAGGTTACTCATCAAATGGTACAGGCGACGGCAATTTAAACATTTTATGCGAAGGCTGAAACGGTTAATGTCAGAAGCGATCGGTCGTAAAATTATAAGCTTTGTTGTGGAATATGGTTATAAAATTATGATGCGTCGCCCTTAAGGAGACATTGCTCGCAGATCACTTCCGATAAATCGCACAGTTAATTTTGGAGTGACTATTAAATATAGTTCAGCACTGAATCATGGGTTCGATGATGATAATTATTTTTCTTTATTTCTTGAATAAGTTGGAAAATAAAAAGAACATTTGTGACTTATACCTAACTTATATGTTCTTTGTGAAGTTTTGCATGGTTATCATTATGTTAACTGCTTGACATCAACTATTTCGGGAACTTATCAAAACTGAAATACCTTAAAATTATGTTCCTGTAAAGCTTTTTCCGTATCATACCGTAAGAACTTTTGGTACTAATTTTACTCACCGAATCAATGAATTATCCGATATTCGCCAAGTTATTCAAAAGTTTATTCATGTCATACAAGTTAAGCACATTTTCTTAGTTTAATTATGAAATGTGCGCGCTTGTACGCTTGTACACGAGATTTAATCGAGCATTAAAAGCAATCTGTCGCTGGGCGGCGCGGCGGCGCGGCGGAGCAAGCGTGACCGGCCGAGTCGTGTTTCTGTTTGCGACACACCGTTCTCCATAAATGTACTTTGTGGCTTTTATCATGTAATTTCTAGGAATTGAATGAAAACATTGCTTATATTTTTTTACTGAGCAATACACTAAAATATTTGTAGCATTCTGCGAAGACAGTTAAGACAGTTGAACATCACCAAGGAGGTTGAATTTCAAATTGCCACTTTAATTTACTGGAATAAATGATGCGACATTTAAAAGCCGCCTACACAGCAGTTGTTGGGAGGTTTTTATGCGCTTTGTCGGGACAGACGCTTGCTCGTTTATCTGAGCTATTCTATACACTATAAAATAAGATGTAAAACAACTTCACTTTTTAAAGAGAGGATAACTCAAGGACCAATATATCGTGCCTTATATCGAGGATATCTTTTCTTTGTCTCCTAGTGTACCGG
Organism: Deilephila porcellus; assembly: GCA_905220455.2. NCBI lineage: Eukaryota > Metazoa > Arthropoda > Insecta > Lepidoptera > Sphingidae > Deilephila > Deilephila porcellus. The sequence continues at coordinate 11,130,712 of LR999987.1, forward strand.
AAGGGGAGTTTAGCAGCTTTCCCCATCAGCATCTATGAAGAAACCAGTAATTTACCACAGAAAGTACCGCGTGTCGGAGTGCACTCGAGCCTCGTAAAAGTGCAGCGCAAGCCTTGCATTGTGCCGGCGAAAGTGGTTACGTAACACCGACGTGGCTATACGCTAATTACCGTAATTTATTATACGGACTTCATGTTGAGCGAGAAAATGTAATTGTAACGCGTTGTAAGCCGAAATTTAATTAGTGTATTTCTTAAGTGAAGTAATTATGTTACTTTTTCAAATTTATTGGCTAGTGGAGAAAAGAAGTGTAGCTTCGTATAGAGTAATACCTAGACAGCTGTTCTATAGACCTATGGCAATATATTTGCTAGTCGCACGTATCCTTTGTCTCTGTCAAGTGTTACCCCTATGCGCCAACTAAATGAAGCTGTCTTTCAAACATGTTTAACAGACTAATTATAATAATAACTAATAGCATTCGGTGCTTATAGCTCTATATGAATAGACTAATCACTTAGGAATAATGTCAAATATGAAATGTTATTTAATGCAATATTAAAATTATCCGTTAAAATGACTAAACGACACACAAAGACATAACGTACCCTGGTTGCATCGGCGTCGTAGTATAAAACCATTATTTATAGGTCGTCTACGATCTTCTGGCGCCGAAAGGGCTGCTGTCTAATAAGAATAGGTTTTCTCCCTCCACATTTTATTACATTGGACATGTTAATACTATTAAATAAGGAGTATATATGCTTGTTGTTTATATTATGAAAACATATCTCAAACGATTCGTTAAATATATATTTTTTAATTATATTTGTAGTTCCAAATTTCGCCACACGCAATAGATGTTAGATGACATATATCCTAATTTTGCATCGGATTCGTAGTATTAGGCTATCAGTACCGCTCGCGAAGTGTCGCAGCTGACGGATGCTGTGGAATGTGGTGCATCGTCCTCGGCAGTGTGTTGTTGTCATGCCGCCGGATGCCGCGCGCACGCGATGGCCCAGATAGCATGTGTCGCACTGTATGTATTATATTATTTCACGCCATTCGGATACCAGAGGGGATAATTCAGCCCATACGTTCCACCGTAGGGTATTCTCCTCTACTATCGAGAGTTATATAAGGGGCAGAGTCAGGCTGATGCAGTCATGACTCAGCATGAATGGGCAGGCTTGTATGGGGCTTGTCGGTATCACTGTGTCACAGGAGGTCGACGTGAAGCGACAGTGTTGCTGTCACGTTTCGGTCGGTGAGTGAGATTTCCGTATGCCTACTAACCCTTGCCCCCTCCCATCCTCTTTCCTTCCCGCTCCCTCTCGATTTGATGGGCTGGGTACACATCTATGCTCCAAGCGTTGTGGGAATTCATGGGCGGCACCCACCATCAGATGACCTGTTCGCTCGTTTGCCGGACGTGTGAAATGAATTAAAAGAATATAATAGGTAATAATGCATATCAGTATAACTTGTTATGTCAACGTACCAAACTTCCGAATAAAAGAAACAAGTATAATACTAGATATAAAAGACTTTGTTTAGTACAATGAACTGTGAAGATTAACGTGAAACGACATTTGTCGCTGGTAAAAGCACTTACTTTTTACTACTCGATGACTGGTATATCGGTATTGACACAACCATCGGCAAAGGTGAAAGTATTAGAAAGTTATATAAGCGTTAATTCATAATTTCCATTTCTATATCAAACGCCATGCTTGTGTAAGAGGTTTTTATTTTATTTATGTATTCTTTTTGCAAATTATGTTTATTCTATTTCGATCGTTAGACAGTCACGCTCTTTTATATTAATGTTTACACAAGACAAAAAATAGCTTCAATACTGATTAAAATGAATAATCAATTCTTAATGTACACATAATTTTATATCTCTAGTTTTTGCCATTGTCGCTTAGCAGGTTTTCCGCAAAAAATTATGGGTCTGCTTTCGCTGTGACAATTAATAATTGTGTGGTCTAAAATTGCCATTTTGCATTTTAGTGTCTCAATATTTTTAAATGAATTCAGGATAAAGATTTCATCCGAGGGTATTAACGCTTTCTAAAAATATTGCTTTCCTTAAATACTTACTAAATAGCGATACCAATATAACAACACTCCCGTTATGTTTCGAAAATCGAACGATCGACCAGAAAATCGATTATCTATAGAGAATAATAGGTTTGAATTAGGTCATTTTCTATTCAGGTGATAGAACACAATAGTAGGTTTCGCAACAAAAGGGACGGAATGCGTGTCAACTATTGTCGATGTCAATAACCCACGAAATTCGATGTCAACACGGCGGAAGAATTTATCTCGCCCATACACATTATGGACGTGTGTATGAAAGTGTCAAATAGAAATTGACGCTAAGTGGTGTGAGAGAGATATAGCGTATGTGAGGCCAGCAATTATTGTGAAAAGACACCTGACACAGTATTATATTTATCCCGATGTAATAGTTTATTTTGTAGAATTAGTTTTTAGTGTGCCACTTACACGTCTTACTTAAATAAGTTTTGTTATTTTGTAAACTTAAACAATTTTTACTTAAATTGTAGTTGATTTCTTCTTTATTTGCAGTTCACATTATCTGTTCAAAGTTTTGATACATTATTAATCAATATTTTCTACACATTCAGATCTAAAACAGTCGCACCGACCGCAACTCCTCTATATACATCAGATTCATTCAAAACATAAACATTGCAAACTACCCGCACTTACTAAATACTTCCTTTGTCTTTTGAAACTACTTTTTCTAAATTAAAAAACTCTGCGACTCTCCATGTTCTACTTAACCCTTAGTTAGTCGCATGAAGAAAATCACACAACTGCTCGCATGGGGTCATCAGTGACCCCAACTTTCTATGATGATTTTAATGTAATTATGTAGGGAACAAATAATAAAATAACATATTGTTAAAATACAGTAATTATTCAGAAATTTTAAATTTTAATTGATGTACAAATTTAAACAAACTCGTTCAAAAACGCAGAATAAGATTCTTCTGAAAAAAAAACAACAAATAGGCACTTTGAGATCAACAGTAGTTATGTAATAGTTCTTATAACTAATCAGCATCTTCGTGATCATAGTTTTGTTAATAAACCTTAAAATGGTTATAGCATATGAATTTACTGCATTTCATGCATTTGTTTGGTACTTTTTGATCAATACGGCATCATCATAATGACCATGACGACCATGACGACTATGACGGTCGCAGTCAATGATTTCAACCTCATTATTCTTTGAATCCCAGCCTCTAACAAACTGCACTTCCTAAGACTCTTCATCCAGCCAACGTAAATATTTTTTTCTCTTCTATCCATAGCCCAAAGCTACAACAGTAAAAATATGAAAATAATAAAAAGCATGTATTTATGCAGTACATAATACATTTCATATGAAAAAACCCATGCAAATATTATTGTAATAAACGTATTATACTTAACATATAAATCCCAATAAGAAAACTCAATACATAGCAAAAATACATAAACTTACCTCGAACAAAAAAAGTTGCGTAATTACTCGCATGGGGTCACGCACCAAGAGTGCAGCGACGCACTTTTGACCCTTGGCGTCCTGTTTGACACTAAAATGACAAATTTGGTGCGAATACGGAAGCTACTGTTGGTAAGAGCGCGTTGCGGTCGAGCTAAGATAGAATTTTTGGCTCGCAAAGATACGTTGACCCCATGCGACTAATTAAGGGTTAATAATGTTAATAATTACGTATTAAATTGTTGTAATGAATTATTGTAGTAAATATTATAATTAATTTGTCGTAGCCGATAATGCGCCGCGTCGCGTAGTGTCAAACGTGTGCATTCTCTTTTCAAAGTTTTTAAGGAACGCGCGCTGTATCGCTTGTTGAGCCGAGGGCCGAGGCTCGTGTTGCCAGTTGGTCGAGAGCGCGCGTTGTCGCTGAACGTTGCGTTGCGCGAGCACCCTAGCGAAATTAAAAAAGTATTTTTAAAAGTTTCAAGTGCATGTTACTGTGAAGTGAAAGAGGAATAATTATTACAAAGAGGATTATAATACTACAACCTTTTTGTAAGTGCCGATGTGTATATTTTAAACTTTTTAATTCCTAATTAGGGCTGCAGAATTTGCTCGTGGTATATGGTCATACTTAAAAATAGTTATTTTGTTTATTTTTTACTTTTTTGCCGGTATTTTTTACCTTTGTTTGTAATTTACTACCTAAGCTTTTCAGATTATATTTGTTATAAGAAATTAAATTAAGTGATAAGTTTTTTATTTCTATTCGAGATCATTAACCTTATAAAGAATGTGAAATCAAAACCTTTAAAATCAGCAAGAATTTGCAGCCGACAAGACAGAATTGTGAAATGCCAAATAAAAAAGTTCCGTTACCGTGAAAAAAGAAAATGCGCACCGGTAAAATACGAATGCTCGTTGTTTACTTCTTTAAAATGATAATTTTGTCAAAAGACCGTTAATTATGCATAAATGTTATGGAATGATGTCTTGAGTGCAAGAACGTTCAAGTTGCACTTGATTTCTTTGTTATCATAAAGACTAAAGAAAAGCTAGTTCTGCCCAAAAACGTTCACTTTCTTTTACGTTTTTGAGACTGATTGCGAAACATACTCATAAACGTTCAAACCTAATACTTGTGTTTTGAATATTCCCAGGACATACTTATAACATTTTTTAATAATAAATAAATCCTTTACGGTCATAATGGCCAATTAAAACACGCCGATAAAATGTTAATTAATGCATAACACAAAATAATAAAATTCATATATAATTTTTACGTAACCATTTTTTTATTGTAAGTAACTTTGTCAAAACGTACATGGATTCGTAGGGTATCGTACGTATGAGGGTTGCAAAGACCATTGGGGTGCTAAATTGCTCCTTCAAGATCCCTTTCTTTTATTCAGAGGTGCTTACAAGGGTAGATGGAGGAGACTTATGGGAGAGTTAAGTATTATTGCTTAGGGTTCGACGCTTTAGATTTCTCAGACCCTTGTTAAGAATACATTACAGACGGCAAAGTTGTTCGAATGGCAAGAGGAAATCGTGTCTAGCCAATCAATATTTCATTTGGGTTTCATCAGATGCAGCGTAAATCCTTTGCTATTCCATTGTAAAACTACCAAAGGTGTAAGCTTGCGTCTATTTCAAGGATTGCAATATCATCGAGCATTTTGTTCATAATGTTGGTGTATAAATTTATTATTGTACCTCTTAATAACGTTTTGCTGGGTTCGAATCTCAGTGCCCACTTCTGAATTTTCGGAGATGTGTATATTAATTAACTCTAACGGTGAAGCAAAACATCGTGGGGTGACCTGCATACCATAGATCTATTATTAACTAAAGAAAGATTAATGAAGCTTTCATAGATTTACGAACATTCTCATTGAAGAACTTCGTTATACTACAGTATAAGTAATTCTACAAAAAGCTTTAACGGTCTGCAACGTTTTTAAATGTTTAAGATTATTGTCACGTTATATTTTATAATGTCTGGTTTTTAAAACCTTTTCTACCCACAGCTGTCCTCGACTTTAAAGGCATATTATTTCCATCTTAGGCAAACAACTATACTGAGTAATAGTATAGCTACTGACACACGGTCAAGAAAACATAAATAATTATGAACGTATTGTGGAAGACAGTAGAAATATATTAATTTTTATTCCATGCCAAAAAAAAGGATTAAAATTAAAAGAGTGCTACGGGTCCCAATAACAAAGTCGTATCGAAAATACTATTTTACTATTGAAGTCGTATGTAGTTTTTGGCATGCCAAATAACAATTATCTTAGTTTTCTTACGATTTTGATCTTGGAATTCATCGATTTTAATTATTGAAATTGTAAGACAGGTCGGAAGCTGTCGAAAGTAATTAGGAAAGAAACAGATTTTATCTCATAATAGCATTCTACATATTAGTGAATGTAATTTTCACAAGTGAAGTAACAACAAAGCACAAATAGCTAGAAGAGGACTGCTGAATACTTATATTTTTAAAAAGATTTAGGTAGGAAATAAAAACCGCTGCAACGATAACGACCATACTGAAAAATATTACATTTGAATCCCCTACATAACCCATTCGTACATAATACCATGCTTATTACAATCCCATGGGGTACTCAGTTTCTAAATGTTCTATTTTTCGCAATCCGGGCCAATTTCGGTTCATCGCCTTTCATTACTCTCCGCTTTAGTTTTTTCGCTACAAACATGTTTGCATTCGATAAGGTGTATAAATAAGCATTACGGAGGAGATACGATAATTTTCGATGGACTGTCAGTTATAGATATTATGTTGAATGTTGTGTGACTCATCAGCTAACGGTCCCGCTCAAGGTTACTGTAGGATTGTGGTTTTGAGGCGTGGACAATGTAAATGTTTACACATATGAGTTACGTGATTGCCCTTCATAAAATCAAGTATGTCGACAAACGGTTCCTTGTACTCTGCACACTACTCAATGTAGACAGAATGATTAGTCACTAGAGTTTTTAGTAGATATGTTTGTGACGATATCTATGTTTGTTTTTCGTATTTTTAACCCTTATCAACGTGAGATCGGCGTACCATTCTAATATGCATGTTGCAAAAAGATGTGTGTTATAATCGACCGTTTACATGATGTGAACCTTATTCAGAAATCATTTATCCTGAATCATTCAAATCGAATAATAAATCGATAATTTAGTGTTTGTCAAATCGAATAATTCAACCTGATTGTATTATCGTTCCTGGGTGTTAAATTTAGAATAACATTAATTATCGTCCATGTGCTCTGCCACTAGATCAATCATGTGTTGATTATTTCCAAGTATATTGGCTCGTATAAAGAAAGATTATGAAAGTCCATAAATTATGTATATAGCTAATAGCATTTGAATTATTTTCCTTGTATTCATTGATTGCAATTATTTTGTTATCTTGCAGATTTGGGGATAATGGTTTACCATTTCCGTTGCAAAATCTCTGTATCATTTGTCCGGGAGTGGAATTTCAGCCCTGCATTATGATTCGCTGGTCCCATTACTTCAACATCAGCCTTTTATTGTCCATTGCTGGACATAGCCCTCCAAGTTGCGATATTTCATCCTGTCTTCGGCTTATCGCATCCAGCATTTGGCAGCGACCTTTTGCAAATCGTCACAGGTGGAATGACGATTTGCGAAAGATGCTAGATGCGACAAGCCCATTAATTAATTATAATTAGGTCAGAAATAACAATTGCAAACTTTAGCCTCAGTGGCACTTAAGTCTAATCCTTCGGTGATATTACAAGTAATAGATGAAGGAATTATTACAACCACGATAATAGCATAAAATCCATTTGTCCAAATGAAGCCCGCTTATTCTAAGAACTTGGATGACCTTTATCGTTCAGGTCAAAGTCAATCTTGCAATACGTGCATCCTGTTAATTATCAAATGACGTTTTGTGAAGGTTACACGACGGCTATTTCCTTTGAACCTACGAAACTGTTAAAAATATTTACGTGTTCTTATTGTTTGTCTTTATGTACGTCGTTGCATAAAAGTTAATTATAGACGGATTTTTCTTTGCTATTGTTAACAAAGGTTATCATGGTATTACGACTGGTAGTAAAAGATTGGATAGGAAACGAGGCTATAAAATTTGTGGTTTTTATATTTCTTTATTTTACCATCGAAGTTGTACTTCCCAGAGGTTGTGTAACAATATCAATCAGTTTTTAAGGAACTTTGCCAAGTTGTAAAGTAGGTTTAGGTGTTTTGGCACTCAAACTAAGTTTAAGGCTTTGGAGCTGATCCAGAAAGTTTGGATGAAATGTTTCCTAAAGTATAAATTGCAGCCAAGTAGGTGTACTTTAGAATTACAACTAATTCACTTTTTTGTTATTTATTATTACTTGACATATTATGTCTTAGTGTAATAAAATCAAAAATAAAAGTTAAGTTATCATAACTATATTCACTTGTAATAAGGTGCTCGTAATAAAGAAATTGGTAATGATATAGTGTGTGCGTTCACGCTTGTACGTCGGTATTTCCGGCCGATGTTAAAGCCAGCAATGCCATTGCCCTAAAGTATAACAAACCTCTTTTACTTAAAAAATCTCGCAAATTATCATCATCATAATATAAGAAGAAATCCATAAGAATATCCATCCATAAGAAATCCAATGCTGGTCAAAGACCTTCTCTATTCTAAACAGTCTGGATCAAGCTACCAATGACAGAAACAACAGAGCTCTTTTTTTATTGCAATGATTGGCGAGACCAGCGTGCCATTCACCTGATGGTAAGCGATACGACCGCTCATGGACAGTAGCAAAACCAAACAACATCATGAAATACAAGGCAATGCTTGGCATTCCAATTTCCACTGCGCTCGCCATCCTGAGACATAAGATGTTAAGTCTCTAAAGCTCACTGCTTACATAGTCTGACTTCAAACAACATGTATTTTTTTGTACAGGCTAAAGATAATCCAAATGACTTATTAAATCTTTATCGACTTAATCCTATAATTACTCGTTAATACTGCATTTTAAGCTATTTTCTCAAAAAGTTTATCGTAAATAATTATCCTACGTCGAAGCGCCGCGCCGTCGCGGGAAGTCCTAAAACAACGATAAGATTGCTGACGCCTGCCAAAAGTGTACTTTCATTGATAACACTGTGGGTCTGTTTGCTTTTAAATATGGAAAGTATTCTTCACTGGGTTTAACTGATACAGCCCTTAGTTCACCCTGTGGGGTCTCGATCACAATGACATGTTCTTGATCAGTTAATTTTTGTCATCATCTTCCGGTTTAAAAAACTCACTTACTATTTAAAGATTTTCAAAACTTTATTTGACTTTGAGCTTTCTTATTTCTAAGAACTTAAGTGGGAGGCCACGATGCAGATTATTATTTAATATATTTTATAATATCAAAATAGAGTTATAATTTAATATCCTTATTATTAAATGTCATACTTACATCAGGAATCCAATAAACTATAACATTAAAGTATGTTAAATATTCTCATTAAAGTATGTACTACGTTATGCGGTTGGTATGCATAATAAAATTACAAGTATTATCCATTCTGACGCAACGATTAAAATTCCTGTTGATATTAAACTGGAAGGTTGTAAAGACCTTGGCGTAGAATCCCATTAGCATCAGCTAAACGGCTTACTATACTAGAGGAAGTGAAGGCTTGGATAATGGATTACCAACCTACTAGTTTCCGCCCTTGACTGTGTTTGGAACGTATGCGGGATAAATAAATATCCTTCATTTCTGAAAACTGTATTTTCCATTTTGTAATATGAATAAATAAATTCGACAAACATATAATTCTGTGGAGACACTTTTGCACAGTAGTGAGTATTTGAAAGTGCGAGCTACTATTCGGCTTTACAAAAAGATTTGAAATAAATATTTTTTGGTCACAAAATTATCTATCTCTAACCTAAGTCTTCTACTTTCACATATTTGCTCTCTTCCACAGTCTTACGAAAGCTGTAAACTTCTGTTTCAGCAGAAAAGAGAAAGCAGTAAGTGAAATTCGTTTTACAATATGTTAGGGATTTGTTTAACGCAAAATCAGCGATAACGTCTTGCGAAACTTTCACTGAAATACAGCTAACTTCATGTTCTAATACAATAGTTATTGTCCCGGAATAATCACTTCCCACGTTAATATAAATGGAAGTGGATAACTTGCGCAAGCATTTATCTTCTAAACCTGATTAAATTAAATTTAAACGGCTGTTATGTTAAATAATTATAATTTTGCAATCGACAGACTATAGCGAATTTTGATGACAGCATCAAAGAGAGCGCTGGAGTGTTTCAATGAATAATGACCTGTATAACAGTTTTTGTTGGTGCGAAATGCGAATTAGGTGAATGAGATTACCGGGAGTTCGAAAATCTTCAAAGAATAACAAGGCATCTGCGCTCTCTTTAGTATATATAAATATTGAATAGGCGGTAGTAATAAATTACCTCAATTAACCTAGTAGCTCGTTTGCTATCTATATCTAGTTAAAATAAAGAAAATATACTGTTCTTTGTTCGCATAAGTTGATGGTTTTCGCGGAAAATATTACACCCAATTGCGTACAATATAATCCGATTGATAATTTTGATTCCGACTTTTCTAGTGACAAAAACAGAACAGACGAAAAACCATATAACGATAATTTCTTTTCATAGTTATCTAAGTAGGTACTCAATAATCTTTGAGACAAAATCATTGTATATTTATAGACTTCGGATTGGCTAATTGCATTCCAAACATGTTTTTTATCTTCTTTTATTCCATGCCTACATGGTTATCGGATCTAAAACATCATAGTACATAGCTCAAGTTCGCTGCAATCGCGTAAAACCTCAAGTTTTTTATATCTCTCACTTGAATCATTTGCATCCAAATAAACGGTACTAATTTGAAATCGTGAATGTTTCGGGTCATTATCCTCGTAAACTCGTGTTTGGGTAAACTCGAATCAGCGTTTGAACTATATTTAGTAATTACCACACGTGGCGCCGTATGTGAAGACAGAACGCCCAAACAAGGCGTATTTTTTCCCATCCGACCCCGAGAAAGTTGTTTATTGGAGCGACTGTTGCCTTAGTTTAAAACTGCCGATTAGAGGCAATTGCTATGAAGGTAACTGTACATACTTCTACTGACATCAAATGCTCCGCGAAGATTAACATACATGTAATACTATGGTGAGGTTTTTTGTAAATCTATGATAGGCACAGTTAGATTTCTACTTGGGTTAGAAGGTGTTCCATTTCATTACTAACAGCATCTTAAAAAACATCGTCATCCAAGAATCTTACGTCGAAATAAAGCAATTTAAATCAACTCCTTAATGTTTGACTTTCATTTTCATACGATCCCATTGTTTTGGGTTCAAGGCTGTTTCTTGGGTAAATAACATAAGTTCCAATTATCACGCCTAACTCAACTCCATTCGATTTTGTACTCTGCGATAAAGCATTTAGAACCTAAAATTGCCCATGGTTGATTGCACTTGAGTCATTCTATTACTCGCCATGTATGATTAGTTTGATATACATACTGGCTAACAATTCAGATCGTTAACGGTACTCAGAGTTTTGCGATGCAAAACGTACTTTGACGTCTAAGCATTAAGATACCAATTTAATTGCAAATGTTTTGTTCTTTTTGTGTGAAGTCTTGGATCCTTGCTGACGAAGTTACTGCTAAGGTCTTCTTTCATCTTCGCCATATCGTTTTTGATGTTAGTTTTGTATCGAGTGTAGGTCGTGACGATGAAGTAATACTCAACTTGCGGTTTCATAGGCGTTCTCAATTTAAGATTTTATCGAGGTTTGGTAAACAAAAAATGAATGATGAAATACAAGTGTTTTGAGTTCTATTAAACATAATTGTGAAATAGAGTATGATGGTTGAGGATATGTAGAACGTTGAATTTCACGCACTACCTGGCTTGGGATGGATAAGTGAAGGATAAAGCTAAGTTGATTAAGTTTTACATTGTTTGGTGATGGTGGTGCAAATTGTTACTTGCCTTTCTACATCACAGTTTCCAAAGGCCATGCATTGTTAATAGGTCTTGAATCTTCATAAATAAAAGCAGACTGTACGATGACGATATGATTAGATGAATCAAGATTGATTTAAAATACCTATTCCAATTATGAAATTCTTTTTATTGACAAAAATTGGAAGTCTTTTAAGCATATTCAGTACAGTTAGATATTGTGATTGAAAATGCCAGGTCTTCTACGATGCCATTAAAGCAGATTCAATTGGTCAATTCAATTAGTCTTGCGAAATACTTCTTAACACTTCCAGTTTCTACTCCAACTGTTACTCCTGTCCAGCAGAGTCCATTGCCTCGACCACGCTTTCTCCCAAACCCACATGACGTAACCAAACAAACGGACAGTTTTGTTAAACAACGGGAAGTGGACGTAGCAGAATACAAATTTGTTGCTTTAAATAACTCAATATTTCTCGGATTACATCATGTACGTGTATCATGTGCAGATTTTAAACAGCCTTTGGCTTGTAGTGATGTATCGACTTCGCCTTCGTTGATATTGTTTGTTATGTATAATGTATGAAAGGTTATCTGTATTTGTGTTTTTTCGTTACGATATCTAAAAATGAACACTTTTCTGTTGCTACGATCTTATGTCAAGTCTTAAGTCTAAGAGTTCATGTTTCCAGAAATTTCTACATCAAAGGGAAATAGCATTTTAGCTAAAGACTTTCTATATTCCGAAAACTGAAAACTGACGTGAAACGATTGTTTTGCTACCGTATCGAAGATTGATCGAGGCTGCCGGATTTCTAATATTCCTTTCTTCCTCCCGTCCATTCTCTTCTTCTTCTTTCCTCTTTCATTTCGAGAGACCGACAAAGCACCTATAATGGTATTGTAGATATTCGAGAGTGGCGGGAATCACTGACTACACATCGGTAACATCACTACGGAACACAATAACATTAAAAATAAACAATAAAATAAAACTAGTAAAGTAGGCTAATGTATTTGATGCGTTATTTAGATAGATTGTACAATTTATGTAAGCGCTTTGTTAATGTTTTCATATTACATTAATCACTAGGTCACATTGTTATTTTATAATTGCTGTTCCTATTAAAAAACATTTATTTGTTTTTATTATGTCACGTATTCGTTGAATTATGATTAACTAGATTGAACGTTGATTCATTAATTATTAAGCTGGTTATAAATTCGTTGGATAAGTTCTATATTGTCTCGCAAAATTAAAGGAAATTCGATTCTGTGATGAAGATCCATCCTAGTGGTCGCTTCAATGCAAAGCCAAGAGTTTATAAGCCTTGTCAGCAACCTTCAGCTGGACATAATCGCCATGGAACTCTCCTCGACAATGATCTTCATATTACCTCCAAAATGATTTCGCATTAGATCTCTGGTCTAAATAGTTTAAATTTCATGCGTGAGATGTCTACATGCCAACAATGTATTAACAACCAAAACATTTGTAATCTCGCATTTCAGAATCCGAGAAAAGTTTGCAAACCCGCGGAGTATTGTTATCAAACAATGCACACAATATCCAACTCTAGTGTTTGAAAAATAGAAAGCAGAATCGCGTGTTGTTTGTGTTATGTAAGCAATCGGGCACTGCACGATTTCAAACAATTGCAAACATTTTAAAAATCAGTACAATACAAAAAGCTGCCTTAAAGGTACAGAAACCAGACTAAATTGGAAATGAGCTGAACAGCCGCGGTCGGTGGGCGCGCAGTGGCATTATAAATCGATCGATTTATACCTTCGGAAGTGTGCTGGACCGAATTGCAAATGGTTTTGTGCAATGTCGGCTGGAATTTTTGCTGTACGTGGTGTATGTAAGTCTTGCCCAATGTGGGTTTAATGGTGCTCGGTACCGGCCTAAAAATATACTTCACTTGTTCAAAGTACAAATTATTTGTTATCTTTAGAGTTTAGAGCGTTCCAGATTTGCATTGATTCTTGATAAGATTAAAAGGTTTGTTTGTGAATATTTTTACTTATTTCTTGTATATTTTAAACTGATTTAAATATTGCCGTTTTCTACGATTTACATATTGGTCTCACTCGCCCTCAAAACACAGAAACTCCCGCAAATTTCCTATAGGTTGTTTCTGTATGTTCGTACCATGAAATGTTATGCTATGTAAAAAGTATTTATAGGGAAATGAAAAACAGGCGGTTATAACAATATTAGTGTGACTAAATGGCACTATTTAGTACGGTCTCGTAAAAACAGGATGTGTGTCAGAGATTAGATGCATTGAATACATTTGAAGGACATCGCACAGTCGATCTTTTTATTTAAAACGTGAACCCAGCTCGCATAACCCTGAATATGCAAATCTGTGAATCATCGCGGGTCGTTGGAATAATGTCGTAAATATTATTTTAAAGCGGTGCTTACGATCTCATAATTGACTATAAACATTATAGAAATGAATGAATATAATCACCTTTGACTTTTTAATTTTTAAGATTTGTTTATTGTTTAATAGCGTTGTTCTACAATTACTATTAATTTAACACGAAACTATTAATTGTATTATTATGCATGTTCATTTATTATACAAGATACGTTTTAATAAACAAAACAAAAATACCTAATTCTATTAAGATATCTTTAATACAACACAAATCTTGATCAAACAAGGATCCAAGAGATTTAATATGCGGCATCTATCGGCAAATGCTTGAACTATTTCGCCTAGGAATTATAGTATCAAAACACCTTATCTGCATTTATCGGATTAACAGTAACACACGAAAGGAGTAATAAACATTTGCAATGCTCTCGTTTGATAAACAGCGTAACACACTCGAGATTACGCGATACGAGACAATGCGAGGAAAATCCTTGACAGGGCAATGAAAAGTGAAGGCGGACACTATCGGTGCGCAAATCGCTTGAGCCTCAAGAGGGTAGGCAGACGTCAAATGGATAAGAATGAAGCGTGACTACATTATTTTGGCTTTCACGTGTATGATATTGGTCTGTTTTTACGTTTATTGCCTAATACTAGCAGGGTTATTGTAGCTGTTACATAGTAGATATGACTGTAATAAATGTCTTCTTGTTTATAGCTGTAATGTGCTTTTGTTAACGTACATACGCCTTGTTTCAGGTTTTGATGTCCAGCCTCGTTTAGTTTTAGTCCCGAGGAAAACCAAGGTAAGTCCACAAAATAAATTAATAATTAATAATTCATTGTATTTTTTTTATCATGTCCAGAAGTCATTTTGACCAGGTGTAACTTGTAAGTATGGAATAAGGTATAAAAGTAGATTGTTAGAATAACTTCTTGTTTATGTTCACCTTTAATGATATTTAAACAGCATGCATGTTGAAGAAAGTTTGCCTCGTGGTGCGAATTACAAGTTCTGAGTAAACGGTAATGGAATTACAATACTTATGGTAAATCTGACATGAGGGATAAAATTTAATTACGTCATCCGCGGATATAAAACTTAATAAACAAATACTTGGTCTAGACTCTGGTTGTAGAAGAAACATTTGGTTTTGATACACTTAGGTATCTAACATTTGAATTGTTTTTCGATAAAATATGTAGTGGTCCGATTGTTCTCAAAATAGATATCTCAAGGACCCTTTGGTCCTATTATCAAACTTCAGAGGCAGAATCGGACATATTGGCCGCAATTTTGAACTTTTTATTTATCGATCCAATTGGCCCCAATATCTGAGGGACCCTTTGCTACGATAATCTAAGTTCAGAGTCAGAATTGGAGTTAATAACAGTGGAAATATAAAATATATTTATTCGTAAATATACACGTGTTTATGTGATTTTAAATTAAATATCATGGTGGTGAATGATAGCGGTAGTCTGTAATGATAGGCCATTGTAAAAATACCTGACTTTTATCTTAAAAAGAAGTATAAATTCTTACGTTCGTACATAAATACATACACACGTTGTTTTCTTTAATAAACTTCTTAAGGTTACTTCTCCATTGCCTACATTTTGGCAGGTCAAAATAAAACTTTCGTTTTTAATACACTTGTTTTATTAGCGCAACAACTAGTTTACATTCAGAAGATTTAGATAATGATTGTTTTTACAAACAGCATTATGCTGATGATCACTACTTCATAATGAAACACATTAGGTTGGTTAGCGGTGTTTGCATTTACCGTGGTTCTTGCCGCGTCTCGAAACACGGTCATCATTTCTCTTGCAAGTTCAGTATTTATTACGTGGTATTAATGGTAATATATTTAATGCATCTTCGCTTACATTATTCACTTAGTGAGGTTTCTAATGGGTGAATTGA
Source organism: Deilephila porcellus (assembly GCA_905220455.2). NCBI lineage: Eukaryota > Metazoa > Arthropoda > Insecta > Lepidoptera > Sphingidae > Deilephila > Deilephila porcellus. The sequence goes on from LR999987.1 coordinate 11,146,593, forward strand.
AAATAGTGATTAGTGACGCGGTAAGAATTTCCGTCACGAAATTACTTAATATGAGTCTTTCATAGTTTGGAATATCATCGAATTAAGCAGAGCGATATTATATCTTCATTAGCTTATCTTGGGATGTGAGTCACAGGGCATTTACTTAATATTTTCGATTTGAAAATGCTCGTGATTTACGAGTAATACTCGTAATGAGTGAAGGGTGGTTAATTTAGACAGGTGTTAGAACACCTGTTCAGGACATCTGTAATGTTATAGCATCAAATTATAAAAAATATTTGTGTGACGTGCATAAAATCGTACTCCCAAATTTCGAAATATACGTATGATGTTAAATGGCTTTTACCTTGATAATTGAAGACATAACAAAGTGTTTTTTGCATTGGTTCAACAATGTATACAATATGTAGCAAATCTTTTGCCGATACAAATAAATCGCCCTGATTTATTTCCTTATCGAATTTCTTCCTTCTTTACTTATGACTTAACTATAAGCGACACATCCGCTACCTTATCATAGCGTTAATTCCAAGCGTTTTCTCACCATATGGAACCGTACCGTTATGCCAACTAGACCATATACACCGTGTATACGCTGACTCGCATAACCTGATCAACGACAAAGCCTGCCAAGTGCGCTTTAAATGGATTATATTCACACTAGGCTTGTGGCGCAATATTACCGTACTAAATTATATAAAGGACGTAATAGTTATACGGCCTGGCCCCTCTCAATCACGCTCTCGATTGTAGAGGAGGCTTCTGCCCTGCAGAGGGACGTATATGGGCTGATACAGTACCCAACAGTCACATACATAGTCCTGACCCCACACTTAGCTCGAGTCTTGTTGTATCAGCCACGAGAGACTTTTCGGTCTCACAAACTCCTAGACCCGAAACAAATACTTGTGTATCACACAAATATTTGTCTTGGTGTGGGGATCGAACCTGCGGTCTCTCGTTTTACAGCCGGCGTCTAACCAACTGCGCCACGGAGGCTGTCGGCCAATAATAAATAATATTTTGCCAAATCAACTCCATTCAGGGTAACTAGTAGCAGAGTCGTCGCTTGCAACATAACCTTTGTCTCCTTACCATTCCACTTCGACTAATTACCAACTACGCCACTATTAGCAAGGGCAAATAGATATCGATCGAAATTAATTTGTTTTCTTTATTTCAACGAAATTAATCATAATAAGACGTAATTGTAACAAACATTATATCGTTAGTTTGTTTACAATATTATCAGTTTTAGTTACCCTTATCTACAGACACCTTAATTCCTTGTACACATATTTATGTCTGACCTATATAGTCATATACTAATAAAATCTATATCATATTAACACTCATATGTTAAGTCCATTAGATAAGTTTTGATATCGATTTGAAAAAAAGACTTTTATTCCGAAATGTTTGATTCATCAAAATATTAAAACAAAGTGTTCGACCTTCGATGGTTTATTAAGTTTACTTGTAGATGTATTTTCAAGCAGAATGGAGACTAATTACAAGCTTTTATTTAGTTTCACCTATGAAATGTTTGTCATAATATCTTGCAAACTAAATTTCACCCACTTCCCGGTTACCGATTGAGCTGAAATTTTGCATACATGTGTTATTTTTACAATACTTTCTTCAGTACTATAACTATGTTTTTCCCGCCCATCTCTACATTTATCTTCCATTTCTCTACCTCCATTCTCAAAACTGACCTATGCATATTATTTATGCCTTCCAGTATTAGTGTTTGTATTTGTATTATAACAAATAATTGTGAGAGCTGGGTAATGGTCACATTATTAGGCAATAAGTAGCATGGTCGATTAAAGTGTGCTGTGTATAAATCCAGAATTCATATATACATACACGCCTTTTTCCCAGAAGGGGTAGGCAGAGGTGCTACCAGGACACTCATATTTCGCCTTGTATGTTCCGTCCCACGATGTGATAAGGGGCGAGCCTATCGCCATATCAGGCACAAATTCCTGACACCGGGCTGAAAATAAATAGAAAAATCCGATATCACTTTGCCCCATCCGGGATTCGACCCCGAGACCTCGGCTTTGTTGTCGTATCGTAGTACAACTACGCCACCGATGCAGTGACATACAAAAAAGAAATACAGAATTCCTTGTGACAAAATTGTTGATACAAAGGGATCATACAAAACATCATACAGGTGAGGCTATTTTGTCAATCAAATTAGAATTGCATTAATGATAAGTTGCTTATTATCATAAGCTATGATTTTGGCACGCTGTAATCTTGTATTAAATCTTATATATAAATGAACCAGATTGTGGTCCTGATAACAATGATATAACGCGGACAACACAGCATTGTTATGATATTATCAGCAATTAACGTCATTTGAATTAAGTAGTAACTACATTTTATTTACAAATATCAGGTGTTCTTGTTTATTTCAGCACGATCTTAAAGATTTGTTTTATTTATTTACTCTTTTTTGTAAATATAAAGTATAATAGTAATTAAATATAAGAAATACTAATTAAATTTTGACAGCCTCCGTGGCACAGTTGGCTGGACGCCGCGCCGGCTGTGAATCGTGAGGTCGCGGGTTTGATCCCCGCACCAAAACAAATGTTTGTGTGAACCACAAGTATTTTTTTCGAGTCTGGGTGATTGTGAGTCCGAAAAGTCTTTCGTAGTTTCTGATACCCTCGACAAAACAATACTCGATCTTAGTGTTGGGTCAGGACTATGTATGTGACTGTTGGGTTCATTTATTATTTATTAGTCTTTAAATTAGTACAATGGGTGGCCATATCGCATTGAGCGAACTCATTGTTGTATGCTAAAACAGTGTAATTGTAGTAATTATACTTTGGGTAATTCTATTATTATTTTCCCAATTGGTACCGAAGTTTAACCGTTCACTGAAGAGTCTAGATAACGCACATGTGTATCAGAATTAAAATTCTACGTGAAAGTAAACACTAATTATTCATTTTCATAACAATCACAATAAAATGACGAACGCAAACCACATGGCGTAATTAGAAGCGTATCATCATTAATGTTTCGTGGCTAAATTATGTAGGCCTCCCATCATTTATACCCACAGCAGTTTTGGAGGCCTTTCATATTTCGTCGGGTTCTATCGCATATTGTAATAGTTGTGATAACTCGTGTTTTAATGATGTAAAAACGAAAGTGTGCAATTATTGTAGTATTTTTTGATAAATCTTGTTCCAGCATTTTTAGGTTCATATTATTCATCAGGTTTTCCTCCTATTACTTTTATGCCATTTCTGTGGAATTTGACAAATTGGACCAAATCTATTGCATCGGAATTCAATCAGTCATTTTATTTCAAAACGTTATCGGGGATTCTACGTCGATCTTTTCGCGTTCTTAAAAAGCGTCTAAGATAACATTAAGAAAAACATTTTGGCGGTACTTTTCCAAACTTCAATCAACATACAATATATACGATACAATAATTTAGTCGTTTCCATGTATTTGCACGTACAACAAAATAATATTTGCAATACTCCAGTTTACAGAGGTGCTTGTGTTGTCTGCCCACATTCTTAATTAATTATATCATTCCTTATTAGGAACAACATGTATTCCTAAATATAGTTCTATCCGTTCACTCATCGCTTGTTTCTTTGTTCTGTAATTAAAAGATCAAAAATGATAACTTCGTAAAGAACACTTTACATTGCCGCGTCTAGTAGTTTGAATCGATTATGTCATAAATGATAAAGCGCAGTGAAATGCGAGTGCGTGCTAGTTTTCACTGGGTACCGTGGTCCGCGGTGAAAGTGAACAAGACTGTCTGTAATTGTCACCTAGCTCGCAGCTTTCATGTCCGTGTCACACTGGAGGTGAGAATGAGATATGACCGTGAACTCAAGGTGTGTATTGACAAAGACCAATGTCTAAATACTCATTTAGTTATTCAACACTAGAACAATACGGAATTACGTTTTCAGTTTCGCTCTGCACCTCTGAGATGAATGTTTATTATGGAAGTATATTTATTTCAAATCTTACTGTTGGGACCACAAAGACTAGTGGTTTCTAACACTGATATACATTACTTTTCTTTGTGAGGTTTAATTCTGGTGCTGCTAGATTCACAACCAGCCTCTTACTCAAAACCGTACCAGTACTGCAACAAACTGTTCAAATTGTTTCCCAGTTCAAATAATGAACATTAAAAAATACGACGTATTTTTTATCTTCGTCTATTCGCCTTAATTGAAGACGATAAAACAGTTTCAAAACATCCCGTACGTGATATATTTCACATGTGTACAACGACGTAAATCAATTATGGCTGCATTGTCGTACGGTACTTTATGACCGGCATTGACGTGCTAACCCTCGACTTGACGCGTGGCGCCGACGACCCGTGTGGGTTAGAAGTATAGACTGATAAGTTTATACACGATTGTTCGACGAAGCGAAAAGTTTGGAAGGAGGGGGGACGGTAGTATATACGTTAGCAGGGGTCAAAGACAGGAAGAAAATGTATCTAATTACGCGTCACTTAAACACAATTTAGCATGTGGTGTGTATTACCTTTCTTTTCTTTCCCAATGCCTCTTGTTTCGCAGGAGTGTTGTATACGTAATCATCCTTTTATACTGTCCAATATTAAAGTAGATTTTTGGCAATTAATTTTATTTTAAATACAAGCATGGTAATTAAAGTAACACAACACCTGACGATAAATGCAATGTGGTCTAGATGTAGTATCTTATCGTTGAATGATTATTAAGTCTATTTAAAATCGTATGTACACTGCCACAGAGTCGTAACGTCGGCTCATAATATTAATATAATATGAAAATAGTAACAAGGCAGGGTGTATAAACCGTCTGTTATCGAAGGGTCAAATGACGACAGCAAACAATACGCTGCGATACGTGACATATCTCGAGCAGTGTATTACTCTCGTTGCGACATATTGATGTGACAGGTTGTGATAGTGGAAGAGGAAATTACGATCACAGCCGGATATTTATACTCGTTTAAATCATTGCCTTTATGACGACTGTTATGTAATGTTTTCAAATAGTTTTAATGGTTAAATGGCGCCGTGGCAATAGCTTTTGCTAGTGATTGCCTGGGGAAATAGGCGTGGGTATAAGATAAGCTAGACAGCAACTTTCGTTAGATTTCTCGCAGAAAACATGAACTATTATCCGTGGGATTTTGGACACCGAACTATTATTTATAGACTCGAGGAAAAGTTTGTAAAGTGAATTGATTTATCACCTAATAGATCAATTATACCTAAACGTCGCCGTTTAGGGTTATTGTTTACTTTATCGTACAGATTATACAATTGCGAAAAGCCGTTGCATAACCATACAGCCTTAAAAGCAACTAAAATTTGATTGGCTTGCAAATTGCTTGCTATGAACATTTAATGCCCGGCCATTGGTTATTACTTATTTCCATCGTAGTATTTGTGTTTAAAGATTCGTTCTTTGTATTGGCAGTAGGAATTTATTCCTTTGGCATTGAACACTGCAGGTTTCTTTACATACTTGGATAATTATATCTAGACTAGACATAAGGAAGTGCTTTGTGCAAATTTTCCATAGATATCCTTATTTTATAATGTTGTGGACTTCATGTACCGCATTATGCTTTTTTTTATTAAATTAACGATTAAATAAACCCTCATAATTGTTGAGATATTGTATGTATGTTAATAGAACTCGCAGACAAACCAAGTACTTGGTTTTGCGGGCCTAATTTTAAACTTACTGTACCTTTTTTAAATATAATAATAAATTTAAAAAAAAATTGTGTATTGAAGGAAATCCTTCTGCAACATGGCTCTTGTATCTATACTGTACTATGGTTCATCAGACAGATATAATAGTGTTTGCTACGGGTGTTTTTATGGTTAAATATATAAATTCTTGTAAATAGATTCTAATGCATTAAACGTAAAGCTACAGGAATGCAAACGTAAAAGATTATAGCTCTAAATGTGTTCGATGAACTCGATAATCACACAAGTTTATTGGTTACAATAAAAGTACTGCTAAGTAGGGATAGTGGGCAGTTCCCTTGACCCGTTTTAAATGGTATCTCGTTTGGTGAATATCATTATAGAACCTTGCCGTACCTGTCCATGCGCCGAGCGAGTCAAGGTTGCTCATAACAAAAATAATTACTTATTAATTCTAAGTGAGTTTTTATGGGTTCAGTTATTGTGGGCACTTATGTGAACCAAAAGCTTTACCAATTTTTTGTGCTGTACCATCAAGCCGTGAAATGGTCTGCCGTCACACGTGTTTCCTCCTTCCTATAACCCTGGGTCCCTCAGCCGTAGCGTGAAAAAGCAGTTTTGTGGCTGGCATAATGGGGTTTTCCACCCATTTTCAAAAAGTATTTTAAGTTATTCCTAAGATTAAGACAAACTATTTAAAAAAATATCAAATTTTTATTCCCTCGGCAAGTCCTATAAAAATCAATTTAAAATTTAAATTTTAAATTTATGCGCGCAAATATGTGAAAACGCTAGGCGCCGCGCCATGTTCCTTTAAAATGATACGTCACTCAACCAGTAAACAACCTGTGATAACAACAACGCTGTATTGTGGTACTGAGTGACGAGTGAATTAATGCAATAAACATGAGTTCCTCTAATTATCATTGGTGTGTTGTTCCTGGATGTCGAAATAGAAGTATAAAAACACCAAATAAGTTATGGATACAAAGTCTGGATTGAATACAAAGAACCTTGCGACCATTATTGTATTTATTCTGGGTAGATTCGTACTGTCTGCTTTAACGAAACCGTCATTTGTTTACATAAAAGTTTCAATGTGTGCAACTGTCGCTTAATATGTATGTATTCTACTCGCGAAATGACGTAGAATCGTTATCCATCATGGCGGCAGCCGTTTCACGTCTTTTTAGGACAGATAAAAAATTTGAAATTTTCAAAACGAATTATAAAATTTATTCCTTGGAAATATAAACTGAAATTAACATATACTTATTGCTTAATGCTCTACTATATACGTATACATTTATAGATTTTAGATTTTTTCTTTCCTATAGTAAAATACCTCATTGTATCAATTCTATCTGATGTGATTCAATGTCCTATCTGGATGATATTGTGCTTACCATAAGGTGCAGTGCAAATGCCATGCAAGTACAAAAAAAATACACGCTACAGTCACATACATAGTCCTGACCCCACAACATCAATTAATTCCTATGTCGTGGGTATCAAGAACTACGAGAGACTTTCAGTCTTAAAAACACCCAGACCCGAAAAAATACCTGTGGATCTCACAAATATTTTTTTCGGTGATATGAATTATTCTGTAATATGTTTGGTCATATTACGACGATATGTATCAGTATGGGATAAATGCAGGAAGCAAATAAATAGATTCATCATTATTATTTTGTGAAATCTAAGTAGGGTGAGAGAATCCGACTTGATTTTCCATTGATTAAAAGTTCTTATATCAAGTGAAGTAAGATTAAGGCCACGATAATGTAGTGATAAAGGCATATATCCGGGTAAGTTGAAAGTTCCCTGATACACACGTAAGCAATACAAATATCACATCGCGGTAGTAATGGCTGAATCACGTGATTACACAAATTGGCTTAATGTACCGATTAACGTTCTGCTACGCTCTAATGGAGGCAGGGGTGACGAACCTTTTGTCATTTCAGTTCGTATTTATTAACAGACTAGCTTATATTCCCTGCTTCGCTTGTGTTCTTATACACCGATGCAGGCTTCATCTAACAGGTCATTGTGGAAATTCTTATGATCAGTTGATTTTCCGTGGATGTGGATGATGATACAATGAATTTTGATAAATATATTCACGGTCCTATAGTTAGGACCATATCGGAAAATTTTATCTTAAATTATCGATTAATTAGATATCAATCTTCAACAGCCAGTTTATGGTACAGTATTATACCCGTGTGTGCCAATGTTTGCTACATCTGTCATGTGCGTAGTGGAAACACTTCCTAAAGAGGGCACCGCTGTAGAAATCACTCGCCGGTACTCACAAGTTTTCTCGCGATTATATTCTTTATACGCAGTTGAAACCTTTAGAGTTATCATGGTTCCCACCAGGACTTCAAAGGAATCCTATTCAATTACTATATGACATTGCACTGGTATACAAATAGGTGTTGTCTCTTATTGCCCAAAAATTATAACATTGACCTTTAAACCAGGAAGCAGTGCTTCAACAATGCTGTTTGGCGGCAGAAATAAAATGGTAGTACTTCAACAGCCCTTTGCATATGAAGGACTTATCATATGGTCTCTGCTCCCAGTCATATTCAAAAGCTAACGTAACTATCCGCAACATTTATGAATTTTATGGGCGCCTATGATTTGCCGTTGACTTAGCAGCTTCTCGGATATAAGCTACCAAAAATCAGAGAATCAACAACTGCAGTAACACTGCCCCGTGAGAAAACATGTTAACACACTTGCCAAATCTCATTCAACTCTAAAACGGCTAATTACAAAATTTGAAACAAGTAATTACTCATTCATTACAGTTACCCGTAACTGGGTTCTGTGAAAAATTATTCATATTTGTTGCAATTTTCGTCTGACACAGTTTTATTTGGGACGGTGGTTTTACTTTGTAGGTATATAGAACGTAAGCAAAGCTGATCGCTTTTGTTATGGTTAGGTAGATAGATGGCCTGCAAATTTTGAAGCTCTAGGTGCCACTTCGAGGTTTCTTCTGATTGGAGAAACACGATTAAATGTGATAACTCTATACAAAAGTTGGTCACAGCAAGGGTGAAAACATCAAGTTGTCTGTAAATTCTCCAATAGCTGCAATAACATTTACCAGATATAATTATTGCCGTTATTGTCGCTGCTTTCAATTACCTAATACAGTTAAGGAATCGGAAGTCCTCTGCTAAGAAGCTGATATACAAAGATTAAAAAAAAAAATCTTCTTGAAACTGTTACTTCGTCACATATTTGTTCCTTAAATAGCTTACGGTCAGTAAGCATCAAGGCTCCTTAATATTTTGGTTTACAGTAATGTATGTATACGTAACACAGTTATAACATAGCCGCGAGCATGACCTTTAAGTTAATATGAATATTTAAAACGACATTAAGCGCAATTAATATAATTTATTAGTGTATTATGACTTAGTTAAAGGCGGATACGACTTAAACTAGATTTTAATTATTATGGTCGTGAGTTGGAGTTGCATAGGCGTATTGTATGAATATGTTTTTAAAAATTGGTTAATGCTGCTTATTTACTATATCTATGTCAGTTTTACGTCCTTACACATTCTATTCAAGATTAGTTAATTAAGGATCGATTTTATTAGACTTTTTTTATTTTTGCATTGAATGAGGAGACGAGCATGCCATTTGCCTGATGGTAAGCGATACGACCGCTAATAGCAGTAGCAAAAGCAAACAACACCATGAATTACACAGCAATGCTTGGCATTCCACTGCGCTCGTCATATTGAGACACAAGATTTTAAGTGTCATTATGTACACGGGCTTTCCGAATATTTCTACTATCTTCAGCATTTCTAGGACGATTTTAACGTCTGCTACCATATCCAAAGATGGCAACATCCAAAACTTCGATTTATCTTGCTTTGGTGCTATGGGATCAATTGAGATTTTTGACGTCAAATGTGGTGGACCTGAACTGTAAATTCCGATCGGCGTTACATCGAAGTCACGTTAGTATGATTAATCAAATAATTAATAGATAATTATACTAAAATTCCTTTTAATCTTCGCCAATGGTGGTATGTTGTATTATATGAGCCCATATACTTCCCACTACAGGGCACGGGCCTACTCTACAATCGATGGCACGATTGAGAGTGGTTAGGCCAAATAGTCCATATAGGCCATATGGTGGTATGATGTTCAATGAAAATATAATAACGAAAAATTGTTCCTAAAATTCGTGTATCACATACATGTGTGATATCCAGACGATATCATATTAAAACAATATGTTAATTATATTATGTTGTAAAATAGCGTCACTCAACCAGGATGGCTCGATGATGTTATCTCTTCATAGGAGACGGTCGTTGAATTTTAATTATAAAATTAATTTTTTACATCCTGCGTAGCTTTGAAATAGTACTGTACATTTTAGAATCCAAATATTGCTGTTTTGAGTAAGTAATGTATACGTAGATATTTTTGTCATTTAGAAAAAACTGAGTTACTATTGCTCAATTGTGCGTGTTTGGTTTTTAAATTATGCGGATATTGTTTAGATTCCCAGGGTTAGTACAAATTCAAGTGTGCTTTTTCAATAAACTTGGTACTGATGTTAATGGAATTGAGTAATACCCCGAAAAGTTTGATATTAGCTTGATGGCTGTACTCCCTGCGTGATTTTTCAATGACAAAGATATAAATGAGGAGATTTAGTAATATCTCGAAAATTAGATTGCCAACTGATCTTAAAATTGTAATTCACCTAAGCTAACAAAAAATGTTGTTGTTATTTATGACACAAGGTCCTTACATAAACAAAGAAGCGTGAAATTTCTTTCAAATGCCGATTTCAGTAACAGATTTGCAAAGGTTTGGCTACTACTTACAAGGCAGGTCATTGTTCGAAGAATGGTAAGCATTGTCTGTATTTGGGTTAACCTCAAAAGATCAACTTGGCGCCCGACCAAGAAACGTGCATTACATAGAGGAATATCGAGGTTTGAACAAAATTCCGCTCTAAATGCTGGTATCCTGAAAGTTTCTCTAAGTAATTTACATATACGATGCTGGTATAATGAAAATTTAATAATTTTATGCAATTTTCACACGTGGTCCTGTTTCCTGGTTATAATATGGCAATAATATGTGTATTATATCGTAGCTACCAGTATTTTTCGGACAAACAACATTCAGCCTGGAAGCAAAATATTTCATTATAATCACTAAAAACATTTGTCGCATAGTGATATGGATAAAATGGCTTTGCTTCTCATTTTTTGTTGAATACGTCACTTATTAATTGTTATTTGACTATGCCATCTATATCTATCTATATCAGCCCATATACGTCCCACTGCAGGGCACGGGCCTACTCTACAGTCGAGAGAATCGATTGAGAGTGGTTACGCCATATAGTCCATATGCCATACTACAGTTTATTTTCGACGCATGATTTTTGTCCAGAGCAGGAATCACATAAAAATAAAGAACGTCGCGAAAACTCCTAGTGAAAAACTGCGGTTGTACTTAAAATCATCATGCGCATGCATCCGAGAAAGCAATTGAAGATAGAAATCTGTTGCGAGGTCCGTGACATGCGGGCAACCTCTAATTTGCTTGCAACCTACTTTCCAACGCCTCCTTTGTCTGGTGCAGTGACATCTGACAGTTGTCATTTGTCATCGTGACAGCACATTGTTTTATATCGTTGCGAAATTCGGCGATGATAACAAGATTAAAATGCCTTAATTTTAACAAATTTTGCTATAATGCCATGTGTTGTGTGTTTGTATGGGTCTTTTGAATTTATTCCGGTCAAGGCGTGTGCAAGGTGCTTTGTTACGTATAGTTTGTTTTGATAAAACGATATCATGCGGGGGTCATAGTTGTTATGTTATTAGTGAACATTTTTGTGTTTCGCAATGTTTTAAAGACCAAAACATCCCCATTCGTCTTGTAGTTGTGTATGTGAGTAGTAAAGCACGGGATCTTGAGTTCCATGGAAAGTTCATATGCTCCATTTAGTTTAATAACTTTTAATGGAAAAATACATGATTTTGGACTTGATTACTTATGTAAATACTACAGCTCATTTAAAAATATAATTATATCTCTTCCGTAAAGCATACCATACATTAACCATATATTGGATTGGCTCCACATTATATGAATAGGTGGAATTTCCAAAGTATTTCATAGTTTTGTATTCAGGCCGCATTAGAAATTACACGAACGCACAAACAACAGTTTCCAAACTGAATGACTCAATTTCCCACACAATTTGTGGGTCGTGGACAGTCTAAATAATAACAATGGACTACTCGCATACCAACACAAAAAGCAAACAGAATCGTGTTGAACAGAAACGCAATGCCTGAGCCGTGTTAATTGGCATCGATTCCGCGCGGATTGACCCTAAAGCACCATGTGACACGGTTTTATTCGGTAATCGAGTGTTTGTGTAAGAAGCTATTCAAAAGGTTTGTTCACTGTTAATTGTTCTGCGTAATGTTTTGTGATATAACGAATATTATTTACTGCGATGTTAACAAAACCCAACGAAATGTTTTGGACTTTATAGGATAGTCTTGCGGGCTGGTTTTAGTAGAATGATACTACTGTTATAGAGAATATGAACGTGGAAATGAGATTCTCATCTCTGTTTTTCGGCTTCTCCATACAGCCCTTTCTTTGTCAACACAAAGAGAGTTGTAATACACCGTTTAGTTCCTTTTTTTCTATCCTACACCCTGGATAAATGTGTGTAGTAACTAGTAAATATCGAACAATGGCACCTTTTTTCCATCCATTAGTGTCCTCCATAATCAGCTAAGTATTCAACTGTGCAAATAACTTAAAGTTAGTGTACGAAGCTCGCGATGTTTGTTCTACGCACTAACAGTTGTCCTTGACCTCTGTTTCACTGTGCCGGCGCACTTTCTTCAGTCAATAAGATCGAGAGTGACGTCATAATTGTATATGCTGCTGTGTAGGAGGATTTGCAAATACTTCAGAAATCTTTTAATTTAAATTGTATCCATTGACCTTTTTCTCTCTACAATCTATCAAGTGTTCTGTATAAATAAATCAATGATAGTCTACAAAGTTCTCGATGTTTGTACTGCCAGTAACAGCTGTCCTTGACATTCTGCTCCACTGTGTCGAAGTACTTTCTTCAATGAACAAGGAACAATTATGACGTCATAATTCTATATGCTGCTATGTAGGTGGATTTGCAAAGATTGCAGCAATTCTTTGATTAGAGTTTCATTGTTTTGTATCGTAATTATGTGCTAATGTTGTAAGAGTTAAGAATTGGGTAATTTGGTTATTGTAAAATGAATGTAACTGTACGTACTGTATAAATTAGTGAGTGGCAAAAAAAAAGATAATTTTAATATAATTGATAAGCATATTATATTTATGGAGAAAATAGGTGAAATTTTTCGCCATTGTGTATCTATACTATCAATTTGCTGGTGGTAGGTCTCTCATGTTTGAGATGTCGCCTGGGTGGGTACCACCGCAATGTCGATTTCTTCCGCAACAGCAGTGTAAATGCACGGTTGTGTTCCGGTTTGAAGGACATTGTAGCCAGAGTAACAACTGGACATATTAAGACTTAGCATCTTATGTATGGGATGCCAAGCATTGTTTTGTAATTCATGGTGTTTGGTTTTGTACTGTCCATGAGCGGTCGTATCGCTTACCATCAGGCGAACGGCATGCTCGTCTCGCCATACTCTGCAATAAAAAAATCTGTGGTTTTCGCTATTCTTCCGGATAAGAGTATCCTATCAGCATGATACGACGTGATATAAATATGTAGGTGTGTAGGCATAGAATGAATAATTGTGGAGTAGTTGCGGCTGAGCCGACATTTCGCAGTCACCTTCACTTTTGAACTATAACAACAATCGCTTGTGGTAGTCGTTTGCACACTTAGCTAATATACGTATGTCATTCTTTTTACGGCCAATAATACTGATAAATTATTGTATCCATTGCACTGATTGTTTTTCATGGCTCGGCATGGTGACTGTTACTGCATCTCATGATAGGTAGTAAAGCCTTCCGGATAAAGCATCGAATGGTAGTAAAGGATTATTTCTCGTCATTTAATATTATATGCCAGCCTGTTTTATTACTTCTTTGCGTCTCGCGAGCGTCTAACCTACTACTAAGTAAACCTCGTCGCACCCTTCTTAAATATCTACAATCCTTGGGGATCCTTGATGCAGTGCGGAATCCTAAAAAGTTAGCGATGCTAAAAAGAAAGGAAAGCATCGGTAGACATTTGGCAAAACCGCTAACCAAATGAAACAAACAAAACGCAAACCTAGCGAGCAATAAAAGAGATTCTATTTATAGATGTTGTACAGGAAAAATATTATTTTAATCTTGTATCAAAAAGCTTTAAAGTGATTTGAACCACACAAAACCGCAAGCATAGCCAATTCATAATAACCTGAAGAGTGGACCTATTGAAATTATCCAGTAATTGCAGTTACCTGATAAAAATAGTATTAAACGAAGACTCGATCCCTGTATGGGTGGTCAATGCGTGTACTTAACTTTTACGATCCTTTTAATGATCTCTTGAATAGACAAGTTTGTATATTTGTAACTTTATATTAACTTAGAAGCTTTGTTGTGCTTTGAAAAAGTTTTATAATATAAAAATATTAAATTTGTAGTTCTGATATAGTTTTATGTAGGTTATTTGCAATTTTAAACGGTTGTAATAAACAATGTACCTATCTAAATTTATTGTTCATTAACTTAGAAAGGTTTAAGATACATAAACTTAAGATACATAAACTGCCTCGGTGCGTGGCGTAGTTGTATTACGGTACGGTTACAAAGCTGAGGTCTCGGGTTTGAGTCCCGGGTCGGGCAAAGTGATATTGGATTTTACTATTCATTATCAGCCCGGAGTCAGGAATTTGTGCCCGATATGGCGATAGGCTCGCCCCCTATCACATCGTGGGACGGAACATGCAAGGCGAAATGTGGGTGTCCTAGTGGCGCCTCTGCCTACCCCTTCGGGGATAAAGGCGTGAGTTTATGTATGTATGTAAGTATGTAAGATACATAAAATCATGGTACCCAAAGAATCAGAACAGGAGTCCAAATTTCAAGTAAATTTAAATTTCTTTCAGAAACTACGCAAACAAAGCTATAAGACAACTCCTATCTATACATTATTTTCTATCACACTAGACAATTTATAAAAACACCAATTAATCGCAACACCGGCGCATGCCACAGGTCTGAAGGCGTTTCGCAAGCTTCGTCACGAACTAGCTCTGTCAGTGTCAGGACCGGTATGTAGTCTACACATAGCACAGTACATATTACATGCAACGCATTGTGTACATATCGGCATGTGTTCTCGTGGGAGGTAGGAATATGTATAACATAGGGTATCCTGCCTTTACTAACAATGCTGTTCTTGTAAGCTAAGCTTAGAAAGAAAGATAAGCTTTGAGGCTCCTTGGTCTTTAACCAGTATTGACATTATACAAATAGTAAAACATAATGGAGCTGAATATAAACCATTGTCCGTTTACCTTGGAGCAATTTGTAAAAGACTTTTAACACGCCTAAACGACACGAAAGAAGTAATTTTGGGAAACTAATTAATATCCTAATAAACGAGGAAGTAAATTAACAATTGCAAAATGATTAAGGCCTTTGAGACCTTCGACCCGCTCTTGTAATATAATTTCAAATTGATTGCTTTCTTTTATGAAGGTCAATAAGCCGCTATTAATGTTAAATTTATAATAATAGGCTTAAGCGTAACAATACAATTCCAATACAGATAGATATATATGATAAACCTATTATTCTACGTACATTATAAAATATTGCGCTGATCCCAAATATATATTACTTATCCCAAATTTAAGACAAGAGGAAGTGGGTAGAGTCCGGTAATATTACCTCTATTCATTTATTACTTTATACAGCTATCCCATATCACATCTTGGGATGGAAATAAGTTAGGCAAAATTTGGGTGGCGCTAGTGACATCTCTATTCACCCTTTCGGGAATACAGGCGTGGACTTATGGACCTGTGTATTTTATCGCATTAAATGCCATTCCACGACGAGAATCGCATGCGTTTATCGAATGACATAACCGCCATAGATTATCGCGTTCCGACAAATGTTTACACGATGCAACTTTTTTGTATCCTTACGATAATCGTATCTTTGAGGCGAAAAACTGTCCCCGTGTAAATGAGGCTTTATTTTATTCATAACGTGAAACAATATCAAATTATTTTCTTCTAGATCCGATCGAACAACACAGGTCACTCAACCCGTCCGACGACTTTTATAATGGTTTATTACGAACAACCATCGCATTGTCCATTTAAAGTATTGAATGTTATGACATTTGTATAATGTATTCCGCCGGAAACTATCTATATGCGAGTAAGCAATTACAATATTTGAGTCTCAATAGTTTTGTTCGTTCGTAATTATTTGTACGATAGAAGCGGAACAATTTAGAGAGCTTACATAAGTCTGTAGTCTTTGATGGCCATATTTTAAAAGGAGTATTAGATTAATGAAAACAGAAAATATTTATGTCACGAAACTTATCGTCGGCTACATTTGCTAAAACAACACGCTTTTAACACCAAATTTACACATGAATGTTAAATAATGCAAAAAAGGTAATTTGAAGTTGGTAAAAATACTGTCACTGTGATAAGAACAAATTGAGCACTCTGTTTAGGTAAATATATTTTAAATTGTCTTCAAATGAATTACTTATTTAAAGCTGTACTACCCAATACAGGCCATCCCGGTATATTTCCCAGATAATCGGGATGCTGACACCACGTATATTACGCCATCTTCCGAAGACAACAGGAACTAATACCCTTCATTGTTTTACATTACCAAGTTAATTTCAAAGCTGCAAGTTAATACATTGTCTTTTTATGTTTTAAGCTGCGTAGTAGACAATAACCAAACCTGTGTCGAGACTAGTGTCTGCCATAATGGAACTACCCTTTGTTCAATCTTATGAATAATGTATAGTTTGTCCCAATTGGTATTCCTGGCGCGTCGCGCCGCGTCCCGGCTCTGTATTAACATTTCAAAGAATTATAATTCAAAAGGTTTGTGACGTTGAAAAATGTTGAGGTAAGATGGAATATTCTGGATGTTGTAGACATGTTTTGAGGACAGGCTGGACATTTTAAATAACTCGTTTCGGTAGAGCAATGAGAAGATAATTGAATATTTGTGTAACCAACATTTAATTCTTACTTTGGGTCCGAGTATTGTGGTATTGGAAAGATCTTCGTAGATACTATTGTCCATAGCAATAGTTTTATATATAAAGGATAGTATGTAGGATACGACATGGGAGGTTTCTCGCCACCCAACGCTTATTTCTACATCCAATATTTACAGACGGCTCAAAAACTTCATCCTTATCAGGATTACTTAATCACCAAGTCTTTACTCTCTAGTTCTATCTGGCCAGCCTTAATAGTCGGTCTTCACATGTTAACCATGCTATGTTATCTTCACAGAGCGAAATATCATCAAATCCCTTTATATTAAATAAATAAATAAATACACCCAACATACATAGTCCTGACCCCACACTAAGATCGAGTCTTGTGTCGTGGGTATTAGGAACTACGAGAGACTTTTCGGTCTCACAAACACCCAGACCCGAAACAAATATGTACTTGTGGTTCACACAAACATTTGTTTTGGTGCGGGGATCGAACCCGCGGTCTCTCGTTTCACAGCCGGCGTCTAACCAACTGGGCCACGGAGGCTGTCCGTGTCTATTAGTAATAGGCTCTTAATATCCCCATCTTGACGGGCTCATCGGTGTTAGTGTGTGTACACTGTGTCTCTCTGATAAAGGCAAGTGCTGATAACGGTTTGGTAACTACACTGTTGTTGGAAAACAACGCTTCGAGTACATTAAATAGTCATATAGTTTATAATGGTTTACGGTTAAATTGTCTCTATGCTTTTGTTCTTTTTTGAGAAATGGATTACGACTTCTTTTTGTTCTATGATTTTGAAAGGAATTATTGTAATGACCATTTGAACTGCATACTTTATTTGTGTCAAAAATATGGCATTTCTTATTAGTACAAATTAATTATGGAAAAATATTAGGAACAAATCGTGTTATATATAAAAATAGCCAACGGTTAAGTATCTAGCCTATCTTTATAAAAACCCAGTAGCCGTTGTTGAAAAGCCCTATTCTATAACCTCCTTTCACACTTTTCACAATACATGTAATATTGCTGAGTGGTCTCCACCCAGTAATTAGTGCAGCGCAGTGCTGGAGGTGCAAAAAGCTGTTCAATGCACTTCAGTTTGATTTTAATTGCTGGGGTTAGTTTATTACCAGGGGAGCAGTAGTTACAAGGATATTATATCGAATAGGTACTTCGCGCCCCTTTGGTTTAAGTAATATGTGGTGGAGTATCGATTTTACTTCCCTCTTACGTCTTTTTATCCTACTAGATTCTTGAGTAAGTTCTTACTTTTAATGAGCTGTCGCAAACAAATTCAAAACATTGAAACAATAGTACCCTTAGAAAAATATATCAATACGGATTATATTATACTAGATTTATAGTTGAATTTCCGTTTCTACCATTGCTTCTTTGTCATTTGTAATTGGTCTATGTAGTTGCCAAAAATATTTTACCGAGGCCTTTTTGACACACAAATTGCTCCGTGGTACTTCTAAATTGAACACGCTTTTTAATCGCCCTCATAAAGTGAAAATCAAGCCTTAATGTTGTTGGTACCAGTAAACCGTGAAAGTGTTCTTTGTCTGTAACCTATAGTATTTTCAATATGTTTCCTTGTTTGCCGCTTCACAGGTTTGCTTGATGCGTGGCTTGATGTGTAATAACCATTCCACGGGGACTGGCGACTGGCCTTGTTGACCTTACCTTAGCAGCTTAGGTGCTTTGTTAGGAAATTAAAATATTCTGTTTGTACACTTGTAAATATTAAGTACAGAAATCGTGTAGCGTAGGATTGTTTATGAACTTGAATTACGATTAGAGTGTTAATAACAAAATTATTCGTTCCATTATTTATTCATTCAAATTAGGTTCCATAATGTTTACGTGGATAGTATTTATCTTGATACAGTTGTCCCTGATACGATTTTTCTAGTATCATGTGTCCAGTTATTCACTAGTATGATATTTGATATCTTCTTCCACGGTAGAGTTGGAACTAAGAACCTGTTCCCCAAGTCTGATGTTTCTGGAACATTTCTTAAAAATATGCCATTCGGAAGTACCTAAACAACAAGATCGAGTATAAGTTGTAATACTAATATAATGATTTCTTTGCCTTCAGGTCCGGCACCATGTTGCAGCAAATCCTGCGCGACATGTGGGTGGACCCCGAGATCCTGGCCGAGCTGGACGAGACGCAGAAACAGACGCTCTTCTGCAAGATGCGAGAGGAACAGGTAACACATTCTCTTCGGGATTTAAAACGTTAATTATTAAACAGCTTCGACAAGCTTGTCGAAACTGCAAGCATGACACGTTCAATCCGTGATTGATTTGACTCTGTTTAGAATTCCTCAAAATCAAAAGACGGGATAGAGAACAGAGAGACAGAGCTTCTTAGTTTCATCTTCTTTATCGCGACTTCACCTCTAGCTGGCCTCTGTCATCGGTTTCGGAACCCCGGCATCCAGAATCTGCTAGCTTATATGGTTATGTTTTACTTCTGACCACAAGGTTGGGCGATCGGTTCTGTGTTGTCTATCATTTGATAGCGAACCATTTGGCTAAAACATTGTCTGCAGACCTTGAAATCAACTGTCTTTTCCTCTAATTTAGACCTGTAAAGAAAAATAAAACTATTGCTTTAAAAATCGACATCAATTAAAGTGTATTTAAATCACTTAATAGTTTTGAAACCTTTTCTAAGCGCATCAAATAAATCTTAAGCGTGAGAACAAATAAAAAAATATTTTATCTGTTTACAAAGCAGGCAATAATTCACTATACATAATTGAATTCCATTTGAGCGTTGGAATAATTACGACCGGTTCTTTAACGTATCCTAATAACGTTTTCACGCTCTTTTTCCTAAAACTGATCAATTTGCATACAATCCATTGTTAAAATGGCCTTGAGTGGATCAATGCGTAATAGATCAACATGTTTTTATACAATTTGGACAAAAACTATGGTTAAAATTAGAGCACGATTGACACCTTGGATTAAATCGGTTTCGAGGCGTAATTTAGTATGCATAGTCACTATGTTAATTATCTCAAATGCTAAGTATATGACTGTAAATTGTTAGCCGCGGTTTGAATTGAAGTAGCAGTCTATACAACAGCTAATACTACTAGCAGAAGACCTATATTCTGAGTAGGTACTCGTACAGTTGTATCGGATGCAGCACTACGAAAAATTACTAGTGGTGAACCCTCATATGTGAGAGGCCGCCTTGGTAGGTACCACCGCAATGTCTATTTCTCCCGCCAAACAGCAGTGTAAATGCACTGTTGTGTTCCGGTTTGGAAATTGCAGCCAGAGTAACTACTGGACATATTGAGACTTAACATCTTATGTCTCAGGATGGCGAGCGCAGTAGAATGCTAAACAATGATTTGTAATTCATGGTATTGTTTGGTTTTCTACTGTCCCTGAGCGGTTGTTTCGTTTACCATCAGGCGAATGGAATGTTCGTCTCGCCATTGAAGGCATTCAAAAAAATACAACTGTGGATTTAGTTTGTTAGTGGAATCAGTGTCTACCACTTCAGGAACGCCGACTGGGTTTCTGTGCCTGTGTAACAGTAAATTTTAATATGACGTGACCTGAAAATAACGAAACCACATTGTTTTAAGTATTATGAGTAATGATTGAAACATTTCCATAAATCATCACATTACCAGATGTCATACAAATTAACAGTTAACGAAGAAAGGCAGTGAGTCAGTGTTCGCAGAAATTTCAATTAATAGTTTGTTGATTGTGATGCATGAGACCAATTTCATGTTTATGCAAAACTGAATATTGTCAAAATGTTACTTCTGGATTACATTAGATCGATTGACTCTTATCTCTCAAATAGAAATCCTATAATTTTGGAATTATAATTTCAATACTTCGGAAAATGTTTCTTGTTTTTATATTAAGAAGAATATAAATTGATCATTGGTATCGATGACTACCCAAATTGCACATTTTATAATCGTTAGTATTTATTGCTATAGAATTGGAGTTTTTACCAGAGTTGCTTCTTTGGTACCTAACACGGGTCAATTCGGGTTCCCAAACTTCATCTCTAGGACACAGAAACAGAATAACAAAAAGAGTGACGGTCCTACCTAAAACAGGACATACAGAAACTTCACCATACACATGTTATATCAATTTGTCTAAACTCTAACACTAACCGATATTTATAATGGGAGACAACACCAGACAGGGGCGCGGCCGGTGACGCAATCCATAAACGAGCATGACAGGGGTATCAAATGTGTTGTTCCGAGAATTGTTAAGCTAAATGAACGAAATACATTAATTACCATTGTTATATGATACACAAGGCGAAACGTGGGTGTGATGGTAGCACCTCTGCCTACCCCTTTTGGGGGAAAGGCGTGAGTTTACGTATTGTAACAATAAATCTTGGTACTGTACCGCAATTTGTTTCTTTCTCTATCATACCTACGTAGCCACGCTACCTTCCTTCTCGCTTGTCTGATTGCCCGCGTATCTGGTAAGCTCAGACGGATATTCTTCATAAGCTCCGTTCCAAGAGGATTTGATATTTTAACAAATTATAGATTTATTAATCAATCATTTTGTGGTGGGTCATTATTGTAAGTTGTTGCGTGCAAACATAATTCATTCACGTGAATGTCTTAATATAATAATCCGTCACGAAGTTGATTCCGGCTGGAAGTTCCAAGTATTTTTCCACATAATGTTTTATGACTGAAATCGCCTCACATTTAAATGTGAAATTTGGCCTTTCACTGAAAAACATAATTTATATCATTCAAGATAATGCTCCGATATGTTTTATCTGATTTTCAATATCCTATTACTGCATAATCCATTGTGACAACGTCATTAGCAGTTGGTTACGCATGCCATAAATATTTACATAATATGTTTCCGTTAATAATGCTATTGTCCGGATCATTTTCAATTGTCCTAATAAGCTCAGCGCTGTTCTGCCCTTGATCTAGTTATTGCGAGTACACACCTACGTTAGTTACTATAAGGTAATTTAAGGTAAACAGCGCGTATAAAATATTAAGCTTTTATGATCTGACTTCAGTTTTTATATAATATCTATCATCCGTACTCTGGTTGCTAATAGGATAATGGACGTTATGTGTAGAAAATACCACTCTTAGAAAAAGTAAATGTACGCAACACTACAGTTTGTACGAACTGACTGTAAAGTTGTTTTGTCATGATACAAATAATTGTTAACTTCCGACAAAGCTGGTATTAATTAATGCAAGTAATAACCAAATTGAATTTAGTGTTACTAAAACCAAGAACAGATTGAAGTGCGGGTTCGTGAACCACAAGTAACCAAAACCTTGGTTGATTGGATAAGCTGGAAAGCTGTACAAGGAATGTCGATGATCCCTATCTCATAGTCATAACATGGTCGCAGATCACTATCCATATACTATTTCATCACTTAAGTAGCACCACTTTACAATACAAACCACTTCCATACAACGAACCAACACTTCAAAATCTTCTATTACATCTAATTAGAGTACTTACGAATACGATTCAACTTTCAATTCTGCCAAGGTCTGTTTTTGTCAGCGTTGCCGTGGATTAGCCGCTCTATTAGTTGGAACAATTACATCTATTGTTACCGCATTATCGTTTTTGCATACGTATTCAACGTCATGTTCCGTGAGAATGCCGAATCGACCCCACAGCTGACATTGATAAAGTCATTGGATCTAGGAAGCATGGAAAGTATAATTAGTAATGAAAGCGGTATCGTGTGCTGGTAATTGGTTAGAGACACACGCTAGTTTGATTTTGATAGTCAAATTAAATTCAGTTTGCTAATTTGTAAAAAGTATGCATTATATAATTAGTTAAAACAGCTTGTACTGAAGTAGTTCGAAATGCTTGGACAGGCGGCAGGATAAACTCATGTAGTTGGAGCTCCTATAGGACAAATAGTTTATCTTTCTATTTTATGAGTTCTTAATTCTTTTGGTCACCCAATTTACCATCCAGTTAGTACTTATATAAGAACTTACAGTTTTAGTAGATGAGAACATGAAATCGACTATGACATTTGTGCCAATCATCAGCCTAAGCATTATAAAATTGGCTAAATTGAGAATCTACCGAGTCGTTCACTCGTAAAATGATCACCAGACTACTTCAGCCGAGTACGAGTATCCGGTGCACCGCTCCACTGCTCTTTATCGGCTAATTTCACGCAATTACTAGTCTGTTGACAGCTCTCTTTACTTATTTGTCTTCGGAAATTTATCTTTAAGGTCTCTGCACACTACGACATCGCCTTCAGTAATCGTGTCTGACTAAAGAATATTCTTTGTATGTTAGAAATATTACAAAAGTAAAGAGATCAGTTAACAAGAAAGAATTAAACAAGCTTAATAATTTAAAGTGAATGAGCCAGCTCAACCAGCTTTGTAATATCATCCACAATACAAACGTGAAGTATTCCTTTTGTGCCGGTATTTCGCCCTAATATTATTGTGCTGATTTTTTCTCATTTGTAATCGGGGCCGGCTCACCTATCCGTCCTTCTTTAGACTCATTGTTTCTGGGTCGTCATTGGGTCTAGGTTATAATTGCAAGGTCTTTACCAATAACTGACATCCATATAATTGGAGTCTATCACGAACTGGATCCGATCGAAGTCTAAGCTTACAAATATCGTTATAGTTAATTTAATCACTCCCTTGTCGTGTCCATATTCTTAAAGTTGCCATGTTTATTTCAGGTCCGAAGATGGCAGATCTGGGACCAGAAAGTGAACACGGACGAAGAGCGGCCTAAGTTTCAGAAAAACGTCAAAAAACAAGTTCAGTTCCTCAAAGGAGAAGATGGTGAGCCATGGGTAAGTGATTTTAGACTCTTCTGGCTTAACACGGTGGAAGTTATTCGTGTCAGGCAATTAAAAATCAATTTTAATAAGTTACATTTAGTTATGGTATCTGGTACTAAGTACAATACGTTACGGGTTAGTGTTATAGTAAAATGTTGCATTGTTTTCAAATTGTAAGCTTTTTCTAAATCTGAAACACCACGAACCATAGAACTGAAATTGATACAATCCATAAACATCTACAAAACATATAACCAGCAATACTTGAATTCACCCATATAACTATAATTTCAGGTGTGGGTAATGGGCGAGCACCCCGATGACAAGTCGATAGAGAGCATCCTGGCGGAGGAGGCGAGGCAGCGCGCTCTTGCGCAGGCAAGAGAGGAGGCGCACCAGCTGCGCAAGTCCGTCGAGAAGGAACTCACGCAGCTCATCGACTACAAGCCGCTCGATAGCTTGGAACAGGTATTGGAACTGACGGAGTGCCATTAAATCAACTGAATAATCCGTAATTAGGGTACTGCTTATCTAATATTGACACATGCATAAGGAATATATCATAAAGGTTGCGTTTCATTCTTACTATTTATTTCTTTTTCTATAGGATTATCTAGGATGGCGCCAGGGTCCTCCTATCTGCTTTTTTTTAATCTTATGGTATTTGTTTGCTTGCCTTAATAACTAGTTATGTAAGATTGTATTTTTAAAATAGTTTCTCTGGTAAATCACTCATAGACTCCACGCTGTGGATTTACTACGCTAATACAAAGTGTAGTTATTTTTAAACCGTAATTGCGATGCTCTCGTAGGTGCTTAGTCCCATTTATCTATCGTTCATTCGAATTACTAAATATAGTCTGTTTAGCATTAAGTAATTTTATATTTTCAAGTGTTGTGGTATATTATCATTTATCCGCGTTGTCGGCACTATTATTATGAAATTATTTCCCTTCGCATTTTTAACTTCTTATTTTTGTTCTTTGCAGAAATTCGATCTATCCCCCAAAAGCATGGATCCCTTGGATGACCTTGAGATCTACTGCACGGTGGACGAGCTGCGGCAGCGCATCCAGGCGCTGGAGCCCGAGGTGAAGATCTCGGAGAAGGCGGACCTGCGCGACAACCTCGCCGGCTCGGAGAACATGAAGCTAGACCTCAACAAGAACACACTGCACTTTAACTTCATTGAGGGGAAACGGGATGTTCTGCAGGTATTAATGAATAGTATAATGCTATACGCAGAAGAAGGTACTTGTTGCTTCTATGTAAATAGTATGCAAATAACTAAGAAAGGAACTTGATACAGCATTGTTCTATAGACCTAATATTACTAATTGGATCTTAGAAAAAAATTGAAGTAAATAATCCAAGATTATTGCTGAATCTTGAAAATGAGAAACATAAGTCACTAAGATTTCACCAAAGGTCCAGCAGACAAATTGAATGTGTCTAAACCTATGATGATATGCCTTAAAAAATAGATATCTAGTGGAACCATATCTGCCAAATTGAATACCAATCAACCCTGCCCAGGACTTAGGTCTCCCCAACAACGGTGACTGCGTGAGTCACCGCGTGGCGGCATGGGAGCGGCGGGTGGCGGCGGCGCGGGCTGGAGACATCCTGCGGGGAATCCGGGCCAGGCGGGCCAAGACCCTCAGGGACGCGCAGCTGCATGCGCATGACGATGACGCCGCTTGGAGGGAACAAGGTACCGCCAAGAGGGATAAACTCTCCATGACTTTGTTCAGTATATTAGATGCAATTTAGTAGACCTTGGTCAAGTGAAATAAGATTAAAAATTGAAAATCAATCACCTACTGCCAATTCAACACTAAGCTTACCATCACTATGGCGTAAAAAATCATTTAAGCGGATCTTTGGACGTATGGTTTTGTTGTGGCGCTATTATTATCAGCCGAAACTTTAAAGGTGACAACCAACCAATAACACTCCACCAGTAATGCCAGTATGTTTTCCACATATTCCTAAGAACCTAGAATATCAGATCCTTATTTAATTATCGTTCAACAAAACTTCTTGTATATTTCAGAACGTAAAGCTAAAGAGGCCGAGGCGAACATGCGTGAGATCGCCCGGGCGGCGCGAGAGGCGCATCGACGCAGCACCGACCTCGCCTCCGCACACATCTCACCAGATACTGTGCAAGGTAAATTGAAGATAGAAATATAGAATTTAATCGAGCTAGTTTATAATCCTCATTCTTAAAGTAGTTGGTGTCTACCCATAGATTAAAATGCATAAAGTTTTGTGCTTTTTAGTGAACCATAATAGAGATTATTAAATTGAAGTACCTCGATAGAATAACTTAAAATTAAATTGATACTTTAAAGGTTACTTAACTAAATGAATCTTACTATATAGGTAGAGTGTTTATCTAGATTTTCAAGTCAAATTCATATCAAATTCATAATACATGGGAGACCTTCATCAGCAAACTGCTGTAAACTAATGATAATAAAAATGTAGGAGGAGAGATATAAAAATCCAAAGTGGGGAATCAGAATTGTTGTCGTTATATTTCAGCAGGCAAGCCACCGAATAGAGAGGCGGTGATGGAATGGTTCAGTTCGCAGGAACTGAAGCGAGGCGTTGGACTCGACGAGGACAACAAGCCCGTCGATTGGTTCCACGGTAAGGATATCATGGAATTCTCTCGTAAAACGCAGCTAATTTTGTTTCATTGATTTTAGATGTTTCTGGGTTTCTTTATGTAATATGGATGATTTTTGTAATTGTGCCAAAAACAGTGGCGGCGTTTATTAGCTTTTTACTTATCAGAGCGATTATAGTAACGTATGAAAATATGAAGCGCCATTTTGAATCTTTTATTCACACTACTATCAGAATTCAAACTATTTCTAAGTTTTAACAATCGCATTAATTAAATTTAAACATTTTGCTATTTTAATTCAATTCCAAAAATTGGACAATCATTCCTTTGAACACGTCCAGCACCTAGAAGATTTAGTGCTATATTTACATCAAGTAATGCTACCGCCTTCTGCAAGTGTCATTCATAGCTGTGCAGAAATATGATGGGATAATGGTTTCTTAGATTTACGCGAATGTTACACATTGAAATAAAACTATTTTCTACGGATTTTATCGCGATTTGGTTTAATTTTTACATTTTTTAACTTCCCGACGTTTCGATTACTTTACAGCTTTCGTGGTCACGGGGCGGACTAAAAAATCCTGGCGATAAAATCCGTATAAAATAGTTTTGCAAGCTCTGGAATGAACTCCCTGCATCGGTGTTTCCTGAGCGCTATGACCTGTCCTTCTCAATATGATGGGAATTAGAAAAAATGTTTCATGTGACAGGTCTGATCACCCGATCAGAGGCTGAGCAGTTGCTGTCGAGTCAGTCCGCGGGCTCGTTCCTGGTGCGCATCTCGGAGCGCGTGTGGGGGTACGCCGTGTCGTACCGCGGCGCCGCGCGCTGCAAGCACTACCTGGTGGAGTCGGGCGCGGGCTACCGGCTGCTGGGCACGGGGCAGCTCACGCACCACTCACTAGGTACTATTTACTATACATACAGCCTGGCGCAGTTGGTTAGACGCCGGCTGTGAAACGAGGCCGCGGCTGTGAAATGTTCGTGCGGCCCACAAATATTTCTTTCGGGTCTGGGTGTTTGTGAGACCGAAAAGTCTCTCGTAGTTTTGCTACCTGCGAGACAAGACTTAATTGATTTTAATGTGGGTTCAGGACTATGTATGTGACTGTTGGTTGTATTTATTATTTATTATTTTTATTTTATATACATCCAACAGACACATAGTCCGTACGTAAAACTGTACGATTGTGCTTAGGCATTTCGCATCAAAATTCTCTATCGTACGTCCTAACCATAGACTAAGTTCGGAATGAATGATAGTGTCAAAAATAATAGTATTGATTTTTAGAAGTGGAAAACTTATAACTTCTGACTTCCAACGTTCGAACATTCGATCTTCGTTTCGGATCATAAAGTAACTTCCCTGACTACACACTAGGATCGAGTATTATGTCGTGAATCAGAAACCATGAGAATTTTCGGTCTCAAACACCCAGACCGCGTGCAGGGATCAAATCCGCAACCTTTTTACAGCTCTACCATCTCTCAATTGCACCACAGAGGCTGTCGAAGCTCAGCGCTCACCCTTATATCCCCAGATGTGTATGCAGATTTGCTACCCACCAAGGGAATTTAGTCGGTTTGCTGGCGTAGGATTTGTTCAACGAGGCTCTCTCGAGGTCCGGAAGGAGAGCTTTACAGTTTTGCTCTCCACACAAAAGAAAAGTAGAGATGGCACTAGTGCCCACACCAAATCTATGTCCCAAGGCGAGGCTATCGACGACCCATCACTTACGCGAGTTTCGAAAATCTCGTATAAGATTCTTCAAGCCGAAACACATCGATTCCCCTGAGTTTTCAGACTCACAACACGGGGTGTTATTGGTTGTTTCTATTCATTATCAGCCCGGAGTCAGGAATTTGTGCCCGATATGGCGATAGGCTCGCCCCCTATCACATCATGGGACGGAACATACAAAGCGAAATGTGGGTATCCTGGTGGTGCGTCGGCCTACTCCTTCTGGGATAAAGGCGTGAGTATATGTAACATTTCCCCCAAAAATCACATAAAAAAACTCACAAAATTAAACATCCAAATTTAAAATAACACTTATTTCTTACAGCTGATCTCATAAACTACCACAAGACGGTGGCCATCACGGAGAGTGGTGGCGAGCTGCTCACCACGCCGTGTCCACCTGCTGAGCCGCCCGCCTGTCTCGAGGAGGCTTGAACATTACTATAGCATACCAGACGGTCAGTCAGGCTTGACAGGCTTGCTTGATTGTTGATAGTGATTGTAGAATTAAACTTGAAAATTATGATTAATAGTTTAGTCGCTGAGGTCAATGTAATAAATTAAATAGACCCTATGAGTTTAAAATAATTTCATGAAATAACTGTTTCACAGACTGACACCATTTTGAAAAATACACCATATTGTGATTTTAGTAATGACAAAAATATCTACATATTTTTATTTTGAAAAATAATATTAAAACTTAATGTGTCAGCCATCATGCAAACTTGTCAGCTAAGAGTGACTATTAAAAGCATCATTCCTGACTGACCGTCTACGCTCTTCACGGAGTTTTAGAACTAGGGACCACTTACACGTTCAGTCAATGTATTATTGTAGTTGTAAGAAGTTACTCATTTACTTATAGTTTAGTATTGAACTACACTGGTTGCATTAGCCAATGTCGGCTCAGTGATACTGAAGGTCGGGATTGCGAAGTTAAATCTATTGTAAAGGCTTTATTGACATTGGCCTTTATACAAATCGGTCAATGTTATTTGCAATAATTTGTCTTTTTCCATTTCAAAATCTTTGAGATATTTCAAAATTGTGTTATTTGAAATCTGAATGTATAAAAATATTATCGAAGTAGCTTTTGTCTGAATTATTTTTATAGAAAAAACATTGGCAATTATTTTTTTTGGTAGAAATATAAATGTATGTTTCGCTTGCAGTCTTTAAAGGTCAGAGAAAAAAATTAGTCATAAATTAAAACAGCCTTACTTTGTATTATGTAATTAAGTATCAAAATATGTACTAATTTGAATATAGGCTGATCTCCAAGACATTGTCTTTTAGTATTTAAAATTCTGCATTTTATTAGATTATAATGAACAAAATATTTTCACTGTATTTATGTGATAGCCGATCTTCATATAACATCCCCAGTATTATTGCGTAGTCGCAATTCTGTTAAATTAAACCAAAGTTTAAATTCAACGACAGAAATCGGTGTTGTCCTCTCGAAATAATGTTACTTTTAATGTATGTTGTATGCCATTTATGTCGTTCATAGACTAACTCTATGATATTATTGTATTTAGTCATTTAGCTGCCAGCTAGAATAATAAACTCTTGAAAAATAGTGTCTCTTTTATTTTTGGTTCTATGTTTCTGGTTTGTCTTTCCATGTCTATTCATATCCTTTGAACTGTTTCTCTGCTGTATTAACACAAAATGTTTATAAGACTGGATTTCTAAGTTTCCGACTTCATGATCTATAGGATGTTTTTTTTTATCACGGTGAAAATAATTTTGCTATTATTTTTTTGTTTTATTTTTCAACAATTTTAGACCTTTCCTATTACTCACTGATTTCACCATACAGATATATTAAGATTCTTTTTAGCCGGCGAAGGTACAATAAGTACACCTTTGTTTTTATGAAAGTGTTTATTAGTCGCGCGTGTAATAAAATTTAACGATACAATATTTACAAATAACATCGCACGCAGCGGCGGCCCGCGCAAAACTCTTCTAAAATCCTTCCACTAAATTTCACCCTCAAAAAGTCCATTTGGCAGTAACATTACACTTTAGTCCATTCACAGTTTGTAACCTACCAAATATTAGGTTGGCAACACTGTCCGAAAACTATTAACACTAGTTTATATCTGAATAATAAACAGCTACAAAAATTTTAATAATGCTATTTATGTTAACTGTCTGATACTTTTTTAAAAACACTCGAATGTGAGATGATAGACTGGCGTATTGCCTGTAGTCTGTAGTGTATACTATGTAGTCTGTAGTCAGTAGTCTGTAGTGTATGTGTAGTGTGTAGTCAATAATAAGCGGCCCTTCTGCGGCCGAAGTACAGTCACATGTACGGCAAGTTGGTCGGCGTTCGCGTGGCTGGGTTCACGTCCACTCCACTGCGCTGTGGACAAAATATATTATTTTTATTGACATTTCTTAGTCGACCATAGACGGGGTTGCCATCTAATTGTTCCAGCTATTTAAATGACCAATGAACACTCGACAGCGAAGGATTTACTTTGGTTTATTGCCGAAGATATGTATAAAAATAGCATGGTTAACTCGGCATATTTATTTAGCTGTATGATACTAATGTTATTGTCTAGCAATGGCGAAACGTGACTTATTTCAAATAGGAAGCCGATATTTGTGGTAACTAATTTTATTAAATTAACAACTTGCTATAATATTTTACTCCAATATGTACGTACGATATTTAGTGACATATTTGCCTATTAATGCTAACTATATTTTCTCCCACACTT
Source organism: Deilephila porcellus (assembly GCA_905220455.2). Classification (NCBI taxonomy): domain Eukaryota; kingdom Metazoa; phylum Arthropoda; class Insecta; order Lepidoptera; family Sphingidae; genus Deilephila; species Deilephila porcellus. Next base: position 11,177,573 of record LR999987.1, read on the forward strand.
GCTACAAATTTGCAAGGCATTGCACCAATCTCGTTGCGTAGTTACTATAAGGTATTTTTATAAGAGACAAAAATTACAAAAGAGAAGCCGGAAATAATCGGCATATAGGAGGCTTCGCCACTGTTGTCTAGCTCACGATCTAGCAAGCAAAGTTCACAAACTACCAAGAGCCTTCGTGTTAATGTTATTGGTAAAAACATGACTTACAATATTGTCCCAGTTCTCGTAGGTCTTGGGGGCTGGATGCACTGGGTGCGGCTTCTTCACTTTCTTCACTGGACTGTTGCTCGCTAGAAGTGAATTATATGTAGGTAATATATCTGCCAAGTGCGACCCATGGTGCGTGATCCGCCGCCGAGGCAGATATCCGCGAAATTAGTTAATTTATTCATCGTGAACTATCTGATGCAAAGCGGTATTTTGTGGGTCTACACAACCTCTACCGACCATCCAGCTTCGAGAACGGGGCTCTGGTAAGTTGGCATGACCTTGCGGCTGGACTATCATTTGGTTCGTTGTCGTATTATCCCTCTGCGCATTTCGATTCGCGAAGTGTGTACGGATCAGGATTATATTCAGCAGTTTAAAGAAGGTGATTGTTCGGACTGTCACATTGACAGAACATTTAGTATAAATAAATAAATACACCCAACAGTCACATACATAGTCCTGACTCCACACTAAGATCGAGTCTTGCGTCGTGGGTTTCAGGAACTACGAGAGACTTGTCGGTCTCACAAACATCCAGACCCGAAACAAATACCTGTGGTTCACACAAATATTTGTTTTCGGTGCGGGGATCGAACCCGCGGCCTCTCGTTTCACAGCCGGCGTCTAACCAACTGCGCCACGGAGGCTGTCAAGGATAAGTTGGATGCTGTACCTCCTGGCACGTAAGGCAGAGACAGTTCTGCTGGCGTCTTCTTGGTGCCCTTCTTGGCGTAGGCTCGTCCGCGCAGCAGCTCTTCATCCATCACCAACTTGTTGTTCACTCTGGAACATCATTGAAATTGTAACATTAGTCTTTCATATTAGGTACACTCCGCTATCATAATTTTATGGATACTTTGAAATAAAACTATTTTAACTATTTTATCGCGATTTGGTTTAATTTTACATTTTTTAACTTCCCGGCGCGGCGTTTCGATTGCTTTTCAGCTTTCGTGGTCACGGGGCGGACAAATCGCGATAAAATCCGTAAAAATAGTTTTATTTCAATGTGTAACATTCGCGTAAATCTTAGAAACCATTATGATACTTACTTTTTAATATAAGGCGTGCGCGGGTAAACGTTTACTGGCACGGGAAATGTCTGAAAGTAACTAAATATTATAATCAACAGCAAAACCCACTAGGCCTAAATGATAATTTAGGTTATGGTTAGTAAATTTAAGCATAGTTATTTATGTAATCCATATATATCATCTATGTATATCATAATAATAATATTATTCATAGATTCTCTCGATTGTAGAGTAGGCCCGTGCCCTGCAGTGGGACGTATATGGGCTGATATAGATATAGATTATTATCATATATGTCTATGACAGGTTCGATCCCCGCACCAAGACAAATGTTTGTGAGGCCTACAAATATTTGTCCTGGGTCTGGGTGTTTGTGAGACCGAAAAGTCTGTCGTAGTGCCTGATACCCACGACACAAGACTCGATCTTAGTGTGGGGTCAGGACTATGTATGTGACTGATGCGTGTATTTATTTATGATTATTCATTTATTATAATCTATTTTTACACCTGCTATGCTTCATTTCTGCACCACCCTAAGGTAGACTGGTAGAGAATGCCTCAGGCATTATGTCGGCCTGTTTACTTTCAGTATATGAAGAATAAATAAATAATTCGGGCAATGTTTTTGTACGTAATTAAATACAGTATAGTACATATACTGTATTTACAACGGCCTCGGTGGCGTAGTTGTATTACGGTACGGTTACAAAGCTGAGGTCTCGGGTTCGAGTCCCGGGTCGGGCAAAGTGATATTGGATTTTTTTATACATTATCAGCCCGGAGTCAGGAATTTGTGCCCGATATGGCGATAGGCTCGCCCCCTATCACATCGTGGGACGGAACATGCAAGGCGAAATGTGGGTGTCCTAGTGCCGCCTCTGCCTACCCCTTCGGGGATAAAGGCGTGAGTTTATGTATGTATGTATGTACATATAGTTACAAATAATTTATTGGGGCTGGAACCCGCAGAAAGGAATAAGACAATATCATCATCATCATCATCATCAGCCTATACTAGTCCACTGCTGGACATAGGCCTCCTCAAATATGCGCCATATAAGACAATATGTCTCAACAAAATACATATTGAAAAGATATTTGATCCGAGAAGTTTTTAAAATCTAGCAAAAATACATACATTATTTTTTTTTTTTTTTATTGCTATGAATGACGAGACGAGCCTGCCATTCGCCTGATGGTAAGCGATACGACCGCTCATGGACAGTAGCAAAACCAAACAACACTATGAGTTACAAGGCAATGCTTGGCATTCCACTGCGCTCGCCATCCTGAGACATAAGATGTTAAGTCTCGATATGTCCAGTAGTTACTCTGGCTACAATGTCCTTCAAACCGGAACACAACAGTGTATTTACACTGCTGTTTGGCGGGAGAAATAGACATTGCGGTGGTACCTACCCAGGCGGCCTCTCACATATGAGAGACCTACCACCACATAAACTCATAACATACATACATAAACTCACGCCTTTATCCCAGAAGGGGTAGGCAGAGGCGCCACTAGGACACCCACATTTCGCCTTGCATGTTCCGTCCCATGATGTGATAGGGGGCGAGCCTATCGCCATATCGGGCACAAATTCCTGACTCCGGGCTGATAATGAACAGAAAAATCCAATATCACTTTGCCCGACCTGGGATTCGAACTAAATATTATTGATAATTATAAATATTATTGGCTTACTTGAAAAGTGTCGTTGATAGCTTTGGCTAAAGAGCGTGGAGCCGCGAGACGCGAGGGCGGCGGCAGCGCTGCGCTGGTCATCTCGCTTGTCTAGAATACATAACGATTATCATAAATGAGCATTGAGAAAATACTATTGTATGCATTCTCCGAGGAAAACAAGGTACGAAGACGATGCAATGGACGTATGCATGAAGCCTAATTCACTTATAGATAAAATTGACATGTGAATTGTGATGGCTATATACATTAATATACTGCCATCTGTCGGCCCACATACGTCCCACTGTTGGACATAGGCTTCTACCATTGAATAGGTTAAGCCTTATTGTATTGCGCTGGTCTAGTGTTGGCGAACTTTATATTATACGAAAGTTTACTTATAAAATACTTCAGGGTACTCTAAGTATGAAAGTTCCCCACAATGTTCCTATTGTATTTTCAAGTGTTAAAGCAGACAGAACCAGATTTCAAAATATTCTATGTACAGCTGGACAATGCACAATTCTTACTTCCGAACAGTCGTGAAATGTCTCTGTGACGGGTATTTGAACCGTCTTTTTCTCGGCAGGCGCAGTCTCCATCTGCGCCTCTGCATCTGAAATCATCAATCATTATCATTCAGATATACTAAAGTAGACCCCTTGAATAAAACATTTGTAACACAATCTTCAGTTTGCAATTTCTGTTTGTCTTTGTCACTTCTATGCAGTCGTACTATCTTCCCTGTCGCTCCAAAGATTTCCCGCGAAACTGATTCACGCTCCTAGATTTTGATCGCGATGTCGTAAATTCGCAGTCCAATAATGGACAAAAAGGAAAAATATAAAATTGCTATTTCCATGATAAGTATTTAAGGTTAAAACTACGGCTTTTTGCGAAAAAAATATTTAAATGTAATTTCTAGTTTCTCACTTGGCGTATAGTTGTAATCTATAAGCGATTCTCCAGCCGTGCTGTCCGTTCTTGATCTGAGGTTATCCTGTAACACCATGCATAAATCAATCGCCTCTCATTATGCTGTATCTCATTTTAAAATATATTTACGATTCTGTTGGAGAAAAAGTATTCAAATCTAAAGTGCAAAGAATTTCTTAGCTATTGAATCATATTTATTGTCTATATACTTCTGATGTATGAATACCTACATGAATAATGTTGAGTGTCCACGGCTGTCGAGGCTTGCCGGTGACCCGCGTGGAGCTCTGCTGCGACGACGGTGTCTGACAAACAAATAATCAATAAAAGAAAATATATAAATGCAACTATATACAATGCTGTTTATTAGGTCCCGTTTACAATGCTTTTTGAAGTCCAAATATTTGATGAAATATAGGACCTGTCATTTGTGTAAGGATATCACATAGTTCTGATGTTTTCATAATGACCATCAAACATTTTATTTTAATTTGATTTAAAGAATACGATTTAAAAATGTACTTAGAAATTAAATTACCTCCACAACCTCCTTGCCTAATTTCTTCCGCAACTCAGCCGTGAAGCTCTCAGTGAAACCGTCTTGGGTGAAATATCTGAAAATTATTGTTTCCCAGTTTTAATAAGTTCAAGAATATTATAAGCATCAATACCAGCAATATTTTAAACGACTTCAAAAAAAGGAGGAGGTTCTCAATTCGACTGTATGTTTTTTTATTACCTACTTAATGCGTAGTCAAAAGTTGTATTTGGCAGTGCGTTTTAAACTAGGGCAACATATATTCGATATAGTTACGTTTAATAAATATTGATTTAGAAACATAAGGTTACTAAGAACGAAGAAAATTAATTAACGTCGGCAAACCTACCACATAATCAATATTAGAATCAAAACAATAATTATAGATTGCTTGTGAACATGCATCCGTAATTTCATTGCACGTTACGCGGCGTGGTAAATTCAATTTTTTTAAATGGTAGATGTTTTCTTATTTCTATTAAATGACTGAACTGAAACTACATTGAAGTAATAGTTTGTATTTATGTAGGGCATGCCGGGCTTTTGGGCTTGTATGGAAGTACCGCCACTAGTATTTGGATATTTTAAAATAAGTTTATACACTGGACAAAGGCTGTCCGCGTTCAAAAGCTATGTTATAAATAAAAAATGATTATGAAGAATGATAAAGTCTGTTACCAAATTAACCAGCCTAGGCTGTTCTTGCAGTATCAAAACCGCATCTTTCTCAAAGAATGCATTTTAAAGTCTCAATCCTGAATCACAACATACTTATGCCTCAACAGCGCCGACGCCGAGGGCCGTGCCCTGGGCTCAGTGCGTAGACAGGCGCCCAGCAGGTCCTTAGCGTGGCCTGTACCGGGCAGGGTTCCCCTGGGAGCAGCCGTGCTCGCCAGCGCCGCGCCGCCTGACAGCCGGGAGACCACTTGCTGGTGTCGGGGGGCTAGCTTACCTGGAATATTTAGTTTAAGGGCTAGCGCGCACGGGTTACTCTTGTCTTCGAGCTAATTCGTCACTCTTATGAAGTCCGAGGCTATGTTTGGAGATACGCGCATGTTACGACGTGACAATTGGGTGACATTTTTGTCGTGAGTGCCTTCTTTTTTGGAGACGTAACGTTGCAGTGACAAAATCTTTTATGTCACTCTGCCTACTGCCCTAAATGTTGTCAAGGTTACGGGGATATAGTTGATAAAACAAGCTGGATGTGCCATAAGATTTCTAGAATAGGCATTTGTTATATGAGTAGTCAGAGTTACAGGGTCGTCAAGAAAGCAAGTTTAACATAGTGTAAAGCTGAAATTAAATTTGTACATCTAATGTGTTGCAAAAATATATTAGAGTATTGTCCTCTTTTTTAATGTCTCGTAAATAAGGATCATAATCAAAGATGGAAGAGTTGCAGCAACAAGCGAGTAAGTACACCTTGTTTTTAAGTTGGTCAGTCGTTACTTTGCCAATTCCGTGATATTTCTTACTGGTTGTATGCTAATTTTAAAACAGTAAAATATTCGTGCTCCCTTGTTATTATGCACGAGATAGTTTGATATTAACGACTCACCAACAATCTTGATAATGAGTGCTAGTTGGTCGATATCAGAGTCCCCGGGGAACAGCGGGTCTCCGGTCAGCATCTCCGCGAATAGACATCCTATCGCCCAGATATCCACTTCAGGACCATACCTAAGATTAAACAATTTAATTTTATTAAAGCGCCTGTGGGCTGTGAACTGTGAATTTCACATTTCAACTTTTCCAAATTAAAAACCAGCCCAAGACGTTTAAAACGTCTCATTCAGTCGTTAATGATGCTAAAGTATAAAGGGTTATGAAGTTCCCTATTGTATCCTTTGGGACAGTCCTACTACCTCAGCCAAGCTACGAGTAAGTCACTAAAGAAGTAAAAAATGTCTAGAGTAAGGTACTAACATTTTTCAAATTTAGTTCAGCTGTCCTAACATTTACTTATGTACCAATTTGCATATTAAATTAGTTTTTAAATTCTGCCCAGCAGAGTCGATTCAATTGACGAACTTTATACTTATTAATACGCTATTAAACTGCTTATATTATTTCTGACCTATGTTCAGCGACCAGCAGTTCAGGAGCCCTGTACCACCGGGTGGCCACGTACTCCGTGTAGGGCTCCCCCGGCGCGGCCAGCGCTCTGGCAAACCCGAGGTCGCACAGCTTCACTATCCCGTTGTTCGACACCAGCACGTTTTCTGGCTTCACGTCTCTGTGGATTATCTAAAATACGCCAAATTGCTAAAACCTAGCCATTAAGATATACACCATCGAGTTTTGTCATTGGTAACACATAGTCTTTAAAACCAGTATCCAAATCCATTTCAATATTTACGAAACTTCCCTTAATTAATCTCACTTAAATATTAATTTCCCAAATGTTTTCTTATTGCTACTCATACTTGTTGTGTAATATTTTATGTTTTGGACTCACAGGCTTAGGCTGTTCATAATCTGTCAGTAGTTACTAAAGTTTTGGTAACTAAATAGCCTGGGCTTCTGATTAAAACCAGCCCTGAAGTATAGCTGAGGACATACTGCAGCAAAAGCTGAGCCGGAAGGCATAATTGTATTAATAGCTTTCGATATTCTTGGCATTATTATTATGCGTTTAAAAATGTATTTCTATACAGAAATTCTCACCGAATTCTGATGACAATAGTCGATGCCCTTGAGCAGCTGGTACAGGTGTTTCTTGGAGGTGTCTTCGCCCAGCCCTCCAGTTGCCGCCTCCAGCTCGTCCAGCAGCGTATGGTCCAGGTACTCGAACACCAAGTAGAACCGGCGCTTGCGGCGGAACACCTCGATCATGTTCACTAGGTGGTCGTGACGGAGTTTCTGGAAGAAAGGAATTTGTGTGGTTTCCCTTTTTCCAACCAGGAAGTACACTGCTACCATAATGTTTTCCATGGTGACCTACTGGAAGCGGCCTGAATTCAGCGGTTTCCTGAAAGCTTAGTTAGGCTGATTTGTCCACCTTTCATGTCTAATTGAAATGAAATTGTTAATAAAAGTACTGATCAGAGCGAAGAAATATTAAGTACCCACATTAATTTTCTTCTGCACGACAATCCGTGAGACGAAGTAACTTAAGTTCAGCTGTATTGTATGAAATAATCAGACTATCAAAAGTATTACTCTACAGTAGAAAGACGCTTATTTTCTTTGTTACCTTCAGCATGCGTATTTCCCGCAACGCCATTTTCCTGACGGCTGCGTCTTCCTCTGTCTCGAGAAACTTCTTGATGGCAACCAGCTGGCCGGTGTCGCGGCGCCGACACTTCAGCACCACGCCGTACGAGCCCTCGCCCACCTACACAGCCTCTTTTTACTTTATCCTTTACAGAAATATCATAACTACAGCCGCCAGCTGTATGCAATTTACTAATGAACATAATCATTCTCCATAACATTACAGAGTTACTGTGATCAGGCACTTATATCGTAGCAATTTTTTTACGGACACAATTTGGTGCGCTTCTGCAGAACAAGCCTCCCTAACAACATCGGATTCGATCCTGGGTTTCCATCCAACCCATCCAACCCATCCATCCATACACCCTGAGTATTTAGTTATTACATATTTATTTATTTATTTTAATCTTTATTGTACACAGTAGTAACAACAAACAGAAACAGAAAAAAAAGTACAAATGGCGGTTTTATCGCATAAAGCAATGTCTTACAGACAACCATGGGATGGATTTAAGAGAAGGAGAAAGAGAGGGCAGTGTAAAAAAAACAGAAATTAAAGAAATAAAGAATGGAAGACAAATAAAACTAAATAAGCATGTAAATATAAATACACAGACATTACATACTTACATAACAAATAAAATAAATACATAATAAATAGACATAAATACATACATACATAAACTTACGCCTTTATCCCAGAAGGGGAAGGCAGAGGCGCCATCAGGACACCCACATTTCGCCTTGTATGTTCCGTCCCATGATGTGATAGGGGGCGAGCCTATCGCCATATCGGGCACAAATTCCTGACTCCGGGCTGATAATGAATAGAAAAACCCAATATCACTTTGCCCGACCTGGGATTCGAACCCGAGACCTCAGCTTTGTAGTCGTACCGTAGTAAAACTACGCCACCGAGGCAGACTATTTAGTTATTACTCGTGTGTTATAGTTCTCACCACGGCCAGCTGTTCGTACTTGTCCATGGCGCGGCTGCTAGGCGTGGATGGCGACAGAGCCGAGCGGCGAGCCACGCGCACCGACATAGTGACTGCTTCCCGCCGGACACATTATCAACACGGAATACAGCACCTGCGAACAAAATATCTTATATAGTCTCTAAAAGACCGGAGAATGCAGGAAGAGATGCCAGCTTTATATGGCGATAGGCTCGCCCCCTATCACATCATGGGAACGGAACATACAAGGCGAAACGTGGTTGTCCTGGTGGCGCCTCTGCCTACCCCATTTGGATAAAGGCGTGAGTTTATGTATGTATGTAGATGCCAGCTTTAAAGCGCGAGGATTTCTTTGGTCACCGGTATGATTGTATAAATAATTGCTGCGGAGTTAAAATTATGTATGTAGCGGCTTAGTCTGTGTGTAAAAACAATGTTAGGAGAAGAAGAATAGTTTTAATTACTTGTAGGTAAGAAACGAGTAAATAATTTAGAGTCGTAATGACTAGTACATATTCAACGTCTTAACGCATTGGCCTTAATGTCTTTCTACGAATGCATTTTGTTTTACGAGAAACCCTGTAGGCACATGGCGTAGCGTGTCGGAATGTTACATTTAAATGATAAGTTACACACGGTTAGGTGAGGTTAAGTCCCTTTATATTCTTTATGCTTTGTTTTTTCTTCGTATTAATGGCGGTGAACTAAAACTTACGCCCTTTCGTAGATGAGGTGGGTGCTTAAAAGTGGAATATTCACTTATAATACCACAAGAGCTTCCCAGATAATTTTGAAGCTCGTGTGGTATTCGGGGGATTATTTTTCCGTCCCAAATGTCTAGAATAGAATTGCACCATGAGACGAAATGTACAGTTAACAAATAAGAATTTCATAATGAACATTTCCTTTGACTTTTTTATCGATGGTGGACAGAGAACAAACTCCAAATCGACTCATTTTCATGCAAAATCTCCAATTTTCACAATTGAATTCAACCTGTCAGTTTGACGTGTGGTTAATTTGACTGGATCATGTTTTGTTTTTTATATATAGCAACTACCAGAGAAAATTTTCAAAAAATTATCAGTATAATACCATGTAGGTTGTACCACGTGACGTCGAATGGTGCAATTCTATTGGTCGATATTTGGGTCGGAAAAATAATCATATTTATATTTTTAAAAGTTAATTGGAATTTATTTACGAGTATAAAATTACTTGTTCGTCTAGATTAGTAGCAGTAGGCTAAGAATAGCGAGGACTTAGTTTAAATCTCAGGACGGTCTGTCCACTTTGTGTGTTTTTCTGTTTGAAAATAATATACGTTTAGCGAAAATGGAGTTTCCGCTCAATATTCAAATTGAGGAGGAGTTTAACTCGTCGAACTATGGTTGGTACTAGCTCCCCTTTCGATAATATTGGCGCGTGCTTGCGTATGGATATAGAAACTAGAAGTAAGTACAAAACAATGATTCCAGGAAATGATCTACTGGTGGTAGGTCTCTCATATGTGAGAGGCCGCCTGGGTAGGTACCACCGCAATGTCTATTTCTCCCGCCAAATAGCAGTGAAAATGCGCTGTTGTGTTCCGGTTTGAAGGACATTGTAGCCAGAGTAACTACTGGACATATTGAGACTTAACATCTTATGTCTCAGGATGGCGAGCGCAGTGGAATTCCAAGCATTGCCTTGTAATTCATGGTGTTGGTTTTGCTACTGTCCATAAGCGGTCGTATCGCTTACCATCAGGCGAATGGCATGCTAGTCTCGCCATACATTGCAATAAAAAAAAAAAAAAACTGTTTACACTACTTAGAATTCTATACTTATATTCTATCTATTTCTGTCCTTTTTGCTGCATTCATCAATAAATATCATATTATTATCATGATTATAGCTTTACGAACATGTAAACAACAAAACATAATGTAATTGAATGGTTTGTTTAATTGAAACGCATGTGTTACTTTATGCTAATGGATTGTTCTGTGACAATTGTTTAACAACACATTACAAAATTATCAGTTTAGCAGGATTTTTTTAGGTATTATTACAAATAACAATACATAAGCCGGGCCCAACTAGATTCAAGTAGCCCAATGTAGAGAACACTGCATGTCTTTGGAGGAGTCCTTCACCTGCAGAGGGGTTCTTGCAGAATACATAACAAAAATAAAACATAGTATTAGTAAAAATTATCTAAAAATATATACAAACAGCTAAAGGAACTAAACTTAACATACTAAAAAAACCTTGAAATAGATACTAATATTAAAATACATTTTAAATTTTTGTAGTCTGCATGAAATAAAAGGCGTTTTTATTTTATTTTAAATACATACATATATAAACTCACGCCTTTTCCCAGAAGGGGTAGGCGGAGGTGCTACCCGGACATCCAAATTTCGCCTTGTATGTACCGTCCCACGATGTGATGGGGCAAGCCTATCGCCATATCGGGCACAAATTCCTGACTCCGGGCTGATAATGAATAGAAACATCCAATATCGATACTCGACCCGAGATTCAAATCCGAGACCTCACCTATGCAACCGTATCGTAGTACTACTACACCATCGAAGCAGTCAGTACCTACTTATTTACACAAATATCGACGCCCATTACCAAAACAAACATATTTCAAGGGAGCTATCGAAAATGTATTACAGAGCAAACACAAAAATACCTTTCAAGGTTTCTCAATTAAATTTCCATTTTGGGGACTGTTATTACGTCATCGGCTTGAACTTGGTGTTATTAATTTTTCATTTATAGTTTTGTCATTGTTTTATACCAAAAGTCAGCCAGTCACAAGTAATAAAGTTAAGGATCGAAGTTCCCAAAGTTAAATCTCGTATCTACTAACGTTGTTGAAACATCCTTAAAAATAACTATTTGGTCTGAGACTGTACAGTTTTACGTTAATTTGAGCCACACGCAGATGCAACATTTATTTATCTTATCGACCACATAAGGCGTTTACTTAATTTTATCATGACAATATCATGAAAATAGAAGACAATAGTCCAACCAAGTTTCAAACATTTCAACAAAAATGAAATTACTGGTGGTAGGTCTCTAATATGTGAGAGGCCGCCTGGGTAGGTACCACCGCAATGTCTATTTCTTCCGTCAAACAGCAGTGTGCATGCACTGTTGTGTTCCGGTTTGAAGGACATTGTCGTCAGAGTAACTATTGGACATAATGAGACTTAACATCTTACGTCTCAGGATGGCGAGCGCAGTGGAATGCCAAGCATTGCTTTGTGATTCATGGTTTTTTTCGGTTTTCTACTGTCCATGAGCGGTCGTATCGCTTACCATCAGGCGAATGGCACGCTCAACTCGCCATTCGTCGCAATAAAAAAAAATTAAATCGCTTCTTGTGCCGATACCAGATAAACCTGTCTTACCTGCCACATCTGTCAAGAAATTAAATTGTGTACCAATAATTTCGTAACAAAATACGTATTTAATCACTCGTTGTTCGAACTCGGACCGAAACAATCACTATAGGTGGCGCCACTAGACTGTTTACCTATTCTAGGGTAAAATAACTTAAATATGAACACAGACCGTCTATTACTTGCTTCATATCAACGTATACGTAGAATGACTGATAATATAAGAAAATAACAGGTCTCGGTTCAATCCAAATCGTCCGCGTAAAAAATTAATGTCCGCAATTATTCTTCGTGCGGGCTCAATTTGTAAGCCGGGGCGAATTCGTTGCTCAAATATAGGCTAATATCCCAATAATTATGCATAATTAGTAGTTATGATTGTGGAAACTACATTGGTTGCTTTTTGTCACAGATTACACAGAAAATATGTTTCTAGCGACTAAAATACTTAAAATAATAAATAAAAAATATGTAGTAATACTTCCATCACCACGGAAAATACCTCCTGATACTATAGCTATCGAATTTTAACTTTCCCATTTTAATCAAGCCTATACGGTATCCAAATAGTCTACGAAAAAATATAACAATAAGAAACTGACCATAAACAGTATAAAACAACTAAATCTAATTTCGACTAGTAAGGAGTAATTATTTTCTTGAATACATTAAATTCTTCACCGGCTAAAACAATAAAATATTTCTAAAACACTTGGTTAGATTTAGTTCTCTGTGCCAATTCGTCGTGTACCATTCGATGCTCACTAACTTAAGTTGCTATGGTGAGAAAATACGCTAGACTGGCCTAGGCAGTGGCGGATTATCGCTAAGGCAAACTAGGCACGTGCCTAGGGGCGCGAGGTTACGAAGGGGCGCGCGATGATTTCGGATATCTTCGTTTCTATGCAAAACCATCTGATGTTATTATTATGATACATACGAATCGCATTCGTTTGCTAAATAGAAAAGAAAGAAAGAAAACCTGTTTATTTGTCACAAGCGAAACAAAAAGACGTACTTACATAATATACAGATGTAAAAAAAAAACATACAACAAAATATAAGGAGGAATTTTGCACGTCGTGGCTGTGACAAGTAGGTGATCACTCAGCAAAATGTTGCGCTGCGGTGTGGACCACAGCGCAACGCTGATTCTGAATGATTCTAAATGAACTATACATTCATGTTATGTATGTATTTTTGTTAATATGGCTGCTAGAGCGGCGCCTTTGAGGTGCTTGCCTAGGGCGCTCTCAACATTTAATCCGCCCCTGGGCTTAGGCATAACAATCCCACTAAAAAAAATCTTAACCCCTAGTTGAAAACAACGCCCTACGTTTGTGTTTCGTCCATTGTAACCCCCGCACTGCATGTCACATTTCCCACGGGTAAAGATGACACCGTAAGGCCAACAACTCCTCACTTATTAATATTTAAACAGGCCTGCTGAAAACTGTGTCAGTCAATACAGAATGATAAAACGGTTAACTTTAATTACTACTTCAATATAAGAACTTTATGCTTTGAAAGTCGTGAAATATTCACAATACAATTTTAGATCGGTTGTTTGACTAATTATAATGCTTATTAAAACGTAATTATTATTCTAGTGCGATAAACCATTTTCGATAATACTAGTAATTTGTGGCCTTATTCATAGAAAGATTTAAAACGTATTTTAGTTACCCAATGTTTTGTCCCTTTCGAACGACTTTAGGATTCAGGTTGCGCGAGACAAAACATTCGATAATTAAAATAGGTTTTTAAATATGTCTATGAATAAGGCCTTTTAGGTATAATGGCACTATTTAATTACTATACTGTGCCTGGTGTTAACGCAATCAATCAGAGATGGGAGGAAAGGACATTCCTCGCCAATCGACAATCAATTATCATGCCTGTCCGCTTGAAATATATACTATAGTATATAACCATAAGTAGTATATCCCTACTAATATTATAAATGTGAATGTCAGTTTGTTTGTTACGCTTTCACGCGAAAACTACTCAACCGATCATCATGAAACTTTGTACACATATTCATGGAGGTATTAAGTAAAGGTAAGTTTTGTGTTTCCCGGGGGATTAAGAAGGAATTCCGATATATTTGCTACTTTTTTACACTCAAAAGGATGGGATGGGACTGGATTACATTCCATTAGTGAGAATGAGACGGGGCGGGCGGGATATAACGGGACGGGATGGGCGATTTCAAATAAAGTTAACCACGCAGACGAAGTTTGGGGGCAGAAGCTAGTAGGTAGTATATATAAGTATATATAGTATACACATGCTGATAGTGATTGTGGAGCCAAATAGGGAAGACAAATTTGTGGTAAATAAATATCATTTACTCTATACAACATTGTTAATTATTCGCTAGCATCGACCAATGTGTCAAAGATGGGGTCAGCGGATAACGTACTGCGTGAAAACCTTTAATTATACCGTCAGGGAGCATAAAGTGATAAAGCCTAATGCATGGTATGCGGAAGACTGGAAAAAATATTGTCACGCTTGAATTATTTGGCATTAAAGTATTTGCCAGTTTCAGCAGCAAAATAAATACATCCAAATAAATACACCCAACAGTCACATACATAGTCCTGACCCCGCACTAAGATCGAGTCTTCACAGCCGGCATCAAACTAACTGCTCCACGGAGGGTGTCAAAACATTGTTGAATAAAACTAGAGATGTGGGTTCAATGAAGTCCAAGTAAAATTTTATTTTGAATAAGTGCGTGATGAGAAGAAAATGCTTAATAAACGTGATTGTAACTATACGTGTGCCTGGGTTAGGTGTTTTTAAAGATATCACTACAATATTGCTAGATTGTAAACAGCAGAGTCTTTTATTCTTATTTATGATGTTCATATTTTACTTGTGCTCGATATGGCGACAGGCTCACCCCCAATCACATCGTGGGACGAAACATACAAGGCGAAACGTGGGTGTCCTGATAGCACCTCTGCCTACCCCTTCTGGGAATAAAGGCATAAGTTTATGTGTGTATGTACATTTTACTTACATATCCCTTCATTGTTCTCAAATTATCCTTTTTCTACTACATTTTTCATATAAAAAGCGATTAAAGAACGGACAAATAAACCGAATGTTATCGCTCACAAATTCCGCGACAGAATGTCCCGTTCCCTTCATACTTTGTACGAATGTGGTGTAAATTCTTTGTTGACACAGTCGATGTCACGTGCCACTAATGGGCCTTTTGTAGGTCAATGTCAACCTTAAAACCTTCAATATTAATTGATAATGACCGCGCGGGGCGGATTGTATGGTGACCATTTAGTCATGTCAATTTCAAACACATTCATCATTTGTTTATTTGTTGCTTATATGTTGGAAATGGGTGCTAATGGTGGTCATAATGATATTTTGTTAGCGACTGTCTGATACTCTGAACTGATACAAAATATAGATGTCAGTCATGTCAGTCTGAACTGATATAAAATATAGATGTTAGATCAGGAAACAGAGATTGTAAGAAATGAAAATCGTTGAAAATACTGAAAATACTTTTTTATGGCGTATTACTGGCATTTTTTCTGCTCTTGTGAAGGTTTTTAGAGGGCAATGATCACTCACCAATTACCATCAAGCGGTTCTTTTGAAAGCTTGCCCCCTATTCTATAATCTATCTATTGATATTAATATCTGTGATATTGCCGCCAGACAGTCAAATATGTTTTGCCACTCAACAATCATGCCTGATTTTATGAATTGGATTGGAAATAAATTTTATCAATCAACATTTATACTACAAATACAAAGAAAGAAAGAAACACATAAAAAACTGTACAACATGACTTCGTATATCAATTTCCATCTCGTTAACTCTATGACAAATGGTCTCCACGTCACATGTACAACCCATTAACACGTATAAAAAGCACAAACAACTCATAAGGGCATTTAGCCTGACCTTGTGTGTCGTCCCAACGCAGGATATTGACAAAAACCCGCGGCATTGGGTAACGGTGCAGGCAGCTCGGTAACAAATGTATTGATTAGTAATTTGTGATATCGCGACTCGGCGTAGAGCCAGGGGACACGCGATGCTCTCGCTGTATTTGTTTTAGCTTTTAGGGCTGTAGTTAGAGATCGTACGACGGAATTGCTGTGAGAATCAGGTTCATTCATCGCCCTAAAGTTAGAAGTGTTTTCGAGTAATCCGTAATCCATGTATACAAGGGTTTGATGGATTTAAAATCCTTTATATTTGTCGTAGAAATATTTCCCTAAAGGACTTATTTATAGACAGATATAAAACTTATTTTAGCTATCGAATGTTTGAGCGAAGAAGACAAACCATTCGATAACTAATATAAGTTAAAAATTTGTCTATGAATAAGGCAGTAAGAGTTTACCATTGACCGCTTCCCGGTGATATCAAGTTGACTAAAATCTCTGTCTGTTTGGTAAATATTAAATATGCAGTTGTGTCCAAAACATGGTTTCTCGAATATAAAAATGTAAACGTTGGCAATTACGGGTCACAGGCCCATATATTTCTGGTAGATCAACGAGATATTAAAATTTTACAAGCGTATTAAATAAGGATGAAAGTAAGTAAAAACAAAACACTGTAAGGAAGCTGGCATATCTGAGAGTTCACCAGACGAGTTTCGAAGGAATTTCTGAAGCCTAGCCACAGTCTATAGTGAGTTAGTGGGATAATTAAAGAAAATACCGGAAGTTAAGCAGAAAAATATGAAAAAGTCTCAACGATACCTTTATGATGCTATACTCGTGAGACAAATAACATACATTTTCTATCCCGCCTTGACGACTATTTATCTTCAAAAATCATTATATATTCCGACATTTAAACAGACAGGTACACTTAATAATAAAACCGCTTCCCTACCGCACAGCAACTGATAAAAAAAACAACAATTTTTTGACAGGCTCGGTGCGTGATACACAAAGACAAATGACTGAGCGAGTCACGTGACGTCACGGAGCGCGAGCCACCGGGACTGCTGCGGTGACTCGTCTGCTTATTAAGCAATTTCATTTAAAAAAAAGGCGAATGAAAAATCGAGGTCGGATAGTCAGGTTGAGTGAAATATGGAAACGATAGACGGCACAAATTTTTAAAATGTTAAAATACATACATACATAAACTCACGCCTTTTTCCCAGAAGGGGTAGGCAGAGGTGCTACCAGGACACCCACATTTCGCCTTGTATGTTCCCTGATCCCTCCCATGATGTGATAGGGGGCGAGCCTATCGCCATATCGGGCACAAATTTCTGACTCCGGGCTGATAATGAATCGAAAAATCCAATATCACTTTGCCCGACCCGGGATTCGAAGTAGTACAACTACGCCACCGAGGCAGTCAAAATGTTAAAATATATTATGTTTAAAGTATACTCTTATATGTCCTAAGTCCTAACCATAGGTTTCCTTTACGATTAAGAAGGTCTGAATCCTTAGTCCACTCCACTGGATTGGCCAAGTTCAGATAGGTAGACTTCACATGTCTTCAATATTCTTCAGAGAACTATTAGCCATGAGCCACACAAAACGTTACCACAGAAAATATTTCGTTATTTACTTTTACCTTGCGTTATATTACATTAGATGCTCATATGTTTTCATGTTTTTATGTATAATGCAACATATTCAGCTAATAATACACTACACACAAAAATTAAGCATATTTTTGGTGCTTTTAGACAGTATGTATCTTAGAGGAAATCGATTGTTAAGAAATTAAAAAACAAGGATTATGAAGCTTGAAATGGCTATTTATCAGATCTCTCTATTAATAAGCAATATTAGGAAAACCAACGAGAGAAAAGAAAAAAAATTACTCCCCTTTTCGCCGTGCATTTACTTCGGCAATGTGGTTTTGATGACATCTTCATACAGCTGTTGTAGATAATTTAATTCCTTTTAATTTGATATACTACAGAGACTAATTTGATTTGGAGCTGATTTATGATAAATCAAAGTAAAACTACCCTTTCCGATTTTGACACTGAATTACTCCAGAAATATATTTTCTAGAGCTACTCAGAAAAAAAAAGAAGTATATCGTGCATATTAATTTAACTTCAAATGCAAATCAAATAAGCCAATAAACCGCGCTTGTCATCACAATTCATTTGTAAATTATTTATAGCAAAATGATCCACGTTGAGACTATAAACATAAAACAGCAACCGCAAAGCCGCTATTACAATCCCACGCGATAAATCACACAATTGTGGGAAAACTCACATTCCATCCGTGTGTTTTGATGAAATCCCACTCAAATCCCACATCGTAAAATGCAAACTAATTAATTAAATTAAACGGTTCACGTGCGTTCGTAGCGCGGCTACGGCGTAGGCGGGGCGGGTGGCTACGAGCGCGCGGCGGCGTAGACTGACGATCCAAATAATTATTGGAAGGATGTTCGTCGTGCGGGGGAGATTGTTATCGGAAATTAGCCAAATTTACTTTCGTCATTGTTTCGGCATAATAGAAACCGTAGGGTTCGGGAAATATTAGGGGAAAACGCCTTAAAATAATGTCAGTCAATATTAATTAAAATTAACCATAAGAATTAAGTGAAAACAATTTTCATAATCAGTAATTACTATGTTATTTTGCATAATAACCTAACCAATATACCCTATATTACACAAAATTTATATTGAACTTGCTGCCTCGGTGGTGCAGTTGCACGACGGTGCGATTACCACGCTGAGATCTCGGGCTCGAATCCCGGGATGGGCATAGAAATATTGGATTTTTTGTGATATGGTGATAGACTCGCCCCCTATGACATAGTGGGACGGAACACACCATGCGAAACGTGGGTGTCCTGGTAGCACCTCTGCCTACCCCTTCTAGGAAAAAGGCGTGAGTTTATGTAATGTAATTGTGAACATTAGGCACCATTGATATATTTTTTAGTCGCAACATATGCATTTCCAAATTAATTAATTAATGAAATAATATGTAGTGAATTATGTTTAATAATCTAGTATTAATAGCGTATATACTTAGTTTGTTACACTTTTTACGCTCTATTTCAGAATCATTTTGTGTCTCTCCTCTTCGTTGATAACAAAACCTCAACAAGAAAGTCTGACAAAAAAAAGAAAATCCAACAATAGCACAACGCACACGGTTCCGAAGCAAAGGTAAGGGACACGAAGAAATGTCACCGGACAATAAATCACGGAGCGCACGAGACCGCGGTCGGCGCAACCGTACAACCCACAAACCGGCGTAACCGTAGAAATCGCATAACCACCGTACCGGCCAAACCGCAGACCCGGAATTACCGTAAATCCGGCGGAACCGTAGAACCGGCAATTCCGTGTAAACGGCTAAACCGTAGAACTGGCTATACAGTAGAGCCGGTCGAACCGCGGAAGCCGGCTAATCCGGTGGCGAGCGGAACGCTGCAGCCATCATAACGTAATATTGCGAGTTTTAATATAGAAGCATTGCTCGATGGAACCATATTGGCAAGACACGGAACGCAATTTCGCGAAAAATTACTAGAAAATGCGACAGTTATTTTTTGTTGAACAAATGAATGAAAATGAGTTAAAAGCTATTGTTTTATGTAAGTTTTATATTAGTTTTTCTTCAAATTGATAATTAATTGATTAGAATTGCAATTTTTAATCTAATTTCCATCAAATATAACATGTAAAGTTTATTAAAATTTTGAAAGGGCCAGATAAAGCTTCCCCCTTAGTCGAATAAAAAATATGATTCAACTAGTTTTTATTATCTCAAAAATTTATTTTTTCCTACTATTGAAACTTCTATTCAGACTTTCGAGATCTTAAGTCTCTCTCCACTCATGACAGCAAAGTCGAACCTTCACCGATAATTTAATACTGCTGATGGTAAGCGATATGACCGCTCCTGGACAGTGGCAAAACCAGACAACACCATGAATTACATAGCAATGCTTGGATTATCCACTGCGCTCGCCATCCTGAAATACAAGATGTTAAGTGTCGAAAACTATAATTTATTATAATATACTACGAGTACGCCTGTACGAATAGGACTGCCTCGGTAGCGTTGTTGTACTACGGTACGATTACAAAGCTGAGGTCTCGGGTTCGAATCCCGGGTCGGGCAAAGTGATATTGGGTTTTCTCTATTCATTATCAACCCGGAGTCAGGAATTTGTGCCCGATATGGCGAGAGGCTCGCCCCCTATCACATCATGGGATGGAACATACAAGGCGAAATGTGGGTGTCCTGTTGGCGCCTCTGCCTGCCCCTTCTGGGATAAAGGCGTGAGTTTATGTATGTACTACGAGTAGTAACTAGCCGATATACGCCCACTGATAACAGGGTGCACCTCTATAATGGAGAGTTCGATTAAGAGGGGTTAGGCAATGATAGTTGGCGGTTGGCGGACTTTACACACCATAGACATCCTTGTAATGATATCCACAGTATGCAGATTTCCTCTCTCAAAACTAAACAACTTCAACTTCAAAAACACAATAAGAATAAATAATATTACATTAGTTAATACCACTATGTAATACGTGTAATCGAAATAAATCAAGATTATGTAATAACCAGTCGGATGTGTATTAGGGTTAATTCGTTCCGGGGACGCACGGTGTGTCGCGAGCCTAATTCGCGCACACCGCATAATGAGCTCGCGGTGTGACCCCAACTTTACCTTCTTATAGGACATGCGGCTATTTTATGTGCACTATTCACTGCAAAGGTATCTTACGAAACAATATTATTAGGAATTTGGTTAACGCATACGTTTCTCTTAATCAGTGTAATTGTCATACCCTCCCAGTTGCTTTCATTAGCTATTCTCGAAAGTCACTAAAACAATTAGGATCCAATTTTACAGTGGAACGACAAAGGACCCTAATCGATTATTAGAACGGTGAAAATTAAATTAACTACCATCAAGAGATGACCCTCACAAATAAAATTACTAGCCTAATCGAAACCAGATACACAGATGCCGAAACTGAAACGCGACACACATGCATGATTGTTTTGCGTCATCGTCAGCGTTTATCCTAGAAGGGGTAGGCAGAGGCGCAACCAGGATACCCACATTTCGCCTTGTATGTTCCGTCCCACGATGTGATAGGGGGCGAGCCTATCACCATATTGGTAACAAATTCCTGACTCCTGGCAGATAATGAACAGAAAAATCTAATATCACTTTGCCCGAGATTCGAACCCGAGATATACCATACCGCTACAACCGTATAACTATGCCACCGAGGCAGTCTTTCTACTATATAAGATAGATCCTTTTCGGGCACTTAAATCTAACCACCTGAATTCTTCTCTCTCAACAAGACATTATTCCCAATACTGCACATAAATCCGTCAAACGTCCTATGCCGAAGTCCACCTCCTTGACCGTGTGCAGAGAGCACGCGACGGGTCGGCGACCGCGCGAGCGTCGCGGCGCCCAACACAATCACGTGACAATCCCGCGCCTTGTAAGAGGCGTGCGTGCTGGTACAATGCCTTTACAGCTGCTTGCTGAGTAATTATGAAGGATTGTTAATACCGGGTATATCAAGAATGCGACCGAAAACGAAGGCAGGTGGTAGTTTTAGTGGTTACAAACACGATGCAAATAAAATTTCGCCAAAACAGTGATAGATATTTTTATAGAATTTTTTAAAAATCATCATGTTTGGGTGGTAAATACCTAGTTTTTACGAAAATACTAATTTAAACCCTTACGTACCATTGCGTGTTTAAAAATAAAGAGGTTTACATGTTTATTTTAGGAAAACTAAGTAAATATCACCCAAATACGACGATAAGTAAAAAATTACCAAAAAAAAGTTGTCGATTCTTTTTGCGAAATTTTTATATGCATTGTGTCTGAAGTCATTAATACTACCACCTGGCTTCGTTTTCGGTCGCGGTCTTGATATACCCGGTATAAATATAGTGTTTTTTTTTCTTAAATTGTGAAGGAAAACATCTAGAATACATCAGTAATATTATAGAAATTAACAAGAATTTTTATTGTATTTGAAGTCCTCCAACCCGCCCTAGAATGTGGACCGAGACCTCTCATTTGTAAAAGAGACATATACCTATATATCCCCGTGTATATTCCAGATCGTCATGAGTAACGACAGCAAGTATTATTTAGCAAACTGACTGAAAGACTGCCTCGGTGGCGTAGTTGTATTACGGTACGGTTACAAAGCTGAGGTCTCGGGTTAGAGTCCCGGGTCGGGCAAAGTGATATTGTGTTTTTCTATTCATTATCCGCCCGGAGTCAGGAATTTGTGCCCGATATGGCGATAGGCTCGCCCCCTATCACATCGTGAGACGGAACGTACAAGGCGAAATGTGGGTGTCCTGGTGGCGCCTCTGCCTACCCCTTCGGGGATAAAGGCTTGACCTTATGTATGTATGTATGTATTATTTAGCAAACCCATACCTTGAAAGTCGAAGGCTTCCATAAGTCATATAAACGAGGGTAAATTGCAGCCGCCATCGGGTGCATGATAGGGCGATACGACGCGATAAGAACCGCACGAACAAATCAACGCAGGTGCAACAACCTAACATACTTCCAGTAATGCTTCACATTGCCGTGACTTTAACACTTTTATTTCACAGAATAAATAAAAAACATAGTTGTAAGCATGCATAGGTGACGCAGATTTGATAATAGGTTTGTGGGGAGGGTAAAGAGTTAGCTTTCTGGGCCACAAGGTGCCTGTTCGATCCCCGTACGAGCAACAATTATTTGCATGAATAACAATTATTTCTCTGGGTCTGAGTCTAGGCGTTTTTATGCATGGGATATTTTTGTGTAAGCGTACACATAAATTAAGAGTAACATACTGTACGGCGACATAATAAAAAAAGCGTGATTATTAAAAAAAAGTCCTATATTTGTTCAGAAAACTCAGGGAACTTTTCGCTTCGATCAATAATTGATCACGGTACAATATCAAATCTGACGCAACCTGAAGATTAACACCTAGACCATAACAATAGACTACAGAGATTGACGATTTATACTATTTCATTGATATTGCAAAAGACCTTTATCAGACCCAACCTACCATAGCCAAAACCACCATAACACGAGCTCAAGTTTCATTGAGTCAAAACCACAATAACTTACTTATTAAATTCATTCGTAAATCCGCGTGAAAAACTCATTACTATATCACAGTTAATCTCCAGACTCAAGTTTCCATGAAGCACATGGTACCATCTATGAACAACAATGTAGAGGTGTAGAGTTTCGCTGAGAGCACAAGCGATAGAGTTCAGAGAAGTCTGCATCAGCCGTCGCTAGTCACAGAGGCGTTGTTTGCGACTCTACTTACTGAGAAGCGATAAGGGAGTGTAGAGTCAGCGATAAGTAAGACATAACATTGTAACGCGTTTTGCGTATTAAATAGGTGTAACAGCTAATAGCGGATTGAGCTGGCTGTGAAACATGAATATGTAGGTTCAATTCTTGCAGTGAGATAAATGTTTAATTAAGTTTCGGGTGTGAAAACGTGTTGTACACTCGACGTACCTCCACATAATAATTCGTACTTTGTTCAAATATTTGCCAATTATACTAAAAACATATAACAACAACATATTGTTTTCCTTACTTTACTACTTTTTTCGCATCCTTCTACTACTATCTGTAAGTGTTCCACATATTATTATCTTTTTTCTTGTATTTTGTTTACTGCACTATAGGTCTATTTTTAAACTTAATTTTGTAAAAAACATTTGTAAATTAATGACTGTTTGATGCCTAATAAATTGAAAAAATAATTGTCTAGGTTCGAGGATCGAGACCACGAATTCTCGTTTTTGGTTATTTTTTTCACTCAATACTTGTTAATGTAAATTTATAAAAATGTTTGTACAGCATTTTTCTATTGCGCATGCGCATAGTCTTTGCAATGCAGATTTAACATTTCTGTTGGGAAGAATCGTTAAACTAATTTCAAACATCATTGATCAGTCAGATCAATGAGAACCTTATTAAGAATTAGGTCAGTATGACTGACTGTATGGAGATTGACGAACGCGCATGAGGCAAAATAATAAAGCAGCATTGTCATGTACGTATTCCATAGAAGTATCCATAGTGTCTGCCTGCCTCTAGGATTCGTACATGACAATGTGTTTACAATAAATACACCCAACAGTCACATACATAGTCCAGATCCCACATTAAGATCGAGTCTTGTGTAGTAGGTATCAGGAACTACGAGAGACATTTTCACAAACACCCAGTCCCGACACAAATACTCGTGGTTCATACAAACATTTGTTTTGTTTCACAGTCGGTGTTTAACCAACTGCGCCATGAAGGCTAAATTGGATATTACATACATACATAAACGTCACGCCTGTATCCCATAGGGGTAGGCAGAGTATGGATCTCCACTTTGCTCGATCCTTTGATAAATTGAATATTAATAAGCAAAATTCCAACTAACAACCCATATTCCCAAGCCAGTAAATTGTATTCCAGCCTATATTTATTTTACAATCTTAAATCGATTTTCAACGTAATCTATTTTTAATACATTTCAATGAATACAAAAATAGCGCTTAAAGCTCCATGGCATGGTACGAGCTGTCACTGCCTTAACCTAAAAGCTCATGGAAAAGCTAAGAATGTAAGCTTTCATAATTCAAACTTTACAACTGTCTTTGAAATTTGAAGATTGCATAAGTCTTATAGTAAGGCAGGTCTTGTAAAAGTTTTGTCATCTTTGAATTTATACTACCAGTTGAAATTCTGACATCGGAAAATTTCTGTTTGATAGATTAATTAAATCTTCAAGTTTTCTTCACACTAACACGTTATTGACGACTTTTATACTGTGTTTCAGGGGAATATTATGTTAGTTTTTGGGAGGACTTCAACTCTAAGAAATACTATTTATTTATTTATTTATTAGGATCTCCAACAAAGAATACACTTTACAAGCTTTACTATAGTACTGTTGCAGTTTAAACATTGTGTTTCTTCAATTAGAGGAGATCACAACATACAATAGTACCTACTGTACAACAGGAAAGAACTATGAAACAACTTATCCATAAACTATCAATATAAAATTAAACGACAAAATAGGAACAAAAATATTTAAACATGAAAAAAAAAAACAATATTAAAGAGAAAACAAATATCAATGAACGTCTATAAAATTAAACATTGTACTAAATAAACACTCAGCATTATACGTAAAAATAGTTACATAACAAGCGAACAACAATGTAGCCAATATAATATAATATAGACATATAGACACGTCAACATTTACACATTGGTTAATTGTTTAGATGGGTAAATCAACTTTTTCTTGCTTTGGACAACCGTACCAGGTCCCAGATTTGTATTAATATAAATAATACCAAAACGTATTTTCTTTATAATACATAATTAATGAATACACACTTAAATCAATGTATTTAAGGCAAAAATATCATTTTTATTATTGTGTCACCTTCATTTGAGAGTGGTCCGGGGGACATTTGGGTAATTTTTATGTCAAATTATGTGTCCCCTTCACCACTTCTAAACTAGAAACTCATATACACCGAAATAAATCCTCAGACGCAGTGAATATAAAATCATAGAACAGATATTTATGGTTTTTATTTTTAGGAAAACATTTTATAAAAAAAGAAATGTTTTTATTTTATCTATTTTTTTGTGAATTGTTCTTGTCCCACAAAGTTAGTGCATTGTACTGAGTCATTCGGACAACTAGTCTTTGATTACAAATCCAAAACAGAGATGGCCCTGTAGTATCTGAGATAACAAGTAAGTCTGTCTAGTAAACAATAGTTCAAGCTGCAATGTTGAATTAACGTCAGCGAAGGCGGCAGGCGGCCGAACATCGTGACGCGGAGTGGGTGTGTTTATTGTTTGTCCCCTGGACCGGCGCGAAAATTGAGTAAGTAGATTAGTTACATTAATCAATTGCTATTGATCAGTTCACTTTAGTTCTGCACTTTATGTTAACAATGTAATCAAGCACAGTAAACAAATACTCTTTATGAAAAGACACATAATTTAAAAAATGTCACTCGGACAACCAGTCTTTTGGACAACTAAATCAGTTGTCCGTGGGACTTTAAAAGTTGTCCTTAGGACAAATACAAAACCATGTACCCAACACGGGATGATCGGTTTCTTGTGAGTCGCGCATTGAGAAATCGCAAGTCTTCGTATGTGTACCTTAAGAACAACCTCGAAGAAGTAAGAAATGTGCATATTAGTCTATGGACGGTCAGGAGGAGGCTTGTCGCGGCCAATATACGCAGTCATCGCCCAGCACAGAGTTGCCAGGCTTAGGTTTGCTCGAAATTGTGAGTCATGGACTCAAGAAGCTGGAATAGGGTATTGTTCTCCGATGAAGCCAGGATATCTCTGTTCGGTGAAGATTGACGTCGGCGAGTGCTACGAAGACGAGGAGAACGCTTTGCAGAGGCTTGTTTTGAAGAAATCACACCTTATGGTGGGGGCTCTGTTATGTTTTGGGCAGGAATAAATTCAATGGATCGTACGGAGTTAGTCTTCATTGAAAACGGCTCACTGACTGGACATCGATACATAACGGAAGTTCTAATTCCTCACGCACAACCCGCATTGGCCGCTTTAGGCGAAGACTAAATTTTTATGGACGACAACGCTCGCGCCCACCGGTCTGGCGATGTGGAAGCGTATGTGCAAGAGGTCGGCATTCGTCGTTTGGATTGGCCAGCTCGAAGTCCCGACCTCAATCCTATAGAGCATGTCTGGGACGTTCTGAAACGGCGCGTGAGATCAGTACAACCGGCTCCGTAGACCATCAGAGAGCTGAAGAATGTGATTACCGCGGAGTGGGAACGTATTCCGCAAGCAAGTATCCGGGATATCCTCGCTAGCATACCCAGACAAATTCAAACTGTGATTTCATCTAGAGGGGGTCACACTCGATACTAAACATTTATCTGCTTTTACTTTATTAAAGAAAAAACAAACAAATATATTTTTTTTAAACTTTTACTTCACGAGCATATGCACTACTAGCGAGCATACACTACTAGTGAACTTAGCATTAAAACCCATACATTTTATCAAAATTTTGTGATAATACTGACGAAAACGATTATTTGCTTATTAATTTACAAAATTGTGAAAGTAAAACTACCTATAATTATCAAACAAACCAATAGTAACATTTGAAATGGTTCATTGCTTAGGTGCCCGTTTTTTTTGCAAATGAGTTTATATCAAACCCAATTTTCCTATGGACAACCAAAAGTCCATCAGACAACTATGATGTCCCCATATAAAAATGGAATCAAATCTCAAATAGTTTTATTTTAAACATTTTATTATGTAAATTTCATATATTGACGGGTAGCTAAGTATAAAAGCAACATAAATATATATATATATATTTAATATTTTCTGGTTTAATACTATGTAAATTAAACTTTTAACGTCATACAAAATTGATGGTTGTCCAAGAGACACTATTTCTTAAAATATTAGGAGTACTATGCGTAATATCTCAAATTGACTACTTTGAAATTTAGATATACACCCGACTTGATTTATATTTACAGTGTTAAATTACAGATAAAAAAATATTCACACTAAAAAAAATATTGAACTAGTTGTCCAGGTGACTGATTTTATAAGACTTCAGTGCGCTTACAAGCTAAAAATAGCCAATTCTGAAAGAAAAGTGCTCTGCTGTATGCAGATTCGTAAAGTAGAATATATATTCTAACTTCTGAAACTATTATATATTTAAAAAATCAATACTTGAAAAAATATGGCAAAATCATAACCTGTGCACTAAATAGTTGATTTACCCAGATAATAACTCTTTATTGTAATAATGGTTTCTTAGATTTACGCGAATGTTACACATTTAAATAAGAATATTTTTTTAGCTTCCTGACAGTTACCCTAACGTAAGTAATCGAAACGTCGGGGAGTAAAAAAATATAAAACAAATCAAATTCGCGATAAGATCCGTAAAAAATAGTTTAATTACACTCGTTTATCGTATCATAAAAAATCACACCAAGAACTTTGCATCCGAAATCGAACCTGTGAACTTAAAGGCTCAAGCCCATATTCTCTGCTAGATTTATATCGATTCACTTAGGACAATATTATTTGAATAAACAATTTTTTTATCTTGGCGAGATAGAGTGACTGCACTACGCCTGACGTAAATGCAGGGCAATGTCGATCGTCGCCCAAATAGAAAATTGGTTGGCGTCAAACAAGAATACATAGGTTAAAGAAGATTATTATCTCGACACAACTATGGTAGCCTGCCGAGATCGGATAAACATAGGTTTTTTTTAATTTATCATTTTTACGAAATAATCCTTTGTTATTTAATATCGGCGAGCCCTTGTTATCTAATTATTAAGTAATACATATTTAAATAGAAATATGATATATTGGGTGGGTCACTATGGGTTGGCTTTATTCTTTGTGTAGCATGTAGTTACCTTGTTGTGCGTTTCTCTTTAATTGGTATTCGATTTGAAATGGATTATTATCAAGACGCAGGACTATTGTCTCGAGAGTAGGTAAGTAAAGGTAACCATTCAAACACAACGAAAAACATGTGCAAGAAATTGTTCCGCAATTTTGTGTAATCATTTTTATCGGCGCGATGCTATCGAGTGTAGTATGACCATAATTTTATAAGGTAGTTAGAGGAAAAATATAAACGGTATCGAGCAGTGTAGCATAATTGTGTAATGAGTGATCTACCTAGAGCTTTTCTCTCTTGTCTCTTGTGTTGGAATGCTCTTACTGGACATTTCTTTGGGTGCATTGTAGTTACTTTGTTATATCAGTTTACATATTATAAAGGCTCTGACCAACATTTGCCAAACTTTTATTAAATAACATAATGTGTTATCAAATATTTGATATGTTTGTCAAATATCTGATGTATAGGTCACCCTGTTGTGATGTTATCGCCGTAGCCTAGATGTTACCGTAATTCGCACTATTTCACAAATTTCTACAAAACCTAGCCTTAGTTGGATTAGGTAATGAACTTTTAATGACTTCGTTACCTTTATGTTCAAGCAAATTTCGCAAATTAGGCGATAAATAGTTTCATCAACTTTTATTAAATTCAGATTATAATAAGTTTGACGGATCAATATTTGGACGCATTGAAGATATTTTTGGTCTAGATGTTGTACACGCGATTTTTTTATTAGTAATTTCTACTTTGAGTTGGAATAAATCCTAGGGTGAACATTCTAAATTACTGGATCAGCAAACTAACTATTTGATTACATTTGGTCACCATGCAATTAATTACATTTTCCAAATAAATGATATCTTCTATTACGTACAAAGTGTTATTATTACTTTGCAATTTAAATTTTCATAGATGAGCAGGAATATTTACCAAAAATACGCAATCCTTGCGGCAGAGATGCCGCACTTTTGGTTCCAAAGAGTCAAACCGAATCACCGTTTGCAGACCCCTGCAGTTTATAAATTTGTCCAAAAACTCACCTGAGTCCAAGAATTTAAAATTGAAAGCACTTTTGAATATATTTTATATAGCATAAACTATTTTTCACTGAAATCAATGTCTTGTAACAAACAGGAGCGATCGGCGTGACAAACAACTGTCAATTTTGGAACATTTTTGTGCATTGTCACAAAATAATTATAAATCAAGACAGCAAATGTATTACTGGCCAGCAATATTTTTAAGAAAGAGGATGAATATGTTGTGTAAATGAATTTATGACGAAAACGTATACCTAAAACGACCCAAAACAATGATTGTTAGAAATTTTATCCATGCGTTTGTGCGCGTTAATCTCAGAAACGGCTGAACCAATTTCGATTGAATTTTGTATGAAAAATAATATAGTGTTTCTGTAGAATGAGCAAGGAATTCAAATATATTTGTTACTCTTTCAAATTCAAAGGCATGGGGTGGGAAAGGATTAAATGCCTTGAGTTATAAGACAGAATGGGACATGTCAGAAAGGAAAAAACAGTATAGAGGACGACAGTCCCAATTGAGTTTTTATTTAAATATAGTAAGTACGTGAAATAATACTAATGTTGCTGATGTGGCCTGGACTATTTCAAATATATATTAATTCCATGTGCATCCTTTCATCTTATACATACATACATAAACTCACGCCTTTATCCCCGAAGGTGTAGGCAGAGGCGCCACCAGGACACCCACATTTCGCCTTGTATGTTCCGTCCCACGATGTGATAGGGGGCGAGCCTATCGCCATATCGGGCACAAAGTCCTGACTCCGGGCTGATAATGAATAGAAAAATCCAATATCACTTTGCCCGACCCGGGACTCGAACCCGAGACCTCAGCTTTGTAACCGTACCGTAATACAACTACGCCACTGAGGCAGTCATCATTTCATCTTATGCTTGCTAATAAACCACAACTGCATATTATAGGATTCACATCTAGTAGGTGTCAATCATGTGTATCGTTTTTCTTACTTTTTATTTAACATGTTGGATTGTACATCAGTTTTGTGAATTAAATAAAAAAGCTGTAAGATCGTTTATACAGTCTCCTTTATCCGACATATTTATGGCTATAAAATCAATCTTAAAAAAACCATATTGAAAAAACTTAACACAGAAATGGGCACGAAAACAGATGTCATAGATTTACACACAGCATGCAAAACCCACTAGCAAAATACACCACGCGGAGAACCCAGATGTTAGCAATTTAAACAATTGACTAATAAGGACAATGCAAAAGAAAGTATTTAAACACATTGTACAAACTCGGACCGTTGGATGCAGTGACGTCATAAATAAAAAAATACCTGCACGTGTTACGGCTTTTTTGGTCCATTAACAAAATAACTGCATCTAAATGTAGTGCTGTAATATGTCGGTTTGTAACAATTACTTTTTTGACATGAAACATAATATTTATTACATTGTTAATTTTTTATAAATAAATTAATCCACCCAACAGTCACATAGTCCTGACCCCACACTAAGATTGAGTCTTGTGTCGTGGTTATCAGGAACTACGAGAGACTTTTCGGTCTCACAAAACACAGACCCATAATAAATACTTGTGGTTTACATAAAAATTTGTCTCGGTGCGGGGATCGAACCCACGGCCTCTTGTTTAACAGCCGGCGTCTAACCAACTACACCACGGAGGTTGATAAATTATAACAAGCCTTTATTCAATACGTCTAAATAGGCAGTGATACATTTTAAAGTTAATTTGTTTTATCAAATTAAAAGCTTTAGGTATTCATGTTAACCAAAAATAATTAAAAAGTATTGACTTATGAAAAAGCTTCGCCAACAAATTGTTTTCTCATTTACACTGAAAGCCCCCAAATTACATTGGCTCTATATTTACAATAATATATTAATTAATAACCTTTGAAACACAAGAAAACATTTCAAAACAAAACTAAAGTCTTTTGTTACGCCAACAAACCATCAGAGATCATATAATGTCCGTGCATCAAACAAACTAATCAACCTCGTTTTAAACTCAATTGCTCTCTATGACGCTATCTAATTGACTACAATGGAGCTCGTCCAATAACCCTGCTCGGGCAGTACGATGGTCTCTTTTGCCCGCATATTTTGTTCTGAAGTGGGTGCTTTTTAATTTGGCAAGGTTATACGGCCAGCAGCCGATAGCAATAGACATTGATGGCGCTTAATAGAGTGGTAAGTGTCTTTGATTTACTTTAATTATCCATGTTTTCGTGGAAGGACGAAATTGTATTGCAAAACAAATTTCTGGTTTGAAACGTTTTAAGATAATGTTGAATGTTTTTCTAATTTAAACGACTATTAGGTTTTTCGATGTCTAAAATTTTCGTAGTCTTACAGATCATTTTACATTGTTTTGTCAATAGTTTTCTTAAAACGACCAGAGTATTGAGCACATGTTGATAAGGACTCATTTCAGGCGGTTGGCATGGCAGGTTTTTACCGTCGTGTATGGTATTCGATATCCGGATACGAATATCACTCTAAAAGCTCGGCAAGATTACGATTCCCAAAGCCAAAGTCTGTTTTGTAGCTCAAATTGGAAAGCTGTCGTCTTTTAAAGCTAACGTACTTCAGAGTTTAAGACACTCTCCTTTTATTCCTATATTATAACATCCCAACTCTTTATTCTTTTAAAAATATACATTTAATTACCACTTAACCCAATAGCCGCGAATCAAAAGCTCTTTGTAAATCGTTAAAAGCGATCGTCTTGTACAACAAAAGGATTTTGACCGCGTAAAAATCACACTAGAACTAAGAGTTTTTGTGCACTAAGAGATGTTTACACTATTAACCTATAGAAACAGTTTTACTGCCTCGTGTGTAGATTTAACCGTATTCAGCCTAGGAACGGAAATGAGAACTAGATTATCGAGTCTTAGTTTTAGCTTTTTAATCATGCATTGAAGTATAAAGTGTTTGAATATTGTGTTCTATCGTAATATCAAGTGTGTAGTTTGTTGGTATGAAACCAGTCACGAACTGCTGAGACGATGACCGCGGGTTTGAATCCCAGGATTACTTGATTTTGCGAAGTGATGTGTGTATTATTTAGTTACCACTTTAGCAGTAAAAGAACATCGTGGGGATTTCAGAGACTACGAAAATCTTTTCAGCCTCACAAATAAATATTTGCGGATCACACAAACATTTGTCTCGATGCGGGGATCGGAACCGCGGCCTCTCGTCCTTTATTTATTATTTTATTATATTTAAAAGATTAAAAAAAAAACGACACACAGTCTTGCAAAACAACTTCAAAAAAACGTCACCACGAAGTCTGTCTTTTGAACTTACCACTTTTTTGTGATTGGGCCATCATGGTAACATCATCTAGGAACTTATTCCCTAATAAATATAAACACTATTATACATTCATAGACAGTAATTACTATAATATTAACCTTTCAATTTTACAAAACCCGCTGAAAACCAAGGCCGCAAGTACTCGCCCCGCTACCACGTTACAGTTCGACATGAAACACTGTAATAATTTATAATTGGTCGCGTGGTGCGGGGCGAACGAAAATATTGCTCCCGGCGAGTGCCGCCCGGCGCGGTCGACTGCGCCCACATGTTGGCTAGTGTCGCGAGAACAAGGATGTCGATGAACTAATTTACTTTTATTTTATTTATATAAAAAATATTAGCTTAGTCGTATGATCTAAAATGTATCTCTAACAATGTATACACATCTATTAGATAGCTGACACTTTATTTTAATTTAATAAAAATAAATAGATATTTTTAACTAACAAATACTTTCATTAATGTGATAATTGAGAGTTGTGGATTTCTGGAATACACCTATATTGTTGGAATATGACGAATAGTGATGTTGCTGGAGTAAAAAATAATATTTTTTGTAATTTATAAAATGTATAAATATTTTCTATAAATAAACCTCATTGGTACTTAATCGCGGATTGATGTGTTGAGGACATGAATTCTTATCTGGATACTTTTTATTTTATTATTTACTAGGAAAGTAATTCGACAAAATATTATGATTATACCAAATAATTCCTAAAGTAATTATAATTGTTGTCGACTTGGCCTGCTAAATACAATAAAATTGGTAAACAGGAAAATTATATACTTAAAATTATGGAACACATATGTATTTTTTTGTGTTAACTTTTAGTAATGTAATGAGCAAATATTTAGAATACAACCAACGCAAAAGTAATGAGGATAAATATATGAAGATATTATAAAGGGCCATCACTTTAATATACTTCAAAATCCCTATCTGATTCCTACGATTTCAGTGTAAAATCTCAAGATATGAACTACAAACTTTCAAAATTAATTAAATTAATAAAATAACAATGAAATTCAAATCCCTCGTTACACAAACATAAAAAACAACAGTACAAAAACGTAAATGAATCAATTAACACATCGACAAAATCCCTACCCATCCTTACTCCCGCCATCCCATCTTAAGGAGTGCTCCGCTAGTCTCCCGACGACCGGCGTACGCGCACCTCGCCCCAAGCGTCCAAAATAGCCCGGCTCTCGGCCATGGGCTGACGAACTGTGCCAAGCTGTGATAAGCTGTGCGAAGCTGTATCGTGCTGTGTCTGTGCGATGTCGCCCACGGCTCTCGGCGCTGACTTGCCTCAGTGGTGCGGGAAGACTGAGGGCTGCCCGCAAGCCCTCCTCGGCTGGCTGTACCTCACACACGATCAGAATGATCAGGTAGGAATGTATCCTTCCCTCTTTCTACTGAGAATAAGAAGGGAGACGTAAAAAGGTTTGAGAAAAAGGGATTACGGAACATGTGTTTTAGTTGGGGATCGTACGTACTACGCTGTGCTCACCATCTAGCTAATAGGATTTAATCTAAAGTCTTCAGTAGCGCAGTAGCTATATTTCATATTGTGACGCAATAAAAAATATCGAATGATTTTTTAAATTCCGGGTATGTGTCATGTTTGAATTGGTGTTAGATATATTGAAATAAAATACGCATAATTTCAAATTTGTGGATGTCATATAAGTAGAAGCAAATGTACAAACTCCCCATTCAGTAGAAATTGAAGCTAAACAAAACTTTGACATTGCCGTATGTTGTAAACAAAATGTTGGGACGAAAATAGTCGGACAGCGGTGGTAACTGGCCCGCACTAGCGCGTAAGGTTATTGACATAAAAAGTTTACGTTAAGAAGCATCGCCAATGTGCTCAGGGATCCGCAATGAAGTCATACGCCATCTGTTATTGAAATTAGTAAACCGTTTTTCAGCTGTATTTATAGTCATTTAAATTGTCCGCATAATTTGAGCATGATAGAAAATATAATAAAAATAATAATATTTTTGAAGGATGTAGACTGAATATGAGTAGAACCTAATTTTTTTTTTACCAATTTGAACATGCATTTCAGGTAGAGAACTCAGTTTTTTAAAAACATTCCTCAAGCTCAGTTTACTTTTTATCGTGGGTGCATTTACAAACACTTTCATGTGTACAAACATCCAGAATTGTAACATGTTTGGGCGAAACGTTAGTTCCGATTCCGAGTGTTTGTTAAATTGTTTATTCTGTCGTGGATCGACCCGAAATCTTTATCCCGGAAATTAGTTAGCCACTGCGCCAACCGGTCGCCAAATTTTTGACATTTCTTAGAAGTAAATTCTGTCCGACTGAGAGACATGTGTTTGGTGAACGAGACAAGTTTTTTATCTAATTTATTTTATATTAATAACTTTCACATGGCGACATCGTTTCTTACGGCCTTATTCATAGACAGTTTTAGAACCTATTTTAGTTATCGAATGTTTTGCCTTCTTCGCTCAAGCTGAATTCAAATATCGTTCGAAAGGGACAATACATTCGATAACTAAAATAGGTTTTAAAACTGTCTATGAATAAGACCGTTAAAGACTAAAAAGATAAGACATGATATACAATATTATTGGTGATTGTTTTAACGTATATGAACAAGTTTATTTGTATTAATAGGTAAATAATTTTCCTTCAGAAAAAAGAAAAGCAAAATACGTTTCTACAAGATCGATAATACTGTTTTGGTTCTGACGAAAATATCTTAAGTGCTTCGGTTCATAGCAAGCTCCATTAAAATATTATGATGAAAGAACTCTATCAACACCCAGTTTATTTGCTACTTGTTCTCCTAAGATGTCAATTGGTGTTTATTGTAAAGAAATAAAACAAAAGCCAACAAACAAACAAATGTATTGTTTCCAGGCCTTCTTAAGTTGTAATGGCCCTATTTTATGTTTCTTCTTCCTTTTCATTCTTAGTTAAAGTTTTCACATGCATGCATACATACATACATACATACATACATACATACATATATAAACTTACGCTTTTATCTCAGAAAGGGTAGACAGAGGCGCCACCAGGACACTCACATTTCGCCTTGTATGTTTTCCGTCCCTCGATGTGATAGGGAGCCTATCGCCATATCGGGCACAAATTTTTGACTCCGGGCTGATAATGAATAGAAAATCCAATATCACTGCCCGAGCCGGGATTCGATCCCAAGACCTCAGCTTTGTAGGTCAGCGAGGCAGTGGTAAGTTTCCACTATTCATTTTAATTAATCTTTTTACAATCTTAGAACTGGCGATGGGTTCATTACAAATTCAAGTTTGATGGAATGTCTCCCGGACGTAAACTAAGAGCAGGCTTGATGCTATTTCTGTTTAATAGGATTGTATCTAATCAATCAGGGATTCTGGGCAATTTGATTGGACAGTTTTATACGAAAAGAGACGCCGAAGATATTATGGAGCTTTGGTGTTCTCTGCTATAGGCGAGCTTTCGCCCATTCCAAACACATAGTCAAGCCTTACAATATTGTAGGTTATAGACTAAAATATTATGAGGAAATAAATTAAGATTTAATATAATTTAACCTACTGAAAAAAACTACCCGTTCTAATAAATTAATAAAGAATTAACTATGATGAAAAATAATCAATTTTAATTTCTTCTGTAATTATAGTGTTCAAATTAACTCAATAAATTATGCCATAATCAATTTCATTTTTTTTATTTCGGCTCCGCGTGTAATGTTTCAAATGTATTTCTTTGAAGTAGATATTCAACACTAATTGGTCTCAGATCTATTGTTTTTGCGTTTCATGGACAGTTTTTACTAACGTTTAATCAAAATTATGTAGGTATAACTGTTTTGTTTTAATTAATTTAGTTGGATTAGAAAACGATAGTTAACAAATACGGACGTAATTCGCAAGTTCGACACTAAAGTATACACCTCCGACTTTTCGCAGTTCTGTGTATAATTATAGCTCACTTTGACGTTGAAATCAAAACCTGCATACCAGAGATGTCCCTACAAGAAAATGAGACGTTACTAAAGCCGCCAACCCACACTTCGGCTAGCGTTTTGGAAGAATGTATAATCCTCTCAATTGAAGGAGGCCTGTGCATTAGAACGTATGTACGTATATATAGGCTGACTACTGTATGAATAATATGAAACGAGTGAATGAACGCTATCAAGCACATATGTAGTACTCATATTAAGGTATAAAATTAGGTTGTGTGGCTATATTTAACAATATTGTATTTGGCTGGTCATCAAATCACAGCATGGGCTATGTATATCTAATGATGGACGCGGCACCCGTCTCTTAAGTAGAATGGACCATTCCATCATATCTGTAGGGTGTATTGGAACAGACCTGTATAAAAATGTGGATGGGAGATTCATCTTTCGCTGTTGGGTAATATATTTTAATTGCAGTAAATTTATCATAAGGTGCATAGGATGGTTGTCGCTTTACAAATCTTAGTTTGAAGAATCTTTCATCATTCATGTGTATGTAATTTATAAGTGTTGTGTACTCCTATAAGTGGTATATGCATCTGAATGTAACTAGCAAAGAATGGTATTAATTGTGGTAATGCGTATACTGTTGGAGAACCTTAATAAATAAATAAACGTAACAGGTAATCAATTTATTTTCACTCATATACAAATGACGCTTTGATATTCGCAAGACTTATGGCCTTATTCATAGACAGTTTTAAAACCTATTTTAGTTATCGAATGTTGTGTCTCTTTCGGACGGCTTTTGAATTCAGTTTTAGCGAAGAAGACAAAACATTCGATAACTAAAATGGGTTTTAAAACTGTCTATGAATAAGGCCATTACTTTGCATAACACATCATCGTATTATGTGCCTAATACCTATATATAGCTACGGAGATTCCTTCATTTAGAATATCAGTGATGCAAATCCATAGGTTTGTTTCCTACCTAAATTCTTTGAATACATCGAGTGTTCATTTCAGCAATCAACTATATTTTGTGCAAGTGAACTGTTATTGTCGCAACGATTCATTTACTAATTGGCGCAATGACTTCATTAACTGCACAAGTTTTAGTTCGATGCCCGGGCGGATAATGTTTGTATGCTCTACGCTAAGTTCATAATAAACATGTGAAAGTTGTGTTTATATATGCACCCACGTTACAAGAAACCCCAGTGTGGGGTAATTACAACAAATATCGTATCTTTAATCTTAGTAGATTATTTTTTGAATAAGTTTCAAATAAATAGCTTCTCTACCTCCAAACCTCTGACTTTTCAGAGTTATGTGTGTATTGATAGTCAATCACCACACACTTTAACGGTGAAGGAAAACATCGTAAGGAAACCTGCATACCGTAGCGATTTTAAAAGAATTTCTACGGTATGTAAGTCCGCCAACCCGCACTAGGCCAGCGTGGTGGTCTATATGGTCTAACCACTCGCAATCGATTCTCTCGATTGTAGAGTAGACCCGTGCCCTGCAGTGGGACGTATATGGGCTGATACAAATAGCTTCTGCTTTTGAGGTGAGTCTCTAGTTAGAGCTCTGGTGCTTAAAATATGAAATGAATAATCCTAATTTTGAAACGGATTTTAAGTAGTTTCATTCATAATGTTACTTAGACATTCACGGCCTTATTCATATATATATATAAAACGTATTTTAGTTATCGAATGTTTTGTCCCTTTCTAACAACTTCCTTTTGAATTCTGTTTGAGCGAAGAAGACAAAACCGTCGATAACTAAAATAGATTTTAAATCTATCTATGAATAAAGCCATTATATTATAAAACAATGTTTAATACTATTCATATTCTTCCTATGATAACACTTACCTTATTGATATTGATAACGCCGATTAGTTTAATAACAGCATCTGAGCTGTGAATCTGGTATTGAATTTTATTTCTAAGTCTGGCTATCCACGCTGTGTAGGTTTTTCCGTTTGAAAAATCTCATGAATTACCCGAATCTTTTTGTTGTGATCAGTTTGGCTAAAAGCAGCTATCTATCGCATCTTACGATCGAAATAAACTCGGAGAAAGATGAGTGACGCCACTGGCACCTTTACCTGCTATTTTGAGGACTTAGACATAGTTTTTGTACCTAAATTATATCTATACTTGTCATAGAAATTATAAGTATATTCCATTTTCAACTACACTACCTTCCTCTTTACTTCTTGAAATAAAACTGAAAATGAAAATAATTTGTTGAATCCGCTAAACGGGATGTAATAATTTCGGAACCTACTACATACTAACAATTTCAAAGCTCCTGCAGGCCACATTAACTACTACATAAACTCCCTCACTACGAAACACCTTGTAAACAGCCAAGAATAATGATACTAATTAAATGTATAAATGTATTTCCAAAAAGTCGTTAGCTTCATTAAACAGTCCCTTGGCACTATTGCTCTATAATTAGCGACGCTACCTGCTTCGCGTCACTTTACACACGTTCTATTGGAGTCGAATGCACAGGGCAAGGAACATCTGTAAATAGGTTTTTTGTACTTCAAATAATTAAGTTATTTGTTGTTTAACCACTGAGCTTTAGAAATAAGACTATAGTATTTGTAATGTACCTTATGGCTTTTAACAGATTTGATATTGTAGGAACCTCGGGGATAGGAACGAACAGCTAAACCTGATAATGATAATGAAGATCTATTATTAGGAAGACTATTATCTACTGGTGGTAGGTCTGTCATAAGTGAGAGGCCACCTGGGTAGGTACCACCGCAATGTTTATTTCTCCCGTCAAACAGCAGTGTAAATTCATTGTTGCATTTAGGTTTTAAAGACATTTTAGCCAGAATAACTACTGGACATATTGAGACTTAACATCTTATGTCTCAGGATGGCTCATGGCATGCTCGTCTCGCCATTCAGCACAATAAAAAAAAAATCGTCTGATTTACATGAATGTAGGAGAACCGCATGTTGTGATGTGATACAGAATAACCGTAATTTATAATATAAATGCAAACGATTTGTTTTTTACGTTTTGTAATCAACCGATCATGAAAGCTTTTAATGAATGTGGACTAGGCATGAGTAATTGCAGGTAAAGCCGGGCTCAACCTATAGTATTTTAAATACATAAACAATCATTACAACTATTAAATGATCTAATAAAATAAATATTCCACGAACGAGTATCTTATCCGCGGTAAGGCGGCGGCGCTTCAAACATTTCATCTCGGATGACGGCATCACAGCGGCAGGATGCGAGCGATTGTAACACGAGAACACAGCTAGCCCAAATTGTAACCAAACACAAACAATTAGCACTGAATCATCAGCGGCTGATACTCTTGAAAACCTACACGTGATCACAGCATAAACGTAC
This sequence comes from Deilephila porcellus, assembly GCA_905220455.2. Taxonomy (NCBI): domain Eukaryota; kingdom Metazoa; phylum Arthropoda; class Insecta; order Lepidoptera; family Sphingidae; genus Deilephila; species Deilephila porcellus. The sequence continues at coordinate 11,217,799 of LR999987.1, forward strand.
TATTTTCTTATTGCGATGACCGCTCATAAAAATATAAACAATAGAATTGCAAAGCTTTGGTATTCCACTGCGCTCGCCATCCTGAGATATAAAATGTTGAGTCTCAATATGTCCAGTAGTCACTCTGGCTACAATGTCCTTCAAACCGGAACACAACAGTGCATTTACACTGCTGTTTGGCGGGAGAAATAGACATTGCGGTGGTACCTATCCAGGCGGCCTCTCACATATGAGAGACCTACCACCAGTAAAAAAGTGGAACTAATAGTGTTAAAGGACTACTAGCCTTGTGGATATTCCGACTAGGTACTTATGAATCCTAGGCTAGAGATTGGCTAGATAGACTATAAGGTAGACTTTGGTAGGAAGAATATCTTTTTTAAGGGTTTTTATGTAAGATTGAAAATCACGATTTGCAAATTTTCTTTGAGTGTTCTGTGTTGGTCAGTGTGGTTTTGAAAAAATCTCCTTTGGTGTCTGCGATTTTAAACACATGTGTTAATTTAATATTGTATTATTAAATTAATATTATCATTGCATTAGAGCAGGAAAGTTTAAAGAGCTTTTATTACAATGAGGTCATTCTAACTAGTACTTACCGCATTGTTCGTTTTATTTCAATGTAAATATTTTAATTTTTAAGTCATACGCTTGAACCGAATCCTGAACGATTTAGTCAGGACAAAAATGTTACAACCATAATGTTGCTCGCAAAGCTTGCAAAAAGTGATTCATAGAACGATGCTTGGTTAATTGATTGAAGAAGTTCAAACCATCACTTAAAACAGAATTGCATCGAAAACATCTTAATGACAAATGTGCCACGCGGTTTCATCTGCGTTAAATTCGGTTTCATTTATCCCACAGGAACTGTGTTTTTATATCAGAATAAAAACTAGCTTGCTTGTCTGTCCGGTTTTTTAAATATTTCTGAATGCGAATCTCTCAATTCATTGTTTATTACTTCTAAAAATGATAAACCAACAAATATCCGTAAGTCTATAACAGAGGATTAAAAAAACAAAATAAAAAATGAAGACACTCTAATTATATCTAAACTCTTGTTTTCTAAGTGGTTTAAAATATCAATCAATTTATCTCCACTTTTTTACAAAAAAGCGCTTAAGTCATCTCATCACCATACGGAAAACCGTCCTTATAAAGATCAGCGCCGCGCACTCGGAAATTCTCCGCGCTATATTTAGTGGAGCTAGTTTGAACCGAGTACCCCGTTACTGTTTCCAAAAACTGCGCCGCCCACCACACCAGAAGCTATTTATACAATACGATAAACAAATGTGCAATATTATTTCTGTACCGTGTCCTATTTATTATGGTTTTTCCTTCATTATTTTGGTTGGATTTTGGTGGTAGATTGTGGCTTGAGTCCAAAGTGTGGATTGTGAACGAGCTCAGCATGGGGTAGATTTAGATTAATATGATGAAAAAATTAGAGAATATTATCATGTGCGATTAGATTCTTTATTGATTTTAACGCATTCTTTTTTGCGAATTTTTTTGTTGCATTGTGTCTAAAGTCACAAATAATAGCACCTGGCTTCGTTTTCGGTTGCAGTCTTGATATACCCTGTATATTAGTTGATTATTTACCACTGCTAAGCACGGAACCCTTATATAACCTAGCATTCGATTGAGAGTGGTTCGATTGGTCCAGCTGTTAAGATCATAAAACTCGTTTTTTCCTTAATCCTTACTGTTCTACTTTTATCCTAAACACAATGCCAGCGCTACTGCACTTCTATTTGTTATGATATCCTTGAAATATTAGTTTTACTTTACTGCAACTGGTAGCCGACGCTAACTCCTTCAGTTGACGCTCTTTTTCCCGTTTAAATACATACATAAACTCACGCCTTTTTCCCAGAAGGGCTGGGCAGAGGTGCTACCATGACACCCACATTTCGCATTGTATGTTCCGTCCCACGATGTGATAGGGGGCGAGCCAATCGCTATATCGGGCACAAATTCCTGATTCCGGTCTGATATACAGAAAAATCCAGTATCACTTTGCCCGACCTGGGATTCGAACCCGAGACCTCAGCATTGTAATCTTACCGTAGTACAACCACGCCACCGAGGCAGTCAATTTCCCCGTTCAATCAATCAAAAATATCCCACAAAGGCTCGGAAAGGACCCTTTTACCCAACAAAACGAAACAAACAATTAATGCGGCGACACGCAATTCCTCCGTTAATGTATTACTTAAATTTTAATATAGGAAGTGTTACACATTGAGCTCGTCCGCCTCATAATGCGTTGAACACATGCGCACACACAGCTAGTCACTCACTGCCACCAATAGCGTCACTCGTCTCATTATTTACTGCGATTTCATTTGTCTAATTGTCCACGCATTTATTTCACATTGATTCTAATTAAACCGACGTGGATGTGCCAAAATGAAAGGGCGTTCTGAATAGTCTGTTGTACCTAATATTTATTGGTCGTACTTATATTAACGAGCTCGGATTAAATCTAGTTCATTGGTATCATATTCGGGCTATCAATGCCGCATCAGGCATAGGAGTCACGAACTAACGTGGTAATGGGGGCTTTGAAAGTCTTAAAATATATCACTCCGAGCTTTATTTCACTACGTGCCCTTCATATTACGTGCCGTTTTATTTAAGTCACATTTATCGATTTTAAAAAATAATAATTAATATAACATAAAATGTGGTTCACGGAGGTAGGCAGAGATTATAGAGCGCCAATATTTTAGCTTCACCAATAGTCATTCATATCGATCTCTTTTTATATGATCCTCGCCTATAACTACTTATTTTCCCTTCTTTTTTAAGTAAACAGGAGAATATGAGCTGCGTCGTGCACTACCAACCGTAGAATCCATAGAACTATAGATATTTTTTTTTGTGACATGTGGTAGGGAATAAACATATTTAGCAGTGAATTATATCAGAATTGACCCAAACATTAGAGTTTTCTATTCATTATCAAGCCTTAGTCATGAATTTGTGCCTGATATGGCAATAGACTCTCCCCCTATCACATCATGGGACGGAACACACAAAGCGAAACAAGGGTGTCCTGGTAGCATCTCTGCCTACCTCTTCTGGGAAAAAGCCGTGATGTGTATGTATGATTGTAGAATTGACACTGTAATATTTTGTTCCAGTGGATGCCCGGCTCAGTGTGGGGCCCGCTGCCCACGGCGGCGCCAGGGTCGGCGCAGGCGGCGTCCGACGACACCAGCTCGCTGGCGGAGCAGCTCAACGCGCTGTCCTTGCGCCGGCCGCCACGCCCTCCGCCCCCCGCCTACATGTGCCATCTATGCTTCAAGAAGGGACACTACATTGGAGACTGTCCTCAGGTAGGACATCTGCAGACCATATACGTCCCACTGCAGGGCACAGGCCTCCTCTAAAATCGAAAGTAAGATTGAGAGGGGTTGGGCCATATAGTCCACCACCCAGGACTTGTGCGGGCTGGCGGACATTACGTACCATGGATTTTTTTATAAATCGCCATGGTATGCAGACTTCCTAATGATGTTTTCCTCCACCGATATAGATTTTATATTGGTACTTGTTTTTATTGGCTTGAGAAAGGAGCGACCTGATGGTACGTGCAGATAGAGTACCAACTCATAGCTTATATTTATTCAGATATACTGAAATATTATGAGTTCGTCTACAGCTACAGAAAGAATAATATTAAATTGAAACTAACTTTAGCGAGATGTAAAATGTTTGAGTTGTATATACATACTTGATATAGTGGCAACTCAAGACACTGCGCTGACACTACGAAATTTTCTAAGACGTCGCGTCGCATCGTTTCGGATTGCTATTGAATAAAGACTAGAGAGTTTTAATCGCAGTTGGAAATAGCAACATAGAAATGTGAACCTAAAAAATAATACTACCATCTTGAAATATATTTCCAAGGTCAACATTAGCTCATCCATTCATTAAATGGTTTAAAATTAGCAAGTCATAGCTTCACAGAGCCCTGCCCAAGCTTTACGGTCTGCAGAAGTTTATTTGGTATTGGTGCTTTCATTGTGGAACACTGAACAGAGGCATTGTCAAGTGAGTCATAAACACATGAGGAGCGTCGAGATACTGTCTGGTGTGCCGCCTCGGCTCACTGCCAAACTATTCACGCCATTTATTTTTAATTTTTTCTTCTAATCTGGGGAAATAACGCGATTCGCAGCGAAATTTGTATTGATCTTTAGATGCGTTTGTAAAGATCAACATACTTTTAGTTTTTACGTTAGTCTTTCTTCGGTAGATTGAAACAAAACATAATGCGCTTTTTTGTTTATTCAGCTCTTTTATCCTTGATCTTCGGCCCAAGTGATTTAGTGGTAGGTCTCTCATATGTCTATTTCTTTCACCGCAATGTCTATTTCTCCCGCCAAACAGCAGTGTAAATGCACTGTTGTGTTCCGGTTTGAAGGACATTGTAGCCAGCGTAACTACTGGACATATCGAGACTTAACATCTTATGTCTCAGGATGGCGAGCGCAGTGGAATGCCAAGCAATGCCTTGTAACGCATGGTGTTGTTTGGTTTTGCTACTGTCCATGAGCGGTTGTATCGCTTACCATCAGGCGAATGGCAGGTTCGTCTCGTCATTCATAGCAATTAAAAAAAAATTGGTGTATTGGATTGTATTTTAAGATGATGGAACACTTAAGTGCATATTACGATC